>CM060685.1:177242735-177863360 GCA_030686995.1 Artemisia argyi | reverse complement strand
ATAAGTTTATTATTATTTTTTAATATTTAGTTACGAGAGAGCGAAGAATGTCTCTCATTAAAGATATCAGCCCGATGAATGTAAGCATGGCTATAAGAGGAGGATGTATCTCCATATGGCGTTCACACAAGTTTAATGAAGAACATGACCCTTACAACCTAGATTGTGCTTTTCAAGATGAAGATGTAGTTCTGATTAAGTGAATAATTATCTTTAATGTTTAAATTGTATTAACAATTGAACCGTATTCAGATTTACGTTGAAAAAGAGTTTATGTTTAAATTTGAACCACTTTTACAAGAGAGACAATGTTACATAATATATAATTTTGGAGTGACGGATAGTGTTGGGAGGCAACCTTTGTTACCAAACCACTCGAAAATTTGTTTTTATAAAGGAAGGAAGGTTACCCGGATAGATTATAGTGATGAAAACTTTCTTAGCTTTGGTGACGAGCCATTCCCAAATATCTTGGACACAAGCAATGGACACCACAAATATGATTGTGCATGTATGTATTTTTATAAAAGCTACAAAGAACAGTTGGCATTAATTATATTTTGATTTACAGTCTTTTAAAAATAATTTTTTTGCAGATATTATTGGTACAATTGTAGCTATTGGAAAAATAGTTAATTTAGATAATACTTTCGGTCGCAGGATATGTAGGACGATTGTGCTTGAAGACGCTCAGTAAGTAGATTTTATGCATTTATATTCAATTAATGTATATACGAATACAAACATACATTTATTATACAATGTTCTATGCACATGTTTAAGCCGTGATTGCACGTTTTCGGACAATTTGTCTTTAATTTGGAAGGATTATGGCAACAAGTGTGATGAGATTGGTCATATAGACATCCTTTTCATGCTAGGAAATGTCAAATACTGGGGCAGTAAGTTTATGTATGTATTTACATTTCGTATTAAAAAGTTTGATATACAATATATTTATAAAAAACTTAATTAAACATGTCACAGACATGAAGATCCAGAGAGACATAAACATGAAGAGCCAGAGAGACATAAACCAAGCGTATTCTTTAAAATATTGAATAAATTATTTTACACCGTTGATTATATCCCTATTATTATTATATACACTAATAGTTGTACATGAATCAAAATAGGTTGACGATGGCAATGTACAGCTTTTGGATTACGATTTTGTTTGCTATGATATTGAGTTAGAAGAACAATCCGATGATATTAATGGGGTATTGTACATTATACTTTTAAACATCAATAGCCACTGATAAATTTTAGTCAAAAATATATTCGTTATATTTATTTTCTTTGGCAAAATGTTACAGGATTCAACAAATGATCCTTCAACTATTTAGTCAGCGTTCAAAATCGATGCTACAAGTTCTAAATTGAAACTAAACGATGCCAAAAAAGGATCTATTTCTGGTGTTGAATTGCTGAATGTTAAAGATTTGAAAACAAACACAAAGAATACAAAATTGAATGTTCACATACTCGAAGTTATGAAAGAAAAATAGTGGTGGGATAAATGAGAATGGGAACATTGTGTAGCTTTAGAAGATGGATATGAAGATGATCATTGTTACTGCTCAGCATGTCAACGAACCTATGACTATAATCTTGAATAATGTAATTGTTAAATTTTAAAACAAAAATATGTTTTGTATGTTTTTTTTTTTTTTTTTTTTTTTTTTTTTACATTAATATTAATCATAAACGGTATTTATTTATTTTCAATGATGAAACAACTATTTTGTAAATGGATTTAATTGATTAATTAACATAATCATGAATAAAAGCTCAATGGTTATTTCATGTTTTATTTATTCATTTTTTTATTATTTTTTTGGTGTGTTCTTTGGCCACTTATGAAGATTAAAAATCCAAAAATAATGTTCACTAAAAAGTTACAAAATTGTAATCCTCATATAATTTAAACATATCCAAAAATAATGTTCACTAAAAAGTTACAAAATCGTAATCCTCATATAATTTAAAGATATATTTTAGAAGATTATATATATGTTACTATTTTTTGTAAAGATATATGTATCCTAAATTAAATTTCAAATTAATTTTAGACCTTAATTTTGTATTTATCAATATTAACTGATATATTTAAAATATTCTTATTAACAATTTATAATGCTAATTTCCAACATTATCTGTACATATTTTTTAAAAAGATACATAATTCCTAAATTAAAATACTAATTAATTTTTGACCCTTTGTATTCCAATTTTTTTGGTTAAATACATGTCAAGGTGATTTCATTCCAACTTCCCACACACATTATCACAACTTCTTTTATTCATTGCATGCATATTTTATTTTTCAGTAACGTCTAAATGGCTGCTAACAATGACAATGCTCAGACTAATCAAAACATAGGTATGGTAATAGCATCTTTGTTTTGTAATATGTAACCTACATAGATTATTTATGTATTTAATAAAACGTTTGTTATCATGCATGCAGCTGTTGAAGAAGTTAACCCTAACGAGGCTCCAGCAGAATCAATAGCCTCCATCTACGAGTGGATGATTACCGAGAGAGCCAGGAAGAAAAGAAAATGGGAAGAAAAACAATTGAAGAAAAGAGTTGAAAGGAAAAAACAAAGAAAACTCTTGAAAGAGGTCATTGCATATAGGAAGTCAAAAGCAAAGAAAAATAAAATAAATACTGTTTTTAATGAAAATAAAGATGAAGAGGAAGAAGGAGATCTAGAGATCTATTCGTATGATGAAATGCATTTGGCATTCTCATCAGAAGACATATAAGTCTATTTTAATTTTACTTGATATGTAATTGGTTTTAATTTTTTTTAATATAAAAAAATTAGTATTATGTTTATGTTTATTATGAAATTTATAATTTATGTTTTTATGTTAACAATCTTAGATCGTGTTATAATAAATTATGTGACTTGGATATTCATACCACAATTTGTACGAATTGTCACATGGATATTTTTTATACATATAGGAATAATTCGTGTTCTTTAAAGTATATTCGTCTATATTTAGTTAAGTAAATTTATCCTTTAATATAATTAACGAAATCAACATTTAAACTTTTATAAAATCACCTTTTTAAATAAAATTTGAGAGTTTATTTGTTAAAGTGAAATATATAAAGGATGTGATATTTTAAATTTAAACAGTATATGATATAACATAGCTAAATATTACTATATAATAGCATATATGTTAACAAAAAATTGTCAAACAATAAATAATTAAGTCAAATATTTTTGAGTATAAGTTTTGCTATGATCTATTGTGACAAAATCTTTACTATAATTGATATCAAAGTATAAAATGTTAATAATTAATCTTGCACAACATACAATAAAGTTAAAGGTTGGTAGTCGTGTAAATCAAAGCTTTTGATATTAATGTATTTATATATACTCCCTTATAAAGGAGCAATATCCACAGCCTAAAATCGAACCTCACTCCAAGCCTATATTTAAGATTCAGACACCCGGACCTCACTCCAAACCCAAATATATACTCACATGCTTATCCCTTCCCTAAAATCAAACCAATCCCTAACCTAACTTTTAAGATCCAGCCAACTAAACCTATTGCATATTAAAAAAAAAAAAACAAATACACATACAAGTACACACACCCCATATTTTATTTATTCTCTCTTAACTTTTTCTCTCTACCCTAAAACCCACCACATCTCTCTAACTAAGAAAACAACACCCACCGCCGTCATAACCTGATCTCCGCCATCATCTGCCGAAATTGCCACCATCTTTCGATGGTTTAGGTAGTTTCAGGTAGTCGGGGATGGATTTTTGGTTGTTGTGGTTTCGGTTGTCCATAGCCACCATCAGCAAAAAAGTCAACATCGAGCCTCTCACCACCTTCGGAAACCTGACAAACTGAAGGATCTTTTTTATTTAAACTTTTTTTATTTTTATTTTATTATTATTTTTTTGGTATAGATCGGTTTTTCTAGAAGATTGAGTTGTATAACATTTTTGAACATTTTTTTAGATCAATTGTTGGCACTGCCGCTGTTGCTGTCGGAATCTTCCGGTCATCGCCTGAATGTACACTTTCTAGAGTTACTTTGATTTTTTTTTGCGAATATTATTATGACTTAGCCGGATGTGGTAGATAATAGTGGCCAAGCATTCTTTATATATGAAGGTTTTGTTATCGTGTCTATTCTCGTAAGATCTCAAATGGGTACATGATATGAGATTTGCGTTGTTTTCTAAATTAAATTAACTGGTGTTTTTTTGTAGATTGATTTTAAATAAATATATTTTCAAAGATGCAAATCTTTTATCGTGGTTCAAGCATTTTTTGAGTTGTTGGGTGTTGGTGGTTTTTAGATAAGGTTGGCCTGGCAACATGGTTTTTTGTCTTTGTGGTTGACTATCAAAATCGAAGGTTGGGGTTGCTAGGGCCAATGGTATCTATATGTTTCTTCTATTGTTATGAATTTCTGGATTTGTTTTGCTGGAAAATAATCTTTGGTATTCATAGTTGTGGTCAATGTTGTTTCACACATCAATCTTTGGTTATTTCAACCTCTATTTCATTTCATAGTGGTGATAATGAAATGCACTTTGCTTTTTTGCAGTGCATTGAATTGGATAGCATTGAAGTTGGATATATAAGAATATTAAAGTAGAAATGAAGGACAACTTCAAAGGTCTTTAAATTTCTTAATAGACACCACACAGGAAATCTTGATAGTGTAAAAAGTATTCAAATTTGCTTTTTATTTATTTATTTATTTATTTATTTATTTATTTATTTATTTTTTAAATTTTGAAGTGTAATTATATTTGTTTGACAATTTTAAAACATTTGAAATTTGAAATAAGTTGAATGAGTGAAATTTTTTGACTTTGACGTTTGGAAGTTATTCCCTGTTTCGAAGTGGCTGCCGGAAAAAGGGAAAATTATAGTCAATACCAATAAAGAGAGGAAGTCAATACATCAAAGACCAAAAGGTAATTTGAAAAGATGTAACCTCGAGACAAACGTATCAATATTTGTTAAATTTATGTTGTCTTCTCGAGACAAATATTAACCCTATCATCTTACGGGACTATAGGACCAACATAAAATGAAAAACTCTATTACTTTCACTTTATATTATATCGGTTCAAAAAATGTTGTTACCTATATGTCACTAGAAATCGATATGAGCATTTCAAAAATAATCTTAACCACAAAGAAAAAAAAATTAAGAAAAAAATATTATTGTGTAAATATTTGTAAATGAAGAAACAAAAAAAAAATCATTAGATAGTACAACTATTATAAACTAACGCCTTCACTGACTACATAATTTGTGTGGACTGTCATGACGTAATATTATGACGACGAAACATGTTTGAACATACATGAAAACTATTTGACGTCGCCGTTATGTGCGTGCACCTTATTATTACTTCTAAACCACACGAAAAAAGAGGTACGTATATGCTAACACATTCGATTATTGTTGAAAACAATACACCGCTACCATTAAGCGTGGTAATTGTGTTTAGCACGCGAAAATAACCAACACCACCACTATAAACAACTCAAAACCTGAATGAGGATTAAAAAAGTGTAACTGACACGTAATTGTAATAAGCACTTCTAACTGTCACCGTTGGGCTATTGTTGAACATCCGACAACTCAACTAGAACTATCAATAACTTGCTTGAATGTCACCTTATTGATTGTCTAAAAAAACGCACACGCAAATAATCATGCAAGCGAAACTTGTCGAACACTATAAACCGCTGCCGTTAGGCGCGAGCTCTCGGCTAGTATTTCTAATTCATTCATAATAATCGTTACCATTATATTAAAAATGTATAATTTACTTTCAATAAGAATGCTTTGAACATAGGATTAACTCGAACTTTTAATCATTGTGATCTACAAGTTTGAGCATCCCAATCACCATTATTAGTAACGCATAATATTAGCAAAAAAATATGGAATAACAATATAATATACCAAGACTTAAATTATCATCTAAAAAATAGTATTGGATAAATTTAAGCTTAAAATAAATACGATAATACGAAATTTTATGTCTTATTTCAAATACATATGCCTATAAATATAACTTTAGATACATTAGCAAAGCTCTATTCCGTTTGAAAATTAACTAGATCACAAAACCACTATGTCGAGTTCTAATCCAAAAACTTATTTGCAAGGTAGACGCAAAAAGCAAAAACACTCATCCTTAACACCAATGTTCAATTGCGAGATCTCTTATTTAGATGAGATCACAGACAATGAACAATGCTCAACTATCAAAGTGAAAATCATACATATTTGGAAAACAACAACAACTCTTAGGGATGCTTCTTCAAAGGGTCAAAACATTAACATGCTACTAGTGGACGAAAAGGCAATGTTTAATTATTTGATATTTAAATTTTGTTTATATGCATTATATAGCTTTGATGTTACAATATTATCGTTTTTGTTGTTTAGATATGTAAGTTAGATTGATCCAAAACTCAAAAGATCGTGTATTGTGTTTTTCAATAACTATTGTAGGGCAATAAAATCCATGCTTGTGCAAATCATTACGTCCTCAATTTGTGTCAACCAATGCTGAAGAAAGATAACTGTATACTTTTATCGAATTTCAATTTGTATACCGGGTTCGAAGGCATGCAGCTAACAAATCACGCTGGCAAGATTTACTTTAAAAATAATACATCCATAACTGTGGTTCAGGATTTTAATTGTGCACATGATGGATTCGAATTCATTGAATATCATGATATCATCACCAACGAAAATTACAACACGCTTGCATTTGGTAAGAATTACACACAAAATTATGTTACATTAATTTAAAATAATTTTTGTCATGCAATGTTTATTTAATGAACGTGGTGTTTGTAGATATTATTGGTTTGATTTCATCAAAACAAATATTGAAATCAATATATTACAGAAAGAAGACAACAATAATTTCCAAATTCAAGCTTCAAAATTTAAAGTAATGTTTATTGTTTATAATTATGTTAATATTTAGAGCAATTTGTAAATCTTTTATTCGTATTATCTTACTTATGTTAACATTATTTATATATTAAATAGTGGTGATGAAGTTAATGTTACATTATGGGAAGATAATGCTGACAAATTGGACAATTACTTAAGTCAAAAATATATTCAGAATGAGCCAGTTGTGTTGGTTATTCAACTTGCAAAAATCAACACATAGGGAAGTAAGATATAAAATAAATTATTATAATTATTCATATCTATTATTACACGTTATGTTTCAGGTTGTTTTATATTTTTATTTTGTGTTCTTTATTATTATTTTTTTACACCAGATGAGCACGAGGTTTCAACCATTCCTTTTTGCACCAATGTTATTATCAATGAAAATATTCCTGCAATAACATCTTTCAAACGAAGGTATACACCTTTTTAATTTTTCTTCAATGTTTAAAAAAAAACTAAATTGACAACATAAATTTGTGTTTAACCTTTGTAAATAGGTTGCTGGATAAAAAAATATGCAACACAAAAACCAGGATTGTCGATCAAGAAGACAGCGTTGCTAATGAAGTATTTTTGAATTTTTAAAATTTTACTTTTATGTTTTCTTTTTTTAACTTAAGTGTTTAGCTATAAAATTATGGGTAACCATCATGCAATTGCAAACCTTTTTTGATTATATAATACTAAAATCATTTCAAGGTACTGTCCTCGGAATCAGCTCCTATAGATGATGGTGATTTGTCAACTGTTAAGCATGGAAACCCATGTAATGTTACAGTCATTAACATATCAGACGATGAGGATGAGGTATTATTATAAATTTAACATGTATAAATTGTACATTTCCTAAAATGTTTTAAACAATTTTTTTGTTAATAGTGATAATGATGAATGTGTTTATTAATATTTATATCTATTTTTTATTATACTTACGACAATAATTATACACGAAACATATGCAGATTTATGCGGCTGGTCTAAATGGTTATAGAAGCACTCCAATTTGGAAAAAGCCAAAAGAAAACGAACAATATGTATACAACATATCTGATGATGATGTTGACTTACATGATACTGATAATGAGGTATTATTTAAGTTTATAGTTACGTATCGTATTGTGTTGTAGTGAACATTAAATTTTAAAATGTATTTTAATGATTCAAGATAACATATTAATCTGTGTTGTTTTGCTGGCACCGGTCACCGATTTTCAAAATCAACATTTGAAAGGGGTAAAAATATATGCAAGCTTGATGATTACTTTGAATATGAAATTGACGGTGGATATACTTTCACATCTGAAGAGGTATATATATTTTTTTTATGATTATAAAAAATTTCAAAAAAAAAATCATTTGGTGAAAAGTTTCTAACTTACTATATAACTGAGAAAATAAATATTATGTTGAACCACATGCCTCTTTTAAAGATGATGTATCTGAGCAATTGAAGTTGGATATGGATTCTCTAAATGCAAAAAAAACCAATCATACCTATGATGCAGATTACAGAATGCAATACAATTGCACCTGGTGGAATCACAATGCTCATGAAAATGAAGACATGGTTGTTTACGCACCTTTTCATCCCAATATTAGTTATTACTATCAACTGGTAAGAACAAGACAACAATTATTAAAGCAAAAACTTTAAATTCCTAATAATACTTAAAATTATTAACGTATTCTCTCTTACGAAACAGAAAATCGAATCCAACATTTGAAATGACTTGGGGATGCAAAAGTACCGAAAGGGAGAGATCGTGCACAGAAAATGGGTTTACTCAGTCAACTTGCATGTTGTTACACATGAACAAGACCATTCTCAAATTAAAGCGTTAGTATTGGAAGGGAACTGGTATTAATTTGGGCAAAATTGTGGATTTGAAAAAGAAAATATTATGCACATAAAGCTTGTGCGTTATGAAGTTCAAAAACTAGATGATGAAATTCTCAAAATCCCAATATTTCATGTTTGTTAGTAGTAAAGAGAAACCAATGAACAATTATGTTATTTTTTTTCCAATTAGACTAATTATTCTATGAGTTTTGTTTAATGTTACATGTGTGGCTATGAATTGTTTGTTTTCATACGAGATAATTATATATCTTTCTCACTGTTTTTAATTATGAATTTTCTTTTTTAAAATTCTTTAATTTTTAAAACTTTATCACACAAACAATTATGATCCATTTTTATGACACATTAACATCACTATTTAAAAATTGCTTAGTAAACACATGTATTGGGAACACAAAAAAAAATACATATATTTATATATATATTCCACATGTATATGGTGTCTAACACATGTAAATGGTGTCTAATAATTTTAATAAATGCAAATAATTTATTTATTATTTTATCTAAATATATGATTTACACAAATCATTCCTGAGTATACGTTTATATTTTTAGTCTTTCCAGAATATAAGTTTATATTTATTTATATCAAATAGATATAATTCGTTTCTTACTTATCTTATGCTAATGTTTAGTTAACCTATATGCTAATTTATAGTAATAGATAAATATTGTGTTTTAAACGAAATATTAAAGGGAACCTGCATACCGAATTTTTTAGAAGATATGTTTGAATTTAAAAAGATATAATTTAGAATATAAGTTTACAATATAAGATTGCCCAGATTTTTGGTCATCTAATTAAATATAACTCTTTCTTTTGAGATGATCATGACTTTATACATTGTTAACCTAATTTGACACTATATATACACCACAATATAACTATCATTCTCACATAAAAAAAATCGCAAAGCTATATTCACAAAAATAGATTGCATTATGGACGCTCAAAGACACTCTGCAAGGCTTGCAACAGCGTCTGAGAAGAAAAACGCGAATTCCCCTTCAAAAGGTATGTTTTTAACAAATAAGATACTCATTGGGTTGTTATATTCTTAATTATGTGGTAGTAAAATTCATATAACGTTTTAATGTATAATGTTTTGTATTTGTTTATAGTTGTTGCATCACAGGCAAATAATTCCACGCAGAAAAAAAAAACTAAAAACCGTTCACAAAGTATTGTGTTCAGACATAGTATCATATGCATTCTCCGTTAATATTAATATTTTAAACATTTACATTTGTGTGTTTATACTATGTGACTTGATTTATAACTTCTAAATCAGCAGCAACAACAAATAGAAGTTCATCAAAGATTAAAAAATCCTCATCAAACTCAAAAAGAGCTCAAGTGGATGTGAACTGTTTTCTACCAATACGATATATTGCTCAGCTTAGGCGACTAATAACAGGGATGGAAGCAGAAATCATTAGCGACGAACAAATGGTATTGGAATGTAAAGAGGTGATTGATAAGCGAAGGGAAAAAATATTAGAATATCAACAAACGATAAACAATGTTAAAAAACAGTTGGATGATTATAGTTGTTTGTGATCTCTTTAATATCATGCATAATTTTGTTTAATTGTTGTATATCTTACATGCTAAAAAACCATGTGGAATCATACATATTTATCATAAGTATATTTTTTTTTCATGCACATTCGTGTTATAATGAACATGTACTGTCACTTAAAACAACTATCTAAACTTAAAACTTATCTAATGTACAATTAAACATCATCATTAAACATTTATATACTTAGATGTTCTAATAGTCCTAATTATACATATATCATATGGTTTAGGTACCATACTTAAACATTCCTACCAATAAACATAGTAATTTCATAACAATCATAGCAAAAGAGAGTTTAAGAACACTACAATTCTAACAGACGTCAAATATCACTACTTGATGATGAACACCAGCTTCCACTTCTTCTGTTATTTCAATCAACTTGAATCGCAACATCTTTGGCATCATGAAGCCACACATACATGCAAGTTCTCTCCAATTTCCATTCATAACAACATGGTTTGTCCTAATAGGATCTTCTGGGTGGAATTGCATCTTCATTATCATCGGATACTTGACATCATTGTGGAGTAACTTAGCTCTGGTGTAAGTATGCAGCATGTGATCCTCACAAATTTTTGCATATATGGTCTGCAGTTAGTTTACATGATATCATTAAATTAAATTAAATCATAATTTCAATATTTGGTATACTTACCAATCGACGATAACCACAAATGGCAGAATTCAACTCTGTGTAAAAAACATCAACTTCATCCACATGAGTACGATGACCTGGCCATGTGCAAACATGCTTACCTCTCTTATCTATTACAAAGAAGAAACGTTTATTTTTTAAAACTATCAAATTAAGTTAGTTTACTTCTACGATTATAAACTAATTTACCTGCAGCGGCGTAATATGGTATCTGGCGAGTAGGAAACGACAACATTGTGGGATAAACTCTTTCATCGTACAACCCCAATCCTGAATCATCAAATACCATCAATTTCAATTTGTTATCTCCTGAATTGGTGAATACCATCCTCTGTCCTACAACTATGTCAGCATATTCCACAAGCTGATCCCATCGATCTCCTGATAAACAATTCATCATGTCTTCGTATTGTGGGTATGGTTGTAATATCTCATTGATCAACTTGAACCTCAAACCATTAATGCTAACCCAAATTCTGTTTACAACAAGATCTCTAATAAAATCATCTGGTAAAAGCTGCATTAATGTACAACAAAATAACTTAAAAAACTATCATCATGATTTAGAAATACAATCATATCTTTTTATCAAATAACAAATATATAGTGGATTGAGATACCTGCACTGATGCTCTGCATTCTACAAGACACTTGAAAACTCTATCTCCAATCAAATCTATTCCATACCCAGGAACTTCAATTCCATTAATATTATACCCTGTAACATAAAATGTGTTATGGGCTTCCCTAACAAAGTGAAGTGTTCTCACAGTTGGTTGTATGTTTGATCTAATGAACGCTTTCCATTCATCATCTTAAAACTGCAAGTCATTTGCTCCCCCACGTCTAAATTGGCATACATATCTGCGCCTATCACTTCCATGGATGAAAATGTAATCTTGATTTGAGTAAAAGTTATCAATGAACACTTGTGGCAAATTCTGCAAAATTTCATATGGTTAAATTTAGAGTATAACAGTAAAATTATGTTACAACTATATTTAACTTTCTCAAACCTGAAAGTCCTGATAAGTTGTTTGATTTAGAGGAAAAATAAACTGTTGAGGCATTTTTCCTGAAAAGTGGTAAACATAGCTTAAGAATATGTATGATTTTTTGCGGATATGAAATCCAAGAAACCAACAATCCAAGAAGCATATTGAGAATACAATCTTAGTTTAACTCAAACCAGTTCAAATCTACTTACATATATAGCATGTTAGCGGAAAACTAACCCATTTCAGCGTCAGGAACAGTAAATAAAATTTTGCATTTTCAACTATAATGTGCTAACAAGGCTTATAAGTAAAGAACTAAAACTTATTGGATATTGGAAATACACTCTTAGTTTAACTCAAACCAGTTAAAATCTACTTACATGTATAGCATGTTAGCGGAAAACTAACCCATTTAAGCGTTAGAAACAGTAAATAGCATGTTGCATTTCCACCTATAATACACTAACAAGGCTTATAGGTAAAGAACTAAAACTTATTGGAGTTATATCATAGATATTAGAAACACATGTAGACATGATAATCAATTTGATACACATTCAAAGAAACAACAACTCTGTAGAAAAGCATTGTGTCCGGCTTAAAACTTGCACACCAAAAACACCGGCTACTATTTTAGCGTTTTCTTTACCTAAGTCTCTTTAAATGGTTGTTTATTTTTCTACTCTAACATAGGCTTACTATTAATATATTTTTAATCTTAGAGTTTAACAAAACCACAATGAGAAAAAAAAACTCCCCTATAATGTGCTAACAAAGCTTATAGGTAAAGAAGTAAAACTAATTAGAGTTTAAGAATATGTATTATCTTTTACATATATGAAATCCAATAAACCAACAATCAAATAAGCATATTAGGAATACAATCTTAGTTTAACTCAAACCAACTAAAATCTACTTACATGTATAGCATGTTAGTGGAAAACTAACCCATTTCAGCATTAGAAACAGTAAATAGGATGTTGTATTTCCAACTATAATGTGCTAACAAGGCTTATAGGTTAAGAATTAAAACTTATTGGAGTTAAATCATAGATATTAGAAACCCGTATAGACATGATAATCAATTTGATACACAAAGAATTTAAACTTATTGGATATTGGGAATACAATCTTAGTTTAACTAAAACCAGTTAAAATCTACTTACATGTATAACATGTTAGCAGAAAACTAACCCATTTCAACGTTAGAAAAAAAATAGCATGTTGCATTTCCACCTATAATGTGCTAACAAGGCTTATAGGTAAAGAATTAAAACTTATTGGAGTTAGATCGTAGATATTAGAAACCCGTGTAGACATGATAATCAATTTGATACACATTCAAAGAAACAATAACTCTGTAGAAAAGCATTGTGTCCGGCTTAAAACTTACACACCAAAAACACCAGCTACTATTTTATCGTTTTATTTGCCTAAATCTCTTTAAATGGTTATTTATTTTTGTACTATAACATAGGCTTACTATTAATATAGTTTTAATCTTAAATTTTAACAAAAATACACCGAGAATAAATCTTCCCCAAAATGTGCTAACAAAACTTATAGGTTAAGAACTAAAACTAATCAAGGTTAAACCATATATATTAGAAACAACACATGTGGACAATCAATTGGATACACATTCAAACAAGAAGCAACTCTGCAGAAAAGCGTTGTGTTCAAGTTAAAACTTAAACACGAAAAACTTGCGTTACTATTTTATATCATTCTTTGGCTTAGTCTCTTTAAACGGAAAGCAACCTCTGATAAATAGATTGTTTACATTTACCACAAGATAATATCTTTTAAAAAATACCTAATGATCCGATTACTATATTTAGGGCCTTTTGAACCAATCAACAAACACCACATGCAATCTAAGAATGTCGCAATTAAACTAATATTGTATTCATAAACAAATCCTGATCAACATAAAACACTTATTTTAAAAACCAATCATTCTTTTATCAGATAACAAGAAAATATTCACGGAAAAAACAAACCAAACATAATATTTTAAGTTGATTAAACATGGTTGAATGTAGCAAGAAATAAAAAAATTTGAAAAAAAAGTACCTGGATGATTGCAGAAACAATGGCAGCAGTGTTTATGTGTTTAGTTAGTTTATAAAAATGAAATTAATTGCTTGAACTTTATGTATATTAAATATAATAAATATAGTGTAAGTAGATGTAATCATTCTCAATGTTGATAATGCATAACCAACACAAATATTTAGCATGCATTTGAAACATATATCATGTATATCATGCAGCAACATAGACTAACTGTTGCTTCAGCAATTACATTTAAGAATATACATGCATATTGCAATTCAAACGTTTATAAAAGTTACATCATGTTTAATACAAGAACGTGAAGATTTAGTATATATGATACAAAATTATATTGAAAAATTATATTGGTGATACAATTTGCGGCTATGTAACTGTTTATTAAATCAAAGACAAAGAAAAGTGATCTTCATCAACACATGGCTTAGTCAAACCATACTCATTGCTTGCTTTTTTCTTTTGTTCAACCGTCCAGCATTCATATCGCAATTTAAAATCCCATTGCTACTCTTCTTTAATTGCAATTCACAAGACTATTTAATTGTCTTTCTTTTGATATAGTTAGATAACTCAAGGATAAATATGATTCATACATCAAGCTCAACGGTTTACAAACCAAATTAAACATACAAGAAACATGACAAAAAAAATAAAGAAAACCATAAATTTAAATTTCCAAAAGACTACAAATGCAAATAGAAGTAAAATAAAATGATTGCAAATACAAATAAAATCACATGATTAGAAAAAATCACAAAGCATGCCTGCCCATTGGGCGGGCCATGACCACTAGTATATATATATATATATATATATATATATATATATATATATATATATAGGGTGGCGTTATTGTGGTGTACACTTTAAAATGAAAAACAATAGGCACAATTATGGACCGTTAGATCAATCAGATTCAAATTAATTAGATATGTTTCATAATTAATGTACTTATTGGCATTATTCTAAATAAGTAGAAGATTGGAGGCATTTTTAGTACGGCAAAATTATTGCATGTGCAAATCATACGGACACTTTTTTTTTTTTTTTTTTAGTTCTAGTTTTTGGTTAATTTTTAGTGATACACTATCAAATTTTTAGTGACACATTATCAAATTTTAGTACAATTTTAGTGATACAATACCAAATTTATAGTACATTTGTAGTGACATGCTAGTTTTTATGACACATTTTTAGTTACAAACTATGTCTTTTGACACACTTAGTTTCATACAACATTTCTAGTGACATACTAAATTTTTTGACACGTTTTTTGTGACACACACTGTCTTTTTATACATTTGTAGTGACACACTAATTTCTTAACACGCTTTTATTGACAAACTAAGTTTGTGAACACTTATTTATATGATACATTTGTAGTGACACATTAAAATGTTTGCTACATTTCAAATTAAGCACTTAGTAAATATCAACTAATGCATAAATTAGAAGTTAAGAACTAGTAGACCCACTGTTTCTATGCAAATATCAACTGTTACTTTAACAAAAACCAAGAAAAAAGATACAACTATATTATGATGTTGCTATATTAGGCGAATCAACAACAATTATGCTTTGAGGTATCCCACTCCTCAATAAACAAATCAATTGTCTTCTAACCGAGACCGAGATATTTAACACGATCTTTGGTCTTAAAAAATAATGATACCCGAATAGGATTCATATATAAAAGCCACTAGTAATAATCTAGTCATACAAAACTATTTAATATAAACCAATATACCATAACCTGTCCTGCTACATTCTAAAAAATTGTCGATCAAAGCCATTGCAAAATCTAAAAGATTGGCAAACAACAACGAAACTCTTTAAACCCGAAACAACGAAACCGAACTTGTAGGAATAATCCGAATGCCGGAAAATGAAAATGACGGGGCATAAGCGATTGTAGGAAGAATCTAAATGCCAGAAAAAGCGAATGCCATCAGATATATTTCGATGTTACACCAAATCGGAAATAAGACTATGAAATCCGATCACAATAGTTGCCGGATCTGGAAAAAATGATACCAAAACCACCGACAAAACTCTTAAAATAAGGGCGGTACTAGATCTGTTTTATTAACTCTTAGAAAGTGAACATGTAGCACCAAGAAACAAGTTTCCACTTGTGGGAAATGAAAAGGGAATAAAGGAATGGGAAATTAAATTCCGGCAAATGGACATATTAAATTCCGGCGAAGGAGGCGGCAAAGGAACTGTCAACCTAGAGAGAAAAATCAGATTTGTTGTTGTTAGTTTTTGTGAATAATGAGAGAGGTTGTGATAAGATTAGGAATAATAAAGGAATGAAAAATTACCTAGATGCCCTTTTCTTTTAATTAGAGATTTAATTTTTGTTTTTATTTTTCCTTGATGAATAATGACACTTGGCAAAATTTGGTTGGTGCCTATTATATACTACTTTCAAGTGTATACTACATGAACGTAAATATATATATATATATATATATATATATATATATATATATATATATATATATATATATATATATATACACACACACACACTAAGGATCAGGTGCATATCTTTTTTTTAGTGCGGATGTGCGGACAGATCTGGGCCGCCCATTCCCGATCTGATCTTGATTTTTTGTAAAAAAGTCAAAATCCAATGCAACCTTCAATCAATCAATTGATCATGTAAATGATTTTTTTAATTTTTTTTCCTTTTAAGCGCTCCTTACTATTGTTGTCTTCTTTACTTTTTTTTTTTTTTTTTTTTTTTTTTTTTTTTTTTTTTTTTTTCAGATTTTCTGAGAACTTTTTTGTTTTGTGATTATGAGTGGTACCATGTTATTAAGGATATTTATGAGTCCTACTATGATACTAACGATATTTACTCAAAAAGTTACTTTGATATTAGTAAAAAAACTTAATATCACTGTTTTTTTATTACGATATTAAGAAAAGTTACGTTGAAATTTAAAAAATTTAACTTTGACACTAAGAAAGCATGATAATTACGGTGATATTAACAATATTATGTTACAGTGATATTTATAAAACGGTGATATTATAAAACCAACCGTGATACTAATTTTTTTTACATGTAAAAATGAGCCGTGATATTAAAAAAAATATTCTATGATATCAAAAAAGTTATTGTGATATTAAATTTTTTATTAAAAAAAAGGTTTATGTGATATCAAAATCTGATTTTGACTTTTTTACAAAAGTCAAGATTAGATCTTGACTTTGTCAAAGTCAAGATCTGATCTTGACTTTTGTAAAAAAGTCAAAATTAAACGCTAATATCACAATACTTTTAACGTTGAAAACGATTTTTTTTTTGAATTTTTTTTTGCGATTCTTAATTATTTGTTATCCTTTTTCTTTATTTAATTTTTTCAGATTTTTTTGAATATTTTTCAAGAAAAAAAAAACAACTGTGATATTAACGTTTTTAAAAAAAGACGGGATATTTGCGATTTTGCCACTCCGCCTTTTTCAGATGGTTGCCTAGATGGAGGGCTGAGATTCGTCCGTACATCCGCACTAAATAGATGGAGGGCCAAAATCGTACCTGACCCCTTCCATATATATATATATATATATATATATATATATATATATATATATATATATATATATATATATATATATATATATATATATATATATATATATATATATATATATATATATATATAACATGAGGCATTTGAAGAATATGCTACCTCATTGCCCAGTCAATGCTCAGTAATTCATTATCAGCCATGTCATCACATTCAGGCGATGTCAGCAATTTTTTATTAAATTTATTTCTTTTGCAAATTTTTAAATAATTTTGAAAGAAATTTTTATAATTTATTTTTTATATTTTTAAACCACATAAGCAACTATTAATCAACTAAAATTCGTATTTATTAAAATGTTCAAAAACTTAGTCCCTTACAAGATTCGAACCCATATCTAACCGTCCACACTCATGCGCTCCAACCAGTGGAGCATGCCAATTTTTGTGATATACCATTGCATTTCGAAATTGATATACTCAAACCAATCCATTAACTGCACCCCTACAATTTTGCATCAACAAACCGGAAGCAATTAAATCTTAATCGCCCTTTTCTCATTAAAAACCCTAATGTCATTCTTTTTCATTCGTGGAGTCATCAGTGTCAAATTCCTAAAACCATAATTACTTGCGTGGAGTCATCAGTGTGAGTTTACATCAAAATATGCCAAATTAAATACGACCCATTATGATAACTTTAGTTTCATGATATTATAAAAACTTTTTGTAATATAAATGTTGTTTAGAATCTATGAATTCAATGATGTTGATAATGATAATGCTGGTGAATACTATGTACTCTTTTCGAATCAGTTATATGTACTCTTTTATTTATGTTTTATCTATTATTTTACAAACCCTAATTTTCCGCAACTCTCAATGTTTTCTTAAGAAAACTTACTGATGGTTACAACTACTTTAGGTGTAACTTTGCAGTATGATCTTGCTGAAGGTTCAAAGAGTCTGCAACCATGGACACAATAGAGTACGGTTCGAGGAGTTATTGCAGGTAGAGATCAATATATGAAGCTGCTAATATACCTTTTTAGTTTTCTAACTACAAGGTAAGTCCTATTGTTAAAATCATACTCTTATGCAGGGTTTATGTTTAATAGGAACATCTGGATTGCTGGTCTATCAGGGACATTAAATTGTAGGTTTAATAGTAACTATCAGCAACCACATTCGATGTACCAAGGTATGTTGCTGTAGGTAGTTCTATATGTATGGATATGGCAACTATTCTCAGCAAACAATACTATTTGTGGAAAACTAGAAGGGGGGGGGGGGGGGGGGTTGAATAGTTTTACGTCTTTTTAATTTGTTATAAAAAATTGTTTGATTGTTTTCTTTACTTTCAAAAATTTAGATTCGATATTATGTGATCTCAAGTCTTGCACAATATAAACAACAATAAATATATATGATATAGCAATAATAATGTAAGTAAAGAAATAAATGAGAGATGGAAAGATCGAACCGCGAGACAAGAGATTTATAGTGGTTCGGCTACAAGGAAACCTTCCTTGCCCTACTCCACTCCCCGAGCACCTAACTCGAGAGTTTTCTTCACTATGTCAACAAGCTCCCTTATGGCGGAGAAAACCTTACACACCAATGTACACACCACAACTTCGTCACAACTTGATCACACCTTATACACAACTACTTCACACCTATCTATCTTCACACCTATCTACTTCACATCTATCTTCTTCACAACTATATTCTTCACAACTATCTACTTCCCAACAATATTCTTCACAACTATCTACTTCCCAACAATCTTCTTCACAACTATCTACTTCCCAACTATCTACTTCACAACAATCTTCTAAACAATCACTCTATCTACACACTAAGCTAATCTATCTTCTACACAACTATATTCTTCACAACTATCTACATCTCAACAATCTTCTTCACAACTATCTACTTCCCAACAATCTGCTTCACAACTATCTACTTCCCAACAATCTTCTTCACAACTATCTACTTCCCAACTATCTACTTCACAACAATCTTCTAAACAATCACTCTATCTACACACTAAGCTAATCTATCTTCTACCAAATATTCACAACAAATAACACAAAGAAATATATGTAATGAAAGATGCTCAAGCAACTTGGATGTTGATGAGGCGAAAAATGAGCCATTTTTAGGGGGTCATTTAAGCTCGGATTTGAATTTATTTGATCAAATATTGCCCTAAATCGTTCCTTTTGTGATTTTAGGTACTTTTGGAGTGAATTCTGGAAAAGGAAGCATTTTGGACATTTTTGGAGCATAAAAGTGAAGAAAACGGCAAAGTCTTAATTTTCCTTGCTGGGAACAGTACCTGACGACGTCAAGAGGCTTCATGTGATGGCGTCAAGAGTAAACAAGAGGTGGAAGTGGTGACGATCCAGAGAAATCGTGACGGCGTCAAGCTTGTCTGTCATGGTTCAAGATATGGTGACGGCCTACAACTAAATTACACATGACGGCGTCAAACTTGGATCTAGGCAATCCGATCTCATTATGGGCGGCGAGTTGACGGCGTCAGATATTCCTTCTTGACACCGTCACCCTGTAAAATCTATATATAGTTTTGCAATTTTCATTCATTAGATGTAACTTAAGAGGGGATAACTTTGGAGAAACCCTAGCCCGAATTTTACTGGTCTTTCAAGGGTTTTTACCCTTTGAAACCTTTCATGTTCAATTAAGATAAGTATCCTTTCAATTCATTCAATATGTCTATGTGTTGTTTGAATATATCTTACGCTTGTCTTGAATTTAACATGCTAGGCTAGATCTCTTGTGTGTTTGCTTAGATGTAGTGAAACCTAGATGTTGATTATGGGTTGATTGTTTGTTTATAGTTGTTACGGATGAATGATTTCGATGTTAGGCTTAAGAAAACTGGCAGACTTCCATAGGTAACATGCTTGAACGTCTTAAGAAACATGAACCAATGCGTACTAGGTTATTATGGTTGTATTTAATGCATGAGCGAATTCTAATGATCCCATGTTAGGAGCTTATTGCAGGCTCGACATAGGTGTGAAGTAGGAGCTTATAAAGTTGGGGAAGTACGTACGCCACCCCACGGATGGTATTAAGGAATATAACCCGTCATCCATACAATTGTAACAAACTATCAACCTGTAAAAGATATCTAGGGAGTAATGAAACCTAAGTAAACATAATTCTCCCCATTATTGTTCACACCACTAGTTTAATTAGCTTTATTTTCATTTTTGTTATTTTATTTTGATTGCATCTTAGTTATTGGGTTAGTTGATTAGCAACTAATTCCACCCACTCTTCCAAAACCCGAGATTTTAATTGCTTTTATAAAAATATAAAAATATAAAAATATAAAAAGAATCATCCCTCACCTCTAGATATAGTTTTTAGGCTTCCTAATCCTAGCGACACTATTCCTGAGTTGAACGATCAATCCCCCGGTACTTGTCACTATATTATACTATAACGATCAGGTACACTGCCTGGTGGGGGTTGTAAGCTTCTCGAGATCCCTCGAGAGGTAAATCCTGGTGCGATTCCCACGTAGCAAGTTTTTGGCGCCGCAGCCTGGGGAATAGTTATTTTCTAGGTTAGGATTTCTTTTTATTAGGTCTACTTGCTAAATTACTTTCTAGTAAGATTTTATTTTTATTTTTAGGTTTTCTTTAGTCTATCTTAATTCTTCGTGCCTTTGTTAGTAAAATAAATTCATTGACTATTCCGTTGACCATTATGGAAAACGCGAATCCACCCCTTTCCCTTAGAGAAGTGGCTTTGTTGCGTGAATAGATTGAGAATGAGATTAGGGAACTTAGGGAGCTTAATAGGTTAATTAATGTTGAGCTCGAATATGCACTTAGTGACCTGGCGACCGCCTTGTATTTAAATAAGGACCTAGGAACTAAAGATTTTGAGGATGTTGTTGAGGAACTTGAGGAAGGGGAGATAGATCCAAAGCTAGATGACTATTACAATCTATACCCCACTAAGGAGGAGATTGCGTACTATAATAACCTTATTGATAATCCTCGACCTCCTTTCAGTAGAATTGAGCCTAAGATAAAGAGAGGTGATCCTAAGAGTGCAAAGATACCATGTATGATTGGGTATAAACATATTGACAATGCTTACATTGATTTTAAATCCCGAATCAACATTATGTCCTCAAGTGTTTATAATGATATAGTGAAAACAAGACTTGGACCTAGAAAGGATACTAAATACCCTGGGGGAGTTTGTAACTTTGTTGGGAGAATTAAATGTTTACATGTCTTTATTGGGAACTTTACTTATATCATTGATTTTATTGTAGTTGAAGACCTAGCTAGTGTCATTGATTGTCGCTTATCCCATGTTGTGTTTGGTAAACCATTTGTTGAAGAATCCAAGTTAGAATATGATGAGATAGAAGGGACAATCTGATTTGCTAGTGAAACCGATAGGATCACATATAAGATGCCTAATAAAATGAAGGAATTTCATTTTGTACCTCGATTTGACATGGATAACATTGGTGCTTTTGAAGACATCAATGAAGAGGATAAGAAAAAGGGCATGGACTATGTATGGGAGAAGAAGAGCCTTTTCTATAAGGATTGCTTGACTTTAGGACCAAAATATAAAGTTGATAAGGAATTTACCAATAGAATTATAGGAGCAATTAAGAAGAAGGTGGTTGGTCTCTATAAAGAACATTTACAATCGGTGGATGAGACCAACGATGAGGTCCCGTAATCACCCATGACCTTGAGTCTAGCTACAAGACTCGTAAAATAAAGAAAAGCGCTTCTTGCGAGGCAACCCATGTTTTGTGTGATTTTTATTGTTTGATTGTTATTTGCTTCTGTATGCATGCTTTATTTTTACTGTTGGTAGATCATGTTTCAAAATAAAATTGTGAAAATCCTTTATTTTTTCGTTTAACTTCGTCTTAACTTCATACAAAGGTATTTCGCAAGAAATAAGTGTAAGGGGAAACCCCAAATATGTTTTTAAGAAACGAAATTGATCATGATTCTCCACAATATTAAATGGACATGTGTATTAGTATTTGTTAGAGTCAAATGCTTGTATCGAGTCATAATGATGTTTTGCAGGATTTTCCAGGAAGTAGGACATAAGTTTTTCCAGAAATTTTCCGGAAACTTAACGTAAAGATTTCTGCAGGTCACTTCTGACGGCGGCATGAGTTAACTCCTGACGGCGTCATGTGTAAAATTCTAGAAATTTTGCTAGTTTTGTTTTTCTAACGGAGTTTTAAAGTTTTTGTTAATTCTTTAGTTTTATAAACTCCAGGAAATCTGCAAATATTCATTCCACAAGCATTATATCTTACATTGTTTTCTAGGATTTGTTAGTATATATAGATTGCCGCCGATTTTACGCGAGGTTGCCTTGTTGTTTTCTCAGGTTTAACAGGTTATATATGACAAGAAGATGATTTATATTTCTGGAAGGGATGCTTTGATTGTTCATTTTCTTGGAGGAAGATCTAACCTTGTTACCGCACTATCCACACTGAACGAATCAGGGGAGTATTTGCTTTCATTCTTTTACCTATTTCACTTTTACATTCTTTAATTGAACATTGGGGACAATGTTCATCCTAAGTGTAAGGGGAGGGTAAATGATGATACCTTATAGGATACACTTTCACTTGAGTTTGTTTGTTTGATGGTAGGTGTGTAATAAAACTATGAGAAATACTTGTTAGTGTAATTTTAGCGCTAAATTTAAAATTTTTTACAACATTTAGGAGTGAAACTTTAGCCTTAGCAAGCGTCTCATGGATAGGAGTTGTATGAATAGCACAAAAACCATACCACTCAAAAATTTCCACCCCAAATATGTGAGGTTCGCCTTTAGATCTTTAGGAAAAAGCATTCATTGTTGGTGCTTATGAGTGTACCAGTAGCATTTAGATTCTAGAACTTGCATTAGTGATGCATCCCGAGACCGCTAGTGAGACTACATTCGTGTAGTAGGATTTACTACATGATAAGAGGCATTAGGATCACCCTTGTGTTTAAACCATTATCATAATTACTTGACCATTTAAGTCATATTACTTGGCTAGTAAAGTCAACTAATTTTTCCAACACCTTAGCGTTGTACTCATTTTTAGTACACGAAACCCCTAGTACACCCCTCCGAGCCTATCTTTTCGTTTCTAACTTTAAGCATCTTACTTAAAGGAAGAATTTGTTACAACCCACTTAAATGTACACCCAAATCGCCTTAGCCTTCCGTGTATGCACTTATCTTTAGTGCATTATTGTTATTTGTTTAAACCCTTAGTTAATTATCTAATTGATTACATGGTTGCTAAGTCGAATCATATCCTTGTACATATTGTTTTGGGACGATTGGGACACATGGGTAAAGTACTATTGTTATGGAGTAATGGGGAAGAACATCATTTATTACCCCCATATGTGCGTTAATCTTAAAAGTACTCCAAGTGTTTTGATTATCTTGATTCGAGTCATTAGATTAGTTTATTGTAAAGTATGTAAAAATTCAAGTGTAAGGGGAATGTTCATTCCCTATGATGTATTATTTTGGATGGTAGGGTAAGAGTGTATGAAAAAAAAAATCGAAAAAATTAAGAAAAAGAAAAAAATAAAAAGAAAAAAGAGAAAAAAACATACGGACTACCATCCCGTTTCATTCTATGTTTATTTTATGTTTTTGTTATTTTTGATTTATTAGCTTAAGTCGAGTCTAGTCTTGGCTTAGCAACGCCATATTGTACATGTAATTAACCAAGATGGTTAACTCGCCACCAGTAAAGATTGCCTTTATCAACAAAACCGTGTATTCCATATCCCTACACCTAACGTTATAACCCTTTAAAACACCTCTTTGATAGTTTATCCTAGGTGCTTACGCCATGTGGTGGAGGTTTGATCCTTTCCCAAGCCTATGGTAATCTATTTTGCTATGACAGGTAGTGAGAGATGTTTTCCATTTCCATATTGTGATATATACTTTATTACACCCGTGAGATGTGAGTATCTAAACACTATTTGTGAGGTGCTAGTGTATGACCTCCGTGCTTGTCTTTGGTCTTTAGTGGAACGATTATTTGTTGTAATTACTTTTATATTAGTGTTAAATGACCCCTAACTTGTATTTTGATTAGACTAAAAGCGCATTTTCTTGAGGACAAGCAAATCTCAAGTGTAAGGGTATTTGATGAGGCAAAAAATGAGCCATTTTTAGGGGGTCATTTAAGCCCGGATTTGAATTTATTTGATCAAATATTGCCCTAAATCGTTCCTTTTGTGATTTTAGGTACTTTTGGAGTGAATTCTGGAAAAGGAAGCATTTTGGACGTTTTTGGAGCATAAAAGTGAAGAAAATGGCAAAGTTTTAATTTTCCTTGCTGGGAACAGTACCTGACGGCGTCAAGAGGCTTCATGTGACGACATCAAGAGTAAACAAGAGGTGGAAGTGGTGACGATCCAGAGAAATCATGACGGCGTCAAGCTTGGCCGTCATGGTTCAAGATATGGTCACGGCCTACAACTAAATTACACATGACGGCGTCAAACTTGGATCTAGGCAATCCGATCTCATTATGGGCGGCGAGTTGACGGCGTCAGATATTACTTCTTGATGCCGTCACCCTGTAAAATCTATATATAGTTTTGCAATTTTCATTCATTAGATGTAACTTAAGAGGGGATAACTTTGGAGAAACCCTAGCACGAATTTTACTAGTCTTTCAAGGGTTTTTACCCTTTGAAACCTTTCATTTTCAATTGAGATAAGTATCCTTTCAATTCATTCAATATGTCTATGTGTTGTTTGAATATATCTTACGCTTGTCTTGAATTTAACATGCTAGGCTAGATCTCTTGTGTGTTTGATTAGATGTAGTGAAACCTAGATGTTGATTATGGGTTGATTATTTGTTTATAGTTGTTACGAATGAATGATTTCGATGTTAGGCTTAAGAAAACAGGCAGACTTCCATAGGTAACATGCTTGAACGTCTTAAAAACATGAACCAATGCGTACTAGGTTATTATGGTTGTATTTAATGCATGAGCGAATTCTAATGATCCCATGTTAGGAGCTTCTTGCAGGCTCGACATAGGAGTGAAGTAGGAGCTTATAGAGTTGGGGAAGTACGTACGCCACCCCACGAATGGTATTAAGGAATATAACCCGTCATCCATACAATTGAAACAAACTATCAACCTGTAAAAGATATCTAGGGAGTAATGAAACCTAAGTAAACACAATTCTCCCCATTATTGTTCACACCACTAGTTTAATTAGCTTTATTTTCATTTTTGTTATTTTATTTTGATTGCATCTTAGTTATTGGGTTAGTTGATTAGCAACTAATTCCACCCACTTTTCCAAAACCCGAGATTTTAATTGCTTTTATAAAAATATAAAAATACAAAAAGAATCATCCCTCACCTCTAGATCTAGTTTTTAGGCTTCCTAATCCTAGCGACACTATTCATGAGTTGAACGATCAATCCCCCGGTACTTGTCACTATACTATACTACAACGATCAGGTACACTGCCTGGTGGGGGTTGTAAGCTTCTCGAGATCCCTCGAGAGGTAAAGCCTGGTGCGATTCCCACGTAGCAGATGTGGAGGTCACAACAAGTTGTAATACTTCTAGTCTTGAAGATTAGAAGTATTCTTCTCTTGCACTTGAGAGGTTGATGTTTGGATCACTTTGAAACAAAGATTTATGTATGTATGATCAAAGGATTTAAAGAATAGAAATGGAGATCTAGAACAGAAAGTTTAGGAGTGCAAAAGGTGAGAAAAATCAGTGAGATTAACCAGTATTTATAGGGGAACAATTTACTGTTCTGGTGCGTGGCCGGTCCCCTTAATTAGGGGCCGGTCCCCTTAATCATTAAGGGGGCAGCCTATTAATTAAGGGGGCCGCCCCCTCCAGAACGTTGTAATTGTTTGTCCTTTTGTGGGGAAGGTTTTTCTGGATAATATTTGCCATTTTTGGTTGGAAATTTGAAATCATATATTTATAATGAATTAAACATATTATTTTAATTCCAAAAGTGATTTTATAAAAGATATAAAATGTTTATGACATTTTATAAAAGTTCTAGTGACATAGAAAATTTTCCTTTGATCATAGATTACAATAAACACTTTGTTTATTCATACCTTAAGTGATTTGGATGTAAAGAGAGATATTTATCACTAAATACTTGTTTACGTCATAAATTTTAGTTCAATGAGTTTATGTTTTGTAATTATCAAAACATAGAGATATTGTTAATATGTTAACAATGTTTTTAGGCATTATTTATGTCAACAATCTCCCCCTTTTTGATGATTACAAAACCTTAAACTCATTAGTTCTAAAAATTAATTTTTAGACAAGTATTTTAGAGTTTAATATTCTCTTCTCCCCCTTTTTGTAAAATCAAAAAAGTTAAACCGAATAAGCTTCATAAAAGAAGTTAAATGGGTAGAAAGCTCCCCCTTGATGTATGCTCCCCCTCATTTGAGAGCACCTAGGAAACGAGCTATGGAAAGCTTGGCTACAAAAAATATGTGAGGAGAACAAGACATATATATGCAAAGCAACAATAATGTAAATAAAAATAGATTCATTCAAGCATATATGAGATGATCATAGAAATGATCATCATTACAACATTCAATATGCTTGAAGCATATTGATTACAATAAAACAAAAGAAACAACATAGTCCTAAATTGCCAAAGAGAGCACTTGGACTTGCTTGCAACCCATGGTTGAGTGTTTTATTTGCTTGAGGGGAACTTAAGCATAGAGCTTAGTTGTTTGATGGAGAAGGATATGGAGCGGAAGAGGTGGATCTCACGATGTTGTATCGTGTCAAGGGTGGTATTGGATGAGGACGAGTGAGAAGATATTCGATCCAAGAAATATCTTCACCCAAGTAGAGGATTTGTTTTTGAAGGAAGATGCAACAAGGGAAAAAGTGAGGGTGGTTTGTAACTTGATCCAAGTTGAGAGAGTGAGGTAGGCAATTTGCATAGGGTGATGATGGAGGTTTCCCTTTGTTGCGTTGTGCAAGATGCATAGCAAGGAGATCACTAAGATCATGTATTTGGTTTATTTCATCACAGAACTTTTGCTTTTCCGTGGCAATGTGGAGAGAATCATTGTGTTGATATGGATGAATTGGGGTTGTGTAGTTGGAATTGAAATTGTTGGAAGTGTAGTTTGGTGGTTGATCAAACTTGTATGGATCATTATAAGAGGTTGGAGGTTGAGATGTGTAGTTTGGCATGAAAGTGGATGTTTGGCCAATGTTGTATGGTTTGTAAAGATGATCAAATGAATGCCCTTGTGGGTTTGGTGAAAAATTTGGGAATAAGTAGTTGAAGGTGTAGAGTGATTTCCAACTTCATTGGTTATGATGGATTTGTTTCGAAGGCTTTTTCTTCGCTAAACGGGTTTCTCCGTCATCCTTGCTAGCCTTGAGGCTTTTGGTTTTGGTTTGTTTGGAGAGGTCATGATGGGATGAATGGAGAGTTTTGAATATTAGGATATTTATAGAGTAAGATTTGTGTGTTTATGGATGGATAAGGTTTGTTTGGGAGATTAGGACAAAATATGTTGGTGAAAATTGGGAAATGTAGGCTGAAATGGGCTAAAAAGCAGAAAAGATTCTGTAAACCCGACCATTAGATGGCCGGTCCCCTTAATTTGAGGTCGGTCCCCTTAATAATTAAGGGGTCCGCCTTACATAATTAAGGGGGCCGCCCATCTGGTGTTTTCCAGATTCCCAGAATTGGGTTTTTGGCAGAAAATTTGCAGAAAGGTTGCGTTTTTTGATTTGGATTCAAGCAAGTTCAATTCTTTGAGGCAATATAGCATCTAATCTAATCATAATATTGCATGCATGCAAAAAAATTTAATTAATAGAGTAAACAAGCAATAAATAATAATCTAGAAGAGACAAGTAAAGGCAAAGGCACTTAATCTACCTAGAGTAACTCTCTTAGATCAAAGACAAAGGCAACTAGTGAGTGAAAAACTAGTGATGAAACAAGATGACAACATTGTGAGTGATTATGTCCTAGTGTGTGCCTATATGCAACAAATGTGGAGTTGTGATTGTTTCGACTCCTAAATGCAAAGAAAAATAAACTTCCTAAGAAACAATCCAAAATTTCCTTGATTCGATTTTTGCTCGATTCATGAATGTCAATGATATATATTAGATTATATACTTTGACAATTTATGTGAGAGTTTATGCATGATTTAGGAAAAAGGTTTTTAGCATTTGTCAACAATGCAAGGAAAATGATTTTCATGTAATTCCTAGATGTGAGAATAGTTTTCAAGGAATTTTGATTGGGTTTTACAAGAGAGTATATGCAATAAAAATGAGGTTTCTCAATCTTTAATTTTGTGCGAAATAGATTCCTAGACTCAGAAATGGAGAAGTGGAAGAAAAATAAATTTTATGCAAGTAAAAATTAGTGTAAATGCAATCGAATTTAGTCAACTTGTTCCATCATTCTTAATCCTAAACGCAAGTGGTTGAATAGTTCACGCTTAAGGGGTTTAGTGAATATATCCGCAATGTTATCTTCTGATGCAACCTTTTCTATAGATATGTTTCCTTTTTGTACATTATCCCTAAGGAAGTGGTGACGTATTTCTATATGTTTAGTCCTAGAGTGTTGAACCGGATTTTTACTTAAATCTATCGCACCTTTGTTATCTCACATAATAGGAACATTTTCTAACCTAATGCCATAGTCTATGAGAGCTTGTTTCATCCATAGTGCTTGTTGACATGGCTTTCCAGCGCTTACATATTCGGCTTCGGTGGTAGAAATAGCAAGAGCAGTTTGCTTCTTTGAAAACCAAGATGTTAGATAACATCCCATAAAAGTGCAAATACCGCTAGTGCTCTTTCTATCTACGTAGTCTCCCGCATGATCGGAATCCGCATAGACGATGGTTTCTATGCCGGATCCCTTAGCTAGGATACTATAATCCTAAGTGTATAGTGCCTTTAATGTATCGTAAGATACGCTTAACCACTTCTAGGTGAGAGATTTTGGGATCCTCTTGAAAGCGGGCACAAAGGCAGACACTAAACATGATATCGGGTCTACTTGCCGTTAAGTATAGTAAACTACCTATCATTCCTCTATACTTAGTGTTATCTACGGACTCTCCTTCATCATCCTTTGTGAGTTTCACTTCCGTAGACATGGGAGTTTTCATGGGTTTTGAGTCTTCTAGGCCAAATTTCTTAAGCATTTCCTTAATGTACTTAGATTGGTTAAAGAATATTCCATCTTCTAATTGTTTTATTTGTAATCCTAGGAAGAAGTTTAGTTCACCCATCATACTCATCTCGAACTCATCATGCATGATTTTGGCAAATTCATCACACATCTCTTGATAAGTCGATCCAAATATAATGTCGTCAACATATATTTGAACAATGATGAGATTTGGGTATTTCTTTTTAGTGAAAAGAGTGTCATCTACCATTCCCATGGAATAATTATGTTTAATAAGAAAAGCTTTTAATCGATCATACCAAGCCTTAGGAGCTTGTTTGAGTCCATATAAAGCTTTCTTTAACTTATAAACATAATCAGGTTTTACGAAGTCAATGAATCCTGGAGGTTGTGCCACATAAACCTCCTCATTGATAAAATCGTTGAGGAATGCACTTTTCACATCCATTTGGAATAACTTAAAGTCTAGGGCGCATGCATAGGCAAGTAATATCCTAATAGATTCTAGTCTAGCTACGGGGGCATAAGTTTCGTCATAATCAATTCTTTCTTGTTGATTATAACCTTGGGCAACTAACCTAGCTTTGTTCCTAGTTACTATTCCATTCTCATCTAACTTATTCCTATATACCCATTTAGTTCCTATGATGTTCATGTTCATTGGATTTGGGACTAATTCCCAAAAATTATTTGCCTTAAATTGGTTTAATTCTTCTTGCATAGCTATAACCCAACTTTCATCTTTTAATGCTTCATTAATATTCTTAGGTTCTATTGCTGAGAGGAAACAAAAGAAGTTATTTTTATCTTGGGCTTGTGACCTAAGGGTTCTTTGATTAAGATGACCTATTATACTATCTAATGGATGTGATTTAGATTCTTTAATATTTACAATTTCATTATTTCCTAAGTCAATGTCTTCATTATCATTTCCTATGGGTTTTGTTTTACTAATCTCAATAGCTTCATCTTCGACTAAATCATCATCTTCTAAAGGTAATGTTTTAGGAGGTGGTGGTGTTTCATCGAATGTTACATTTAATGATTCTTCTACTTTCATAGAGTGTTTGTTAAGTATTATATATGCTTTACTATTTTGTGAGTACCCTAAAAATATTCCTTCATATGATTTTGGGTCAAACTTAGTAAGGTAATCTTTAGTGTTTAAAATGTAACATTTACTTCCAAATACCCTAAAGTAGCTTAAGTTAGGTTTTCTACCTCTTAGTAACTCATAAGGAGTTTTTCCTAAAATTCTCCTAATTGATACCCTATTAATAATATATGTTGTTGTATCTACAGTGTGGCACCAAAATTTTTGTGGGATGGATTGTTCATTTAACATTGTTCTACTCATTTTTTGTAGTGACCTATTTTTTCTCTCTACTACGCCATTTGATTGAGGAGTACGAGGAGCGGAGAAATTGTGAGATATTCCATTTAAATCATAATATTTTCCAAATTGTACTTCGTTGTCAAATTCCCTACCATGGTCCGTCCTAATGGCTACTATTGTGCATCCTAATTTATTTTGAATCATTTTACTAAATATTTTGAATTTTTCAAAGGCTTGGGTTTTGTCACTTAAGAACCTAGTCCATGTGTATTGTGAATAGTCATCTACTATTAATAAGGTATATTTGTTTCCTCCATAGCTCCGCACAGCGGATGGACCAAATAGATCTATATGTAATAATTCTAGGAACCTAGTAGTGGATACTATATTCTTAGCTTTGTGACTAGCATGAACTTGTTTTCCAATTTTACATGCATCACAAAAATGCTTGTCATATCTTAGGTTAGGCAAGTTTCTAACTAGTTCTTTAGAGGCCAAAGATTGTATTTGTTGCATGTTTGCATGTCCTAATCTCCTATGCCACAATGTGGAGTTTTCGTCTAAGGTTGTTAGACATATCCTATCTTTCGGTTTGTTTCCTAGTTTCATAACATATATGCCTCCTTTTCTAATTCCTCTACATATGATTTTTCCATTCTTAACTATTTCGCTATCCTCTTCGGTAAAGATAACCCTACATTTATTATCGCATATTTGGCCTATACTAAGCAAGTTATATGTTAAATTATCTACATTCTCAACATTTTCAATAGTAAGTGAGTCTTGAGAAATCGTACCTTTGCCAATGATTTTTCAACGCAAGTCACTACCGAAAATAATGTTACCTCCATTGTATGCCTTATACGTAGAAAATAGCTTGCGGTTCCCCGTCTTGTGCCTCGAACATCCGCTATCCTTGATCCATTCATCAGGCTCCAAGTCAATTCCTAAACATATTTCGTCGGTTGCTTTGGCCACAAAACATTTTTCATCTCTTGGTTTTTCCACTTCTTCTTTAACACTATCACTCCATGTTCCACTAACAAAGGCGCCTTGATTTTCATAACCCGACGGCTTTAGACATTCACCAATGAGATGATTTGGACTTCCACATCTAAAGCACTTTCTTTTCCCGTAGTTATCGCTTCTATTTCTTTGGAACGACTTTCTTTCGTCTCTTGGTAATCTAGTGAATCTTCCTCGTCTTTTGAAGAATTTCATGAATTCTCTTACGGCCATTGCATATTCTTCGTCTTCACTCTCGTCACTTGAGTTATCATCGTCACTAGGTTCCTTTTTTGCTTTTAGAGCAATGGATTTGGTTTGTTCTTTCTTGACTTTGACCGTTTCCGAATCTCTTCTTATAATTTCTTCACGGACCTTCAAGTTTCCAATAAGTTCATCAAGTGATAACGTCATCAAATTATTTGATTCTTCAATTTCTGTGACTTTAGCTCGCCATTTTGGATGCAATGCCCTAAGAAATTTCCTAACACAATTTTTACTAGAAAATATCTCATCAAGTTCTTTTAAACTTGTGATAATAGTGTTAAATTTAGCAAAAGCATTATCAATTGATTCCTCTTCCGGAATCGTAAATTGTTCATATTGTTGTACAAGAAGATCTATTTTATTATCTTTGAATTGACTATTACCTTGGTGAGTAATAAGTAGTGATTCCCAAATTTCTTTGGCGGTTTTACACATAAAAATTCTTTCATATTCTTTGCGCGGTAACGCATTATAAATTACCATTTTAGCTTCATTATTTTTAGCTAGTTTCTTTTTCAAATCGTCATTTTGTTTTTCAAAAGGTACAATTTCATCCTTTTTAGTTTCCGGATTTTGTTGAGTGGGAGGAAAATCACCAAAGGTAATAACATGCCAAAGATCAAGATCTTTAGATTTCACATAAGTTTCGAATCTATTTTTCCAATATAAAAATCCATCACTTTCAAATAGTGGTGGTCTTTGCATAGATTGCCCTTCTAAATATTTTTCAGATTCCATAGATCGTTACAAGTTTTAAAATACAATATATTTTAAAAATCTTGCTAGACGTGGATCCTGATACCAATTGTGGAAAACTAGAAGGGGGTTGAATAGTTTTACGTCTTTTTAATTTCTTATAAAAAATTGTTTGATTGTTTTCTTTACTTTCAAAAATTTAGATTCGATATTATGTGATCTCAAGTCTTGCACAATATAAACAACAATAAATATATACGATATAGCAATGATGAGGCGAAAAATGAACCGTTTTTAGGGGGTCATTTAAGCCCGGAATTGAATTTATTTGATCAAATATTGCCCTAAATCGTTCCTTTTGTGATATTAGGTACTTTGGGAGTGAATTCTGGAAAAGGAAGCTTTTTGGACGTTTTTGGAGCATAAAAGTGAAGAAAACGGCAAAGACTTAATTTTCCTTGCTGGGAACAGTACCTGACGGCGTTAAGAAGGAAAATATGACGGCGTCAGGAGCAAAATGCATGACGACCCAGAGAAAACGTGACGGTGTCAGAAGTAGGGCGTCAAGAGTTATTTTGGTGACGGCCTGAAGCAGAATTACACGTGACTGTGTCAGACCCAGATCTAGACAGTCCGAGAACTTTATTGGCGGCGAGATGACGGCGTCAGAAATTTCCTCTTGACGCCGTCACCTCACAAAATATATATATACTTTTCTATTTTTCATTCATTAAGAGAGGAACTTGTGTGGATAATTCTAGGGCCGAACCTAATAAACCCTAGGTCGTTTGTAACAGTATTTTCAAGGGTTTTCACCCCTTGAAACCCTTCATGTTCAATTGAGATAAGTTTTCTTTCAATTCATTCAACATGTCTATGTGTTGTTTGAATATATCTTATGCTTGTCTTGATTTTAACATGCTAGGCTAGATCTATTGTGTGTTTGCTTAGATGTAATGAAACCTAGATGTTGATTATAGGTTGATTGCTTGTTTATAGTTGTAATGGATGAATGATTTCAATGTTAGGCTTAAGAAAACTGGCAGATCTCCATTGTGTAACTTGCTTGAACGTCTTAAGAAACATGAACCGATGTGTACTAGGTTTTTATGGTTGTATTTAATGCATGAGCGAATTCTAGTGATCCCATGTTAGGAGCTTCTTAGCCGGCTCGACATAGGAGTGAAGTAGGAGCTTATAGAATTGGGGAAGTAAGTACGCCACCCCATGAATGGTATTAAGGAATACAATCCGTCATCCACGCAACTGTAACAAGTAATTAACCTGTAAAAGATATCTAGGGAGTAGTGAAATCTAAGTAAACACAATTCTCCCACATATTGTTCACACCACTAGTTTAATTTAGTTTATTTACATTTTTGTTATTTTATTTTGATTGCATCTTTAGTTATTGGGTTAGTTGACTAGCAACTAATTCCGCCCACTCCTCTAAAAACCGAGATTTTACTTGTTTTCATAAAAATATTAAAATACAAAAAGAATCATCCCTCACCTCTAGACCTAGTTTTTTTTGGCTTTCTAATCCTAGCGACACTATTCCTGAGTTGAACGATCAATCCCCTGGTACTTGTCACTATACTATACTACAACGATCAGGTACACTGCCTGGTGGGGGTTGTAAGCTTCTCGAGATCCCTCGAGAGGTAAAGCCTGGTGCAATTCCCACGCATCAAGTTTTTGGCGCTGCAGCCCGGGGAATAGTTATTGTCTAGGTTAGGATTTCTTTTTATTAGGTCTACTTGCTAGATTCCTTTCTAGTAAGATTTTATTTTTATTTATAGGTTTTCTTTAGTCTATCTCATTTCTTCGTGTTTTTGTTCGTAACTCTTTACCATCCGACATCATGGAAGGTGGTAACATCTTTGAACCCATCAACCCACCACAACAAGACTACCCACAAAACCCACCACTAGCAAACCAACCTCTTAGGCCCCGAACCCTAGGAGAGTATTCCTGACCTAGCCACCAAGGTATCGAAACACCATTGAGCTCACCCAAGGAGCCAATGTGACCCCCTTGCGATCCGACACCATCCGGTTGGTGCAAAGCGGATATGCATTCCATGGACTTCGTTCCGAAGATCCAAATCAACATCTCAAGGACTTCCTTAAAATAGTAGATTCTATAGACCTTGATGTTACAACTAGAGAGTCAACCCGATTACGCCTATTCCAATTCTCTCTACGTGATCAAGCTAGTCAATGGCTTGAACGTTTACCCGCGGGATCCATCACCTCATGGGATGATCTCACCACTCGTTTCCTTGCTCAATTTTTCCCACCGGGGAGAACTACCAAGCTTAGAAATGATATCTTGATGTTCCGACAACGTCAAGGTGAAACTCTATATGAAGCATGGACTCGTTTCAAGGACTTACTCCAAAAAGTCCCTCATCATGGCATAGATCTTTGGCTCCAAGTCCAAATCTTCTATTACCATATCGATCTCTCCACAAGGCGAACCATTGACCAATCGGCCTGTGGCAAGCTACGTGATATAAGTGCGGAAGAATCATGGGAACTCATAGAAGATCTTGCTCTCTATGACAACGAAAGTTGGAATGATCCCCGTGATTTGAACAAAACGGTCAAGGCAATATCTTTGCCTTCGAGCAATTCTAGCACTCCCGACCGTAGGATCATGGAACTTGAGGACCAAGTCAAGTTTCTCATGAAATCTTACGAAGCTCCTAAGCCTACAAGCCAAGTGAACAAAATCACTTCTTCATGAGAATTATGTAGTGGTCCCCATGACACTCATGATTGCGTGGAACTCCCCGGAACAGCTTTTGCGGACTACGCATCTTCACGTACCGACGTAGCAGGAAATAAGTGGTACACTTTCAAGCCCGAGCCAAACCCTTACGGTGATTCCTACAACCCCTCTTGGAAAAATCACCGAAACCTTAGGTGGAAACAAAACCAAAACAATCCTTCCAATCCGCCTAATCGTTACCAACCAAACAGTCCACCCTCCAACCGTACTTTCAACAACAATCCTTCTAATAACTATGGTAGTACCAACAATCTTGAAGGATTGATGTCCAAGTTTATGGCATCTCAAGAAGCTCGCATAACTAAGTTTGAAACCGAATTCAACCAACAAAAAATGGAGATGACCAGTAAGATTGACAACTTGTTGAAAGCCCTCAACAACCAAGCGTTAACTACACCTAGGAAGGACACTAGGGACGCCAATAGCGGAATCCAAACTAAGGACCCCTCGTCATCAAAACACGTCCACTTTGTCAATGTTGTCACCATTAAGCCAATAGATAAGGATATAGAAGAAAGTGACAAGGATGAAGTTGGAGTAGAAACCGAGACTAGGGATGAAATTAAGGAAGTTGAGGTTGATAAGGGAGAGAAGTTAGAGGAAGTAGAAAACATAGAAGAATACTTTGATAAGTTGCCCACCAAGGAAGAACGGGAATATCACAAAGATTTATTCGATGATCCCGAGAAACCATATATCCTTGGTTCACCCCTTATTAAAGTAGGTGATCCCTCTAACATCAACATACCATGAAACATTGGGCATATGCATGTGTGGAAAGCTTATATCGATCCTAGATCTCCTATAAACATCATGACTAGGACTTATTATAATTGGGTAATGAAGAAACAACTTGGTTATAGGATGATGCCCAATAAGAATCTGATAAGCAATTTTGTAGGAAGAGTGAAAGGATTGCATGTGATTGTTGGAAACTTCACTTATGAGACCGACTTTGTGATAGTGGAGGATACTTGTCCGGTGATAGATGATTGCCTAATTCAAGTAGTGTTCGGAAAACCATTCGTTGAGACCTATAAGATGAGTTACGATCCGACTCTAGGGATAGTTAGATTCAAGGAAGAGAATGATGAGATTGCTTACTAAATGCCCCATAAGATTGAACAATACTGCCTCTTACCGAACATAGAAAAGGAACACAAACAAGCGGTTTACTATAGGAATAATGAGGATAGACGTAGAGGAGTAGAATATGTGATGAGTAGGATGCTTGGTTTCTACAAAGAATGCTTGCAACAAGGTCCGGAATACAAAACTGGTATAGGAGATGACCTAGAGAGTGAAACCAACGATGAGGTCACGTAGTAACCCATGACCTTGAGTCTAGCTACAAGACTCGTAAATAAAGAAAAGCGCTTCTTGGGAGGCAACCCATGTTTTGTGTGATTTTTAATTGTTTGTTTGTTATTTGTTTCCGTATGCATGCTTTATTTTTATTGTTGGTAGATCATGTTTCAAACAAAATGGTGAAAATATTTTATTTTGTTGTTTGGCTTAGTCTTAACTTCATCCAAATGTATTTCGCAAAAGATAAGTGTAAGGGGAAACCCCAAATATGTTTTTAAAGAAACAAAACCGATCATGATTCTCCACAATATTAAATGAACATGTATATTCATATTTGTGAGAGTCAAATGCTTGTATCGAGTCATAATGATGTTTTGCAGGATTTTCCAGGAAGTGGGACAAAGTTTTTCCAGAAATTTTCTGGAAACTTAACATATGAATTTCTGCAGGTCACTTCTGACGGCGTCAAGAAGAAACTCCTGCCGGCGTCACGTGTAAAATTCTTGAAATTTTACCAATTTTGTTTTTCTAACGGAGTCTAAAAGTTTTTGCTAATTCTTTAGTTTTATAATCTCCAGGAAATCTGCAAACATCATTCCACAAGCATTATATCTTACTTTGCTTTCTAGGATTTATTAGTATATATAGATTGTCGCCGATTTTACGCGAGGTTGCCTTGTTTGTTTTCTCAGGTTTAACAGGTTATGTTTGACAAGAAGATGATTTATATTATGGAAGGGAAGCTTTGATTGTTCATTTTCTTGGAGGAAGATCTAACCTTGTTACCTTATTATCCATACCGAGCGAATCAGGGGAGTATTTGATTTCATTATTTTTACCTATTTTACTTTTACAATCTTTACTTGAACATTGGTGACAATGTTCATCCTAAGTGTAAGGGGAGGGTAAAATGATGATACCTTATAGATACACTTTCGCTTGAGTTTGTTTGTTTGATGGTAGGTGTGTAATAAAACTATGAGAAATACTTGTTAGTGTAATTTTAGCTCCAAATTTAATTTTTTTTACAACATTTAGGAGTGAAACTTTAGCCATAGCAAGCGTCTCATGGATAGGAGATTGTATGACTAGCACAAAACCGTACAATTCAGAAAAAGTTTCCACCCAAATATGTGAGGTTCGCCTTTAGATTTGATAGGAAAAGCATTTACTATTAGTGCTTATGAGTGTACCGGTAGCATTTAGATTCCTGAGACCGCTAGTGAGACTACATTCGTGTAGTAGGATTTAGTACATGATAAAAGGCATTAGGATCACCCTTTTGTTAAACCCGTATCATAATTACTTGACCATTTAAGTCATATTATTTGGCTAGTAAAGTCAACTAATTTTTCCCACACCTTAGCGTTGTACTCATTTTTAGTACACAAAACCCCTAGTACACTCCTCCGAGCCTATCTTTTCGTTTCTAACTTTAAGCATCTTACTTAAAGGAAGAATTTGTTACAACCCACCCAAATGTGCAACCAAATCGCCTTAGCCTTCCGTGTATGCACTCATCTTTAGTGCATTATTGTTATATGTTTAAACCCTTAGTTAATTATCTAATTGATTACGTGGTTGCTAAGTCGAGTCATATCCTTGTACATATTGTTTTGGGATGATTGGGACACATTGGTAAAGTACTATTGTTATGGAGTAATGGGTAAGAACATCATTTATTACCCCCATATGTGCGTTAATCTTAAAAGTACTCCAAGTGTTTTGATTACCTTAATTCGAGTCATTAAATTAGTTTATTTGTAAAGTATGTAAAAATTCAAGTGTAAGGGGAATATTCATTCCCTATGATGTATTATTTTGGATGGTAGGGTAAAAGTGTATGGAAAAAAAAAATTGAAAAGTTAAGAAAAAGAAAAAAAAAATAGAAAAAGAAAAGAGAAAAAAAAACATACGGGCTACCATCCCGTTTCATTTTATGTTTGTTTTATGTTTTTGTTATTTTTCATGTATTAGCTTAAGTCGAGACTAGTCTTGGCTTAGCAACGCCATATTGTACATGTAATTAACCAAGATGATTAACTCGCCACCAGTAAATATTGCCTTTATCCAACAAAACTGTGTATTCCATATCCCTACACCTAACATTATAACCCTCTTAAAAGACCTCTTTGATAGTTTATCCTAGGTGCTTACGCCATGTGGTGGAGGTTTGATCCTTTCCCAAGCCAATGGTAATCTATTTTGCTATGACAGGTAGTGAGAGATGTTTTCCATTTCCATATTTTGATATATACTTTATTACACCCGAGAGATGTGAGTATTTAAACACTATTTTTGAGGTGCTAGTGTATGACCTCCGTTCTTGTCTTTGGTCATTAGTGGAACAATTATTTGTTGTAATCACTTTTATATTAGTGTTAAATGGCCCCTAACTTGTATTTTGATTAGAATAAAAGCGCATTTGCTTGAGAACAAGCAAATCTCAAGTGTAAGGGTATATGATGAGGCGAAAAATGAACCGTTTTTAGGGGGTCATTTAAGCCCGGAATTGAATTTATTTGATCAAATATTGCCCTAAATCGTTCCTTTTGTGATTTTAGGTAATTTGGGAGTGAATTCTAGAAAAGGAAGCTTTTTGGACGTTTTTGGAGCATAAAAGTGAAGAAAACGGCAAAGACTTAATTTTCCTTGCTGGAAACAGTACCTGACAACGTCAAGAAGGAAAATATGACGGCGTCAGGAGCAAAATGCATGATGACCCAGAGAAAACGTGACGGCGTCAGAAGTAGGGCGTCAAGAGTTATTTTGGTGACGGCCTGGAGCAGAATTACACGTGACGGCGTCAGACCCAGATCTAGGTAGTCCGAGAACTTTATTGGCGGCGAGATGACGGTGTCAGAAATTTCCTCTTGACGCCGTCACCTCACAAAATCTATATATACTTTTCTATTTTTCATTCATTAAGAGAGGAACTTGTGTGGAGAATTCTAGGGCCGAACCCAATAAACCCTAGGTCGTTTGTAACAGTATTTTCAAGGGTTTTCACCTCTTGAAACCCTTCATGTTCAATTGAGATAAGTTTTTTTTTTCAATTCATTCAATATGTCTATGTGTTGTTTGAATATATCTTATGCTTGTCTTGATTTTAACATGCTAGGCTAGATCTATTGTGTGTTTGCTTAGATGTAATGAAACCTAGATGTTGATTATAGGTTGATTGCTTGTTTGTAGTTATAATGGATGAATGATTTCAATGTTAGGCTTAAGAAAACTGGCAGATCTCCATTGTGTAACTTGCTTGAACGTCTTAAGAAACATGAACCGATGTGTACTAGGTTTTTATGGTTGTATTTAATGCATGAGCGAATTCTAGTGATCCCATGTTAGGAGCTTCTTAGCCGGGTCGACATAGGAGTGAAGTAGGAGTTTATAGAATTGGGGAAGTAAGTACGCCACCCCATGAATGGTATTAAGGAATACAATCCGTCATCCACGCAGCTGTAACAAGTAATTAACCTGTAAAAGATATCTAGGGAGTAGTAATATCTAAGTAAACACAATTCTCCCACATATTGTTCACACCACTAGTTTAATTTAGTTTATTTACATTTTTGTTATTTTATTTTGATTGCATCTTTAGTTATTGGGTTAGTTGACTAGCAACTAATTCCGCCCACTCCTCTAAAAACCGAGATTTTACTTGTTTTCATAAAAATATAAAAATACAAAAAGAATCATCCCTCACCTCTAGACCTAGTTTTTTTAGGCTTTCTAATCCTAGCGACACTATTCCTGAGTTGAACGATCAATCCCCCTGTACTTGTCACTATACTATACTACAACGATCAGGTATACTGCCTGGTGGGGGTTGTAAGCTTCTCGAGAGGTAAAGCCTGGTGCAATTCCCACGCATCAAGCAATAATAATGTTAGTAAAGAAATAAATGAAAGATGGAAAGATCGAACCGCGAGACAAGAGATTTATAGTGGTTCGGCTACAAGGACACCTTCCTTGCCCTACTCCACTCCCCGAGCACCTAACTCGAGAGTTTTCTTCACTATGTCAACAAGCTCCCTTATGGTGGAGAAAACCTTACACACCAATGTACACACCACAACTTGAGCACACCTTATACACAACTACTTCACACCTATCTATCTTCACACTTATCTACTTCACATCTATCTTCATCACAACTATATTCTTCACAACTATCTACTTCCCAACAATCTTCTTCACAACTATCTACTTCCTAACAATCTTCTTCACAACTATCTACTTCCCAACAATCTTCTTCACAACTATCACTACAACATTCACCTCTTTCAGCGGGGACATTTCCACGCTTTCAGCGGGGACTTCTCCCCGCCTAACACTTTCGGCGGGGACATGTCCCCGCCAAAAGTCTGTCGGCCAAAGCCCTTCGCTGTAAACTTTCGGCGGCGACGGACAACACTTTTGGCGGTGACACGTGGGACCCACAATGCCAGCATGGACAATTTTGGTCAGGTCAAACATGCCAGCGTGTCACCACTTTCGGCGGGGACATGTCCCCGCTGAAAGTGGTTTACGTAGTTGTAATTAGCCCTTAATCCTTGATATTAATAATAATTCTCACACTTTCGGCGGGGACACGTCCCCGCTGAAAGTGGATTACATAGTAAATGGGTCACTCTTTCGGCGGGGACACATCCCCGCTGAAAGTGTTTTACATAGTAAATGGGTCACTCTTTTGGCGGGGACACGTCCCCGCTGAAATTGGTATCCACATATATTGCAGCAAACTTTTAGCGGGGACATGTCCTCGCTAAAAGCGACTGACCCATTTTGCAGCAAATTGCTGCAAAATGGGTAATTTCCAGATTTTTTCCGGAAATAATCTACATGATCACTACAAATTCACAACCTGTATATGCTCTAATTACAACACCACAAGACAGTCAAATCACAAATTCGCCAAACATAATATCATACATATCCAAATTTGTTAAAAATTAACCAAATCATGTGTTTGTATCCAAATTTGCAAAATACGGTTTAAAAACCGTTATGACATGATCACTACATAAGCTAGGTATCCGCTATACGCTACAAAACTATACGTGGGAACAATGTAGCGGGAATCCTAACACATAAACTACATAAAGACATAATAATCCATGTAAATCTCCATAAATTTGTTCATAACCCCAAAACAAATATAAACCGACCCAAACAACCCATACGCTACTCCTGAATTCCCCCACTCCCCCACTAGCCCTACTAGCCCCATTCCCCTCCTCCTGGGTACCTGTAGACTCACCTAGTGAAGCCTCCTGGGATCCCAATGTCGTCGCCTGACTCGCTAGCTCAGCGGGGAAACCCGGTTGTGTCTTAGCCCACCCTAACAACATATCAATCAGTGTCCTTTGCTGGGACATCTCCTAGGTTTGCTTCTGGACTATTTCTGCAGGGAGGACGCGGAGGCTTGATCACGAGCTCGTGCAGCGCTGAGGGTCGTCTGAAGACCACCGCCGGGTAAGACTGGACCTATGCCAGGAATATGACCTCGCTGCTTGCCACCGATCACGTGGCGCATAATCTCGAGGTAAGACATGGTTGTCCCCCCGGAGGTGCTCTCCGTCCGCATCTGTATCATCTGGTTCTGTTTTACAAAAAAAACAAGCAAAGTAATATATAAGTCGTGATTTATTATATTTGCATTAATGTGGGTGAGTTTTATGGAAATAAATTATAATTACATATCTAGCCTCGGACAATGTAGACTCCCAGACGCCGTCTCTCGTATGGTTGTGTCTGTACAGCGTGATCAAGTCTCTACCATCCACAGCGTCGGTGGGTTCTCTCAGCTGTTTATAAATAAACTCAATAACGACTCACCAAACACTATATATATAAATGAAATTATTAAAAAGTGTCTTACGAAGTTATCGCGTATAACAGCTAACGAATGCGACCCATGAAGGCTGGCAGTCGGATTGGCGAGCCGGTTCTACCTATTGGTCTCCCCTCTCTTCAAATTATCTGGGTTCGACCAGTGCTTCACCTGCGTATTATAAATAATAAAAAATGTTTTATAAATGAATTATTATTATTATTATTATTATTATTATTATTATTATTATTATTATTATTATTATTATTATTAATTATTAATAACAATAACAATAACAAAAACAATAATAATAATAATAATAATAATAATAATAATAATAATAATAATAATAATAATAATAATAATAATAATAATAATAATAATAATAATAATAATAATAATAATAATAATAAAATCCCTTTGCTTTTTTCTCTCCCTCTCTAGGGGCGATTATGGCTGTTTTCCAGGGATCATCTTGATCTTTATCATCATCCTTCATTCAACACTTTCCGTTGAATATCACTAATCACAGGTTCCCTTTGCTTTTTTCTCGCTTTGTTTTTTTTATTTAGGGTTTCGATTGGTTCCTCAGTCCCTTCTTTTGAGTTTCTTGGTCGTTTTGTGGTGGATTGTTAGGGTTTCCCTTCATTAGGGTTTCCTGGTCGCTTGGTGGATCATTAGGGTTTCGTCTTGGAACACCTCTATAACTGATCTTTGGCCTCTCTAACTGATCCGTGGCTTCCTGGTTGTTTGTAGTGGATCATTTTGCAACCTTCAGTTTGCTTGTGGTTCGGTTATCAAGCTTCTTTGTGGGAGTATACATCACTTTGCGACCTGTTTGGGTTGTGTGGACTGGGTATGTTAGGGTTCTGATTATATTGCTTCGTTCATGTTTTTCTATATGGTTGGTTGCTGCACTCAGTTAGGCGTTGGTGGTTTGTACATGATTATTCCTAAGGCAGCGTGAGCAGTGCTGTTATTCATTGCTTGGGGTTGTTGTGAATTGGTTTTTCTGCTACAGTAACTGTGTGGTTCAGAATTGTGCAGCAGCTTGGTGTTCTGAATCAGTTCCTGTGTCCTGCTACAGTAACTGTGTGATTCCTGCTACAGTACTGTTTTGGTGGTATTCTGAATCAATTCGTGAACAGCTTTGGTTTGCTTCTAGTGCTGCTACTGTCTCCTCTTTGTTTGCTGCTACGTCGCCATATAGTTTTGTTAAAGCAAGTTTCTGTTTGGGATTTTCATTTGGAGTTTATTTTGGTTCTTTACTTTTGGTGTTTTGTTGGTGCTTTTTTCCTATGCCTATTGTGAGGTTTCATTGTCCTTTCGCGGGTCTCAGTGGATGCCGTGATGGGGGCGGTAATGGGCTTACCAAGAATTATTTGATCACACATCTTCGCGATCGACACTTCAATGGAGATGCGCGGGCTATCACTAGACATGCTCTTGTGTCGGATTTGGTTGTTTTTGAAAGGGCTGAGGTTACTCTTAAGCGAATGGGATTATGGTTATGTGGCGGTTGTTTCAAAACGCATACGTTCCGGGCTAAGTGTCGACATGGTGGGGGGGGTCTGATTTTGTGTCACCTCCTGATTGTGGTGACGGTGTTGTTCGGTTTGTGTTGCATGATCTCACCAAACCTCATGCACCTTCTCATGTTGCTCCTGTCGAGGATTCGGTTTCTGATGAGTTTGATGGTTTTGATTTACATCTCCTTGATGCTCTACTTTCTAAGGGGTTGCGTACTGTCAAATCCATTCCTCCTAAATGTCGTTTGGGGTTTTCTCGGGTTTTGAAAGGAGCCCTTAATAAGGTAGTTTGTTCGCCTGATGACATTTCTTGTTGGGTTGGTTTGTTAGTCTTACCTCTTTGTTTACTTAAAACCTTTTGCCCGAGGAGTAATCAAGAGTGTAGGTCTGTTACTAAACGTCAGCGAAAGGAAGAGTATATTGTTAATGCCATTTCATCTTGGGGCACATCTGGTGGTAGTTTACAAGTTGTGCGTGAGGTTTTAGCCGAACCCCTCCCCTTGTGGTCGAATATTGATGAGGAAAACTTGGACTTGGGGGACCGTAATATCAAGCAGTGTAAGAGGAAGATTTGTGATGGCCATTATACTGCTGCTGTTAGAGTTCTTTCTTCTTCGGGTATTGCGGCTTATGATGATACTACTCTCGCGGATCTAAAAGCTAAGCACCCTTTTCAATCTGCCCCCCTTTTACCAGATATACCTATTGATCATCATCACCTTTTGGCATCTCCTGCTATGGTTCTTGATATGATTAAGAGTTTCCCTCGTGGTACTTCTTGTGGAAGGGATGGTTTAAGTGCTCAACACCTTCTGGATTGTTTAAACGGTGCTGCTGTTGCCGTCTCTGATGAGTTAGTCGCTTCTATCACCCAGGTGGTGAACCTTTTTCTTGATGGTAAATGCCCAAGGGAGTTGGGAGAGTATGTTGCTAGTGCTCCTCTAACGCCCTTGGTTAAACCAGGAGAGGGGATCCGTCCTATCGCTGTTGGGACTGTTTGGAGACGATTAGTCTCCAAGGTTTGTGCTTCTATGATTGGCCATTCTTTGGATGGTTATTTTGACGGTTTGCAATTTGGTGTGGGTGTTTCGGGGGGTGGGGAGGCAATCCTTCATGCTGTGAATCGTTTGATTGAAGACCGTGGGGGTGATGTGGGTTTATCTATGTTGTTGGTGGATTTTAGAAACGCTTTCAATATGGTGGATCGTGCGGTTATGTTACGAGAAGTTCGCCTTCGTGTTCCGGCTATTTCACGTTGGGTGGAATTCTGTTACACCAACCCTGCTAGATTATATTATGGTGAGCATACTTTATGGTCGCACCAAGGGGTGCAACAGGGTGATCCGCTTGGGCCTCTTCTTTTTGCTTTAGTGTTGCATCCCTTGGCATGTAAGATTCGAGACTCTTTCACTCTTTCTCTTCAAGCTTGGTATCTTGATGATGGTACTATTATTGGGGATACTTTGGTTGTGGGGAAGGTTTTGGAGTTGATCATGATGGATGGACCTAGTTGTGGTTTACACCTCAATGTTGATAAAACTGAGGTCTTTTGGCCGAAGGAAGACCCAAGGAGCAGGTATGTTGGTGTTTTTCCCTCTAATATTTCTCGACCTTCGCATGGGGTTAAATTATTAGGGGGGCCCGCCAGTGTGGATTTTGAGTTTAGTAGTAAGCTTGTTATGAAAAGGGTGGCTAAAACCATTGAACTTATGGATGCTGTTGCTAAGCTCAATGATCCTCAGTGTGAGTTGTTGCTACTGCGTGCATGTGCCGGTATTTCCAAGTTGTATTTTGCTATGCGCACATGTCCTCCTCGGGTTTTTGAGAGGGCCCAGGTTTCTTTTGATGCAGCATTTCGCTCTTCTTTGGAACGTATTGTCACTGCTTCTGGACCTGGGTTCGGTGATTGGCAATGGAGACTCGCCACCCTACCTTTTGCTCTCGGGGGACTTGGTGTGTATTCTGCAGGTGATGTCTTGAACTATGCCTTTCTTGCTTCTAGACTTCAATCTGCCAGCTTACAGACTAAGCTTCTCCGTAGTTCTGGTATTGTGTCGACTGGTCCCTCTTTTGATGATGCATTGTGTACTTTTAATGTGAATATGGATATTGACCTTATGAGTAACCCTAGTGAGATCGCTGCCCCCAAACTTATGAAGAAATTGGCAGATATACATTTCGCACGTGTTGCCCAAACGGTTGAATCCACTTTCCATTTATCTTCTAGACAGATGGCTTTATGGAACTCATTAAAAGAGGATTATACGTCAGATTAGCTTCGGGTGGCTCCGATATCTGGATTGGGACAGACTATGAATGCCAGGACTTATCGATGTGTTTTGTGTTACCGGTTGGGTGTTCCTCTTTTTACTGTCCAGATGCCGTGTTCAGCGTGTTCTAAAGTTTTTCCTGGTGATATTTTTGGAGATCATGCTGTATCGTGCGCAGGCTTAGTTGGTATTAAACATCGGCACAATGTTGTGCGTGATGTTCTTGTTGATATATGTTCTCGGTCTGGAGTTTCACTTCGTAAGGAGGTGGATATTGGGCTTCGTGGAGAGGGGGATAAAAAATTACGTCCGGCCGATGTGTTACTTTACTCTTGGGATGGTGGTCGTGATGTTTGTGTTGATCTTACAGGATCTTCACCTTTGACACGTTCGGGTATGGTTGATTTTATGCCCGGTCGGGCGGTTATTGAAGCCGCACAACGTAAACGTGTCAAGTATGCTGCTAAATGCGCTGATATCGGATATGGGTTCCTCCCCTTTTCATTCTCTTCTTTGGGAGAACTTGAAAAGGATGCAGCGGCCTTATTAAAGCGCATTAGACGATTCTCTATGACTCAATACATTGGAGCACGTGCGGCTCCACATATTTTTAGTAGGATTGGTTTTGCTGTAGCTAGAGGTGTGGGGGCTCAGTTAGTATCTCGGCTCCCCACTAATTTCTTGTAAAATCCTTTTTGTTTTTCAATAAAGTGATAATAATAATAATAAAAAAAAAAATAAATAATAATAATAATAATAATAATAATAATAATAATAATAATAATAATAATAATAATAATAATAATAATAATAATAATAATAATAATAATAATAATAATAAAGTGTGGATCCAGAAATTTACATATTCTGCCCAATCCGACTACGACATGTTCTCCGGGCGGTTTGCCTTGATCACGTCCAGCTTCTCAACCCCACCTTGCTCAGTAAAATTCATCCTTTTGTGCCGCCACTTGTTGTCGTCGAATCGCTTTTGGAGATAAGCTTCGATACACTTGACAATATCGTCTCCAGCAGCACTGGCAAGGTGCTCGCCGAGATCAAAATAATGCTGCAATAAAATATAATTAAAATAAATATTCAAATTTAAATAAAATATCAAATTTAAATAAATAGAAAACTTAAAATAAACAAACAAAATAATTAAAAAAATAAAAGATAAAAAAAACTTACGTGTAGCTGGTCGTCGATGTGGGCCTTCGCGATAGCAGGAACAGCTGACCAGGATTTGTAATGCATAGGAATTGATTACCGTAACAATTCCCCAACCAAGTTGGAGAACCACTTCGCGTGCGTGCCCACATGCTCCCACATCCCTTTGTCGTTCTTCCGGAATCTGATCGATACCAGATGACCAGTCTCTTTCCTCTCATTGCTGAGCCGCGTGTTATTTGTGGGACCACGCACCGACTTCCCTCCATTCCTAATTTTGGCATTGGGCTTGGGAGGTCTGGATTTAGATCCTACAAGTAATCAAATTCAAGTGATGATGACATAAAACAACAAGTTATCAATTTCAAATAATAATCAAGTTTAATTAAAATAATCTAGAAATTCTTACTGTGATAATCACTGCCTATCCTCCTCAGACCACGGGGTGGCTCATTGCCTCCATCGCCACCGTGGCTCCTAGCAACAACATCAGCCATCTGTAAACGTACTAGTACAAGAAAATATAATTAGTGAAGAAACACATATACGCATATACACACACATTGAAATAAATAACAATTTATACAAAATAATAATAATAATAATAATAATAATAATAATAATAATAATAATAATAATAATAATAATAATAATAATAATAATAATAATAATAATAATAATAATAATAATAATAAATAATTAAATAAATAAATAAACACATTTAACCACTCGATAACAATTTCATTCAAATAAGTGTCATTTAACAAATTACAATTTGAGATCAATCTCCCTCATCACTAAGATAAAAACCCTCGTTATTAGTGTCAGCTTCATCTTCACGATCGACGTGGTCTTCACCATCAGATGCTAAATCATTAGGAACGTGGTCATCATAATCAAAATTATCTTCGTCGTCGTCGACATAAGTGATAATTGGTTGTGGTGGTGCCTCAATTTCCGCTGGCTCAACATCTCTATTTATGGTGTCATAATATGATGTGTTCTCCTGTACAACATCCTGATTGTCTTCTACCACGATGATATCCGGGTTCCAAATCTTTCGATGATAAGAATCTTGGACGGCCTTGACATTACCACGTTTACCCAGGAAATAAAGGTAAAAGACTTGTGTTGCTTGTGTTGCAAGAATGTATGGTTCACTTTCAAACGATACACAATCTGTCATAATTTGTGTAATGTTGTTTCTATAGGTACAACGTTTTATGCGACCATTGTTATTAGTGTCGAACCATTTAACTTTGAACAACACAACCTTGAACGGAATATATTCAAGCTCGATAATTTCTTCAAGCTGGCCATAATACATTCCTCCGCTAGGATTAGGAGTTGAAATTCCGCTGTTTTGGGTTGAATGACATAAATCACGGTCGTGTAGGATAAACTTCACACCGTTCACTGTGCAAGAGTCGGCTGAGAATGCAGCACATGATGGTCCACAAGCCAAAGCGAACAACTCGGAAGTACAACTTGGGTCGTCCTTTACTTTTAATTCACGAATCTAAGAAAAAAAGTTAAGAATAGATATAGATGAGTAATAGTCGTTATTTTTACAGGGTTTTACATATAACAAGTCTACCTTGTTCCCAAACCAGCGAGGAAATCCTTCTTGTATGTCATTGCAAGGAAATTCCCTGTAAATGTTCATGATATTAGAATATGTCGTCAAATAATAACTTACGTAAAACAAAATTTTGAAATAAAACGTGTACCTCTTGTACTCGTTCATGTACGGGTCAATTTCATGACTGTTGTGTAGTACATACCATACTACTTTCTGCATTGAGTCCGGTTCAAGCCAAATTAATGATTGTTTACCATTCAGTTTACAGGCTGAACGAAACACTTGAGATCAACTCGTTGGGCTTGGACCGTCCTCATTCTGGTCAGGACGATTAAATCTCGTCTCAACACCCCGAAAATAATGCGAACAGAAAGTTAATGCTTCGTCAGCAATATAACCCTCCGCTATTGATCCTTCAGGCTTAGCTTTATTTTTGACATAATTTTTGAGCTTTTTCATGTACCTTTCAAATGGATACATCCACCTCATGTAAACAGGCCCGCATTGAATAGCCTCTTCGGGTAGATGAATAACCAAGTGAATCATAATGTCAAAAAAAGCTGGAGGATAGATTTGCTCGAAACTGTACAAAATATTGATGAGCTGTTCTTTAGATTTCAACATGTCATCCACCATCAAAGTTCGAGCGCATATTTGTTTGAAGAATGAACAAAGCTCGATTATTGGTGTTGCGGTGGTTTGGTCCTTCAAGTAATTTTGAAGTCCAGCAGGAAGTAACCGCTGCATCATTACATGGTGCTGTAGTGGTGAAGTAGTGGTGAAGTAGTGGTGCTGTGGTGGGGAAGTAGTTGTGGTGGTGGTGGAGATGGTGTTGGTGGTTGCTGCAAAATGAGAGGCGAAGAAGAAATGTGAGTTTTTTTTTTTTTTTTTTTTTTTTTTTTTTTTTTCCCTAAGTGTTTTAGATCTGATAATAATTGAGGTGCCTTTTTGGGGACTCCACTCGGCGGGGACATGTCCCCGCTAAAAGTTTTTATTAATCGCAAAAAATTTTGGCGGGGTAAAGTAAATTCTAAGAGGGAAAAACAAAATTTAGTGTGAAATCTTTTAGCGGGGACATGTCCTCGCCGAAAGTTTTGATATAAAAAAAAGTATTTTAAGATATCATTTTAATTAACTTAAGTAAATATTAAATGTTTTAATCTTAATTAATTTTTTTCTAAATGGAAATGGTAAAAACTAAAATGTGTGTTACTTTTTATGTTGAGAATTTTGGCCGGAATTTTTTTACTTTTTAGCACGGGTTCTCAAATTGTTACCGCCTCATCTATTTGTGTAGTACGAAGAGAAGGTTATTTGTTGTCACTTGTCACCAAAAAAAAAATCGTACAGTTGATCGGTCTATATTTTGATTTTTTTTAATTATTTACATCACTTTTTAAAATTATTCACATCACTTTTTTTAAAACAAACGAGTCGATATGATATGGTTATACACGAGATGTTAAACGAACGAGTCGAGATGATATGGTTATACACGAGATGTTAAACGGACGAGTCGAGATGCTATGGTTATACACGAGATGTTAAATGAACGACTCGAGATGCTATGGTTATACACCACATGTTAAACGAACGAGTCGAGATGATGTGGTATTACACGAGATGTTAAACGAACGAGTCGAGATGATGTGGTATTACACGAGATGTTAAACGGACGAGTCGAGATGCTATGGTTATACACGAGATGTTAAATGAACGAGTCGAGATGATGTGGTTATACACGAGATGTTAAACGAACGAGTCGAGATGATGTGGTATTACACGAGATGTAAAACGAACGAGTCGAGATGATGTGGTATAACACGAGATGTTAAACGAACGAGTCGAGATGCTATTGTTATACACGAGATGTTAAACGAACGAGTCGAGATGATGTGGTTTTACACGAGATGTTAAACGAACGAGTCGAGATGCTATTGTTATACACGAGATGTTAAATTAACGAGTCAAGATGATGTGGTATTACACGAGATATTAAACGGACGAGTCGAGATGCTATGGTTATACACGAGTTGTTAAACGAAAGAGTCGAGATGATGTGGTATTACACGAGATATTAAACGAACGAGTCGAGATGCTATGGTTATACAGGAGATGTTAAATGAACGAGTCGAGACGCTATGGTTATACACCAGATGTTAAACGAACGAGTCGAGATGCTATGGTTATACATGAGATGTTAAACGAACGAGTCGAGATGATATGGTTATACACCAGATGTTAAACGAACGAGTCGAGATGCTATGGTTATACACGAGATGTTAAGCGAACGATTCGAGATGATGTGGTATTACACGAGATGTTAAACGAATGAGTCGAGATGATGTGGTGTTACACGAGATGTTAAACGAACGAGTCGAGATGCTATTGTTATACACGAGATGTTAAGCGCACGAGTCGAGATGCTATGGTTATACATGAGATGTTAAGCGAACGAGTTGAGATGATGTGGTATTACACAAGATGTTAAATGAACGAGTCGAGATGTTATTGTTATACACAAGATGTTAAACGAACGAGTCAAGATGATGTGGTATTATACGAGATGTTAAACGAACAAGTCGAGATGCTATTGTTATACATGAGATGTTAAACGAACGAGTCGAGATGCTATTGTTATACACGAGATGTTAAACGAACGAGTCGAGATGATGTGGTATTACACGAGATGTTAAACGAACGAGTGGAGATGCTATTGTTATACACGAGATGTTAAATGAACGAGTCGAGATGCTATGGTTATACACGAGATGTTAAACGAACGAGTCGAGATGATGTGGTATTACACGAGATTTTAAACGAACGAGTCGAGATGCTATTGTTATATACGAGATGTTAATCGAACGAGTCGTGATGATGTAGTATTACACGATATGTTAAACGAACGAGTCGAGATGCTATTGTTGTACACGAGATGTTAAACGAACGAGTCGAGATGCTATTGTTATACACGAGATGTTAAACGAACGAGTTGAGATGATGTGGTATTACACAAGATGTTAAACGAACGAGTCGAGATGCTATTGTTATACACGAGATGTTAAACGAACGAGTCGAGCTGCTGTGGTATTACACGAGATGTTAAACGAACAAGTTGAGATGCTATTGTTATACACGAGATGTTAAACGAACGAGTCAAGATGATGTGGTATTACACGATATAAACCCACCTAACAACTTATCTTTTAAATATAAACTCACACACACTCATCTAACCCATATCATCTCACATACACACTCGTCTCACTATATATATATCTTTCTCTCTAGCAGTTTCCGTTTTCCGGCGACACCAGCAGTTTCCGGCCGCCGGCGAAATCTTTTTCTGGCCACCACCTTTTATCAACTCAACTTGTAGATCGGGCCACCCCGATCACGATTCTACCACACATAACTACAAACACACATTGTTAACCAGATGCAGCGATATAATCCTTTTATGTGTAGTTGTGGAGCAGGAAATTAAAAAAAGAACATCACATCAAAAAGATACATTTAGATGAGAGTATTATGCATGTCCTCTTTCGAAGCCAAGAGAGAAAGGTCATGTATGTGGATATTTTATGTGGAAGACTGAATTTGATGAACAATTACAATAATTTATTCTGCTTCAACTTCTCACGGTTCTGGGTGCACAAACTGCCATGAAAAAGATCTTAGGATAAATATGCTGGAGGCACAAAAACAGGTGCTAGAGACAAAAGTCAGGTTGATCGAGGCAAGACTTGAAATGGCAACGAATCCCGACAACAATGACCACGCATGTCAAATGGATGCAATACTCCGTAACCTATTAGGTGACATGGAAAATCTTCGTATGTATTGCTGTTGTTGTTGTTGTTGTTTCTTGTTTCTTGTGTTATTGTTGTTGTTTGTTGTTTCTTGTGTTATTGTTGTTGTTTGTTTTTTGTTGTGTTATTGTTGTTGTTGTTGTTTAATAAAATGTTGTTGTTGTGAAAACTGATGTCCACACATGATTAGATACACTCAAAACTGCTTAATCACTAGAAATCGTAAACTTCTATCCAAACACTCAAGAGTAAGAAACTAAGCAGTTTATAAAGCAATCCCAAACACCACACGCTTAGCTTCAAACATGAAGTCAAACATTTTATTCAAACCACACAAGAGTTGTAAACCAGATACATTTTAATACAGACTCAAACTAAACAACTCGACAAGCAAACGAACCAGATCAAACGAAACAAACTCGGCAATCAAACGAAACAACTCAAACTACACAACTCGACAACCAAACAAAACAACTCAAACTAAACAACTCGACAACCAAATGAAACAACCCGTTTACTTTTTTTTGCGGCTACCTCCCGCCTTGCTTGAACTCGCACCACCTCTTCCTTTCCTTGCTCTCATTTCCTTGAGATATGCAAACGTAGCTTCAAGACTTGTTATTCTATTTTTCAGATTATCAACAACAGCAGCTTCATCAAACGCGCTTTCAGCTTCATCCTCACCTCCAACAGCAGCAGCTTGAGCTTCAGCAGCATGTTGAGCTTCAGCCGCATCTAGCTCTTCCAAATACTCTATATAGTATGACTTTTTCCTCAACCATACCAGAATCCGGTCTCTTTGCCAAGGTGCACAGTTCGCATACGAACCATATTCATCAAAAATTTCTATGCCCCAATGATTTATAATTTCATTATACAGGAGCTCATGTGATAAAGCCTTTGCCCACTCCTGTTCCGGCGTTAAACCATCCATTGTTATGTGTGTTTTGTATTTTTTGCCGAATTTACGATAGTTAATATGTGTTATTTGTATGATATAATTTATATTGCAGTTGGGGGGAAATTTGGCGCCTAAACTCATGTCCCCGCCAAAAGCTAGCATGTAACTTATGGAACAACTTTTTAGCGGGAACATGTCCCCGCTAAAAGTGTGGCGGGAAAAATACGCGGGCACAATTAAGGGTAACTATTTTGGTCAAAGTTACAAAATACTGCAAATACTTTTGGCGGGGACATCCCCGCCAAAAGTAAGCGTTGAAAATCTTGTGAACGGTCAACGAGATCGTGTGCCAGCTCAGCACGATTTTTGTCGTTTAGCGACTTTCAGCGGGGACATGCCCGTCGCCGCCGAAAGTGTCGTCGTCAGTCCTACGATTTGTTGTAGTGTATTTACTTCTCAACTATCTACTTCACAACAATCTTCTAAACAATCACTCTATCTACACACTAAGCTAATCTGTCTTCTACCAAATATTCACAACAAATAACACAAAGAAATATATGTAATGAAAGATGCTCAAGCAAATTGGATGTGGAGATCACAACAAGTTGTAATACTTCTTGTCTTGAGGATTAGAAGTATTCTTCTCTTGCATTTGAGAGGTTGATGTTTGGATCACTTTGAAACAAATATTTATGTATGTATGATCAAAGGATTTAAAGAATAGAAATGGAGATCTAGAACAGAAAGTTTAGGAGTGCAAAAGGTGAGAAAAATCTGTGAGATGAACCAGTATTTATAGGGGAACAATTTACTGTTCTGGAGCGTGGCCAGTCCCCTTAATTAGGGGCCGGTCCCCTTAATCATTAAGGGGGCCGCCTATGAATTAAGGGGGCCGCCCCCTCCAGAACGTTGTAATTGTTTGTCCTTTTGTGGGAAAGGTTTTTCTGGATAATATTTGCCATTTTGGTTGGAAATTTGAAATCATATATTTATAATGAATTAAACATATTCTTTTAATTCCAAAAGTGATTTTATAAAAGATATAAAATGTTTATGACATTTTATAAAATTTCTAGTAAGTTAGAAAATTTTCCTTTGATGATAGATTACAATAAACACTTTGTTTATTCATACCTTAAGTGATTTGGATGCAAAGAGAGATATTTATCGCTAAATACTTGTTTACGTCATAAATTTTAGTTCAATGAGTTTATGTTTTGTAATTATCAAAACATAGAGATATTGTTAATATGTTAACAATGTTTTTAGGCATTATTTATGTCAACACTATTCCCTATATTAAATGTTAATAACAGTTTGTTACTGCTGCAGGCGTTCTTTAGGACACACAAAACACTCGCGTAAGTTTGCACAGGGACGCTGACATCTTTTGAGCTATAGACATCACACGAGTCTTATTCGTGGTATTTTTTTTGCTGCACTTTAAGATTGTCGGTTACGTAACACGGATACCTATTCATAGCGACCTAATGTATTGGCTTTACTTAATTTGGGCGATTATAATTTGCGAACAGATCGAGCAACTCACGTCCTTCACGCCCAGGTTATTTTGAGTATCACTATTTTATGCAGAAACACCATTAGGTTATATATATTTAGGAAGCTATGACAAGGTCCCTTAAATTTTTTCAGGTAAAATTTTGTTCCAAAACAAAAATCCGTAAGTTCAAAAATAGCCATTAAGTGTGAAAATGTCGTTTTTGAACAATAAGTCTCAGCCATAAATGTGTATCTACTTTAGTTTTCAGCAGTGCGAATTCTTTGATATTGAATTTGAATCCTAAGAATGTTCGTCGAAATATAAGCCATCAACTGTGAAAAATCTAATTTACACAAAACTATGCTCTTATGATATTCTTCAAGTTCTTGCTATGTGGGGAATCATGTCTAAGCTCAGAAAGGAGGGTAGAGGTATGGGTGTTTGATTGTATAGTCAATTAGCTTATTTATATAATTTCTTTCTTTATCTTTTCCCATTTTTTTTATAGAGGTTTATAAAATTTTGGTCTCTCTGGAATTTTGATGTAATATCTTTCTTTACATGTTCATGTTCTGTAGGAACAATAGTCTTCAAACCCAATATATGGATTCGAACCCAGGTCTGATACTCCAAAAAGAAGCACCTCAACCAATTGAGCCAAGTCATTTTTTTGATACACAATACAAACTAAAATTGATATCTAGGAAAAACTTATTAAAAGCATTAGCAGTTGTTGGCAATGTAAGTGTAGACGTTGAATTGGTCATACTTTACTAAAATTAATATAGGACCACTAAGTTATCTTTAGTTATTTATAATTCTTTACTTTCAAATGGAATGATATAGGAGGTTTATGAATTAACTTTACACATGGGGTCCCTTGCAGAGCAACTTGAACTATTTGATCAGTTATCTTCTAAAACTAAGTTTTGTTTTAGCATTACATCTTACCATGCTAATGTCAAAGATTCCAACTTTAATGTTGACTTCTTCAAGCTATTCAGTGTTCTTTTAAATTGGCTCAACAACTTGGATGTGATATGTGAACCGCCTTTGCTTGGTAGCCACTGTTCCCTTGGTTGAAAGTGGCACGACTGGCTTTTTGGGGTAGGTAAACTATCCATAATTTTTATCATCAGTTTGTGAAAATTTTTAAGTTCGATCTACAGTTTTCCTGCTGGTTTACATGCATGTAGACCTCTCATAACAAGTCTAAATAGTATTTTCACTCACAAATCGTCCAATCTTATTATAAAATCTCATGTTTATTTTTTCTGGTGCACATAACTATGTTGAAGATATACTAAGTGCTTTAAAGCATTGGTCGAGCAATGACCATTGCAAGTTTGTTGAACATGGGAGTGTGTAATTATCGACATGGCTGGGGTACGTTATTTGTCATTTAATTTCGATTTGTAAAAGGACAACTTCAAGTCATGTACATAAAAATGAGCATCAATTAAGTTTTTGTAATCATAGAGTAGATTTTAGCTAAAAACGAAAGTTCTTAAATGCAAACGCGTTAAAAGTCGATTATGACTTAGAAAATTCACCTATATATTTCTTACTTAACTTATGCATTACGAGTCAATTTGGATCGGGTCTATTGTAATCAGTTTCAAAACGCAAGTGAATGATGGTTTTGTGTTTCTATTTCACCTGGAACCAATCCACGGGCCACTGTTTTCATGCTTGGCAGGTAAACTTATGTTTGCTTTTAAGCATTTTTGGCCGAGTTTCAGATTGAGTTAGAGTTTGACTGATGTTTATTGGTTTGTGAATGTTTGCGGGCACATAGGTTTCAAAGTTGGTTTAGAAACCAATTAGTCTTTGTAGGTCGATTGAAATGCAGATGATTAGAGCCAAGTATTAGGAGTAGATGGGATGGCAAAAGGTTGGGAATTTTTACAGATTTGTTCTAAATAATTCATTCAGCATCACAGAACATACAAACAAAGCAAAAAAAAAAAATATATATATTTCTTTTAGTTAGGGGAGCAATGGAAGTTGCATATGCTTCTATCTTTTGAACTACTGATTAACTTAATGTTGTTTCCCAAAAGATTTTATACCTTAGTAGTGAAGTTGAGAAAAACAATATTGAAGTCACTTGATAATCTTTTAATTGACTACACTTTTAAATTTGGTGAAAGGCTGCTTAGAGTTCCAAATTGTTTTGACTTTTCAACACTTGCTATAATGTGATTATTTTAACATGCAGATGTGACGATATTTCAAAGTTCAATTCATTATTATTCACTCATAAGCTTTGTGAATAAAATTGTTCGTCCAAAACTTCAGAAGTATTTAGTTGTGTATTTGATTTTGGAACTTTAAGAAATGTTAAAACGTCTGTTTATTGTTTTAACAAAGAGTAGGTTGATAACATAGTCATAGTCTTGAGGCTAATGTTCAAAATAAGACTCCTTATGACGAAGACTAATAGTTAAAATAGGACTCTTGATAACTATTAGAAATAGGATTCTTTATGACAAAGAGATTCCTTATTAACACTTAAGGGTGTTTGGATTTGCATTCCTGAACTGATTTTATAATTAAGTGCAAGATCTTTCAATTTTTATATAAACAAAGTTTGAAAGACTTCTATTTTAAATAAGTTGTCAATATTATCTCTACAAAGTGATATTTCTTTTGGTAATTCATCTATTAGTAACACAACAATAACTCATTATACTGTTTATATATCTTTATAAAAAGTAACTACTATAATAACTCATTATACTGTTTATATATCTTTATAAAAAGTAACTACTATGCTTACATTGTCAGCTGTGGGTTGATGCTCAACATATAAGCTTTACACTTTTTGTGTTATGACTCATATGGTTTATTTGACAACAAAAATTTCCGTATGGAATTTTTTGTATCTGTGCAGGTAATGATTTGTGGTGGAGCTGCAACATCAGCACCTTCCGGAGGTTAGAAGAAAAAGAAAGAGAAGATAAAAAGGAGGGTGACGACAACAAGGGGCTCTTACTCTTTGATTAGGTGTTTTATTTTTACATACAATTTTCTATTGCCCTTTTATTTTTTTGATCCGGAATTTGGAAAATTTTGCATCAAATTTGAAACAGTTTATTGAGACCTTTTTAATATAATCATGATTATTAGCTTATTACTAGATCAAAAAATTACACTTTTATTAGTTCAATCTTAAATCTACTTGAATAAATACACATAGAGCAAATAAGCAAGTTCCACTGTGGATTCAAATGATACAGGTAGACCACATATATGTAACTGGAGGCGCTGTCATGAGATAAAGGATCTAATGACTTTACAAGATCAAGGTAAGAGTGCGCATTGACTTTGCAAGATCAAGGTAACCATATGTATTTTTGGTTAAAAAATATGTTTTAGTGGGCTTATTTTTTACAAACGTAATCAGATATTTTATTCCAGTTTGTGAAGAATACTTAATAGTAACTACTATGTATTAAAAGAAACTTAGGTAATTCCAGTTTCTTAATATATCACTAGATATGTGGCTATGGGAGCTGCAGACGCACCCGGCCTTCAAATTTTTGGCTCTGATCTTCATCCAGTGATGTCATATTAAATGCTTTGGTCGAGCAACCTAATGGTGAACAATTAAACACCATCATATTGAATGGATCAAACCTATTGTGAATTACTGTTTGGGCCAGAAGAAAGTAGGTTAGTAAAAAAAATGGTACCAGCATAAGCAAAGATGACAAGTCTTGTGGTGATGATCAAAGGGTAGAGCATGATAAACCGGTGTTTATATTGTTGTCCCAATATGTTCGGATCTTTGTGGGAGTCAAATATGATTTGCAAACAATACTAAACAAAGCTAACTTATTTATTTGTCCAACCTGTAAACGTTACATAGTACCAAGTATTTATATGATTCTAATCGGTATCATTGAACCGATGTGTCCTTTCACTAAATTCTATAGGTTTCTAACAATAATAACTAACTACTAACCGCTATTCGGTTATTATATTCTAATGAACACGTTTGGTCCTTCATGTTTCCTTCATAAGCAATATCGAGATTATTCTTGGTTCACATTCTCCTCCTTAATCTTTATCGTTGCTTTGTCCAAGGTCTTGTACTCCGAGCATTTGTCGCATAGTCACAAACTTGAGTCTTGGTAAAGCTTTCGTTAATATGTCTACTCTTTGTAGTTCTCCGCTAACGTGTTCCACATTAATATGACCATTCTCTACACATTCCCGAATGAAATGATAGCGAATGTCTATATGCTTACTCCTTCCATGAAATATTGGGTTCTTTACGAGTGCTATTGCTGATACATTGTCAACTCTAAGCGTTATCCTTCTTTCTTCCCATCCAGTTAATTCACTAAGTAAACGTTTTAACCATAAGGCTTGACATGCTGCTGCAGTAGCCGCCATGAATTCTGATTCACATGATGAGAGCGCCACTGTTGGTTGCTTCTGAGTACACCAGGTAATAGGTGACTCTCCATTGTAAAATACTATTCCAGTAGTTCCTTTTCCTTGATCAGTATTGATTCCATAACTACTATCACTGTAACCTGTAATCTTGCAGTCGCCTTCCTTCTTGTATATAATTCCATGTTTCTTTGTTCCTTTGATATATCGGATTACTTGTTTCACTGCCTTCAGGTGATGGTCCTTTGGTTCTTGCATAAATCTGCTGAGTAGTCCGACTGAGTAACTAAGATCCGGTCTTGTATGTAATAAGTATATGAGGCTTCCAATTAAGCTTCGGTAATAAGTTGCGTCAACTGGGTTTCCATCTTCCACCTTGACCAACTTAGTGCCGGGATCCAATGGTATCTTCGTATCATTGCTATCCGTCATACTTGTTTCTTTTAGGATCTTGTTAATATATCCAGTTTGCTTGATTGTAATCTCTCCTCCTGTCTGTGTAACTTCTATCCCAAGGTAATATGCTAGCAATCCTAAATCGCTCATTGCAAATTTATCTTCCATCTGGGATTTGAACAAGTCTATTTCCTTCTTTGGAGTGCCCGTGATTATTAAATCATGTACATATACTCCAACTATAAATGTTGAATTCTTGTTTCTCTTCGTGTAGACTGCTTGTTCTAGATTACATTTCTTAAAATCCAATGACTTTAAGGTTTGATCAAGCTTCACATTCCAAGCTCTTGGTGCTTGTCTTAAGCCATACAAAGCTTTGGTTAGCTTGTATACTTTTCCTAGGTTTCCTTGTTGAATAAAACCTTCAGGTTGTGTAACATAGACTTCTTCCTTCAATTCTCCATGTAAAAATGCTGATTTTACATCTAAGTGGTGTACTTGCCATCCATGATATGTTGCTAGTGCTAATATTAACCGAACTGTCTCTATCCTAGCAACTGGTGTGAATACTTCATCAAAGTCTATTCCTTGTTCTTGTACATAACCCTTTACTACTAATCTTGCTTTATATTTGATGATCTTTCCTTGTGCATCTCTCTTGGTTTTATAAACCCATTTGAGTCCTATTGCCTTATGATTTTCTGGCAATGTTGTGAGAGTCCATGTGTGATTCTTATTAATCGAATCCAGTTCAGCTTTCATGGCCTCAATCCATCTTTCATCCGTTGATGCTTCCTTATAGTTACGGGGTTCCTCTTCTATGAATAGTAGACTTTCAGTCTCAACTATACGTGCTGTCCTATATATATCCTTTATTTCTTTAAAACCTCGTACTGGTGTATCATCAAATCTATGTTCTGAGCTTCCTAATGAGCTAAGAGTAGCTTCCTCTTTATCTTCTGAGTTGGGTTCGCAAGTATATGTTGGTGGTGTGATTGGTGAGTCTGGATTTGGTATTGAATCTTGTGTTGGATACAGGTTATCATTGTGTTCTATGTTGACTAGTGTAGGATTTTCATTGTCAACTTCTTCTACCACAAAACTAGCCCAAAATGTGTCTTGTGTACTTGTATCCTCTCCACTCTTATCCCAATTCCACGGTTTCGTTTCCATAAACTTTACGTCCCTACTAACATGTCTTTTCTTTCCTACTGGATCATATAGCCTACAAGCTTTTGATCCTTCCTCTACTCCTAAGTAAATCATCGGTATGCTTCTATCATCCAACTTTTTCAAGTGAGGTATCGTTATCTTAGCATAAGCTGTGCATCCGAATATTCTTAGATTTTCTAGGTTCGGTTTTCTGTTGTAGAGTGCTTCATACGATGTTTTATCTTCTAGTGCTCGTGTAGGTACCCTATTTAGTATATAAATGGCATGTTTGACTGCTTCCGCCCAAAAATTTAAGGGTAACTTAATCGCTTTCATCATACTCCTAGTAGTTGATAACACCGTCCTATTCTTTCTTTCAACTACTCCATTCTGTTGCGGTGAGTATGGTGTTGTTAATTGTCTTGCTATTCCATTCTCCTTACAGTATTTATTGAATTCATTTGATGTAAATTCACCACCTCTATCTGTTCTTAGCATTCTTAACTTCAATCTTAACTTTAATCTTAACTCCATTTCAATCTTTTGTCTAAATTCCTTAAATGTGTTGAATGCCTGATCTTTCGATGTTAGAAAATAGGCCCACATAAAACGTGTGCAGTCATTTACTAATAAGAAGATGAGCTTCTTTTTAGAGTGTGTGGTTGGACTTATGGGACCACAGAGATCTCCATAAACTAAGTCCAATGGGTTCTTAGATCTGAATTTAGTTTGATTGGGAAATGGTGTTCTGCTGTGTTTTCCTAATAAACATGCATCACATACTTGTCCTGCATGATTTATCCTTGGTATTCCTTCTACTAGACCCTTTTTTGTCATCTTGTTGATATCATCAAAATTTAGATGACCTAATCTAGCGTGCCATAACTGATGAGGTGAAAAATGAACTACTTTTAGGGGGTCATTTAAGCCCGGAATTGAATTTATTTGATTAAATATTACCCTAAATCGTTCCTTTTGTGATTTTAGGTACTTTGGGAGAGAAATCTGGAAAAGGAAGCAAATCGGACGTTTTTGGAGCATAAAAGTGAAGAAAACGCCAAAGACTTAATTTTCCTTGCTGGGAACAGTGTATGACGGTGTCAAGAGGAAAAGCATGACGGCGTCAAGAGTTAATTTGGTGACGACCCAGTACAAACCTGACGGCGTCACAACTAGAGCGTCAAGAGTTAAAATCATGACGGCCTGCATAAGGGGACTACATGACGGCGTCAGATCCAGATCTAGGCAGTCCGAGGAACTATTTGGCGGCGAGATGACGGCGCCAGACATTTGTTCTTGACGCCGTTACCTTCTAAAATCTATATATAGTTTTCTATTTTTCATTCATTAAGAGGAACTTGTGTGGAGAAACCCTAGGGCCGAACTTTGTGAACCCTAGCTCGTATTTTATAGTAAATTCAAGGGTTTTCACCCCTTGAATCCTTTCATGTGCTATTAAGATAAGTCTTCTCTTTAATTCAATCAATATGTCTATGTGTTGGTTGTCTATATCTTGTGCTTGTCTTGATTTCAACATGCTAGGCTAGATTTCTCTTGTGTTTGCTTAGATCTAATGAAACCTAGATGTTAATTATGTGTTGATTACTTGTTTATGGTTGTATTGGATGAATGATTTCAATGTTAGGCTTAAGAAAACTGGCAGATCTCCATTGTGTAACATGCTTGAACGTCTTAGGAAACATGAAACGATGTGTACTAGGTTTTATTGGTTGTATTTAATGCATGAGTAAATTCTAATGATCCCATGTTAGGAGCTTCTTAGCCGGCTCGACATAGGAGTGAAGTAGGCACTCATAGGATTGGGGAAGTAAGTACGCCACCCCATGAATGGTATTAAGGAATACAATTCGTCATCCACGCAACTGTAACAAGTAATTAACATGTAAAAGATATCTAGGGAGTAGTGAAATCTAAGTAAACACATTTCTCCCACTTATTGCTCACAACCTTAGTAAAATTTAGTTTTATTTTCATTTCTAGTATTTTATTTTGATTGCATCTTTAGTATTGGGTTAGTTGACTAGCAACTAATTCCGCCCAAATCCTTCAAACACGAGATTTTTACTTGCTTTCCTAAAAATATAAAAATACAAAAAGAATCATCCCTCATCTCTAGACCTAGTCTTTAGGTTTTCTAATCCTAGCGACACTATTCCTAGCTGAACGATCAATCCCCCGGTACTTGTCAATATACTATACTACATCGATCAGGTACACTGCCTAGTGGGGGTTGTAAGCTTCTCGAGATCCCTCGAGAGGTAAAGCCTGGTGCAATCCCTACACATCAATAACCATGCTTGGTTATCCACATTTGCTAAGAGGCATATAGGTGCTTCTATCTGCAATCTAATACTGCATAGTCTATTCTTGGATCTTTCTACGTTCATCAACAACTTCCTAATTTTATCATACAAAGTCAACTTGTTTCCATCCATAATGATCTTACCACCTATCTTAGTAAGTTGTCCTAGACTAAGTATGTTGCTCTTGAGGTTTGGTATGTAGTAAACATCTGATATTATCTTCTGCTCCTTGTTTCTACATCCTAGTAATATAGTACCTCTACCCTTTATCTCTACATACGATCCATCTCCAAAACGAACGCGTCCAGTGATACTTTCATCAATATCCTTAAAATGACTCTTGGTTCCCGTCATATGGTTGCTTGCACCATTATCTAAATACCATATGCTAGTGTCTGTTGTAACATATTTTCCGGGTTGTACTTGTCCTTCATTTAACAATACTTCTTCATGTGTAGTCTGTTAATACAAATATCGCCTAAAAATGTTATTTATATTTTATGATCTTCAATAAGTTTTGTTAATGTCAAATGTAAACTTTAGTTTCTAAGTAAAACATAATCTTAGTTTTAAAGACTTGCATAAACTAGACTTTTGCTACATTTTACATTTCATAAAACACAACACTTTCATAAAACACATCACATTTATGGCAAGTTTTGTCATTATACATTTATGGAAAGATATGTGTTTGACTTACTAAGATGTTGCTTGCAAGTTTAGTGTTTGACTTGATATTATGTGATGTGACATTGTTTGGTTTGCAAGAGTAATGAGATGTGACTTTGTTTGGTTTGCAAGATTTATTACAAAACCAACTGCAAGCCCGGCGGTACCCTGGAGGTACATGGGCGGAACCCTTCTGAGGGGTCCGCCTGATCCGCTAGACCTACAGAAGGTTTGGCTATAAATATCAAGCCACAAGTTGAATTTTGGCTTATCACTTGACATCATATTTTACACACACATTCATTCTTTCATCTAACCTCTTAACATTTCATATGTGAAGTTCCTTTTTGTAGCAAAGAGATTCACGAGCTTACTAAAAGTAACAAGTATTCAACACAACGTTGCAAGACTTGTTAGCTTAGCATTGTGTAGACTTATGTAGTTTACACTTCATTTGATTGTGTATTTTCAGTAGTGATCTGCTAGTATTTTAGGCCTCAAAATACAAAGTGTATCGGGAGTAGTTGTACCCTTGTAAAAGAACTAACGGGAGTGGTTGTACCCTTGGTAAAGAACTCGACATCTAGCTTTGTGTCGGTAAAAGTATAAGCGACGTGTAAGGTTTTCTCCGCCGGTGAAAGGAGCTTGTTGACTAGTGAAAGTAACTCTCGAGTTGGATACTCGGGGTGTGGACGTAGGGCAAGGAAAAAGAGTCCTTGTAGCCGAACCACGATAAATAATCGTGTTGTGGTTTGATCATTTCTTTCATTTACTTGCATATTATATATTGTGTTTGTGTATATATCTTTGATCAAACGGAAAGTTTCAAAGCTAACTTAACAAGTTAAAAAGATTTTAATCGGTAAACTATTCAACCCCCCTTCTAGTTTTCCACAATTGGTATCAAGAGCTACGTTACTCAAGCTTTTAAAATATATTGTGTTTTAAAACTTGAAATGATCCATGGATTTTGAAAATTACAAAGAAGGGCAATCTATGCAAAGACCACCACTCTTTTAAACAAATGGTTTGATATATTGGAAAAACCGTTTTGAAACTTACGTGAAATCTAAAGATATAGATTTGTGGTATATAATTATTGATGGTGATAACGTAGTTACTAACATCAAAGATGATGATCAAAAGAAATTAATTGGTAAAAATAATGAAGCTAAAATGATGCTTTACAACGCTTTGCCTAAGAAAGAATATGAAAGTCTTTTTGTGTAAAACCGACAAAGATATTTGGAAATCTTTAATTGTCACTCATCAATGAAACTCACAAGTTAAAGATAACAAAATTGATCTTCTTGTTCAACAATATGAACAATTTGTTATTTCCGAAGATGAGATTATTGATAATGCTTTTGCTAGGTTTAATACTATTATTACTTCACTTAAAGCACTTGATGAATCTTTTTGTAGTAAGAACTTTGTCAGGAAATTTCTTAGAGCACTCCATCCGAAGTGGAGAGCAAAAGTGACGGCAATTGAAGAATCCAAAGATCTTTCAAGCATGTCACTTGATGAGCTAATTGGAAACCTCAAAGTTCACGAAATGGTAATTGAAAAAGATTCAGAACTAGTTAGAGGCAAGAAAGAAAAAGTTAAGTCCATTGCCTTGAAAGCTAGAGTCCAATCAAGTGATGATGAAGAATCTACTTCGAATAGTGATGATGAGGAATATGCTATGGCCGTTAGAGACTTCAAGAAGTTCTTTCGTAGAAGAGGAAAGTTTGTAAGGCAACCTAAAGATGACAAGAAAACTTTCTGAAAAGATCGTGATGATAGGAAAGGAAAGGTTGAAAGAAAATGCTATAGGTGTGGAGACACAAGTCATCTTGTAGGAGAATGTCCAAAACCACCCAAGAGCAAACCTCAACAAGCTTTTGTGGGTGGTGCTTGGAGTGACTATGAAGGAGATGACGATGAGCCAAAGAATGATGATATTGCTCTCATGGCTCACAACTCAAATGAGGTATTCTCCGACTCATCTTACTCCTCTATTGATGATGACTCTTTACAAAAAGAATATAACAAACTTTGTGAATTGAGCTTAAAAATCATAAACAAAAATAAATTTTTTAAAACTAAAAAGGAGTTTTTAGAAAATGAAGTTTATGAGTTAAAAGAAAAAGCTAAGAGATTAGAAAAGAGTAAAGGTATTGACACATATTGCAAATCATGTGAAGAGCTTAAACTAGAAGTTGAGAAACTCAAAATTACTAAAAATGATCTAATAAAACAAACCACAAAGTTTAAGAAGTTCGATAAGAGCATTTCTTGTGCGGATGAAATTATGAAACTTCAAAAGTCACCCTTTGATAAAACAGGACTAGGATTTACGAAAATAGAAACTTCAAAGGGTCAAATGAAACAAGAAAAGATTGCATAAGAAACAAACAAAATTGCTACAGCAGCCTGCGGATCAGACGGAACCCAATCCAGGGTTCTTCCCGTTGGACCCGAAGGTTCCGCTAGGTCTGCTGCAGCAGTAACTCCATCCACATCGGATCGTTCAAAATTTGTTAAAGTTACATACAAAAATGGAACAAAACCTGTGTTTAAAACTGAAGTAGGATTTAGTATAAATGAATTTAGAGCTAAGACTACTCAACCAAGACCTAAGACTCCAATTCCCAAACGCCCCTTTCCAAAGAGCAACTTCAACGCTCGACCAAACTACCAACATGTTTGGAACCAAAACACTCCTAGACATTACCAAACTTCAAATCACATGCCATGGAACCCTTACACTCTATTTTCATACTTGGAACAAGTTAATGGTATGCTTAACCAAAATGGACCCATGAGAAATTGGGGACCAAATGTTTAAGTGTTTTTCATAAAATAGGTGTGCCTCAAAGTTTGTTTGGAACCGGATGAATGGATTAAAGATAGCAGTTGTTCAAGGCACATGACGGGTAACAAAAGCCTCTTCACTTCTTATCAAAAATGTGACGGAGGTAATGTTACGTTTGGTAGTAATGCTAAGAGCAAAATCATCGGAAAAGGTACAATCTCTCATGACTCCCTTTTTATTGATGATGTAGCTCATGTTGATAACTTAGGTTTTAATCTCCTTAGTATTAGTCAACTTTGTCGTAATAAGTATAATGTTCTTTTTAGTGAAAACGGAAGTAAAATACTTAAAGATGGTATAACCATAGCCAAAGGTGTCCTTAAGAACAACGTATATGTCATGAAGATGGATCCAACATCTAGAGACAAACTTTGTCTTACCTCATTAGATGAATCTTCAACTTTATGGCATAGACATTTAGGACACGCTAACTTGAGACTAATCCAAAACCTTTCCTCCAAAGACTTAGTTCAAAACCTACCTAAGTTGAAATATGACCAACACTTTTGTGATGCTTGCAAAGTCGGTAAACAAGTCCATAATAGTCATAAGGCTAAAAACTTGGTTTCTACATCTAGGTGTCTAGAACTTTTGCATATGGATTTATTTGGTCCATCCGCTATACAAAGTTATGGAGGTAACTTCTACACTTTGGTCATAGTTGATGATTACTCAAGATATACTTGGACAAAATTTTTGAAAAGTAAAAATGAAGCTTTTGATAAATTTGAGATTCTAAGTAAGAAAATTCAAAATCAAGTAGGGTCTAATATTGTGTCTATTAGAACGGATCACGGTCGTGAATTTGATAATGAATTTCAATTTAGAAACTTTTGTGATAATAATGGTATAACTCATAACTTTTCGGCTCCACGTACTCCTCAATCTAATGGTGTAGTAGAACGTAAAAACCTGACATTGCAAGAGATGAGTAGAACAATGCTTAATGAACAAAACATTCCACAAAAGCTTTGGTGTAATGCCGTTGACACATCAACGTACATTTTAAATTGAGTCTTAATTAGACCATTTTGAATAAAACTCCTTATGAACTATATAAAGATAAAAAGCCTACATTAGGATACTTTAGAGTGTTTGAGAGTAAATGTTTCATTCTTAACACCAAGGATTATCTCACCAAATTTGACCCAAAGTCATATGAAGGTGTATTTCTTGGATATTCACAAAATAGTAAAGCATACATTGTTTTGAACAAAGAAACCTTAAGAGTCGAGGAATCGTTGAACGTAACATTTGACGAGAGTCCACCTCCCTCTAAGACATCACCTTTGGTAGATGATGACTTAGTTGAAAGCCAAGCAATAGAAAATCAAGAAATTTTAAGTGATGACAAAGAAAATGAACTATTTAACAAAGAACTTGTCAATGTCAAAGAATCTAAAAGTCATCCATTAGATGGTGTCATTGGCAATATTAATGAAAGAACACTAAGGTCAAAAGTTCAAAATGAAAGCAACTACTTTTGTTTCGTGTCAACCATTGAACCTAAAAATATTAATGAAGCCATTAAAGATGAGTCTTGGGTTATTGCAATGCAAGAAGAGTTAAACCAATTTGTTAGGAATGATGTATGGACATTAGTTCCTCAACCAAAGAGTCAAACTATAATTGGAACAAAATGGGTATTTCGTAATAAAATGGATGAAAATGGAATTGTGTCTAGAAACAAAGCTAGGCTAGTTGCACAAGGATATAACCAACAAGAAGGCATTGACTACGATGAAACTTTTGCTCCGGTTGCTAGGCTCGAGTCAATTAGAATCTTACTTGCATATGCATGTGCACACAATTTTAAACTCTTTCAAATGGACGTCAAAAGTGCATTTCTAAACGGAGTCATTAATGAAGAAGTGTATGTTGCTCAACCACCGGGCTTCATCGATTTTGAAAAACAAAATCATGTTTACAAACTTAAAAAGGCTCTTTACGGATTTAAGCAAGCTCCAAAAGCATGGTATGATCGACTTAAAACATTCCTAGTTGACCATAAGTATACCATGGGCTTAGTTGATAATACTCTCTTCACTAAGAAGAAAGATTCACATATTATCATAGTCCAAATCTATGTTGATGACATTATATTCGGATCAACTTGTCAAGAATTATGTGTGGATTTCTCAAAAATCATGCATGACGAGTTTGAAATGAGTATGATGGGAGAACTCAACTTTTTCCTAGGACTCCAAATTAAACAACTAGAAGATGGTATCTTCTTTAACCAAACTAAATATATTAAGGACATGCTTAAGAAATTTGGATTAGAAGATTCGAAACCTATCAAAACTCCCATGTCCACGGAAACTAAACTCACCAAGGATGAGGAAAGTGAATCCGTAGATAGCACTAAATATAGATGTATGATTGGTAGTCTACTTTACCTAACGGCTAGTAGACCCGACATTTTGTTTAGTGTTTGTCTATGTGCTCGTTTTCAAGAAGATCCTAAGACTACCCATCTCGAAGCCGTTAAAATGATTTTTAGGTATATTAAGGGCACTACACATTTAGGTTTATGGTATCCCAAAGGAACGGGAATAGACACCATAGTGTATGACGACTCGGATCATGCCGGTGACTATGTCGATAGAAAAAGTACAAGTGGTATTTGTACTTTTGTTGGACATTGTCTCACCTCATGGTTCTCTAAGAAGCAAATGGCTCTTGCTATCTCAACAACAGAAGCCGAGTACGTTTCGGCCGGAAAGGCATGTCAACAAGCTCTTTGGATGAAGCAAGCTCTTGTCGACTACGGAATTCAACTCAACGACATCATAATTCTTTGTGAAATCAAAGGTGCCATTGATCTTAGCAAAAACCCGGTTCAACATGCTCGTACCAAACATATTGAAATCCGTCATCATTTCCTTCGTGACAACGTTCAAAAAGGAAATATCTCAATTGAGAAAGTTTCTTCCGAAGACAACATAGCCGAAATTCTCACAAAACCCCTTAAACGTGAACCTTTTAACCTTCTTAGGCTAGGCTTAGGACTCATGGAACCTACATTGTAGTTCTGGACATTAGACAAAAATCACAAAAATTAAAACAAATCCATAACTCTTTTTCTCAGTAGGGTCGGCGGAACCCTCAGACATAACGGGCGGAACCCATTTCAGGGGTCCGCCGTATCCGCCGACCTACAGAACCAAAATCTTTGTTTATATTAAACCAAACACCCATTATCTCATACCACCACTTCCAAACTACTACTATTCACTTTACCATCCATCTATACTTACGAATTCTTGGTCCTCCATTCATTTACATTGCAAATCAATCATCATTGTAAGTATTCTAAACATGATTACAATCCTGATCTGAGTCTAGGAATTCTATTTCTTGCACAAAAACAAAAACTTGGGGTTATGCATTAACTTGAAAAACTCATGCATAAGATTAGGTGTTTAATAAAACTAATCATGTTTCCCATAGTTAGGAATTGCATCCTTAATTAGTATAAACATGTTTGCTAAAACACCCCATGTCAAATCCTTCCAAAAATTTCTCACAAGTAGGACAAATATTTTTTTGTCTCACATTGAGAATACAAAATCAAAACGTTATGTTTAAAACATCACTTGCATAATGTCTCTTGAATTCTAAAGGGAATACATAACCAATATGTATTTTCGGGTACATTCAAATGAAGCTACATTGAACTAGGAGCGTTTGGGTTATCTTTTGTTTTATAACAAAACTTGCATAAAACGATTTTGAAGCATCAAAATGAGTCAAGATAACCGCACCTCCACATTGTTTTCATATAGGCACACATTAGAACATCTACATTATAATAGTGGTTTGCGTAAACTAAAATGTGAAATTTTGTTGTTCTAGGAATCATCATGCCTCCTCTAACCCACTACGACCACAAGGACACCATTAAGTACCTACCAAAACACCACAAAACCAAAGGCCTTACCCCAAACCAAGTAAACGTTTTCAAAGCCCTAGAAAAACACTATGTCTATGAGGGTAGAACCATTGACCCGTCTTTCCTAGAAGGCACAAACCTTTACGCCGAATTTGCCACAATCAACTTTGAGTGTCTTTTGAATATCGACGAGCCTATTTGTCCTAGGTTCATTCTAGACTTCTATGCATCCTCCGTCCTCTCCACGGATGATTATGGTCATATGTCTATCAACTTTAGGGTTAGTGGTCATCAATACTCCTTCACTCTTGAGGAGTTTGCTCAAATCCTAGGTGTCCGAAACCGTGGTACTTGCCTCTATTCTGACTTGCACTCCCTCTCAAATCTTGACAACCTCCAAGACCGTATCCATCCTTATGACACACCCCTTGTCTCAAAAGATGTACTCCGTGACCACCTCTTTGTTAGGACCACTAACACTAGGAGAACCCGTTCGGGAAATGAGGTCGAAAAGGACCCATATGGAATGGAAATGAATGAACTTAAGCCCCAATTCAAGAAATGGTAGGAAGACCTTAGAGCCAATGTCATTAGCACAATAGGAAACCGAGATCATATCAACCTTTGCCTTTGCTACATGCTCTACTCCTTGTCTATTAGGCAACCCTTCAACCTTTCCTACTACATGGCCAAGAGAATGGCCGACATTCCCGTGCATGGCACAACGGCTATGCCGTATGGAATGCTCTTGACCCGTCTCTTTATGTTCATCTCACCCATTCCACCAACTCCAAATGGTCTTCGTCTTGACTACACTCTCATTCCACACACCTTTGTCCCACTTAGTGATAAGAGAGTGTACAAAGCCCAAGGAAAACGTCCTCATCCTCCTACCTCATCATCATCTTCCTCAATGAGTGAAGATGACAATTTGCCAAACTCTAGGCTCCCACCTCTCGAATACCTATCCCAACTTCCGGATATTCCAAATGAGTCGGCGGAGTTCAAGCAAACAAAGGGGATGTTCAAGAATCTTAGAAGATTCCTTGGAAAGCTCAAGAACAAGATTGACCGTCAATGAGTGCGGGTGTGTAGGAGTGTTTGGCACTAGTTGCTACTTGAACAAATTTGGTTGTCTAAACAATGCTTATGATGTATTTGTAGGTTGGTACAATGTTTGATACTATTTGGAACATGTTTCATATAACTTTGATGCAGGATGCAGGAAGACAACTTTTAGCAAGTTGTCAAATTTTCAAACTTATAACATTTTCACTAAGTTTAGTAAATATCGCTAGCCCCCAGTCAAAGTCATATGATATGAGTGTTTACATGTTCATTTTTTGCATTTCCTAACCAGATATGCATTATATTTTTGATTTTAGGAGTTTTCGAAAATTTTGAAAATCGTCTCGCGGGTCAAAAATGCAGACTGCCCATTTCTGAAGCTCTGGCGGATCTGGCGGTACCCAAAATTGGTTTCCGCCAGTGCAATTTATGGGAATTCCAGAAACGGCCCAACGGACCAGGCGGCACCCTCAAATGGGTTCCGCCTGTGTATTCTGAGGGTGCCGCCAACAGCTTGCAGAATTTTTGTTTCTATTTTCCCCAATTCAACATCAAAACACCAAAATCGAATCCTTTTAGATAGAAACCCATTTCTTGCAATGTGTTTAGCATAATAGGGTACTCCTTCTTCCATACACTTAACCAAAACCATTTCCCGCCAAAATTCAAAATTTGCCATAACAACCTCAAGGACCCCTCACACATAAAGGAAGGAACCCTTTTAAGGGATCCTTGAAATCCCTGAGATTTATACTACCACAAATCCACCAAAACCACTAAGCATTTAGTGCAAAACTTGTCTTCTCACTTCACCATTTTCATTGGATTGACTTCCATGATTTGACAACCCACAATTAGTTTTCCTAATCATTAGAAACCTCCATTTTTGTATGGACTAACATCAAATCCAAACACTCCTTTCCATAATCCTTCAACACTATAAATTAAGCCATCCTAAACACTATCAAATCACACCTTCTTCACCACAATTTCTGAAACTTCTAAACCATTTTTCACCATGACTAAGTCAACAATCACCTCTCAACCATCAAGACCCATCCGGAAAACTGCCCGGATAAGTGTTAAACCACTATGGTCTAATCAACCCATCAACCTAAGCTCCTCATCTTCGGATGAATTCACATCACCTATTAAAAATGAACACTTTTTGAACCTTGCATCTCCATCACCATCACCAAATGAACCCAATGAGCTCACTCCACCACCTACTAAATCACCCATTGACCCAAGTCCACCAAGTGCTCCAACCCAACCATCTAAAACTTCATCACCATCACCATTACCCAAAATGGAACCTATGGAGTTATTTGGGTCTCCTCCCACATCACCACACCCTTTTGTCCAAGATCTAAATGATCTCCCACCAAGACCTTCACAACCACCACCTTTTTCACCAAAGTCAATTCTTGACCAAAATGAACTTTTTAACCACACCCAACCACTACAACAAGTATACCATCAACCCAAACCATTGTTGTTTCACCCCATCTACAATGACATCCATGGTCCTCTTTATGGAGAACCGAACTTTGAAAACCATGATCACCCAACTCCACCACATTCTCAAGCCCAAACCTTTGAATCTTTCTTTCCCTCATATGAGGATATACAAAGCATGGTTGAGAACCACCTCCATCAAGCAATGGAATTTCAAACCACCTTTCTTGATTCAATACCAAACCCATCATCCACCCAAGAACCAAAAACCAACCAACCCTCAAACCAAGAAACCAAAACCAACCCATTTCCACCCACTCATCCCCATGTTTGCTCAAATTGTGAGCAAATGGGTGCAAGCATCAAAACGTTGCTTCACCAACTCCAAGATGAAACCCGGTTTGCATTTCAACACATCATAGAACGTTTGGATGCTCTTTCCCACCCAAACAAGTCCTAGACAATCATTTGGAGGCCGTTTGCCCCAATTTAGGAAAATAGGCGTTTATTTTTCTTTCTTGGTTATTTTTTTTTTAAGTTTTTAGAAGTAGAAGAATTTTACCCATTTCTTGTCCTTTGACTTTTACAAGTCAAAATTTTACTTGGAATGCTAGTTCTTTCTACGTACTTTCGTGCATTGTTGGTTGATCACTTTTGTGTTGTCATTGTGGTTGCAATGTGTGTGGTAACTACAAGCTTGACTATATATCACCAACTAACCATTTTTTTTGTAGGATAAAAAATCCATGTTTCCCATCTTGGCACTCCTTTTAGGGGGAGTAACAAGCAAGGGGGAGCAAGTGCATTTTTCCGCTTCGCTACTCTACTTTTTGTTTCGACAAAAAGGGGGAGAAATATATTAAACTCTCAAAACTTAATATGATTATCATAACTTAAGTAAAACAAGTTTAATATTAATTTTTTTTAAGTCTTAAAAACCAAGATTTTGTGAGTTACTTAAAAACAAAGTTTATGTTTTGTCATCAACAAAAAGGGGGAGATTGTTACAAATATCGCCTAAAAACGTTATTTATATTTTACGATCTTCGCTAAGTTTTGTTAATGACAAATGTAAACTTTAGTTTCTAAGTAAAACATAATCTTAGTTTTAAAGACTTGCATAAACTAGACTTTTGCTACATTTTACATTTCATAAAACACAACACTTTTTATTTTCTAAAAATAGAATTGTCACATCACATTTATGACAAGTTTTGTCATTATGCATTTATGGAAAGATATGTGTTTGAATTACTAAGATCTTGCTTGCAAGTTTAGTGTTTGACTTTATATTATGTGATGTGACATTGTTTGGTTTGCAAGAGTAATGAGATGTGACTTTGTTTGGTTTGCAAGATTTATTGCAAAACCAACTGCAAGCCCGGCGGTACCCTGGAGGTACACGGGCGGAACCCTTCTGAGGGGTCCGCCTGATCCGCCAGACCTGCAGAAGGTTTAGCTATAAATATCAAGCCACAAGTTAAATTTTGGCTTATCACTTGACATCATATTTTACACACACATTCATTCTTTCATCTAACCTCTTAACATTTCATATGTGAAGTTTCTTTTTGTAGCAAAGAGATTCACGAGCTTACTAAAAGTAACAAGTATTCAACACAACGTTGCAAGACTTGTTAGCTTAGCATTGTGTAGACTTGTGTAGTTTACACTTCATTTGATTGTGTATTTTCAGTAGTGATCGGTTAGTATTTTAGTCCTCAAAATACAAAGTGTATCGGGAGTAGTTGTACCCTTGTAAAAGAACTAACGGGAGTGGTTGTACCCTTGGTAAAGAACTCGATATCTAGCTTTGTGTCGGTAAAAGTATAAGCAACCTGTAAGGTTTTCTCCGCCGGTGAAAGGAGCTTGTTGACTAGTGAAAGTAACTCTCGAGTTGGATACTCGGGGCGTGGACGTAGGGCAAGGAAAAAGAGTCCTTGTAGCCGAACCACGATAAATACTCGTGTTGTGGTTTGATCGTTTCTTTCATTTACTTGCATGTTATATATTGTGTTTGTATATATATCTTTGATCAAACGGAAAGTTTCAAAGCTAACTTAACAAGTTAAAGAGATTTTAATCGGTAAACTATTCAACCCCCCTTCTAGTTTTCCACATAGTCATTAACAGTGATGGTTCATCGTCTTCTAAGATAAGGTTTGATTGTTCCTGAGTTGTTGGTTTGCTTCTACAGTCTCTCTTAAAATGTCCATGTTTCCCGCAATTGAAACATTTTCCTCTATTCTTATTCCACTCACCTCTATTCTTATTGGGCTTGTCATGGTGAGTTGAATTTTCTCCATTCGAGTTATCTCTATTTCCTTTGTTCTGCCAGTTTCCACGTGAGTAGTTTGATCTACCCCTATACTTGTTAAACCGTTTCTTATTTCTAGAGTGTTCGCCTTGTGCGAATAATAAGTCATCCTGGCTTTCTGCTTGTCCTCCCTTTCGGAGTTTTATCCTTTCCTCGAATGCTTTCAATTTTCCAGTGATCTCGTCTAAGGTGATATCATCTAGATCACTTGTTTGTTCTATGGATGCTACTATCTGAATGAACCTATCGGGTGTGGAATCTAATATTTTCGTACTAAAAGTGATTCATCCATGGTTTTTCCTAATTCTTTAGCCTTCGTGGCATAACCATTTAGTTTGTTTGTAAATGCATCCACCGTTTCATCCTCCTTCATTTGAAGTGTATGAAATCCAATCATCAGTGATTGTAATCGTGCCTGTTGCACTCTCTCTTCTCCAACGTGTCGCTTTCTTAACGATTCCCATAATTCTCTTGTAGTTTTACAACTTGCTACTTGTAATATCTCATCTTCAGTCACCGCTTGATATAGGAGGGCAATAGTTGCCTTATCCTTCTTATCATCTAATTGGGTGTTCTCCTTAGGTTCTATAGTCTCCCATAAACCATGTGCCTCTAATATAACCTTAATTTGTATAGCCCAAACAATATAGTTTGTGGTTTTGAGTTTAGGGCATTGATATTGTGCAATGGGTGTAATGGGTTTTACTATAGTGTTTCTGTTATTGGTGTCATCATCTCCACCCGACATCTTAGATGTGTTTACGATCTTCACCTTCTAATTCGTATGGGAATTCTAACCAGTATGGTATATCTTACTAATACGGGAACATAAATAGTTATCCGGGAATCCTAGTAATACGGGATCAATATATAGTTCTCGGGATTTCCTAATAGTATGAAAATAAATATCTATACTATGAATGTATAATTGAAATCCAAATGACGAATTTTATGACCTCGTTTGTGTTCCCACTTGTGTGTCGATACTTTGAGTTATATCAACCACGTTCCCTTTCTCTCCTCGTCTTCTTCTAATACCAAAGTTCACGTTGTTCTTTCTACGTCTCGACTTGGTTCCAATTCGTGCCCTAGACCCTTGTTATGCCTCGGCTTTCTTCTCCAAATCCACCCTTAGTGTTTTTTGGCCACGTACAAAAATATGTTTGTCGTTGTTTTCCTGCTCCAAGTTCCTCCACCAAAGTAATACCTTTCGGTATTCCTTTTTCTTCTCTTTACCGAAAGTAACCTTGTTGCTTTTCTTCTTTTCCTTCTTAATACCCACCGGTATCAAGTCCCCAACGTCTAAACAAAATGGTTTTTGTTTGTCGTTCTGCTGTTGCTTGTTTTCTATGTCACGCTATTTCCGCAACACCCTTTTGTTCTTTTCTTTTGTCCACACCGTTTCCTCCAATAACTTCCAATACCTTTCGGTATTCCTTGTGTGACGAGTGATCAGTTCGCCTTCAATCGAATATATGTTGTTGTTCTTGTATTGCCAACGCTCCTAAACAATCCTTGATTGTTTGTAACCGGTATACCTTTCAAAATCTGCCCAAGCAACGCCTTTATCAATTTTATGCGCTTCTTTTCCTTGTGTATGTCGGTAAATACACAATCTTTGACGTCTTTCTTTCTCCCTTGTTGCGTTGTAATAAACAAACAAGTCCATTTCTTTGTTGTCGTGTGCAAGACACCAACAAGAAATCCTGAAACAATTGTTTCTCCTTATTCGTTTTGTTCTGTTGTCGCGTATCAATGATCACAGCAAAAACAAGGCACCACTTCGTTTGGTTGCCTTCCCATTTGCAAAATCCAACACTAAGAAAGTTGTACACGCTTTCTTGTGTTCCTAAGTTATCTAGGCAATCTCTTCTAACGTTAACAAGGTTCAAGAGTATTGCGTATATTCTGAAACTTAAAGTTTCTACGTGGGTTTTTCTGGTTTGGTTTCTGGTTCCTCGTTAGCAAGTTTCTGGGTTTCTGGTTTTGTTTGATGTAACGAGAGTGGGTATCAAAACAAGGCTCTTGATGCCAAATGTTGTCCCAATATGTTCGGATCTTTGTGGGAGTCAAATATGATTTGCAAACAATACGAAACAAAGATAACTTATTTATTTGTCCAACCTGTAAACGTTACATAGTACCAAGTATTTATATGTTTCTAATCGGTATCATTGAACCGATGTGTCCTTTCACTAAATTCTACAGGTTTCTAACAATAATAACTAACTACTAACCGCTATTCGGTTATTATATTTCTAATGAACACGTTTGGTCCTTCATGTTTCCTTCATAAGCAATATCGAGATTATTCTTGGTTCACATATATTACACTCATTTTCTTACATGGACATATCCAAAATCATTCTACCCCCGGGTATGTTGCTTTAACTTTAGTTTTTTCAGAAGCTCTATAAGATAAAGGTTTCAAACTCGATCCATTTATGGGTAAACAAGTAGATTTTAGGTTCTAATTTATTTTTTTTGGGTCAAATGGGCAAAGTCAAAAAAATAAGAGTAGCTGACATAAAGCGAGTTCATCAGATTAAACTGCATGAAACCTATTTTATTTTATTTTTTTTGGAAAGGCTGCATGAAAACTAATTATTATGTTAAAAAAATCTTGGTATACTAGCTTGATAAAGTTTTATTGTTTGTGTAGTTATGGCACTCGACGGTGGTAGTGCGAGACCGAGTTCGTACCTTGATTGCTACTTAATGAGAAGAAAACCAGTTATATAAAGATCATGGCTAAAGAAGTGAAGATGAGTAATCGTCACTCGATTACATTTCAAGGCCATGGAGTTTGCATGGAATCATGTGCTTGGAAATGCAATTGCAAATAATAATGTATAAGGATTGTGTTCAGTTTTTGAATTTACGAAGTTAGCCAAAAAAAAATTGGATTATTACTTCTCTGTTTTACCTGTTTTTTTTAACTTGCATGTGCTGCTCACTGGAGCTAGATGAACAAAACTTGAATTGACACATAATAATTATTTGAGCTAGATGAACAAAACTTGAATTGACACTTAATAATTAAATGGCTCCTTTAATCCCTCGGTTGATTATGCTAACCGTATTGTTGACGATGGACATGGAAGGTTAGTAGCATAAATGTGTAATATGTAAATGTATATTAACTATAAATACAATGGTTATGGAGTAAGTGATTTAAATTATTACTTTCATTTTAGTTTGTTTACCTTCGGATAAACGGCTGCCTTTGAAGTACACTTCATGGATCAATGTACTGATCTTCCGAAAGGATTTGAGATTACCTCTGATATAGCGGAAGCATTGATAGCATCGAGTATCAATATGGATCCACACCCGAGCCCTGGTAGAGGTGGCGTTGGTGGTGACAGGTCAGCACGGTTAGACCGTCGTCACAGTAACTTAAGTGTTGATGATAAATGGAATAAAGGGTCCATACCCATCATGGGAGGTCAAGGATGGGACATGAGACTTCCAATGGGTTATCCAGGAAGAGGAAATCAGGGTGTTTTACAGACCCCACATGGTTAGCCACCAAATCAGTACGCAGGTGGCATTTTCCCTGGTCCACAGGGCCATCCTATGCAATGTAATAACTCTGGCTCCGACAGGTGGCAGCGGGTTGCTTTTTCAATGTCGGGGTCAGTTCAGGTACTATCCTAAATTTTTGGACGTAATAAGTTCTGACGTTTTGGTGGTTCACATCACTCAAGTTTTCTATGTTTTTTTTAATGTCTCTTTTCAGTGACTACATATAACATCTTTCGTTTGATGCACGTGTTTATCTTTTGGCATTATCTGAACAGGTGAATTTTGTGCTCCTGTAACCGCTTCTTCTAAGCCATACTACGCATCCTCTGCAGCCTCTCCATTGAACAGGCGTGGACGCCACATCGGGTATTGGTGCTGTGCCATTGGCGCATCCATCCCCCATTACAACTGCTCCTCAATGTATTTATAATGTCTTATTATTATGTGTTTTTGTGACCCTATCTTTCGTGTTCACCGCCATGTTTAGATTCGTGATGTGCTTTTGTCGTTGCTTTTCCTTTTTATAGGTAGGCATAACACACCTCACAGAAGACAGACGCAGCCGTATGCAACTTCAGCCGTGGTCGTGCAGAGCCGTAGAGGTACGATTGATACTTTCAGTTGACTGGCTCCGGCTTTGTTTATGATCAGATGTTGTGATGTACGTTGCCTTTAACTGTTTTTCTTTTATGCCTTTTGCAGGAGCACCGAATACGGACCTGTCTTTAGGGCCATGTAACAGACTTGGTTTCCATTGCAAGGCTCTATTTTGGTTTGAGGAAAGGCTCAAACATGGAAGTGTTCGCTCTCTGGAGTACCATAGGTCCTGTATGGGTGGTAAGGTGTGTCACAACCCGCTATTTCCCAGGTCAATACTAATTTCTAAACTCAAATTTAAATTCTTGACGTTTGATTTGAAACATTTTACATGAGCCCTTTTACTTGAATCGACACGAATTTTTGAATAAATTCTAAGTACACTAGGACTTAGGCTAATTTTAGTCCACAACGCTCCGGTACCTTGCTCCTTCCCCAGTTCACCATTTTATTCTATAAAACGAATTTCTATTCTTTAAGTACTTACGGTTTTTAAATTCAACAATCGTTAATTTTTATTCAAAAATGTAACACTCGACATACCCGACTTTCTCAACAATTATTTTTAGAGTATTTTTATACTTCCAAAATTATTACAAAAGTCCCAAAAATATTTTCCGATGTCCAAGTTAAATTCCTTACACCTTACGTTGAATTACGTATAACTTTCGTTAACTACCAAACTAATACCCAATACATATTTTTACTACCCAATACATTCAATATATATATTTTATACTAATAACAAACATTTCTTCCAAATTTAATCAAGGAGCCGCCCCCCCCCCCCCCCCCCCCCCCAGTTCCATAATTACTCATTATATTTTTTTTTCTACATTGCAACAAAGAACCTTGAAACATGGCATTAATATTAGGAGGCTAGAGCCACCATTTTGCCTCCTTTCTTCTCCTTAAATCTCGGCAGCCACAAGGACAAATTCATGAGATATTTTTGACCAACACTTTGACTCATTGCTATATATACATACATACACTTGCACTCATATTTAGTTACAAAAAAAAATATATCACCTCCCATCTATATATTCATTTCGCCACACCAAGGAGCAAGGGAAGAAAAAAAGTGAGCTTGTGGGTAATTACAAGAATACTTACGGCAAGATTAACAAGGGTTTGATACTAATCTTGGGGGTTACACAAGTGTTGTTACAAATCTCATCTCACAAACCTCTTTGTAAGTAAACTAACACTACTTATACTTCATGATTTTTCATGATTTTTATGCTTGTCTAGTATATATACTTGGTTATCACTTGTTACATGTTGGAAATCTTTACAACCACTTTGATCTCTTAGCAAGAAAATATGTTTTGAACAAGATTTTATTACAAAAAAAATTGGTAGTAAAAATCTTTACAAGAAAATAATGAAAACTTTATATATATACATGTTTGTAAATTTGAAGTTTTAATACTTGGATGATCTTGTACATGGATCTTGGATATGGTTAAGTTTATGTTAGATCACCATATACTAGTTGGGAAATTGATGGATGAACTAGGACTAGATTTGGAGTTGTTGTTAAGTGGTGAAAATAAATAAAACACTAGGAAATATAGTTTGACATTATTTATATTGGATCTGTCCTATTCGACCCTTCACAGAAAAATCAGTACCTTGTTGACCATATTAGGCTAGAAATATAGAAAATAGACTTAATAACGAAAACATAGCCGCTTGAACGGGTTAAAACGGACTTATAACGAAAAAGATATGTTATTTTCAAGATTGACGACGAAAACTATATTTTCTGAAATTATGGTTCTGTCCCGATTTTTCAAGCTAGGAAAACTGAGATTAAATGATATCTAGACTAGCCGAGACCTTGAAAAACCTAAAGTATACTTGAATACCTTCGCGGGAATATATAGAACTTGAAAAACGGAGTTACGACGCAAAAGTTATGGCCTAGGAAAGTTGCGACGAAACATATACTTTTTGACAGCTTTGGTTCAAATAATAAAAGCTGATGGAATATTTAAAATTGACTTTTGGACATTTTAGAGTATAATTTGGCTAAAATAACGTAAATAAAAAGGTAGAGCATTACGTATACTTAATAGGTACGTTAGAGATTTTCAAAGTACATATTTTCAAGACGACTAATATTTGGTCATGAGATTTACAAACTACGTTTTCCAAAATAGTGGATGACTTAAATTCGAGATTACTTTGATTACCTATGTTTTTGACAATAAAAATTCCAACAACATGTACAAGTGATAATGTAGTATATGACTTGCATGCTTGACCTTGTTTTCGAACCTAAGACATATGCATTATTTAGGTCGCGTTTAGAGTTACCGGACCTAATTTCCAACTACTACTTTGTCTATCGGAAATTACTTTTGCTAAGGTGAGTTTCATAGCCCCGACTTTTGCATTGTTTATACATGATTTCTAAACCCTCGGGGTGGGAATACAATGCTTGTTTTTACATACGGACACAAGTACTAAAAACTGTTACTTTGCCTGAGTTACCGATTACTGCCACTGAAGTCCCCTTTATCATGAACCGTTAATTACATGCGTGTAAGCGCGAATGCTGTGGATAGTTCTATTTGGGTTGACACCCCGTCCGAGTTGGTCGCGCCAACCTGTCAAACGGATGCATATCATTCGGATTATTTCCGAGTGTCTGGCAAACACTTGCAAGGGGCATTATTATGATTGATTTCATACGATTACGTCGAGCTTCGGGGTCATGAGCTTATGCACTGTATATCTTATTTTTGGCTGTGACATTGTATTTGTTATATTGTCTTGCTACTGAAATCTTGTGGTCCGCAATACTGTTTGATAAACCTATGACTCTCACCAACATTTTTGTTGACCGTTTTAGCATGTATTCTCAGGTAACTAGGTGGTGTTGATACACCTTATGCATGGAAGCACATCGAGTCACATTTTGGAAGCACATCATGATGAAGATTTTCTTACATTATTTAAGTGTCGAATCATGTATTTAAATCTTACCTTTGATGGTGAACTCTGATAAGCTATGTTTTGTAAAACTTTAACTTTAAAATAAATACTTGTTTTAAAATGACTCACTTAGAGGTCATTCTTTATTTCCTTGTACTTTGATTTCCATGAAAGTTGCGCCCTCGGATTCCATTTCGCTGCGATCCAAATCTGGGGGTGTGACAGATTGGTACCAGAGACAAGGTTATAGAGAACTAGGATGCATCATTGACCCTAGACTATAACCACTAGGTCACGACACCTTCACTACATTATGATGTGCGTAGGCGATTACTATACATGCTTTCATTTACTCATTTTATACAAGTTACTTATACTTATACTTATACTTATACTTATACTACACTTATACTCATACGTATGTATTTTTTTTTCTATTGACCTGGTCAACAGCGACATGTCCTCATCCACTGATCCCATTATCATTTCAGACTCGGACATAGAGGACACCTCATCGTCTCCTACCGTTCCAGTATCACCTGCTATTCCATCCCTCGCACCCTCTAGCGACATCTCTGCAGAGACTGAGCCATTTGAGGATGACGAGACTGCACCTACTCCACAGATATCACCATCAGTACCAGTTACCTCTACCCTCCCATCACCACTGATTGCACCATCTTCATTACCATTACCTTCATCTACTACCCCTCAGACTACAGCAGTTCCATCACCATCTCCTGTCTACGGACCACTGACATATGACCAGTACCTAGAGACTCAGCAGTGGCTATCACCTGATGATGTAGCACCTCCATCTGCTTCATCTTTTCGACCACCTCCATATATGTTACCCTCTTATGTTACACCACCAGTTTTCACCTATCGTCAGACTACTACTGTTCAACTACCACCATCATGCGGAGCTATTCCAGACACTGTTCTACCGCCTCGTAAGAAGTCTTTCACCATACTACCCTCACCATCTGACCCTTATGCCCAGGCTGCTGCCGAGGCATCTGATCGACCCAAGGCACGTCGTAGAGTCGACGCACGCATGTGGTCATTCATTCCAGATACTCTTAGTGATTGGAGGTACGAGGAGGGTACACCTAGTACCTATGAGTTAGGTGAGAGCTCATCTATGGCTAGTGCCCGAGTCCTTCCGGTCACTCGAGAGCCTATTCATCATACTATCCCTCTATTGATTGCTAGGTTGGTTCGTCATGAGGAACGACTTGACCGAGTCTGTGATCGTCTCCATGATTTCCCTTTGAGTCGCATCTATGACTTAGAGGGGGATGTTGCCCTCTTGTTGGATGGTCGAGATGACATCCAACAGACTGTCGCTGGATTAGGGACTACCCAGGACCAGATTCTTGAGCAGGTTGCAGATTTACAGGGTCAGCTTGCACAACATCAGCTGAAAGGATATCCAACACATTACGCCGCGACTGGCCGTCCAAGTGCAAGTATGAGGCATCTTACGCTTTTTATTTGTGTTTCTGGTGTTGACCGCGGAGTATTGTTGCATCTATGGAATTTGCAGGTTTGATTTTTTTTGAAGTTTCGGCAAAATGTAACAGTGATAGGCTGAAACATATGTTTTGGGTGTTTGGATTTTTAGTTAATGACTTACAAGCACTTAAAATCTCATTTTAAGCAGATAAGTACTCTTAATAACACCAGAATGATCGCAATTTCACATACATTGGAAATATACATTGTAGAAGGAAGTAACAGCCTGGAGTATAAAGCACGATAAAACCGGTCGCTGACAATCTGACTCTTTGATGAGATTTTAAAAATAAACATCAAAGCCTGAATTCTGACATTAAAATTCTTCAAGTGAACCTGCAATTAAGTCACATATAGTTACTTGCAGATTATTACTCTTTTTTTGTATTTGCATTTTTAACATTTTTGATGTTATCTGAATCATTATGGGAAATGTGTACCTCTATCACGAAATGTTCATTGGCCTGCTTACACACACAATGAAAGACGAACCTAATTTTATCAATAATTTAGCAGATTATGTATCTAATACAGTTTTGGGGACTGAGTTTTTATTCATGCGACATGTTTCATCTAGATTGAGCCACTTAATCATTTGACCCTTAGAGTCTTTTTAGCTAACATTTTGAATTTTGGTCTATTTGACTCGTTGGAGTTAAAAACCTAACCCAGATATGATCAATGGAAGCAAAATGGCGCCAAGAGAAGGTCTTAATAACAAAAATTTGTGACAATCCTCAGTCTGATGCAACTTATGATTTGAGTAAGCCTAAAAAGTATTATCAGTTTTTTGTATGTTCTGTATAGGTTTATAAGGCCATACGCAGCCGTTGGAATGGTTAGATCTATTCGTTTTTCATGTAGTGTTCTAAAAAACTCAAAATGAACTAAAGGTGTTTCCGTTGGAACTGGCGCCCCACGCTTGCAGCCCACATACTACTCTATTTCTTCCTCCCTAAAGTACCTACATTCAATAGGTGTCATGCTATATAGATTTCAATGACTTCATTTATAGTTGTAAATAATTTTTCAATGACATTTGAGGTTATTATTCATTCCGCGGTTTGAACGAATGTTACAAGAAACCATTATAGAAGATTAACTTGCAAGAAAATTATAATGGCGCCTGTAAGAGTATTACTGAGCTGCTCAGGTTGCCCCGAGAGTTCACATTTCTGATAAGTGAAATCACAAATTACTGTTAAGTTTAAGAAAACAATATAAGTATTTTTATAGTGATGATCATTTATGATATTCTAGAGGTTTTGCCCCTTTAGGCCATTTGACCCGTTAAAGATAAACCATAACCTGAATCAACCCATCAGTTACTGGGTAGAACTTGCCACCTCCAATGTCTATCAAAGTGTAAACCTTGAGAGTTTAGTGTTATTATGAACTCACGAGTTTCGACATCGAATCCAAGCTCTAAAATACGATCTGCTTCTAGAATTAGAACTACAAGATCATCCAAGTCCACGTACATAAAATTGCGCAAATGAACAATCATACGTCCAGGGGTGGACCACTATATCTGGCAAGGATCTCAATGAAGCTTCTTGAGCCTGACAAGTATTTTAGACTTTCAAAATAAATCAAAAAATTAAAAAACTCAGAATATTTACATTACATAAAGGATAATATACAGTTCCTAGGGAGGGTGTGTAGTTAAGCTGATGTTGAAGGTAACTATGAGATCTTATGGTGTGATTTATTCTTCTGATTGAATGAACTGGAATTTGATGGTAACTATGTGTTCTTATTCTCATCAGATACAAGATGCTCACTATTTGCGGTTACATTGCAGCAACCAAACCTTTAAAAAAACCATTACATCAGTCAAATTTAGTGGTGGTTTGTTAATGTGGGGGAGAAGTACCTTCGAAGTCCAGGACTGATCGAGTAACTGCAAAGAGGATTGCTCTTGATGACTTGAAACCGTAGCTACTAGGCTGTGTGGGTTTGAGAAATATTCAGATAGAGCTTCTCAAGCTTGAGCATTGCAAGCTCGATTTTTTGGTTCGGGTAGTTGCTCCCTCACTCTTAAAGCTCGAAAGATTGAGTATCTTAAAGTTTAAGAATGTAGTTGGATTAGTGTTCGTGAGACCAGTTGCTTAAAGAATATTTCTGTCGATAATAGTTCAGGTAATAATTTCAGATTCATTGTCTTTTTCAATCCAAAGTTGCTGCTTAGTTTGTTCAGTATATATTAATATTCTGTGATTTAGGAATGTTTTTGGTATATATTAATAATTTTGCTTTTATTATATCTCGAAAAAATGTGTGATTCATACAGGAGTGATTGATGACGTATAGTCTATATATGGGCCACGAGCCCATACGATATACATTACCAGCGCCTAAGCCCATCACGAATGGGCTACCATGACAAGTGGTACGGGTCGCAGTATCAACGGCTTGGGCCCACGAAGCCCAAAGCCCGACTAAACCCACCGGGTACAAGATAAGGATCATCTATTCACGGAATAGATATCCTTTCCTCGGATAAGCACTACGCGTGCGAAGAGTAAGGAGCAAGAAACACGGTTTCTACTCCCCTATATATAGAATCACACGATTCTCATCCAAGGTACGATTCACTAAAATCCCTAACTCTTTACGAGAACCCTAAAACCGATTACTTACTCTCACGCCGGAGTCTAATCGTGGGAGACAATCCCACGGTAAGCCTAACGGTGTCTGTTTATTTTCTTAGTGCGCAGGTCCAACGAAGCATTAAGAAGTGAGTTGATACAAGAGCCCAAGCCCAAGCTAAGAGCGCCCAACTTTTGTAGCAACAAGTGGCGCCATCCGTGGGACCACACTAAGAACTTGATACTAGAATGAAGAAAAACAAGAACTCAGGGCAGCGGACCCCGCAGCCAGATAAAGCTCGAGACGACTCGAGCAAGAAGAAGCTTAAAGGCTCGACTTCAGGGTTAATCTATGGACCGACCAGTACAGCTGATCGACCGGAGATAACTCCAATTTCCACTACGGTGGAATCACCCTTGGAAGTCGCCCAAGCCGCTACGGCGGTTACAGGCGCTGATGATCTCCAGCGCACCCTCTTCGCCACGCCTTACCAAACGGTACCTATAGTGGACAACACTATACCGCCAGGCGCACCTAACCGCGAAAAGGGATCTCATGCTGAAAGAGAAATTCTTGCAGCGGAAGAAAATGCTCCTGAGTTGATACTCAACGACTTCGTGTCGCAACACTACGAAGTTCTAACTAATCTCATGCGAGACGAAGCCAGAAGGAGATCAGGCCATAACCTGCATGACAGGCTAAATTTTGGCCAAGAAAGATCTCCACCGCGCCATCGCGAGCGCGAGTACGAGCGCAGCGAAAGGCGTACTAATGTCCACGACAGACTGGGTACGCCATCTAACTCTCAACGTTCGGAAGAACACGAAGGTAATGAGAGGCGCTCCGACATCCATACCAGGCTTGGTAGTAGGAGATTGGATGACAGACTTGGACGATCACCAAGCGCAGGATCTTCCAGATCTAGAAGGAGAGTTCACGACAGATTGGGAAGGAGACCCTCCTCAGGCGAAATCCCATCAAACTCTTCCTCCGACAATAATCGGCGCAAGCGCCATAGAAACAATAACTCCTACTCTGGTGATTCCTCGGACAACGAGGACAAAGAGACAGGACACTGGAAGTCCAGAGAAAAACGTAGCGAGAAAAAGGATGAAGATTTATCCCTTCCTTGGCGTCGTCAAAAAGTTGACGCGTTCACAAAACGCATCAGCGACTACTCTGATCGCAAGAAAAGACGCATGCCTACTAATGTGAAAACATATGATGGAACAGGTGACCCTGATGATCACCTAAAAATTTTCGAGTCAGCAGCTGTTATCGAAAATTGGCCACAACCTGTGTGGTGCCACATGTTCAACTCTACTCTTGTAGGGAATGCGCGAACATGGTTCAACCAGCTTCCACGACGAAGCATCAATGGATTTGAAGAGTTGCGAAAGGCATTCCGCCTAAACTTCACGCAACGAAAGAAGTGCGCAAAGAACCCTGTGGAATTAGCCAGGGTAAAACAGCGTCAAGGGGAGTCCACAGGCGCCTTCATGGAGCGCTTCAAGGATGAATGCATGCAAATCAAAGCGTGCCCCGAGGTACTAAAAATCTCAGGATTCATGAATGGGATCAATAACCCAGAGCTGATACGGAAGTTAAATGATAAGATACCTCAAAGCTTTGATGAACTAACAAAGCGCACCAGATACTTCATCCAAGGGGAAGCAGCGGCTGCGGATAGTAAAAAAGGCTACTCAAGCTATAAGCAACAAGAGCAGCCTAGGAGACAATCCAACGATCAAAGCAGCAATCGCGGCAGGAATTACCGCAGTCAGGGAAGTGGGCAAGGTAATGACAGATATACCCCCCTCACAAAAACTCCAAGAGAGATATTTGCAACAGAAGGGGCGAACTTCCCAAAACCCACACCAATGCGCACCGCAGAAAACAAACGCATAGGGAGCGGGTACTGCGACTACCATGGCCAAAAAGGCCACACCACCAACGAGTGCGTCCAGCTAAAACAGCTAATTGAAAAGTTAGTAAAAGAAGGCAGAATGGATCACCTCGTAAAAAGCATAAAGGAAGGGAAGGATAGGCAAAAAGTGGGAGCCACAAAAGAGCCCCAAAAGGACAAAGCTAACATCATCTACATGATACAGTCATGGCAGAGCAAAGCAAAACAGAAAGTTAGCCAACAATTCTCCCCAGAGAAAGAGATATCCTTCCCCACCATCACTACGGACAACGCAGTGGTGGAGCCATTAACCATCGAAATACATACCGGGGGTCACGATATCCGCCGCATGTATATAGATGGAGGAGCATCTGCAGATATCTTGTATGAACACTGCTTTAAAAGACTAAAACCCGAGATACAAAACCAGCTAACACCAGCCACAACAGCATTGTCTGGTTTCACGGGAGAGAAGATATGGCCTATGGGACAACTACGCCTACTCGTAGTCGTGGGAGATGAACAACACTCCACGACAACATGGATAAACTTCATTGTTATCAGGTCTCCCTCGCCATACAATGGCATCATTGGAAGACCTGGAATATCGTCCATGCGCGCCGTGCCATCCACAGCACACGGAACGTTAAAATTCCCAGTAGAGGGAGGAATTGTAACCCTTTACAATACCACGGTACCTCCTAAGGAACGCAACGTGGTGATGACTGAGGAGGATCATAACCCAGAACAGCGCGCAACGAAAATAAAAAACCTAATGGTCACTATTCAACCTGATCACTCAGACCAACAGGTGTCGATTGGAGGATCTTTACCTGACAAAGGTAAAGCAGCCGTAGGCACACTCTTGCGAAGGAACCTAAGCATCTTTGCGTGGGAACAAAAACACATGACAGGGGCGCCACGCTCTACCACGGTGCACAAGCTACGAATCCGACAAGGATTCCCCCCAATAAGACAAAAGACGCGTGACCAAGCTTCGGACCGCGCAAAGGTTATTCTGGAGGAGGTCCACAAACTTGTGGACGCAGGAATTATGCGCGAAGTCTACGATCACGATCGGCTCTCTAAACCAGTGATGACAAAGGAAAGCGATGGCAGTTGGAGGATGTGCGTGGACTTCACGGACCTCAACAAAGCATGCCCACAGGACTGCTATCCACTGCCAGACATAGATTGGAAAGTCGAATCTCCGTACGGATATCCCCTCAAATGCTTCTTAGGTGCATGTAAGGGACACCATCAAATCCAGATGGCCGTGGAGGATGAAAGAAAAACACCCTCCCACACAAGTCAAGGACTCTACTGCTACACAAAAATGCCCGTCGGTCTAAAAAACGATGGCGCAACCTACCAAAGGTTAGTAGACACCGCTCTCGTTTGCCTACAAGTGGGTCGCAACTTAGTGGTGTATGCAGACGACCTCATCATAAAAAGCAACATGGAGGAAGCTTTCCAACAAATAAAGCATCAACTGGCATCTCTCCCAAAACTTGTCGCACCGCGACCAGAGGAAGAACTAATCATGTACTTATCAGCAACCTGCAGAGCAGTAAGCGCAGTACTACTAATAGATAGAAACTCCGTTCAAACTCCCACAAACTTTGTAGGCAAAGCATTAAAGAAAACGGAAACTAACTACAGCGCTATGGAAAGACTAATCTTAGCCCCAGTATTCGCATCCAAAAGAATGCGCAGATACTTTCAGGCGCACCCAATAGCGGTCTTCGCAGACCAACTCATCAAGCAAGTTATTTCCAAACCTGGCGCACCAGGTCGGCTACAAAAGTGGAGTATACTTTTAGGAGAATCCAACATCTCATATAGACCGCGCACTGCGATCAAGGGACAAGTACTGTCCGATTTCATCGTCGAGAAGCCAGACACGAACACACCACTTGCAACAAGCAAGATAGAGTTACATGAACCATGGATTCTGTTCGCAGATGGATCATCACCCGCAGATGGACCAGGCGCAGGCCTTATTCTTACCGACCCAGAAGGGATAGAATACACCTGCGCACTGCGCTTCGAATTCACAGCCACAAACAATGAGGCAGAATACGAAGCACTACTCGCTGGACTACGCATCGCAGCACAAATGGGTGTACGCAACCTAGGAGCAAGCGTAAAACTAGTAGCTAACCATGTGTTAGGCAAGTATGTACCCAAAGATGAGCACATAATCCAGCACCCAGAAAAGACCAAGTCTCTGATACAAAGCTTCGATAGGTTCACCATCAAATGGGCACCTAGAAGAGACAATATAAAGGCTGACGCGCTTCGCAAGATCACATCCACGAACTTTGCGCACCTATCAGAACAGGCCTCGGTAGAAACATTAACGAACAAATCAATTTTGGAGATAAAAGTATCCGCGGTGATAGAGGAACAAGATCCCACGAGGAGGACACTTATCATCAAACTTATGAGCAAAGAGATCTTACCACAAGACCAAAAGGACGTCTGTAGTATTCGGCGCACAACGCAGAAATTCAAATTACAACATACCACCATATATAGACGTTCCTTCTTACAACCTCGGCTCAGAATTACCGGATCTCTCCAAGCAGATTATATACTCCGAAAAACTCATGCGGAATCAGGTGCCGTATACTCAGGATCACGATCCAGGACGGTGCGCGCACTGCGCTCAGGGTATTATTGGCCTACTATGCATCGCGACACACGAGATACGCTCAATAAATGCGACAACTACCAAGTGCATAGGACAATATCGCGCCAGGAACTAATCATAATTACCTCACCATTCCCCCTTGTCTATGGAACAGAAGCTGTCATACCAGCCGAAACTGGGATGCCAACCATCCGCACAGCGGAGATCAACGTCATGACAAATGACGAAGAACGGCGCATCAACTTAGACTCGATGGAAAACAGGCGCGAACGTGCAACTATCCGAGAGGCAAAGGCTAAAGTAAAGATGAAGAAGTACTATGACGCACTAGTCAAATACACTTCTTTCAAGTCAGGAAACTTTGTGTATCGCGCCAATAACGCGAGCCACGCAGAGGACACAGGCAAACTCGGACCCATGCGAGAAGGACCTCACGAGGTCACAAATGCACTAAGTAATGGTGCATACAGGCTGCGCAACATGGATGGTCACGAATCACAGCGCACCTGGAACATTTGCAACCTGAAGGGATGTTATCTCTAAGGAAGGCTACGGCCCACAAACAGACATACTTGCACTTTAGTACGTGCCCAATAAATGTCAGTTCTTTATAATTTCTTTTGTTTTTTAGGAATTGTATTTTTTATTTTCATACACTTGAAAAGTATTAATAAATCGTTGTGGTTTCTAGCTAACTCCACAACATAAGTTACTTTATTGACTACGTTTTTATCATGTTTCAATATGGTTATACTTCGCCCACGTGGCGTGCATGCACCTATTAAGACCACACGATGGCAGAAAGGAAGAGTTAACCTACTAATTCACTCGTTGAGTAAGAGGGTTGCAAACCCATCAACATCGGATCACGAATCCATGCGCACCCCACGATGGGTGCGCATCTTTGCTAAGCGGCTTACTTACAAGACGTTGTAGTGAGTTTCCTTTGCACACCCCACGACGGATGCGCAACTATTAAGTACACCGTACAAGCTTAGCAACATAACGAGCCAAGACACTTGGTCAACTAATTAAACTTCGCAAACAATGCAAGTACAAATTCTATAACAAGACACATACTTAACGAGCCAAGACACTTGGTCAAACATCCGCAAACAATGCAAATATATCTAAGTCACGAACTTAAGCAAAAGATATCTTATTCCACATAAAAAATACAAGGAAAGATATATAAACATACAAAAAGCCTACACGCTATGGCGATGCTCGGGGCTATCTTCCCGAGCAGCGGAACTCCCCGCCTCCTGCAGCTTCCTTAAAGTTATGGCATCTTGCATAGACACGGTCGGAACGCTTACAGGCACACCATCTGACCTAGGGAGGTGTGCAGCGCCAATGCCACACATCACTGCCTTGCCCTTGATACCTTTCTTCACGGCAACCCTCTGCTCATGACGCTCCAGCACCTCCTTCAAAGGAATCTCCCTTTCAAGAGCAAAAGGCTTGAGGATGTCACGAGGGCGCGCGAATACAGGAACTTGAAGCTGCGAAACATCAGGTTTCAGATAATAATCTGATTCCTCTTCCGCACCATCCCCAAGATGGCGCTGCAAGGTCAACCCGGCCATCAGCACATCTATGGGGTCATCTTGGTCGCGCTCCAGCCTCCCAATATGCGGCAACTCAAGAACCTTCAGTCCCGCCAGTGCTTGCAGCAGCTCATCATACGCCGTAGGGCTGTACCCAGGGACTTCCGCCAAGTCCTTCTGCAGCAACTTGGCTTCATAAAGATCCTCCATGGCCTGCGATTGACCACGCGCAATCGCGCAATGCACCACCTTTCCAAAAGCATCCACCACCTCTGCGGACTCTAATGTACTCAAGGCCGCCAGGCGCAGCCCATGGCTAATCAACCACCTACATTCACAAAGACAATTTGTGTAAGGAAGCAGCACGGTGACAAAGTAATTATAAATAACAAGTAAAAACAAGGATACCTGCGCTCAGCTATAGTAGACATCAAGTGGGGATATAGCTCCTCGTCATACTCTATGCTGAGGGCGCGCAGCTTTTCCTCTTGCAGCGCAATCGCCTTCTCGATGCGCCCCTGAAACTCCCGTAAGCTAGCTTGATGCTCATCCCTCTTCTCCTCGAGATAGGACACCGACCAGGAAGTTTTAGCCTTTATTTGTTCAAGCTTGGCCCTCGCATACTTAAGGTCAGCTAGCATGCTAATCTTATCCCCAGCAATCTTTTCAGCATACGCCCGCGAGGCCTCCAACTCCACCTGCGCATTTGTTAACTGCGCACGGAGCTTCTCCAACTCCTCCTCCTTCTGTACAAGAGCACCGCTCTTCCCAACATACTTATCTTTTAGCTGAGCCACCAGCTCAGCGTGGCGCGCAGCAGTCACAGCCAGCTCATTCATTAGCTGCTGCGCCTTGCCACCATCAGCAACCTGGGATTTCCCCTCCCTGTTTTCATCTGGCGGAGAGGAAACCTCGTCCACGAAGACCCCATCATTCTTCACAGCATCATCCCTACGCAACAAAAAAAAAACAATTAATAAATATTACAACAAGTAATATAATAAACAGAGAGATGCCAAGGATACAAAACACTTACAGAAACGGGGAAGCCTCATCAACTTTCAGCCGCGCACCAGAAGTAGACGTCTCTTCTGCTTTAGATTCCGCGTCACCAATGACGTGTCGACGCCTTTTCCTGGTACCACTACCTCCGGCCTCTCCCTTGCGCTTAATATTCTGCGCAACCTCCTCCTTTAACACTTCCTCAGGTTTAAGGATCTGTATGCTACCAGACGACCCCGAGTGCGCCTCCTCAGGAGCCACTTCCACATAGGGCGCCTCCTCCGCATCAGGCGCCACCTCCGCATCGGGTGCCACGCTCTGGACAGGCGTCACCTGGAGTGGCAGCGTGCTCTCATGGATCACCTCAGGCAGCGTGGTCAAGCGACCCTCAGTCGCCTCCAACAGTGGTTGCTCACCTTCCCTCAGAGGGCGCACCCCTATGGTCACAAGTTTTGGCTTGTCCACCTTAACAAAGGAAAACAGATCCATCTCTGCACACAGCAATCAAAAGAAAAGAAAGATTAGTTATTCAAAGCGCGCATACAGAAAATAAGGACTTACAAAAGTTTGAAGAAGAAGGGATGAACACCCACCCCGGCCATCCTCACTCAAGAAAGTGGGTACCTCATCCGCAGCGCCGAAATAAGAACGGCTCAACCCCATGTGCACCAAAAACTCCTCAGGATAAGGGTTAATGGTCAGACGGTTGGCATCAAGAGTCTGCGCATCAGTCAGACTATAGGAACCGGGTGCGGGGCGCCCATCCCTTGGCAGCGTATCAGACGTATAAAACTCATAATGAAACGGAAATACTACATCGTTAACCCAGAAAAAGTACTCCCTCCAATGTTTTAGGGCATCTATTTTTTCAGTATAACACTGAAGTTTCCCAGGGCGTTTTGAAAAAGATACCCACCCATTTACCCACGAGGTATGATAGAAGAAGCGGAATAAGGCCACGGTCGGTTCTATCGCAAGTAAACGACAGTTTACTTCAAAATTTGACACCTTAGCCGCACCTATACAGTGCAACTGAGAGATGTGAAGACGATAGTAGTTGAGCAAATCGCTCAGAAAGATAGATATGGGCACGCGGTAATTCGCGTACTCAAAGAATTTCGTATATAGCCCTATTTTTCCTTTGGGGAAATCAGCTATACACGTGCCAACATCTGGAGCCTCCGGATGGACATCCAGAGGCACGAAATAATCAGACGAAAATTGAGCAACGTCCTCAATAGTCATCAGCGACTGGAAATCTCCCAACTGCGCAACCATTTTCGTTAATCAACAAATGAAGCGCACGAAAAATTACCTACGAAAGCAAAGAAGTCTTCTTTGTAAAAATGGCTTTCAAAGAAGATAAACAGTGGTTAGTGCGTGTTTTCACTGTGTGTTCGTAAAAAGTGAGGCGGCGACTATTATATAGGGTAATATAAAACCCTAGATAACCGCCACGTGGATCCCACTAACGAAAATGTATGGCTGGAAATGAACCGGTGCATGCACTTTTTCCGAATCTCAAGGCACACGTGGACGCCATCTCCACTTTTTCGAGGTATTTTTGAAGATATTTTCTGAACCGGATACATAGTTCCAAATACAAGGGCGGGAAGTATTTTATTTTCCCGCCACGCTTACCGCTTTACTCATCAAAGTCTAGCATCCGCAGCTACGTGCTGCGCACACTAGACTGGGGGGACATGATGACGTATAGTCTATATATGGGCCACGAGCCCATACGATATACATTACCAGCGCCTAAGCCCATCACGAATGGGCTACCATGACAAGTGGTACGGGTCGCAGTATCAACGGCTTGGGCCCACGAAGCCCAAAGCCCGACTAAACCCACCGGGTACAAGATAAGGATCATCTATTCACGGAATAGATATCCTTTCCTCGGATAAGCACTACGCGTGCGAAGAGTAAGGAGCAAGAAACACGGTTTCTACTCCCCTATATATAGAATCACACGATTCTCATCCAAGGTACGATTCACTAAAATCCCTAACTCTTTACGAGAACCCTAAAACCGATTACTTACTCTCACGCCGGAGTCTAATCGTGGGAGACAATCCCACGGTAAGCCTAACGGTGTCTGTTTATTTTCTTAGTGCGCAGGTCCAACGAAGCATTAAGAAGTGAGTTGATACAAGAGCCCAAGCCCAAGCTAAGAGCGCCCAACTTTTGTAGCAACAGTGATAAAGCATATACCTTTGCTGCTTCCTACTACCACATTGTAAGCCAAATAACCAACATTGCAGTCGGTGCAGAGTTGACCGATGGGGTCTCAAGCAATGAGAACACCCTGACCATTGGGACACAACTCTAACTAGACTCATTGACCACTGACACAACAATTGCTCTCCCGCCGCATGACAAATTTGGCAATTGCAGTTTGTTAATTTGATAAACCTTAACCATTTATTTAAGCTTAGTATTATACTGATCAAAACCTGTTACAATTAGTGTCATATACTTGGTGCTCATCATGGGATCATATCAACTTATGCGCTCAAGACCTAGGTTCTTTACATATTCAATGTTTTCAGCAATTATTTTGCTCATACTCTTGAGGTTATCTAATTTCAATGTCTCTTTTTTTGCAGGTTGTTACCGTTTGACTTTTCTTAGTAATTTCGATTGGGAAATTTTTTTGTGTTATCTATGGGGTCATATGCCAACAAGCTTACTTCCAATATGACTGGTAATTGTATATGATAATATTATTGGCTACTTGATGATATCCTCATTGCGTAAGTTAATGTGATTTTGTGTTAATATGTTTTTATTTGTCATATATAATTTGTAGCGGAGTTCTCTAGAGTATCTTAGTAGTTACTAAATAAATTTAAATACTTTGAATGTATGTGGAGGTGAAAAATTGGCTTCAGCAAGGAATTCGAAGGTATAGAAAAGTTGAATTTGTGTCCATCTCAAAATGTAAAATTTAAAATTACCTAAAACATGTTTTATTACTATAATGTGTGTGTAATCTTTTTAAGAGGTTGTGCAATGTTGGGTTTAGATGCGTTGTGGTAATGGGTCAAACGATGAACTTTCAAATATGGTTTTTGGTAACATGTTAAGGCATGCATCATATCTAATCCTCCGTCATAAGTATTCCATTATATGTAGAATGGAAAATACCCGAGGCCTGTTAAGATGGCCTAACAAAATTACTTCTTTAATACATTTTTATATGATATTTTGGTTATAAGTTATGTTAGTCTTCTTTTCCTATATAAAAAGTTCATTACTCATATATAACGGAAGATGCAGATTCTTGGTAATGGATCTAAAGGCATTTATTCATGCTAAGCTACTTGAAAATGCTATAATTAAATCAAGAAATAAAGTGATGTAAAGGCGTTGCAACGAAGGTGACTATTTTTTGCTTGGAGGCTGTATCATGGTTGTCTAATTGCGCATCGGGCGGGCTATACTACTACAAACGTTATGTATAAAGAAGCTTTATTTCGCATTTTAATTTAAATCATATACTATATTGTTACAAAGAGCGTTGTATATTTTTATTGTTTTATAATTGTTAACGTACATTTATTTTTCATTGTTAATTAATTCAATATAAAAATATTACGTTTATATATTATTTTTCATTAACTTATAAATTAAACACCATGTCTTTACGATAAAAAACTCCACTAAGGAACATCATCGAAACAAAAATTATAACTCATTACGTCAATCTTACCTTTAAATATTTTTAATAATAATTAAAAAATACTCCGTACTCAAAAGCCAATTTTCCGTTAAGTAAAACCATAAAAAGTAAAATTATAAGGCGGTTAGATATGATATCCCAAATGTCTGAGATTATGGATCTACACGCACCACGTGAGCCTCCGGTCGCGTCACTTATAGTTTGAATTTTAGTATTTTAACTACTAATGTCTTAATGTATTTTATCTCGGTGTGTCTTATAGTTTAATCATATAGAGGATCCTCGGGATTACCCAGTATTTAGACATGTTTTTTACTTTTTAGACATGTCTTAATGTATTTTATCTCGGTGTGTCTTATAGTTTGATCAAATAGAGGATCCTCGGGATTACTCAATATTTAGACATGTTTTTTACTTTTTAGACATGTTATATAATTTTTATTGAAAAACTTCTTTACGATTACCCACCTTCATTTCCTATAGTAAATTATGGCAACGATATACTATAAGTAAGGAAATAAGTAAGAGATGGAAAGATCAAACCGCGAGACAAGAGATTTATAGTGGTTCGGCTACAAGGACACCTTCTTTGCCCTACTCCACTCCCCGAGCACCTAACTCGAGAGTTTTCTTCACTATGTCAACAAGCTCCCTTATGGCGGATAAAACCTTACACATCAAAGTTCACACCACAACTTAGTCACACCTTATTCACGCCTGTTATTGCACTGAACATATGAAGCTTTCGTAGGTCAAATGAATTATACTTCTTTATACTATGCTCATTGTACTTGACTCTTTCAATTTTTTAGAGTCAATAGAGTCTTTGTAATTTTTATAATGATGACTACGAAACTGATTATTTTTGTGCAGGTTATTCAAACCTGAACTCATGTTTTCAGCCTCAAATTTGTATTCTTTTTAATCGATATACTTGTTGTGGGTAGTGTATCAGCATTGTGGTTTACTATATTCATAATTGTTCTTTGAGGTATCTAAAAGAGTGTGCTCTACCAAAAATGTGATTTCAAAAACAGTTTTTGGGTTACCAAGTAACCATCTAAATCAAAATACACAAACAACGTCAACATTAAATTAAAAATACAAGTCATGAACACACGTCAAGTTAATACATAATAAATAACTATAAAAGATCTCTATTATCCTTAAATTATTAAATTATAATGTAGAATTACAAGTCATGCCCTTTTCAATCGATATACTTGCTGTGGGTAGTGTATCAGCATTGTGGTTTACTATATTCATAATTATTCTTTGATGTATATAAAAGAGTTTGCTCTGCCAAAAATGTGATTTCAAAAACATTTTTTTGGTTACCAAGTAACCATCTAAATCAAAATACACAAACAACATCAACATTAAATTAAAAATACAAGTCATGAACACACGTCAAGTTAATACATAACAAATAACTATAAAAGATCACTATTATCCGTAAATTATTAAATTATAATGTAGAATTACAATTCATGGCCTTTTCAATCGATATACTTGCTGTGGGTAGTGTATCAGCATTGTGGTTTACTATATTCATAATTATTATTTGATGTATATAAAAGAGTTTGCTCTGCCAAAAATGTGATTTCAAAAACATTTTTTGGGTTACCAAGTAACCATCTAAATCAAAATACACAAACAACATCAGCATTAAATTAAAAATACAAGTCATGAACACACGTCAAGTTAATACATAACAAATAACTATAAGAGATCACTATTATCCGTAAATTATTAAATTATAATGTAGAATTAAAAGTCAAGTTAATACATAACAAATAACTATAAAAGATCACTATTATCCGTAAATTATTAAATTATAATGTAGAATTACAAGTCATGCCCGGCCATTGGGCTGGCTTTGAAACTAGTATATATATATATATATATATATATATATATATATATATATATATATATATATATATATATATATATATATATATATATATATTCCTCAACCTTTCTCAAACCCTTTATTAACTTGACGCATTGATCATTTTATCCGAAATTGTCAAGATATATTTTAATTGACGAAACGTTAATTAAAAATTGTCAAGTATTTCAACATCGTGCCAATATATTCCTACGTATTTTTTATATATTATAAATCTAACTATATACGTATAAATATGTTAATGCCAGAAACAAAACCGCGAATAAACAAAAATTTGGTGGGCGGCCCCCTTAATGTTTAAGGGGACCGACTTGTTATCGAGGGCGGTCCCCTTAATGCTTAAGGGGGCCGACCTACTGGTACTATCAAATCCGATTTTCATCTTAAAACATTTGCCAAACACTCCATTTGTTCACATATTTCCCCTATGTTTCTGCTGTGAACGAACACCAACATCCAAAAACCATCAAAACCACTTACCAAATCACCAATCCGGGCTTGTTTCACAAGGGACAAACGTTACCTATACATTTAACAACATCTTTTGTAATTTTTCCAACATACATTTCGTTTAATTTCTTTCAATTTTGTGTCTAATCAAAATTAGGTATTTTATTAAAATTTATTTTAATCCGAATTTTAGTAAAATTAAGGCTAGAAATTGCATAACCAAATGCTCCCCATAAGATTAGAATGTAGAATTGATACTCAAACTAAGCCTAACACATCATATTGTCAAAATTTTTAATCGCCCATAAACCCTCACTAAAATTGTTTTTCAAAATGCACATATTGTTGATATAACTCTTAAAAACTAGTTAAAACTTACTACATTGTAGTGACTTAATGTTTTATACAACCAAAACATACTTTTCGAATCATTGTAAAACAAATTTCATGAATACAACACGGGCGTTTGGATCATGAACAAAGTATTCTTAAATGAATTAAGTTAAATCTTGAAACTATTTTGTTAAACTTACTAACATAATTCTAGTCTATAGAAGTCATCAAGATATATAATCAATATATATATTGATGTTTTGGTCGATATTCATCTAGTTAAGGGAGCGTTTGGTTTAAGTATGAAAAAGGCATTTTGAAAACCAAAATTCACATTTTCACTTTCTCAACAAGATTGTTTTTAGTCAAACTCGTAAGAAACATCAAGATATATAATCTAATATATATCTAGCCATATTTCGAAATGGCTTATGATGTCTAAAAGGGCCGTTTAGATAATCTTGGTATTATAACGAAGAATTTTCCACAACCACATATTGACTTCATAAGATACATTTTAAGCGAGGTAAAAATTAAAATAAAGGAACATAGTGAAACTACTTCCTAGGATATATTTTTAGGTCGAAGTAGGCTTCCGTTCCACATGTATTGCATATATTTGTATAACATATGCTTGATAATTGTTTTTATCTTAACTTTTTTTTTGGTTATATTGTTTAGGTGAAAATGCCTAAAACCACAGTTGGTGATGTTTCAAAAACAAAACAATACATTCCAAAAGTTTCCGCCACTCCCGGCATGTCTCCCTCCGTTGCATGTTTCTATCGCCCCATTGAAAATAGAAACATTCACGAAGGTAGAATTGTCGATCCATCCTTTTATGAATCTGATCAAATCGAACGAATGTTCTCCAATATTCGTCTCGACTGTCTTTTCAAAATCAACGAACCAATCATTCCCCGCTTTGTGCTCGACTTCTATAGCCAAGTGATGGTGCAAACCGATCCCTATGGCCATCTCCTTATTTCTTTCATGATCTAGAATCAATTCATCACTCTTACTCTTGCTCAGTTTGGACAAATCCTCAGAATTCCATACAACGGCCAAGCCGTATACTCTAATGAATGGGATCTTTCTACACTTGAACGAAATCATCCTCAGGATGGTCCATACTATTCTGAGATTCCAAGTCCTAAAGACATTCGTCAACTGCTTGAACTAGAACGTGGTACGACTAGTCACAAAATCAAGTCGAATAATGTCGATATTCATGCATATCAAATCCTTCACAAAGAGCTAAGCCCCGACATGAAAAATTGGGAAGAACTCATTCGCGAGAATACGTTTGGTACCGGCGGTCACCTTGATCATCTCATGGCCAGCATCGCCCACATGTTGTATTGTGTAGTTGCTGAAGAAAACTACAATCTGGCTTATCTCTTTGTTCATCGAATCATGACTGCCAAAAATACTCCAAATGCCAACCTTCCTTACGGTATGTTCCTCACTCGACTTTATCGTCATGTCATGGAACACAACCCAGATCTTTGGAATGATTTCTATGTGCTCGTTCATCCTACGTTGAATCAACTCACTCTCATTCGTACTTGTAAATCTCGATGTGACAAAGGGAAATCTCGTGGTCCTATGTTCTCTACATCTCGTGGTTATTCATCTCATCAAGGAGATGATGATGAGGAAGAAAACACCTCATGTGTTAGTACTCCATCTCCTAGAATCTTTGTTGATAATCTTCCCGACCTCGATCATACCGAGTATCAAGTTCCTCTTCCTCACCAACGTACCGATGAACTTCTATTTGAACGTCAAACATCACTGTTAAACAGGAACCAACAAATGCAGGAAGAGATTCGTGGTGGTTTCAAGTCCATAGGAAAGATGTTCAGAAAGCTTACCGGAAAGAAGAAGTAGTGCTATGGATGTAGTTTTTATTATGACATTATGGGTTGTTTATTAGAATTTTATGTGTTTTGTTATTTGTTTGATATATTCGGAAATACTTATGTTTCATCTTGTGTGTTGCTTGAATGATGTTTAGTTATTAACTTTTATTGTGCTAGGATCTTGCTCTTTATCTAATGTCATAAGTATGCTTCTTTATATTTAGTTTACAATATATAAATTTGTATGCATGCTACTATTCTTATATGATTATACCTCATAATTCCAAGAGTATATATTCCAAGTAGAGCTTGCTGAAAACATACACTTGAAAACCAACCCATTTCTGCAAAATTTTGATTTCTGGTCGCCTGGGAAAACAACAGATGGGTGGCCCCCTTAATGTTCCTAGTCGGTCCCCTTAATTATTAAGGGGGCCGACCTACAATTAAGGGGACCGGCCATCTGGAACTGAGTTTACTCTTTTCTTTTGCATCTTGTGACCTCTCTCTCTAGTATCAGCTACCATTTCTCCTTATAACCCAACTGATTTTAGAATCTCCTTAAACAACTTCAAAAACTTACCTAAATCAACCATTTTCATATTATAAATTCCCTCCAAATGAACATTCTTCACCTCATTATTCTTCATCTCCATCAACCTAAATCATCATGTCTTCACCAAGCACCTCTATCTCTAAGGCCTCAAAGAAACAAAAGATTGTCATTATCCCTCCAAAACAACTCTTCATTGATTTAACTAATGAAGACAACACAACACAATCACCTCCACCTAAATGCTCATCCCCAAGTGCACCAAATGCACCATCTAAAACACCTTCCACTCATGGAACTTCCTCCTCTTCCATACCTTCAACCTCATCAATCAATGACTACATAAACTCACACTTATCATCACCACAAGCATCATCACCACATCCTACCCAAGAACCTCTCTCCACTGAACTTACCATCTCACTTTCACCAATAACACCACTTGATGCTCATGTCTCATCTCCACCACCATCCTTTATCAATCCCGTACCTTGGAGCTTACTTGAAGCTCATGGTGACACTTGCCTTTGTTGCATCCACAACCGAACCATTTCTTTTTTGTCTTAGAGATGAAATTCAATATATGTTTTCATATATTAAACACTTGCTAACCAACCGACCACATCCACCACCATCCTCACCTATTATTCCACCTCCAACATCTTCACCTCTTTCTCCATCATCACCTTCCCACTCTCCAAATTAAGCATATACTATGCTTAAGAAATAAAGACCTCACAACCCTTTTGCTTGCATGCTCTATGAAGCTCATGTATTCTTTGCATGATGAAGTACTCTTCTAGTTGTTTTTTTCTCTAGTTGTTATTCTAGTTGTAATCTATTTTGTTGCTACATGTATTGTTGTGTTTCTACACAACTTTTGCTTTAATATGAATGCTTTTATTATTTGTCACTTTATATAGTTGTTTATATACTTGTGCTTCTAATATTTTTTTTGCAAGCATTTCATAGCTCGTTTCCTTGGTGCCCCTGATCCAGGGGGAGCACAAATCAAGGGGGAGTTCTCATCCCGTCAATATTTCAAAATTGAAACTTGTCGGCATAACCTTTTTGATTCTACAAAAAAGGGGAGAAGTAAATATAAACTCACTAAATTACTTGTCTAAAAACTAATTTTTGATTTAATGAGTTTAAGTTTTGTAATCATCAAAAAGGGGGAGATTGTTGATATAAATAATGCTTAAAAACGTTAGTAATATTTTTCAATAACTCTAGGTTTTGATAATCACAAAATGTAAACTAGATTAATTCAAAAATTATGACGTAAACAAGTATTTAGTAGTAAATATTCACTTTTACCATCTAATCACTTAAGGTATGTATAAACAAAGTGACTAATGCATTACATGATCAAAGAAGCATTTTCTCAAACACAAAACATTTTATAAAATGACATCAAACATTTTATAACTTTTATAAAAACATTTTTGGAATTAAAAGAATATGTTTAATTCATTATAAATATATGAATTCAAATCTTTAACCAAAAATGGCAAATATAATCCAGAAAAACCTTCCCCACAAAAGGACAAACTAATCCAACGTTCTGGAGGGGCGGCCCCCTTAATTCCTAGGCGGCCCCCTTAATTATTAAGGGGACCGACCCCTAATTAAAGGGACCGGCACGCTCCAGAATAGTGTTTTTCTGGATTTTAAATACTGGTTCATTCCACAAATGTTTCTCACATTTTTGCACTAAAAACTTTCTGATCTCATCTCTATTTCTATTCTAAAAACCTTTGATCATATAATTCATAAGTCTTTGTTTCCAAGTGATACAAAGCTTCATCCACACAACTGCAAAAAGAGGAACACTCCTTCAACATCTATACAAAGTAGTAGTAGTGTTGTGATTAGTTGATATCATCTTGTAGTAGTGTTTGATTACTTGCAAAGTGTTGTGTAGTTTAGTAGATTGTAGATATTAGTTTTGTTGTAAAGTAGACTAGAAGTTGTGAATTAGTTGTGCATAGGAGAAGGTGTGAAGTAGACGTAAAGAAGAAGTCATGAAGCTATTGTGAAGAAGTTGTGCAGTTGTGAAGAAGTTGTGAGATTAGTTCTAGCTAGGATTAGAACTCGACATTTAGCTTAGTGTCATTAATCGGTGTAAGCCAAGGTGTGTAAGGTTTCTCCGCCATAAGGAGTTTGTTGACATAGTGAAGAAAACTCTCAAGTGTGGTACTCGGGAAATGGTTTTCAATCGTTTATCGAATGAACTCCCTTGGTACAAACACAAACGAACCCTAATTTTCTGATTCTTAATAACCTCTCTGATACCAAGTTAATGGTAATGAACAATGGTAATGGACAAATGATATCTTAATGGTAATGAAGTGGTGTAACTGATGTGTATTGGATTAAATGGATACATCTATTACATAAGTTTACATGGATATATATATATACAGGCTTGTTAAAATATATTCATCTCTTTCTTGTTATCTTGATAAATGTGAGCTGGAGAGAAAGAAAATTATTAAAGGAATGAAGGATCACGTCAGTAAGATAGCTTTAGATAGATTTGGTAGTATGGTAAGGATGAACTCTGACTCTGCGTTAAGATCTATCATCTATGTTGTGGCCATATATTTGATCCAAGTGTCATAAAAAAATTGGAATGTTGTCTTTTGCCTAAATTCTTTTTTTTCTTTTTTAATAGGTGCTCGCATGTATTCTTTATGTCATTCATGACACACAGTTAGTAAAAAAGGGGATCCTTCACGAATTCCAAACAGTACTAAAGGATTTGATTATAGATAAGGTTATCTTCTAATAAATTTAAATGATTCAAACTTTAATACTATGTAATATCTGTCTCATCTTTTTATTGAAAGTAGTGTTACTAATTGTTATTTTCAATGTTATTTCATAATGGAAGACGCCCTTATTGCAGCTTCTTCATCCAAATTGCTCACGTTATCTTATCCCAAATGATTTGTTTTTGTTGGATTCATCTGTACCTTCTTTGTTAATGACGGTAATTTTTATGTTTGAGTTTTTGGTCTTTTATGTAAAACAAAATGATGTAATATTCTCTGAATTACATTCTTTTTGCATCAGGGTGGCGCAGAAGAAGAAACCGAAGCTAAGTCTTCAGATGCTGAAGGTGATGAGGAGGACATGAATGATGCAGATGAAACTGTAAAATCTGTAACTGGTGGGAAAAAGGATCCTGCTTTACGAAGATGAGAGTTGTTGGTTGATAGTGGACTTGCTGAGGTTCAGATAATAATTATTTTAGGGTCAAATATGCAGTTTCATACAAGCTGAAACTAACCTGATAATTCAAGCATAAACTAAAGTTTATGTATTACATCTTTATTAAATCTTTTATAAATAAATGTTTTTATCATCCAATTTTGATAGTTTGAAACAAACAACTCACACAATCAATGTTTACATTTGCTTATTTATACAGAGTCTCATTGATGCATGTACCGAGAGTGCCGAGGAATTGCTTATTGCTTAGATCAAATCATGGAAGAGAGGTCTTGTTTGAGGTAATAAACTAATAATATCAACAGCTATAAAAAGAAATGTATGTGTTTATTTGTGTTAGAATCTGTAATAGGGTTGGGCCGAGCCCATTAGGGTAACTTAGCTTAGTGTCTAAGCCATTGTGTCCTGGGCACTGCCATGCTTGACACAAAGAATCTCAATCTTGGACCCATCTTTAGCATGGATCATCCGCACAAGAAGTGCACTTGATACATGTTGAATAATGTCTGCTGCAGAGGTCTATCCATACACATTGTTTTAGAAACATGACTAAAAAACAAATGGAAATAACGAAAATCAATAATCTAAATACCTTATCAGCAATTGTAAGTATTCCACAAGTGCCTTGTGTAAGATGGAGTGATCAAAAATCCCTTTTTCTAAAATTGGTTGTAACACAGCCGACGTATGCCTCACTACTGCTGATTTTTGTAAATTCAGCTTTGCAATAATATCTACTAATCTGTTAATACAAAAGACATATATGAGACACATATATATGTAGAATACATTAACAACCACAAATGTATCAAAAAAGAGGCGCGTTTACCTGCGCTCTTTTACTTGACCTACTTAAACAACTAAAGCTCAGTAGAATACAGTTCCATTAAAAGAGATTGCTTTTGAGTGGCATTTCCCTGTTGATAAGCATGTTCAACAACTACAAAAGAAAGAGACAAGAATAAATTCAACATTATTGTCTTCAAAACAACATATAGCTAAAGCAGAACAGTGGGATGTACCATACAAAGATACATAAAGATCGAATTGTAGTTTACTAATATTTAATGGGAAACTAAGGAAAGGGTGTAAAGGATCAATAGATAAATGACAGAATACAAGACCATTGTCTAAGAAATGTGAAGTGTCATACCAACTGAACCGACCATATGTCTTAAAAGAGAAGCAACATGCCCATGGAGAGACGATATGAATTCTGCCACTTGTTCCTTTGAAGCTGCAAAAGTGAGGGTGTAGTACAATAAGCAACGGACCATATTTCAGCTAATAGAGATTTAAAATAGAATTACATAAAGTCTAATATGAATCATCTTTGTAATGAGATGAACTGCGTAAGTGTTGCAAGCTAGGGTGAGAAAATGTGGCTTCAGCTCCAGATAAACAGCATATCTTTGGTCTTGTGAACAATACTTACCACAAGTCTAAAGCAGAAAAAAGGTTATATTAGTACATGTGTAAAAGAAAAACACGTCAAAAGGTTAAACACAATAGAACTTTATTATTAACCTGCAAAACACTGCAAGAAACATGGGAGCCAGCAATTTCATGAATTTTGCCCTTCATCTTTGTTAGAGCCTGACTCACCAACCTTAATTAAAACATATTCAAAAACTTGTTAAAAAATATTAAACTTTAATTCAGAATTGTGCCCCATCTAAATCGTGCATCAATATACTGACTTGGATCTATCTTCCTTTCCATATTGAGATGCCTCATTTTTTTCCCATAGTAAAGCAAGCTCCTATGTTGAATAATGATATTGATCTGAGTCATGAGGCAAGATGAACTGTACTACTATATAGAAATAATAAAATTTAGTAAAGTACACACTTGCTCAAGCGTGTAATGAGGCCTTCGCTTTTTCTTCCTAGCTTCAGCAAGTTCCTGCAACATCATAAATTATAATATTCTCCTTACAAATGAAATTTTTTATTTTGCTGCTAGAATGCTGGGTTCACAACAGGCAATAGCATATGAAGTACAACTAAATATGAAAAGATAAGCAAAAAGAACTACCCTATATTGCATCGTCTTAAACAAGCCACACTTTGATACTAGGAGGTATTTGACATTACATTTTCAGATTGTGTTTTAACTCACATAATCACTTTCTTGTGTGTAGGTATAGTGAAAAATATCTGCTTATCCATTTAAAGGATAAATAAGAGTTAAGTATCTAAGTATCCATTTAGGCGTTAAATAATCATCTAATCTGTATTAAGTAGTTGCAACTGTGGAAAACTAGAAGGGGGGGTTGAATAGTTTTACGTCTTTTTAATTTATTGTGAAAACTTTTGTTTACTTTAAAAATTTTGATTCAGTTTTATGTGAATTCAATACTTGAGCTATATGAACAAATATATGTAAGTAACTAAAAGCAATGTAAATAAGTAATGAATGAAAAGATAGGGATGGAAAGATCAAACCACAACACAAGGATTTATATTGGTTTGGCTACAAGGACACCTTCCTTGCCCTACTCCACTCCCCGAGTCACCTACATAAGAGTTCTCTTCACTATGTCAACAAACTCCCTTATGGCGGAGAAAACCTTATACACTTTCACTTACACCAATTTAACGACACTAAGCTAGATGTCAAGTTCTTATCCTAGCTAGAACCAATATCACAACTTCTTCACAACTTCTACACGACTTCTTCACGACCTCTTCACAATGGCTTCACGACTTCTTCATACCTCAACCACTTCACAACTTCACACTATTTCTACACTACTTCTTTACAACACAACTATTTACTTACACTAGAATCTACTTATTACAAATACACAACACTTTACACAACAAGCAAGCAATATAGATTGAACTATAATACTTCTTCTCTAGTTGTTGAAGGAGTGTTCTTCTTTTGCCCTTTGATGGTGGAAGCTTGAATCACTTGGAAACAAAAACTTAAGATTAGATGATCAAAGGATGTTAAAGGATATAAATGGAGAATTAGAACAGAAAGTTTGAAGTGCAAAAGATGGGGAGAAAATCCAGGAATGAACCAGTATTTATAGGCAAAGCTGGGGACAGCAGGAGCGTGGCCGGCCCCCTTAATTAGGGGTTGGTCCCCTTAATTAATAAGGGGGCCGCCTAGTGAATTAAGGGGGCCGCCCCTTATACCCGTCGCCCAGCTTTGTCTTTTTGTGGGGAAGTTTTTTCTGAAACATTTTTGCCATTTTTGGTTGAAAATTTGAATTCATATATTTATTTTAGATTAAACATATTTCTTTATTTCCAAAAATGATTTTGTAAAAGATATAAAATGTTTTGTGACATTTTATAAAAAATCTAGTGTTTAAGAAAATGTTCCTTTGATCATAAAATGCATTAGGCATTTTGTTTATTCATACCTTAAGTGATTGAGTTGTAGAAATGTATATTAACAACTAAATACTTGTTTACATACTAATCTTTGCGATTAATGATTTTACATTTTGTGATTATCAAAACGTAGAGATATCGAAAAGTATTAATAATGTTTTTAGGCATTATTTATATCAATAGCAACAATATCAAATCTGACTATCTAATTATATTTGAAAGTCATTTTATATGTAAATCCTGAAATAATAAAAACCTTCAAACCTTGAAAAACACTTAAAGAGTGATTATCACAACTTCAATTAGCAAAACAACAACCATGCACCAACTTCTGCAGCCCCTTTTGTCAGAGCTGAAAAATCTACATCTGATAACTCCATATCACATAACCACATTCAGGGGGTGTTTTTTTGGGCTTATATAATCGGCTTATGGCTTTTTGGGTTTTGGGCTTACGTTTCACCAGATTGACAATGGGTAATGGTAAATATGGCATCATAGTCAAATCACTCTGAAAAAATATTTACTATTAAATATCAATGACAACAGATTTTAATAAATAACTTTCAATAGAATTCCCCACGTAATAAACTAATATTTTGGCCAGAATCTTAAATATAAACTTTAATATAAGTTAGAACTTTGATATAAGATATTCTTTCCTCACATTAAGACCACAAAATTAATATACACTGGCACAAGTTATTCAATGATAAAAGGTATACCTAAAGATAATTCTATACAACTAATAACATACCCAGTCCTGTCGGACGGGGTATTGGGACCTAAAGATAAGTCCATAAAACATGCATGTTGTTTGAAGATAGCATCCACATCATTACATATAACACCTTTAAGAAAAAGTGACAGTTGTTAGTTCATCACTAATTTAGTACGAGTAGTAAGCATGTAACCTGTCTAGAAAAGCCATGTCTAACATTCAATGTTGATTACATGAAATAAGTTCACACATCGAAATAATGATAAACAACAAAATTTTGACATGCAAATTATAGCATAACCATGTTGATTACAAAATTAAACCAACCATCTTGTTATGACATATAGTTTGGGTAAAAGGGGATCACCGTGGCAAATATATTACTCCAAAAAGTACAATGGATGAGAGTGAATCACTCATCTCGGCCCGTTATATGGGCATAAAACAACACCTATTGTGCAACAACCAGAACACTACATAAGAAAGACATGTCAATCATATGACCTACCAAAAACAAAATTACTTCTTACGACAACCCTGAAGCTTGATATCATACTGGTCACAAAACGCATCCAATTACCCTGGTAAATCATCGACTTGCTCCGCGTAGCCATCATAATAATCTTCAAGCTCATGACCACCGCTTGTAGATGCGAGAAAGTTAGCCATAGGACTATCCGGTTCAAGCACCTCCTCATCATCACTATCAGAAACAACTACATCCCCCACCTTAGAAAATGGGATACCCACCTTGGTAGAAGAACTATACGGAGAAGAAGAACTAGGCTTAGAAGCCGCAATCTCCTCCTTCTCTTTCAACTCACTCACAAGCTAACCTTGTGACTCTTTTCCGGTCGTTTGAAACCCATCCATCTTTTTAAGAGGATTACCATTATCATCCACAAGAGTAGATTTCCCATCAATAATAAGCTTTTCAATCTTTCCAATTTTCTCAATAATAGGAGTAGTACAAGGAATACCATTCTCATATGTATCTTCCATCTCAAGAGCAGAAAATGCGTTTGATGTATTAACTGTTGTCCCACTCGTACTTACCTCTTTAGCGATTTTCTCCTTTTTAGTGTGTAGCCTTCTCCTTAGTGGCATCCACTTTCTTGGGCAAGTAGGAGTCTGATACGTGGGAATCGCACCAGGCTTTACCTCTCGAAGGATCTCGAGAAGCTTACAACCCCCACCAGGCAGTGTACCTGATCATTGTAGTATAGTATAGTGACAAGTACCGGGGGATTGATCGGTCAACTCAGGAATAGTGTCGCTAGGATTAGAAAGTCTCCTAAACTAAGTCTAGAGGTGAGGGATGATTCTTTTTGTATTTTTATATTTTATAAAAGCAATTAAAATCTCGGATTTTGGAAGAGTTGGTGGAATTAGTTGCTAGCCAACTAACCCAAATAACTAAAGATGCAATCAAAATAAAATAACAAAAACGAAAATGAAACTAGTTATACTAGTGGTGTAAACAATGATGGGGAAAGTTGTGATTACTTAGATTTCATGACTCCCTAGATATCTTTTACAGGTTGATAGCTTGTTACAATTGCATGGATGACGGGTCATATTCCTTAATACTAGTCGTAGGGCCGTGTACAATATTCCCTAACTCTATAGGATCCTACTTCACTCCAATGTCGTGCCGTTAGAAGCTCCTAACATGGGATCATTAGAATTCTCCTACGCATTAAATACAACCAAAAATCATAGTACACCTCCGATCAAGTTTCTTAAGACGTTCAAGCAAGTTACCAATGGAAGTCTGCCAGTTTTCTTAAGCCTAACATCGAATACAATCATCCGTAACAACTATAAACAAACAATCAACACATAATTAACATCTAGGTTTCACTACATCTAAGCAAACACAAAGGAAATCTAGCCTAGCATGTTAAATTGAAGACAAGCATAAGATATATTCAAACAACACATAGACATATTGAATGAATTGAAAGAGTACTTATCTTTAATAGAACATGAAAGGTTCAAAGGGTTGAAACCCTTAAAAAAGCTGGAAAATTCGACCTAGGGTTTTTCCCTCAAAGTTGCACCCTCCAATGTTACACACTAATGAATGAATTTTGGAAAACTATATATAGATTACAATGGGTGACGGCATCATGTATTGGGTTGTGACGCCGTCAACTCGCCACCTATAATTAAATCGTATTGCCTAGATCCAATTGTGACGCCGTCATGTGTAAATTTCTTTTGGACCGTGACTAATACTTGGACCATGACGGCCTTGGGTGACGCCGTCATGTCCAATGCACAAAAATCTCTGGATCGTCACGTGTATTTCCCACTTCCACCTCTTTTGTTACTCTTGACGGTGTCATTAAGGAAGTTGTGACGCCATCAGGTACTGTTCCCAGCAAGGAAAATTAAGACTTTGCCGTTTTCTTCACTTTTATGATCCAAGAACGACCAAAATGCTTCCTTTTCCAGATTTCTCTCAAAAAGTACCTAAAATGACAAAAGGAACAATTTAGGGCAATATTTGATCAAATAATCACGAATCCGGGCTTAAATGACCCCTTAAAAGTGGTTTACTTTTCGCCTCATCAAATACCCTTACACTTGAGATTTGCTTGTCCTCAAGCAAATGCGCTTTTATTCTAATCAAAATACAAGCTAGGTGTCATTTAACACTAATCTAAAAGTAATGACAACAAATAATCGTTCCACTAAAGACCAAAGACAAGCACGGAGGTCATACACTAGCACTTCACAAATAGTGTTTAGATACTCACATCTCTCAGGTGTAATAAAGTATATATCACAATAAGGAAATGGAAAACATCTCTCACTACCTGTCATAGCAAAATAGATTACCATAGGCTTGGGAAAGGATCAAACCTCCAACACTTGGTGTAAGCACCTAGGATAAACTATCAAAGAGGTCTTTTAGAGGGTTATAACGTTTGGTGTAGGGATATGGAATACACGGTTTTGTTGGATAAAGGAAATATTTACTGGTGGCGAGTTAATCATCTTGGTTAATTACATGTACAATATGGCGTTGCTAAGCCAAGACTAGACTCGACTTAAGCTAATGAATCAAAAATAACAAAAACATAAAGCAAACATAAAATGAAACGGGAAGGTAGTCCGTATGTTTTTTTTCTTTTTTTTCTTTTTTTCTTTTTTTTTTTTTTTTTTTGGCATACACTCTTACCCTACCATCCAAAATAATACATCATAGGGAATGTACATTCCCCTTACACTTGAATTTTTACATACTTTACAATAAACTATTCTAATGACTCGAATCAAGATAATCAAAACACTTGGAGTACTTTTTAAGATTAACGCACATATGGGGGTAATATATGATGATTACTCCATAACACAAGTACTTTACCCATGAGTCCCAATCGTCCGAAAACAATATGTACAAGATATGACTTGACTTAGCAACCGTGTAATCAATTAGATAATTAACTAAGGGTTTAAACATATAACAATAATGCACTAAAGATGACTGCATACAAGGAAGGCTAAGGCGATCTGGTTGCACATTTGGGTGGGTTGTAACAAATTCTTCCTTTAAGTAAGATGCTTAAAGTTAGAAACGAAAAGATAGGCTCGGAGGGGTGTACTAGGGGTTTCGTGTACTAAAAATGAGTACAACGCTAAGGTGTGGGAAAAATTAATTGACTTTACTAGCCAAGTAATATGACTTAAATGGTCAAGTAATTATGATACGGGTTTAACACAAGGGTGATCTTAATGCCTCATATCATGTAGTAAATCCTACTACACGAATGTAGTCTCACTAGCGGTCTAGGGATGCATCACTAACGCAAGTTCTAGAATCTAAATGCTACCGGTACACTCATAAGCACTAATAATGAATGATTTTCCTATCAAATCTAAAGGCGAACCTCACATATTTGGGTGGAAATTTTTTCTGAATGGTACGGTTTTGTGCTAGTCATACAACTCCTATCCCTGAGACGCTTGCTAAGGCTAAAGTTTCACTCCTAAATGTTGTAAAAAAATTTAAACTAACAAGTATTTCTCTTAGTTTTATTACACACCTACCATCGAACAAACAAACTCAAGCGCAATAGTATCCTATAAGGTATCATCATTTACCCTCCCCTTACACTTAGGATTAACATTGTCCCCAATGTTCAATTAAAGAATGTAAAAGTGAAATAGGTAAAATAATGAAAGCAAATACTCCCCTGATTCGTTCGGTGTGGATAGTATGGTAACAAGGTTAGATCTTCCTCCAAGAAAATGATCATTCAAAGCTTCCCTTCCAGAAAAATAAATCATTTTCTTGTCATATATAACCTGTTAAACCTGAGAAAACAAACAAGGCAACCTCACATAAAATCGGCGGCAATCTATATATACTAACAAGTCCTAGAAAAAGAGCTTATATATCTTAAATTGCTTTCTAGGAATTAAAGGGATATAATGCTTGTGAAATAAATGTTTGCAGATTTCCTGGAGTTTATAAAACTAAAGAATTAACAAAAACTTTAAGACTCCGTTAGAAAAACAAAACTCGCAAAATTTCCAGAATTTTACACATGACGCCGTCAGGAGTTAACTCCTGACGCCGTCAAAAGTGACCTGCAGAAATCTTTAAGTTAAGTTTCCGGAAAATTTCTGGAAAAACTTATGTCCTACTTCCTGGAAAATCTTGCAAAACATCATTATTACTCGATACAAGCATTTGACTCTAACAAATACTAATACACATGTTCATTTAATATTGTGGCGAATCAAGATCAATTTCGTTCTTAAAAACAAATTTGGGGTTTCCCTTTACACTTAGCTTTTGCAAAATACCTTTATATGAAGTTAAGACGAACTTAAACAACGAAATAAAGCATTTTCACAATTTTAGTTTGAAACATGATCTACCAACAATAAAAATAAAGCATGTATACGGAAGCAAATAACAATCAAACAAATAAAAATCACACAAAACATGGGTTGCCTCCCAAGAAGCGCTTTTCTTTATTTACGAGTCTTGTAGCTAGACTCAAGGTCATGGGCAATCGTGTGTCGCTTATGCTCACATACCCTAGGGTGAGCCATCTAATAGTCGCCTCATCTTTCTTATAGTCATCACTTAGCTCAAAACATCCGCGATAATACCTTTTATTCTTTTCATGAGGATATTTAAGCCCTTTTCTTTTATCATTCTCACTTAGCATTTCTAGGGGTGGATACCTACTACATTTCTCCATAGAAAAATCCTTGAACCTAGGGTGTGCACGAGGCATTTGGTAAACAAAGTCTTCATACCCATCCGAGAATGTAATTAACCCTTCCATAAGTTTTTCATCAAGGTTGGTTAACCTTTTGAAGGGTTTCCCAAACACAACTTGGGTTAACTTACTATCGATAAATTCTCCTAGATTCTCCATAACCATGAACTCAACAAGATAAACAAAACTCCCTACAAAAACATGCAATGACATTGCCCTAGCAATAATATTATCTCCTTTGTATTCTAACTCATCTACCATAATTTTATTGTATTCACTACGAGTGATTATGTTCATTGATAGAGATGAGTTAAAGTAGGCATCAAAGCTCCTAAATCTAATTTTACAAGGAAATTCCATATTAAATGGGTTATCATTCTCAATCCTTGTTCTAGGGTCGACATACCTAAGAGGTTCCACTTCATCATCCATCCTGTCCTCATTAATTACGTCACCATCATCTAGGTCCTCATCGGAGTCCGAATAGTAAAAAGGACTAGCCCTATGGTCATCATCATGGTCGGACTCCTCCATGTCAGAGTTATTGTCAAAGTGATGGTTAGGTGAGAGATTAGGTGGGTTCTCATTTTCCACTAAAGGGATTGGGGCGGGCATTTGGAAAATTCTACGACGAAAAACACGAACAACAGGAATCAAATGATCAATGCTATTGTTATCCATCGAGATAGTTTATGAACAAAGGAAACAAAGAAATAAGATAAACTAAAGAAAACCTAAAAATAAAAATAAAATCTTACTAGAAAGGAATCTAGCAAGTAGACCTAATAAAAAAAAATCCTAACCTAGACAATAACTATTCCCCGGGCTGCGACGCCAAAAACTTGATATGTGGGAATCGCACCAGGCTTTACCTCTCAAGGGATCTCGAGAATCTTACAACCCCCACCAGGTAGTGTACCTGACCGTTGTAGTATAGTATAGTGACAAGTACCGGGGGAATGATTGTTCAACTCAGGAATAGTGTTGCTAGAATTAGAAAGTCTCCTAAACTAAGTCTAGAGGTGAGGGATGATTCTTTTTGTATTTTTATATTTTATAAAAGCAATTAAAATCTCGGGTTTTGGAAGAGTGGGCGGAATTATTTGCTAGCCAACTAACCCAAATAACTAAAGATGCAATCAAAATAAAATAACAAAAATGAAAATGAAACTAATTATACTAGTGGTGTAAACAATGATGGGGAAAGTTGTGTTTACTTAGATTTCATTACTCCCTAGATATCTTTTACAGGTTGATAGCTTGTTACAATTGCATGGATGACGGGTCATATTCTTTAATACTAGTCGTAGGGCCGTGTACAATATTCCCTTACTCTATAGGATCCTACTTCACTCTTATGTCGAGCCGTTAGAAGCTCCTAACATGGTAGTACACCTCCGATCATGTTTCTTAATACGTTCAAGCAAGTTACCAATGGAAGTCTGCCAGTTTTCTTAAGCCTAACATCGAATACAATCATCCGTAACAACTATAAACAAACAATCAACCCATAATTAACATCTAGGTTTCACTACATCTAAGCAAACACAAAGGAAATCTAGCCTAGCATGTTAAATTGAAGACAAGCGTAAGATATATTCAAACAACACATAGACATATTGAATGAATTGAAAGAGTACTTATCTTTAATAGAACATGAAAGGTTCAAAGGGTTGAAACCCTTGAAAAAGCTGGAAAATTCGACATAGGGTTTTTCCCTCAAAGTTGCACCCTCCAATGTTACACACTAATGAATGAATTTTGGAAAACTATATATAGATTACAATGGGTGACGGCGTCATGTATTGGGTTGTGACGCCGTCAACTCGCCGCCTATAATGAAATCGTATTGCCTAGATCCAATTGTGATGTCGTCATGTGTAAATTTCTTCTGGGCCGTCACTAATACTTGGACCATGACAGCCTTGGGTGACGCTATCATGTCCAATGCACACAACTCTCTGGATCGTCACGTGTATTTCCCACATCCACCTCTTTTGTAACTCTTGACGCCGTCATTAAGGAAGTTGTGACGCCGTCAGGTACTGTTAACAGCAAGGAAAATTAAGACTTTGCCGTTTTCTTTACTTTTATGCTCCAAAATCGTCCAAAATGCTTCCTTTTCCAGATTTCTCTCCAAAAGTACCTAAAATGACAAAAGGAACGATTTAGGGCAATATTTGATCAAATAATCACGAATCCGGGCTTAAATGACCCCTTAAAAGTGGTTCACTTTTCGCCTCATCAGAGTCGCTTTAACAAATATTCAAAAACTTGTTAACAAATATTAAACTTTAATTCAGAATTGTTCCCCATGTAAATCGTGCATCAATATACTTACTTAGATCTATCTTCGTTTCCAATATTGAGATGCCTCATTTTTTTCCCATAGTAAAGCAAGCTCATGTGTTGAATAACGATATTGATCTGAGTCATGAGGCAAGATGAACTATACTACTATGTAGACATAATAAAATTTAGTAAAGTACACACTTGCTCAAGCGTGTAATGAGGCCTTCACTTTTTCTTCCTAGCTTCAGCAAGTTCCTGCAACATCATAAATTATAATATTCTCCTTACGAATGAAATTTTTTATTCTGCTGCTAGAATGCTGGGTTCACAACAGGCAATAGCATATGAAGTACAACTAAATATGAAAAGATAAGCAAAAATAACTACCCAATATTGCATCGTCTTAAACAAGCCACACTTTGATCGGGGATCGAGTCAAGCTCATGTGACTCGGTTAACAAAAACAAGCGCTTCGTGGGTGGCAACCCATGCTTATCCCATTTCATCTTCTTATTTTCTTATTTCTAACACCTAATGTGAGGAGGGAGTGCCTCTTCTACTCTTGTGTTCCGTGGTTGTTTGTGATGTTTGTTCAGGATTGTCCGCGATTTATGATGACTCTCGTGCTCGTTATCTCTTCACTTGGAGTCTCATTCATCGGTGCTACTTGGAAATCCTATATCCGTTAAATCTTATCGACTAACGTTTTCTTTGGCATAATTAATAAACGGCCCTAGATTATTGTTAGGATTACCTTAACCCATAAAACATTGAGGACAATGTTTAATTCTAGTCGGGGGGAGGGTGAATCTTCGATTCGATTTGACCTTGCATATTTCACATGTCGTGTACTTTTGCAACTTCGTTTTCCACCAAAAATGAAAAAAATTAAAAAAATTGAAAATTTCAAAAATTTTGATGAAAAAGTCATGAAAAAGCACAAAAATATGAGAAAAAGTTGAAAAAGATGTGCAAAAATATGAATAAAGTTTGAATAAGTGTTTTGACACCTTGTTGACTTTCTTGCTGGCGAGAGTAGGAATAAATATTTTGACTTGACCGGGCGTGTTGAGCCCTAGCTTGTTCCCTTAACCAATGGTAATCATAATAGTTTGTGCTAGTCTTGTACACTAGGAGCTACTCTTTTGTCGGCTCCCGTACTTGACTTTATACATGCACGACTTGAAAAGCTTTCGCTAGTCTTTTACATAAGGAGCTAGAAAACGCGAATTCTTCTTCTAGAATTTGCAAGTTTCCGTATCTGACTTTATATATGCGTGGCTGATTATCGGCTAAGTATTCGCGGGTTTCATTATTTGGAATCTTAAATTGCGAAGAGCGAGAAATGATAGAGTTTATTTAGAAGTTAGATGCTAAACATAGAGTAGTGGTTCTCTTTAGAGCTCATGAGAGGTACTTGTGGCTTTTTACTCCCATTAGATACGTCACCCATATATAATAGATGTTCTAGGTTAATTAGTGGTATTTCGGTTTAGATAATATTTAGTTCTTTATTTTCTTAAGAGAATTTTTGCTTTAGAAGTTGGGTACATATCAAGGAACATCAAAAATAAGAGCCAAAAAGTGAAAAATCAAAAGTCAAAAGTTGATTATCTATGTGGTTTTGGAGCTACCCGATAAGCTTCCATTGATGTTGAGAAAAAAGTGAAAAGTAAAAAAATATATGAGAAAGTATGAAAAAAAAATGTGAGAAATGAAAAATATGAAAGTTGTAGTATTGTTGAATAAGAGCTATGTATGTATCAATAAGTTGTTGGCACGTGAGGTGCATGTGATACGTGATTAGTAATCAGTCACATGAGGTGCACGTGATTGTACTCCGCAACTTATATCCTTGATATTGTATGTACCCCAAATTCCTTGATGTGGACCGAATTTCTATTGCAGTGGTTCTTAAGAGAAAATGAATAACTACTTATCGTTTAAACTTAGGTGTCACTATCGGACTTAAAAATATTGAAATGAGGAAATATGAAGCAATTCATTTCTCAACAAAATAAAATATTGAGATACAAAAACCTAGGATATGGGAGTAAGAAGTTTTCACAAGTAACTGTTATGAGTAGTGTTAGCATCTAATTTGTAGATAAGTTGTGATCTCGTTTGTACGCTTAGTTTGGGGACTCGTGAAAAATCAAGGATGACGAATTTTATCCGTATGGTCGCTTCTTAATAGAAGTGTTTCTACTCGTTGACCCTAATAATTATTGCAAAAATAATGAAAGTTCAACAAACCGTCACTAGTATGAAGTGTGAAAAGTACAAAAATAGAATAAAGTGGAATAATGGAAATTTTGGAAAACGGAGCATTTTTCGGGAATAAATGATTTTGTAATCTCTTTTGAACATCCTTGCTACTTTTCAAATTTAGTAGGAAGAGTATCAAAATTATTTATCTCGAGAGCGTGAATTGATCACATTGCGTGAGGACACGAAAATACTTTAGTCGGGGGGATTTTGGTGTGTATTAATTACACACCCTTTTATTACCAAATATTGACCCAAATTCGACTATTTGAGCTAACAAATGCCAAGAAAACACGTGTTTTTATGTTTGTGATGTGCAGGTACGGATATTTATAAAAATGGACAAAACAAAGCAAAAACCGAGCACGAGAGTGGAAAAGGATTCAAAAGCCGAGGCCGGGAAGCATTTTTCAAGTGGATTAATAATTGAGCTCAATTTGTCATAATCTACCTTTAGTAATTATCAAATGACAAGAATGGTCCTCTAAGTTTCAGAATATTTCACAATTGGTCCTTGCAATTTTAATACCAAAATCTGAAATCATACCACATACCATAGCCTGGTCCAAGTCCACTAATAAAAACCTAAAACCCAATCCACAAAATTAAACACCCTATACCCAAGCCCCCATATATTCCCACAAACCCGAGCCCACCTTTTTATTACCCGGTCCAATTTTCACAGTTAAAATAAAATATAAAAATAACACACCGCCATTTTCTACCCCTTTCCCCCAAATTACCCAGTTTCCCTCACCATGAACCCTAGAATTACAATTCCCAATTACTTACCCAACCCTCAAAGTAACCTCGTATTAAGGGCTATTTGGTCAATTCCCACACCCCTGACACCTTGTCAGAGTCTGACACCAAAAGAATGTCACGTGGCAGCAGCTGATTGATCAAGACGCGTCATTGGGAAGAATAGAGAGCTGTGATTGGTGCAATGGTGTCATCAGGGATCTAAGAGAGTATATTCCAAGGAGATTCCACTTCTAGGACCTTCTGAAGACGCTCCCTCACCTCAGCTTGTAGCTATAAAAGCCACTCCTCACTCACCATTTGGAGCTGTTAGATGTTAGGAGTAGGAGTAGTGTAATTTAGCTTAATTAGTGTAATTTTTAGCTTTAGCTTATTGTACTTCTGTTTCAAAGCTTTGTATTAAATTCGAGTTTTAATAAAAGTTTAGTTTTCATAATCCTAGCCATTTAATTTTCAAGCAAGTTTAATTTTCAAATATGTTTAAACTCTTTTTAATAAACTCATTCCAGCTTTCCAAAAGCTTGTGGTGAGATTCATCATTTAGTTACAGCTTCGAAAATGTTAAATAGTTTCTGGTCAATGAAAAGTCAACATTCAATACTGATGAAGATTTCTGGGTTGGTGATGGTATATTGATGATGTTTGGGATGGTTTAAGCCTATCTAAAGATAGGCCTCTTAGGAAAACCTTATGTTCTGCTGAAGGTGTTAATGTAAGATTTCATTTAACATTTTCAGTTAAACATCTTATTTTCTCAGCGTTTAGTTTGGATCTGTGATAGTGTAGTAGTTTGTGCTTGATTACTCTCTTTTGATCTGGATTTTAGTAGAATTGTAAGAGTTCATGCTTGGTTATTTCATCTGTGTTGATAATTCTATTATACTGCTTCTTATAAAGTGGATATGTGATTCTGATTGACTGTGGTTAATTGTTGTAGTTTATTACTTTTTTGGTCTCTAGTTGTTAGGGAATTTGATTTGATCACTGAATTGTTGATTTAACCTGCGTTCATTAGTGTAACTGAAGCTTAAGGGGTGTTTGGATTAGAGAATTACTGCTTGTGGTTGTAGTCATACTGATAGAATTTTGTTTTACATAGGTTTTACTAGAGTAAATAGTGCCATCTAAGTCATAATATTAGTCAGTCATTTTTCATTTAGTCAAATTAGATTTCCAATTAGTCTAAAAGATTAGTATAATTGAAATCTGTTAGCAAATCTGTAGTAGCAGTTGCATAATAGTTATAAATAGATTAATCTAGTATAATTATAGCTTATTGTTACATTTAGAAGTAGTAATCAGCATAAGAAATTGGATTAAGTCAAAGTTAGCTTGTAGTATAAATAGTCAAACCGTTTTGCTACTCAGTTTTGGCATGAATTTTGATTGCTTCTGTAGGACTCATTACTTGTTATAAATAGATATAGTTAGTTGATTTGTGATCATTAGTATCTAATTAATCAATATCAATTAGAAAATTTAGGTTTAGAGCTCATTAGCTTATTAGGATAGAAGCTTAAAGTTGTCTGAGTGAGCACCTATGTCCCCTGCACACAGGTTATGGACCTGCCTTTATAGCATCATTAAGATTAGTTGTAGGTAGTTGTAGCTTAAGATTTTTGTTTTATAACATCTCTGCATGGTAGTCTCTGAATTGCTCCCTTTAGTTTCTTCTTTGGAGCTTATTTAGATAGCTTATCAGGACTGCTTATTGGTAGTATAGCATGGATTCCTGTTTGGTAAACTAGGGCTGCAATAGCTTGTTTGAGCTTGTTATTGAGTTTCTATAGCTTTTCTGTGTTCCTTTATGGTTATTCTAGTGTAGTATATGGTCTGCTTGTCCCTGGCTTATCAGAATGCTTATTTGCTTGTTCAATAGTTGCTTTGGTAGCTTATAGCTTGCTGTTTGTGCTTTTGTGCTTATTATTGATCTTATCTTGGCTTCTTTGAGTTCTTAGTAGCATAATACAGTAGTGGTTTCATTTTGGTAAAGTTTTGTGGCAAGTGCTTATTAATAAGCACTTGCCATAAGCTGATTTTAGCTAAATAAGCACTTCTGAGCATCTCTTTCTTTCCAAATTTTTTCTGCAAGCTCTCTATTATATTTTAGAATTTCTGGTAATTTTTCATAATTTTCTGAGGTCATTTGCTATTTTTCTTAATTTCTTTTAGAATATAATCACTTTTTAATCATTTTTAAATTCCAAAAATCCATAAAAAATATAAAAAAAGCCCTGAAAAAATACAAAAATAGTTTTGAAAATTCTTTTATAATATTCTAGATTTTTCAGAATAGTTTTTATAATTTTCCCATTATCTTTCATAATTTCTTTTATTTTTAATCACTTTTTAATTCAATAAATAGAAAATAAATTCTAGAAAATAAATAAAAAGTCTAAAAAAATATTTTTCTTTTTCTAGAAATTCTTTTTAGTAGTTTAAGATTTTTAGAAACTTGTTTCACGTTCGTAGGATCATTTCTTGTATATAAGTCGCGTTTTATTTCGTACGTTACGTTAATTTTCGCGTTTGAATTCCCGTTTTCACGTTTTTAACATTCGTACATACCTAGATTGTAAATTCTTCATATTTTACTATCTCTTAGCATAACTTGAAATCCAAAATCATATTTTCCATTTTCCCGCTTTTCACGACACGATTTCGCGATCCGGTTATTCACGATTCCATTTCACCTTCGCTGGGAGAACGCCCGGGAAATACTTTCACGAGCATTTCTTCGGTAAAAATAATTATAAGAGAACAAAAAGACTTTATCAAAATGGCGCCGCTGCCGGGGAAGATGGAAGTGAGTTTTTGAATTTTCGTTTTGAAAAATCGTGTTTTGTTAAGCCTTCCTCTATTTTGTATATATTTTCTCTAAAAAAAATATAAAAATTGAAAAATCAAAACATAAATAATCTTCTTATCCTCTTATCCGTATAATTCTTCTTCTCTCACCCTCTATCTATTTAATTCTCAATTATGTCTTCGGTTTATCATCGTGGGAAATTTCATTATATTCCACCCGTCGTAGATGATGGAACCAAAAGTATGGAAGAATTGTTCTTGGAGGGCCATAGGCGGATTATAAACGCGTTATTTTGTAAACATGACATCGATTCTCCGAGTGGCAATCCCACTCCGTCTTCTGAATCTATCATCCCTGACTCTTCCCGTCCTTCTCTCACACCGGTTGAGGGAAGTGACCCTGTTTTGGAAGATGTCAATATTCCTCTTAATGATTCTATTTCGACTGAGATTGTTGAAGAAAAGCCGTCAGATCCTTTGGAGCCCGAGCTCAAGGATTCTTTACTCGATTTTGTAAAAAATGATTTTGATACGGCTGAGGAGTGCGTATTACCTCCTATTGACAATCCGAATAATCATGATGAGATGTTCTCCGATTCTGATGACGACGATGCTATATCTTGTGGAGAAATCGATTATGTTGATGAAGAACCTCCTGAGCCCGCAACCTTAGAAGAAGTGAATGAAGAAGTTGACACAGAAATTCAAGATGAAGCTCTTCGTGAGAAATTATCCAAAGTGTATCTTCTCATTTCTAAGATCGAGGCATTGAAAGATCTTCCGACTTCTTCTCCTATCCCTGATATGGATAGAGATTCTTTTCCCGAGCTTGAAATCTTTCGATTTGAAGAGACGAATAGTGGCAATCCCACTATTCATGCTGATATCTCTCTTCCGGATTATGAGAGCTTTCACTTTGATATCGACTCTGAGCTTATTTCCGATAATCCGTTTCGTGACCCTCTTTTAGAGGATGTCGATTTATTTCTTGCTACGGAGGACTCGATACCTTCGGGTATTGAGAATGATGATAATGATGTTTCTTTTGATTCTACTTCTTCTCGTCCACCTGCGAAACCACCCGATGAAATTTTTAAATCCGGTTTGAATGAAGTTATCTTTAGAATGGTGGACGAGATAGATTTTGCTTATACCATTTGGGTATTTCACCCATTCTTTGTTTATCCCATCACTTCGTCACTTTTCCACTCCACCGGGAGTGAGGATATTATTTTTGACCCGGGCATCTCTATCTCTTGTGCCAAGTGGCCGTTTTCTTTGCTCTCCCCAAGGACGAATTAATTCGGGGATCGAGTCAAGCTCATGTGACTCGGTTAACAAAAACAAGCGCTTCGTGGGTGGCAACCCATGCTTATCCCATTTCATCTTCTTATTTTCTTATTTCTAACACCTAATGTGAGGAGGGAGTGCCTCTTCTACTCTTGTGTTCCGTGGTTGTTTGTGATGTTTGTTCAGGATTGTCCGCGATTTATGATGACTCTCGTGCTCGTTATCTCTTCACTTGGAGTCTCATTCATCGGTGCTACTTGGAAATCCTATATCCGTTAAATCTTATCGACTAACGTTTTCTTTGGCATAATTAATAAACGGCCCTAGATTATTGTTAGGATTATCTTAACCCATAAAACATTGAGGACAATGTTTAATTCTAGTCGGGGGGAGGGTGAATCTTCGATTCGATTTGACCTTGCATATTTCACATGTCGTGTACTTTTGCAACTTCGTTTTCCACCAAAAATGAAAAAAATTGAAAAAATTGAAAATTTCAAAAATTTTGATGAAAAAGTCATGAAAAAGCACAAAAATATGAGAAAAAGTTGAAAAAGATGTGCAAAAATATGAATAAAGTTTGAATAAGTGTTTTGACACCTTGTTGACTTTCTTGCTGGCGAGAGTAGGAATAAATATTTTGACTTGACCGGGCGTGTTGAGCCCTAGCTTGTTCCCTTAACCAATGGTAATCATAATAGTTTGTGCTAGTCTTGTACACTAGGAGCTACTCTTTTGTCGGCTCCCGTACTTGACTTTATACATGCACGACTTGAAAAGCTTTCGCTAGTCTTTTACATAAGGAGCTAGAAAACGCGAATTCTTCTTCTAGAATTTGCAAGTTTCCGTATCTGACTTTATATATGCGTGGCTGATTATCGGCTAAGTATTCGCGGGTTTCATTATTTGGAATCTTAAATTGCGAAGAGCGAGAAATGATAGAGTTTATTTAGAAGTTAGATGCTAAACATGGAGTAGTGGTTCTCTTTAGAGCTCATGAGAGGTACTTGTGGCTTTTTACTCCCATTAGATACGTCACCCATATATAATAGATGTTCTAGGTTAATTAGTGGTATTTCGGTTTAGATAATATTTAGTTCTTTATTTTCTTAAGAGAATTTTTGCTTTAGAAGTTGGGTACATATCAAGGAACATCAAAAATAAGAGCCAAAAAGTGAAAAATCAAAAGTCAAAAGTTGATTATCTATGTGGTTTTGGAGCTACCCGATAAGCTTCCATTGATGTTGAGAAAAAAGTGAAAAGTAAAAAAATATATGAGAAAGTATGAAAAAAAAATGTGAGAAATGAAAAATATGAAAGTTGTAGTATTGTTGAATAAGAGCTATGTATGTATCAATAAGTTGTTGGCACGTGAGGTGCATGTGATACGTGATTAGTAATCAGTCACATGAGGTGCACGTGATTGTACTCCGCAACTTATATCCTTGATATTGTATGTACCCCAAATTCCTTGATGTGGACCGAATTTCTATTGCAGTGGTTCTTAAGAGAAAATGAATAACTACTTATCGTTTAAACTTAGGTGTCACTATCGGACTTAAAAATATTGAAACGAGGAAATATGAAGCAATTCATTTCTCAACAAAATAAAATATTGAGATACAAAAACCTAGGATATGGGAGTAAGAAGTTTTCACAAGTAACTGTTATGAGTAGTGTTAGCATCTAATTTGTAGATAAGCTGTGATCTCGTTTGTACGCTTAGTTTGGGGACTCGTGAAAAATCAAGGATGACGAATTTTATCCGTATGGTCGCTTCTTAATAGAAGTGTTTCTACTCGTTGACCCTAATAATTATTGCAAAAATAATGAAAGTTCAACAAACCGTCACTAGTATGAAGTGTGAAAAGTACAAAAATAGAATAAAGTGGAATAATGGAAATTTTGGAAAACGGAGCGTTTTTCGGGAATAAATGATTTTGTAATCTCTTTTGAACATCCTTGCTACTTTTCAAAGTTAGTAGGAAGAGTATCAAAATTATTTATCTCGAGAGCGTGAATTGATCACATTGCGTGAGGACACGAAAATACTTTAGTCGGGGGGATTTTGGTGTGTATTAATTACACACCCTTTTATTACCAAATATTGACCCAAATTCGACTATTTGAGCTAACAAATGCCAAGAAAACACGTGTTTTTATGTTTGTGATGTGCAGGTACGGATATTTATAAAAATGGACAAAACAAAGCAAAAACCGAGCACGAGAGTGGAAAAGGATTCAAAAGCCGAGGCCGGGAAGCATTTTTCAAGTGGATTAATAATTGAGCTCAATTTGTCATAATCTACCTTTAGTAATTATCAAATGACAAGAATGGTCCTCTAAGTTTCAGAATATTTCACAATTGGTCCTTGCAATTTTAATACCAAAATCTGAAATCATACCACATACCATAGCCTGGTCCAAGTCCACTAATAAAAACCTAAAACCCAATCCACAAAATTAAACACCCTATACCCAAGCCCCCATATATTCCCACAAACCCGAGCCCACCTTTTTATTACCCGGTCCAATTTTCACAGTTAAAATAAAATATAAAAATAACACACCGCCATTTTCTACCCCTTTCCCCCAAATTACCCAGTTTCCCTCACCATGAACCCTAGAATTACAATTCCCAATTACTTACCCAACCCTCAAAGTAACCTCGTATTAAGGGCTATTTGGTCAATTCCCACACCCCTGACACCTTGTCAGAGTCTGACACCAAAAGAATGTCACGTGGCAGCAGCTGATTGGCCAAGACGCGTCATTGGGAAGAATAAAGAGCTGTGATTGGTGCAATGGTGTCATCAGGGATCTAAGAGAGTATATTCCAAGGAGATTCCACTTCTAGGACCTTCTGAAGACGCTCCCTCACCTCAGCTTGTAGCTATAAAAGCCACTCCTCACTCACCATTTGGAGCTGTTAGATGTTAGGAGTAGGAGTAGTGTAATTTAGCTTAATTAGTGTAATTTTTAGCTTTAGCTTATTGTACTTCTGTTTCAAAGCTTTGTATTAAATTCGAGTTTTAATAAAAGTTTAGTTTTCATAATCCTAGCCATTTAATTTTCAAGCAAGTTTAATTTTCAAATATGTTTAAACTCTTTTTAATAAACTCATTCCAGCTTTCCAAAAGCTTGTGGTGAGATTCATCATTTAGTTACAGCTTCGAAAATGTTAAATAGTTTCTGGTCAATGAAAAGTCAACATTCAATACTGATGAAGATTTCTGGGTTGGTGATGGTATATTGATGATGTTTGGGATGGTTTAAGCCTATCTAAAGATAGGCCTCTTAGGAAAACCTTCTGTTCTGCTGAAGGTGTTAATGTAAGATTTCATTTAACATTTTCAGTTAAACATCTTATTTTCTCAGCGTTTAGTTTGGATCTGTGATAGTGTAGTAGTTTGTGCTTGATTACTCTCTTTTGATCTGGATTTTAGTAGAATTGTAAGAGTTCATGCTTGGTTATTTCATCTGTGTTGATAATTCTATTATACTGCTTCTTATAAAGTGGATATGTGATTCTGATTGACTGTGGTTAATTGTTGTAGTTTATTACTTTTTTGGTCTCTAGTTGTTAGGGAATTTGATTTGATCACTGAATTGTTGATTTAACCTGCGTTCATTAGTGTAACTGAAGCTTAAGGGGTGTTTGGATTAGAGAATTACTGCTTGTGGTTGTAGTCATACTGATAGAATTTTGTTTTACATAGGTTTTACTAGAGTAAATAGTGCCATCTAAGTCATAATATTAGTCAGTCGTTTTTCATTTAGTCAAATTAGATTTCCAATTAGTCTAAAAGATTAGTATAATTGAAATCTGTTAGCAAATCTGTAGTAGCAGTTGCATAATAGTTATAAATAGATTAATCTAGTATAATTATAGCTTATTGTTACATTTAGAAGTAGTAATCAGCATAAGAAATTGGATTAAGTCAAAGTTAGCTTGTAGTATAAATAGTCAAACCGTTTTGCTACTCAGTTTTGGCATGAATTTTGATTGCTTCTGTAGGACTCATTACTTGTTATAAATAGATATAGTTAGTTGATTTGTGATCATTAGTATCTAATTAATCAATATCAATTAGAAAATTTAGGTTTAGAGCTCATTAGCTTATTAGGATAGAAGCTTAAAGTTGTCTGAGTGAGCACCTATGTCCCCTGCACACAGGTTATGGACCTGCCTTTATAGCATCATTAAGATTAGTTGTAGGTAGTTGTAGCTTAAGATTTTTGTTTTATAACATCTCTGCATGGTAGTCTCTGAATTGCTCCCTTTAGTTTCTTCTTTGGAGCTTATTTAGATAGCTTATCAGGACTGCTTATTGGTAGTATAGCATGGATTCCTGTTTGGTAAACTAGGGCTGCAATAGCTTGTTTGAGCTTGTTATTGAGTTTCTATAGCTTTTCTGTGTTCCTTTATGGTTATTCTAGTGTAGTATATGGTCTGCTTGTCCCTGTCTTATCAGAATGCTTATTTGCTTGTTCAATAGTTGCTTTGGTAGCTTATAGCTTGTTGTTTGTGCTTTTGTGCTTATTATTGATCTTATCTTGGCTTCTTTGAGTTCTTAGTAGCATAATACAGTAGTGGTTTCATTTTGGTAAAGTTTTGTGGCAAGTGCTTATTAATAAGCACTTGCCATAAGCTGATTTTAGCTAAATAAGCACTTCTGAGCATCTCTTTCTTTCCAAATTTTTTCTGCAAGCTCTCTATTATATTTTAGAATTTCTGGTAATTTTTCATAATTTTCTGATGTCATTTGCTATTTTTCTTAATTTCTTTTAGAATATAATCACTTTTTAATCATTTTTAAATTCCAAAAATCCATAAAAAATATAAAAAAAGCCCTGAAAAAATACAAAAATAGTTTTGAAAATTCTTTTATAATATTCTAGATTTTTCAGAATAGTTTTTATAATTTTCCCATTATCTTTCATAATTTCTTTTATTTTTAATCACTTTTTAATTCAATAAATAGAAAATAAATTCTAGAAAATAAATAAAAAGTCTAAAAAAATATTTTTCTTTTTCTAGAAATTCTTTTTAGTAGTTTAAGATTTTTAGAAACTTGTTTCACGTTCGTAGGATCATTTCTTGTATATAAGTCGCGTTTTATTTCGTACGTTACGTTAATTTTCGCGTTTGAATTCCCGTTTTCACGTTTTTAACATTCGTACATACCTAGATTGTAAATTCTTCATATTTTACTATCTCTTAGCATAACTTGAAATCCAAAATCATATTTTCCATTTTCCCGCTTTTCACGACACGATTTCGCGATCCGGTTATTCACGATTCCATTTCACCTTCGCTGGGAGAACGACCCGGGAAATACTTTCACGAGCATTTCTTCGGTAAAAATAATTATAAGAGAACAAAAAGACTTTATCAATCCATTTAGGCGTTAAATAATCATCTAATCCGTATTAAGTAGTTGCAACTGTGGAAAACTAGAAGGGGGGTTGAATAGTTTTACGTCTTTTTAATTTATTGTGAAAACTTTTGTTTACTTTAAAAATTTCGATTCAATTTTATGTGAATTTAATACTTGTGCTATATGAACAAATATATGTAAGTAACTAAAAGTAATGTAAATAAGTAATGAATGAAAAGATAGGGATGGAAAGATCAAATCACAACACAAGGATTTATGGTGGTTTGGCTACAAGGACACCTTCCTTGCCCTACTGCACTCCCCGAGTCACCTACTTAAGAGTTCTCTTCACTATGTCAACAAACTTCCTTATGGCGGAGAAAACCTTATACACTTTCGCTTACACTAATTTAACGACCCTAAGCTAGATGTCGAGTTCTAATCCTAGCTAGAACCAATCTCACAACTTCTTCGCAACTTCTACACGACTTCTTCATGACTTCTTCACACCTCAACCACTTCACAACTTCACACTACTTCTACACTACTTCTTTACTACACAATTATTTACTTACACTAGAATCTACTTATTACAAATACACAACACTTTACACAACACGCAAGCAATATAGATTGAACTACAGTACTTCTTCTCTAGTTGTTGAAGGAGTGTTCTTCTTTTGCACTTTGATGGTGGAAGCTTGAATCACTTGGAAATAAAAGCTTAAGATTGGATGATCAAAGGATCTTAGAGGATACAAATGGAGAATTAGAACAGAAAGATTGGAGAGCAAAAGGTGGGGAAAAAATCAAGGAATGAACCAGTATTTATAGGAAAAGCTGGGGACAGCAAGAGCATGGCCGGCCCCCTTAATTAGGGGCCGGTCCCCTTAATTAATAAGGGGGCCGCCTAGTGAATTAAGGAGGCCACCCCTTATATTCGTCGCCCAGCTTTGTCTTTTTGTGGGGAAGGTTTTTTTGAAACATTTTTGCCATTTTTGGTTGAAAATTTGAATTCATATATTTATTTTAGATTAAACATATTTCTTTATTTCCAAAAATGATTTTGTAATAGATATAAAATGTTTTGTGAAATTTTATAAAAAATCTAGTGTTTAAGAAAATGTTCCTTTGATCATAAAATGCTTTAGACGTTTTGTTTATTCATACCTTAAGTGATTGAGTTGTAGAAATGTATATTAACAACTATATACTTGTTTACGTACTAATCTTTGCGATTAATTATTTTACATTTTGTGATTATCAAAACGTAGAGATATCGAAAAGTATTAATAACGTTTTTAGGCATTATTTATATCAATAGCAACAATATCAAATCTGACTATCTGATTATATTTGAAAGTCATTTTATATGTAAATCCTGAAATAATAAAAACCTTCAAACCTTGACAAACACTTAAACAGTGATTATCACAACTTCAATTAGCAAAACCAAAACCAAGCACCAACTTCTGCAGCCCCTTTTGTCACAGCTGAAAAATCTACATCTGATAACTCCATATCACATAACCACATTCAGGGGGTGTTTGTTTCGGCTTATGGCTTTTTGGGTTTTGGGCTTACGTTTCACCAGATTGACAGTGGGTAATGGTAAATATGGCATCATAGTCAAATCACTCTGAACATATATTTACTATTAAATATCAATGACAACAAATTTTAATAAATAACTTTCAATAGAATTCCCCACGTAATAAACTAATATTTTGACCAGAATCTTAAATATAAACTTTAATATAAGTCAGAACTTTGATATAAGATATTCTTTCCTCACATTAAGACCTCAAAAGTAATATATACTGGCACAAGTTATTCAATGATAAAAGGTATACCTAAAGATAATTCTATACAACTAATAGCATACCCAGTCCTGCCGGACGGGGTATTGGAACCTAAAGATAAGTCTATAAAACATGCATGTTATTTGAAGCTAGCATCCACATCAATACATATAACACCTTTAAGAGAAAGTGGCAGTTGTTAGTTCATCACTAATTTAGTAGTAAGCATGTAACCTGTCTACAAAAGCCATGTCTAACATTCAATGTTTGATTACATGAAATAAGTTAACACATTGAAATAATGATAAACAACAAAATTTTGAATTTCAAATTATAGCATAACCATGTTGATTACAAAATTAAACCAACCATCTTGTTATGGCACATAGTTTGGGTAAAAGGGGATCACCGTGGCAAATATATTACTCCAAAAAGTACAATGGATGAGAGTGAATCTCTCATCTCGGCCCGTTATATGGGCATAAAACAACACCTATTGTACAACAACCAGAACACTACATAAGAAAGACATGTCAATCATATGACCTACCAAAAACAAAATTACTTCCTATGACGACCTTGAAGCTTGATATCATACTGGTCACAAAAGGCATCCAATTACCCTGGTAAATCATCGACTTGCTTAGCATAGTCATCATAATAATCTTCTAGCTCATGACCACCGCCTGTAGATGCGAGAAAGTTAGCCATAGGATTGTCCGGTTCAAGCACCTACTCATCATCACTGTCAGAAACAACTACATCCCCAACCTTAGAAAATGGGTTACCCACCTTGGTAGAAGAACTATACGGAGAAGAAGAACTAGGCTTAGAAGCCGCAATCTCCTCCTTCTCTTTCAACTCACTCACAAGCTAACCTTGTGACTCCTTTCCGGTCATTTGAAACCCAACCATCTTTTTAAGAGGATTACCATTATCATCCACAAGAGTAGCTTTCCCATCAATAATAAGCTTTTCAATCTTTCCAATTTTCTCAACAATAGGACTAGTACAAGGAATACCATTCTCATATGTATCTTCCATCTCAAGAGCAGCAAATGGGTTTGATGTAGCAACTGTCGTCCCACTCGTACTTGCCTCTTTAGCGATTTTCTCCTTTGTAGTTTGTAGCCTTCTCCTTAGTGGCCTCCACCTTCTTGGGCACAATAGGAGTCGCTTTAGGTTGATAGCGAACCTTATTACCCACACAGGTTTTGTAAATCCTCCTTACCTTTAGCCTTATGATTGTGAACCTCAATGAAACACTCACCAGTCTTCTCCAAAGTAGTAGGAACATTAGGTGCCACATTAGTTACACTACGGACCGCCTCCTTAACACATTTTGGGCAGCTATTACGATCATGCCCAAAAACTTTACACACATCACAATGAGGAGGCTTCCATTCATATTTAACCTTAATGATCACCGTAGTAAAACTATTATCCTCCTAATTAGGAATAGCCATAGAAACTTCACTTTTCAAAATAGACTCCAAGCTTAGTTCCACTAGAGCACGAGCAAAACTAATTCGCCCCCACGAATCCACACACATCGAGCTAGTAAAAGCATCCAACGTAATAGGTTTCCTACTTGAGTAGCAATTAAGTTTAAACCATATGCCGAATATGCAAGTAAAGGAACATTATGCAATTTAATCCACACTGGAACCTTAGTTACCTCATTTTTGGTTAACGACACCTTAGGAGTCCATATGTTAAGGATGAGGGGTGATTTACGAATTAACCAAGGTCCACTTTGAAGGACACTATCCATACCATCTTTTGAATCAAACTTAAATAGGTAAACACCAGGATGATTCTTCATAAGCGTCTTCAATCCAAATTTACCCCATGTATTGGTAACATAATTGTGAACAATGGGGAATACAATGGTCTTACCAAAAAAATACCCAACAAGATAATTCTCATTCCTACACAAGGCATTCTCTATAGCCGCCTTAGGTAACATCATGTCATACGGCTGGTTTCAGTAACCTTTGGACAATTATGGGCAGCACAAGTATCATTCATACCCAAATCATCAATGTTCTCATTACAAGAAGTTGAATGATCACCAACATACACATTATAACCAAAATTAGCATCACTAATATCCCAAGGACTAGGATACTCTTTGACAAATCAAATTTAGCCTCATTAACATTCATAGCAGTTATTTTAGGAGCATCACAAGTGACATTCGTACCCAAATCCCTAGGGCCTGATTCCCCCACAATGGCATCCTTACACGTATGACCAAAATCTTTAAGAGGAATAGTTTGATCGGCCAAACTAGAGGAAGATACCTTATTCGCTTCATTACTTCCACCCAAAGGTTTACCACCAGAATTAGTACCTTTTGATGCACTATTCTTGTTTAGAAACCCTTTTTCGATCTCTCTATACCCACTTACAGCAAACAAATCCAATCGTCAACCAAGTAGCAATCACGGCGAAGCATGCATGCACAAACAATTAAATAGAAAATTAAACCCTAACTGAAAGTTAGGGTTTCGAAACGTTAAGCTTCAACCTAACCCCCAACCATGATGATCGTACCATAGATATGTTAAGTCGATTAAAACAAGAACCGGTTTAAATTAAATCAAGAATATATAATTACTTTGTTAACCTTATATGTTATTGCATAAACATAGAAAAAAATAAAGTTTTTCCCTGTTTTCATGAGAAAATTTTCTTGAATATATAATTACTTCGGTAACCTGGTCACAAAGCAGCGAGAACTCTGACGGAGGCCAACTCAACTTATGCTACATATACAGCGGCAAAGTCACCATAACATCCGCCGCCTCCCTCAACCAAAGTCAGTTGACCCATCCGTGGGCACTCCTTTTAAGAACAACTCTCAAACTATAATCAAAACCAAACAAAAGAAAAATTGTCAATGTTACTGAAAGCTTAAACGACATAAAGAAACCTAAACATTTGAAACAAAAACGAAATGACACCTGAGCAATCTAAAAAAAACTTACTTGAAGCCTAAAGGTCTTTCTTTTCGACTTACAATAATCCTCCATCTAATCTTGTATGATTAGTATATGAAGTAATAACCGAACTGTTAATACAAATTATGTCAAAAATGTTATTTGTATTATTCGGTCTCTACATGTTTTGATAATCACAAAATATAAAAACACTGTACGTAAACTTACGGTTAATAAGTTTTTGATCGAGATAACTCGCTTACTTAACGTATCGTCTACAACATCACTTCAGGTATGAACAAACTCTATACCGATACTAGTAAGGTGATCAAAGAGTTTATTTTCACAAAACCTTATATTTTTATTTTTATGTAGGGGTAAAGCTAAAGATACGCAACATATTTCTACAAATAAACACAAGTATGCAACATACTTAGTAAACAGTCAAACTTACGCAACATATTTTCAAATAATCTTCAATCTACTTAATATGACCTGCTGGCAGCAGGTTACCAGGTTACCTAATACTAAAAGTTACACCTTTGGGCCCCAAACTGTCTCATATCTCGCGTATTTGATCCTATTTTGGTAGCGATCTTTAAAAAGTTTTTAAAAAAACTTTTTAACATTTTTTTTAAAATCGAGATAAAATCTTTTTTTTAACTAAAATTTAGAAAGAAAAAAAAGGTTAAAAAAATAAAAAATTAAAAAAAGTTAAAATTAAAAAAAAAATTAAAATTATTTTTTTAAAAAGTTAATATATCTAAGAAAAATCAAAATTTTCTAAAAAAATTAATATTTGCGAAAAAAAAATTAATTTTTTTTTATAAATACGCATTTTTTTAAAAAATAAAAAAAAATAATTGTTCCAGATTAAAAAAAAAATTTAAAAATAAATTAAAAAAAAGTTAAAAAAATTTTCAAATTTTTTAAAAACAGTCAAAAACTTAAAAAAAAAGTTAAAATTTAAATTTTTTAAAAATTTAAACTATTTAAAAAAAATTTAAAATTTTTTAACTTTTTTTTAGTTTATTTTTTTAATTTTTTTTAATCCGGAACAATTATTTTTTTAATTTTTTTAAAAAATGTGTATTTATAAAAAAAAAATAATTTTTTTTCGTATATATTAATTTTTTTAACAAATTTTGATTTTTTTAAAAAATATTAACTTAAAAAAAAATTATTTTTTTTAAATTTTATTTCCTTTTTTATTTTTTTTTAATTTTAACTTTTTTTTTTAATTTTAAATTTTTTTCACTTTTTTTCTAAATTTTAGTTAAAAAAAAGATTTTATATCGATTTCAAAAAAAATGTTGAACAGTTTTTTTAAAAACCTTTTTAACGACCGTTACCAAAATAGGATCATGTACGCGTGATATGAGACAGTTTGGAGACCAAAGGTGTAACTTTTAATATTAGGTAACCTGGTAACCTGCTGCTAGCAGGTAATATTACGTAAATCGAAGATTATTTGAAAATATATTGCATACGTTTGACAGTTTACTAAGTATGTTGCGTACTAGTGTTTATTTGTAGAAATATGTTTTATTAAGAAAAGAGGTGAGATCCTTACAAAATACGTATCCTTTAAAGAACAAATAAGCCAATCTCAACCATCCATCCACCTTTCATCTAATAGCCGAGATGAAGCCAAAAATAACAAAGGGAGGGCAAAATTGGTATTTTAGCTCATTTAATATAAAAACCCACTTTTTACCTTTTTTTAAAAAACAACATATTTTGCAAACGGTAAATCTTCAAGCTACAAAAAATACACCATAGAGACAAGAATTAAATCATCTTTCTATAGATATGCCATTTTATATACTTTCGACGAACTTGTTTTTCAAAATTTCCATCCAAAAAATCCCACGGGATTGGTAAAAAAATCCCATGGGATTCTTAAAAAGACGATTTTTTATTTTAAAATTTCCATCCAGAAAAATCCCACAGGATTCGTAAAAAGACGAATTTTGTTTCAAACTTTTCGTCCAGGAAAATCCTACGGGATTCATAAAAAAATCAATTGCGATTTGTTATTTTTTTTAAAATCACAAGTGATTTGTAAAAATGCGCAAATCACTGTTTTTGAGTTTTATACTTTTATGTCACAGCTTTTTAAAGGTTGATGTTTTTTATATTATTGTTGAAATGAGCTCTTACAATTTCTTTATTAAAAAGTTGTATGTTGTTATACAGAATTTCATGTGATTCTCTCCGTTCCCTTTGGATTCTGTATGAATCACAAGGATAATCTTTATAAATTACAGGTGATTCATCAAAGAATCTCATGGATTCTGTATGGATCCCATGGGATTCTATATGAATCACAAGGGATCAGAGAGAATCACATGAGATTCTGTATAAATCCCATGAGATTTTTATTTTGCTTTATATAAACTATAAGTACAAAACTGTATGATTTATCTTGTTGATAAATCACAAATGATTCTGTATGAAATCACATGGGATTCAGTATAAATCTCAAGGGATTCATTGTGAATCCCATGGGATTCTTTGGTGCATCACATGGGATTTACATATACCTCACTAAAAAAACTTATTTCTCTTAAATAAATTGTCAGGTCATTAGAAGTTCGGTAAACAAAAACATAATATAAGTAAGATTGAATAAATTTTAATTACCCTTAATAATTACATATTGTTGATCAAGTGACTATTTTTTGTGTGTAATTTTATGAGAAAAGTTCTTGTTTACTTTGAATATATCTTGTTTACTTTGAACATATAATGTTTGTTACTTATATTATGTTTGATCACATGGGTAATCTGTATAAATCCCATGGGATTCGGTATAAATCCCATAGGATTCTGTATGTATCACAAATGATTCGTCAAAAGAATCATTAGACAAGATACAACAAACACGTCTCAAAAATTTAGTACAAAGTACCAAAAAATTTTAACAAACAAAATCTAAAATTCATGTACCTTAACAAGTTTATCCAACTTATAGTTTGATAAACAATCTAACGATCCTAATCAAAAGAAGGTCTAGTAAACAAGTTTAAAATATGATATCTTTTTTCATACAAACCATTCATTGATCTTTATAATATCTCTACCTATTTATCCCTTAACAAATACCCCTTTATTACCTTTTTCTTTTGTCTATTGGTTTTCACCACCAAAAACTTACTCACTGTGTCCAACTTAACACCTCCATCCTCGAACAAATCCCTATCCCTAATTTTTTTCTTACAAAGTAAACAAACAAAAAAGATGACAATATCAAATCATGAGAAGCTTGCAATCCCCTCCAGGCAGTGTACCTGATCGTTGTAGTATAGTATAGTGACAAGTACCGGGGGATTGATCGTTCAACTCTAGGAATAGTGTTCGCTAGGATTAAAATTCTACTAAACTAGGTCTAAAGGTGAGGGATGATTCTTTTTGTATTTTATATTTTATAGGAAAGCAAGTAAAAATCTCGGTTTTGGAAGATTGGACGGAATTAGTTGCTAGTCAACTAACCCAAATTACTACAAATTCAAATAAAACAAAATAAAATGAAATGAAACTAAGGTAAATGTGGTGAAAACAATAATAAGAGAGTAAATTACATGGTTGGTCCTTGTGGTTTGTCCAAAATAACAACTTTCGTCCCTCGAAGTTTAAAGTTACATTGGTAGTCCCTAAGTATGTAAATAAATAACACACCTGGTCCCTATAAAGACTATTCATGTTATTCTTTAGAGGCAAAAATTTCACCTATAGGGACCATGTGTGTTATTTGTTTACATACTTAGGGACTATCAATGCAACTTTAAACTTCGAGGGACGAAAGTTGTTATTTTGGACAAACCACAGGGACCAACCATGTAATTTACTCATAATAAGAGAAAATATGTTTACTTAGATTTCATTACTCCCTAGATATCTTTTAACGGTTGATTAGCTTGTTACAATTGGATGGATGACGGGTTATATTCCTTAATACTAGTCGTAGGGCTGTGTACGATCTTCCCTAACTCTATAAGCTTCTACTTCATTCTATGTCAAGCCGACTACTAGCTCCTAACGTAGTATCATTAGTAGTTACTTATGCATTAAATATAACCAATAAATCGTAGTACACCTCCGATCATGTTTCTTAAGACGTTCAACCAAGTTACCAATTGGAAGTCTGCCAGTTTTCTTAAGCCTAACATCGAAATCATTCATCCACAACAATTATAAACAAACAACCAACCAATAATCAACATCTAGGTTTCATTACATCTAAGCAAACACGAAGAAAACCTAGCCTAGCATGTTAAAATGAAGACAAGCATAAGATAGAATCAAACAACACATAGACATATTGAATGATTATTGGAAAACTTATCTTCAATTGTACATGGATGAATCAAGGGGATGAACCCCTGAGAAACACTGAAAATTCGTTCCTACTAAGTAACCCTAATGTTCCACACCTAATGAATGAAAATTAGAAAAGTATATATAGATTTTGCATCCTGACAGCGTCACGTTGTAGCTTGTGACGCCGTCAACTCACCACCAAAATAAAATTCGTATTGCCTAGATCCACTTCTGACGCCGTCATGTTGTAATTCAGCTCTGGGCCGTCACGTGTATTTTGACCCTGACGGCCTTGGTGACGCCGTCAGAACAAATAGCCTTGAAATAGTTCTGGGCCGTCATGTGTATTTTCCATATCCACCTCTTTTTCCAAGCTTGACGCCGTCATGTAGCAATGCTTGACGCTGTCAGGTACTGTTCCAGCAAGAATTTGAGACTTTGTTGTTTTCTTCACTTTTTTCGCTCCAAAAATGTCCAAAATGCTTCCTTTTCTAGATTTCTCTCCAAAAGTACCTAAAATGACAAAAGGAACGATTTAGGGCGATATTTGATCAAATAATCTCGGATTTGGGCTTAAATGACCCCCTAAAAGCCGTACACTTTTCGTCTCATCAAATACCCTTACACTTAAGATTTGCTTGTCCTCAAGCAAATGCGCTTTTATTCTAATAAAAATACAAGTTAGGGGTCATTTAACACTAATATAAAAGTAATTGCAACAAATAATCATTCCACTTTAACCAAAAACAAACACATAAATTATACACTAGCACCTCACAAATAGTGTTTAGATATTCACATCTCTCGGGTGTAATAAAGTATATATCACAATATGGAAATGGAAAACATCTCTCACTACCTGTCATAGCAAATAGATTACCATAGGCTTGGGAAAGGATCAAACCTCCACCACTTGGTGTAAGCACCTAGGATAAACTATCAAAGAGGTATTTTAAAAGGGTTATAACGTTAGGTGTAGGGATATGATAAACACGGGTTTGTTGGATAAAGGCAATATTTACTGGTGGCGAGTTAATCATCTTGGTTAATTACATGTACAATGTGGCGTTGCTAAGCCAAGACTCGACTCGACTTAAGCTAATGAAAATCTAATAAAAACATAGAATAACATAGAAGGAAACGTGATGGTTGTCCGTATGTTTTTCTCTTTTTTCCATTTATTTTTTTTTCAATTTTTTTTCTTTTCATTTTTTTTTCTTTTTATTTATTTATTTTTTTTTTTTGCATACACTCTTGCCCTACCATCCAAAATAATACATCATAGGGAATTTGCATTCCCCTAACACTTGAACTTTTACATACTTTACAATCAACTATTCTAATGACTCGAATTAATATAATTTAAACACTTGGAGTACTTTTTAAGATTAACGCACATATGGGGGTAATAATTTATGTTCTTCCCTATTACTCCATTACACTAGTACATTACCCATGAGTCCCAATTGTCCCAAAACAATATGTACAAGATATGACTCGACTTAGCAACCATGTAATCAATTAGACAATTAACTAAGGGTTTAAACAAATAACAATAATGCACTAAAGATGACTGCATACAAGAAAGGCTAAGGCGATTTGGTTGCACAGTTGGGTGGATTGTTAACAAATTCTATCTTTATGTAAAATGCTTAAAGTTAAAAACGAAAGAGATAGGCTCGGAGGGGTGTGCTAGGGGTATCGTATACTAAAAATGAGTACAACGCTAAGGTGTGGGAAAAATTAATTGACTCTAATAGTCAAGTAATATGACTTAAATGGTCAAGTAATTATGGTACGGGTTTAACACAAGGGTGACCCTAATGCCTCTTATCATGTAGTAAATCCTAACTACACGAATGTAGTCTCACTAGCGGTCTCGAGATGCATCACTAACGCAAGTTCTAGAATTTAAATGCTGCTGGTACACTCACAAGCACTAATAATGAATGTTTTTCCTATCAAATCTAAAGGCGAACCTCACATATTTGGGTGGAATTTTTTTTTTTGAGTGGTACGGTTTTTATGCTAGTCATACAACTCCTATCCATGAGAGGCTTGTTAAGGCTAAAGCTTCACTCCTAAATGTTGTAAAAAATTTTAAATTTTGCATTAAAATTTCCCTAACAAGTATTTCTTTTAGTTTTATTACACACCTACTATCAAACAAACAAACTCAAGTGTAATTGTATTCTCAAAGGTATCATCATTTACCCTCCCCTTACACTTAGGATGAACATTGTCCCAATGTTCAATTAAAGAATGTAAAAGTAATGTAGGTAAAAGAATGAAAACAAATACTCCCCTGATTCTTTCGCTGTGGATAATGTGGCAACAAGGTTAGATCTTCCTCCAAGAAAATGAACGTTGAAAGCTTCCCTCTAGAAATATAAATCATCTTCTTGTCCAATATACCTGTTATACATGAGAAAACAATCAAGGCAAACCTCGCGTAAAATTGGCGGCAATCTATAAATAGAAGGATATAATGCTTGTGGAATAAATGTTTGCAGATTTCCTGGAGTTTATAAAACTAAAGAATTAACAAAAACTTTTATGACTCCGGCAGAAAAACAAAACTCGCAAAATTTTCAGAATTTTACACATGACGCCATCAGGTGTTAGTCCTGACGCCGTCAGAAGTGACCTGCAGAAATTCTTATCTTAAGTTTCTGGAAAATTTCTGGAAAAACTTATGCCTTAATTCCTGGAAAATCCTGCAAAACATCATTATGACTCGATACAAGCATTTGACTCAAACAAATACTAATATACATGTTCATTTAATATTGTTGTGGTTCATGTTCAATCTCGTTCTTAGAAACAAATTTAGATTTCCCTTTTTTAACTTTATATGTAATTAAGACGAAGTTAAAAACAAAATAAAGCATTTTCACAATTTTATTTTGAATCATGAGCCACAAAAAATAAAAATAAAACACGCATACGGAAACAAATAAAATCAAACAAACAAACAATTAAAAGCTTGGGTTGCCTCCCAAGAAGCGCTTGTTCTTGTTCGAGTCACGAGCCTAACTCTACCCTTATTTAACGGAAATAAGGGAGCTTTTCCCTACACTTAGGATTAAGTGCGGGTGATAGTAGCGATACACACCCTTAGGGTAGAAATATGCCACGTGAGGAAAGAGTGGTGGATGAATTATATGCTCAAAGGGGTGTGCTCCATTCATCATAACCTTACCTAGTTCACTTTGGTCAATGGGTGAGTTAAAGTTTTCTCCTAAGAAGGGATCATCTTCTATCAACTTTGAGAGATTCCTAGTTGGGAATCCATCTTGACCTAATAAACCCGGTTTAAACCCATAATGTTTCTTATGATCAATCATGAATGGGTGATGTAAGTATGTAAGGTTATGGTTCAATCCTATGTCAGCTTCTACTACACAAGGCTTAGAGTCTACTACGTTTATCCTAAGACTACCCGGATTATATGGTTTGATGGGTGGATCGGGACCTATTTCAATTCCTAAATTTTCATCTAAGGATGGAAGATTAGGTAACGGTTTTGGTTGAGGCTCCGGTTCATCAAAACGAGGAACTTCCCTAGAATTAAGAGTAAGGTTATCATTATAAATTTCAAACCTATATCCTCTAGTTGTGTTTGGCTCAAAGGTTCTACCTCAATTGGGATTCCTAAAGTCTCTTCTACTTCTTCCGGATAAGTCACGGGCGGTGTGTATGCCTCAAATGATGGTGGGACTTGTGGGGTACTTGCTGGGCTTAGATTTTCTACTTTATCCTCAAACAAACTTCTTGCTTGTTCCCTCAAACTTGCTATCAATTGATCCGTAACAACGTTTGTTGGGTTGTCCATTTTTTTGGCAAGTTGGGCACAATCCTCTATGGCTTCCCATGCTTCATCAGCACTTAATCCCTAAAGGTCTCCATCTGCGGCATGGACAATGTCAATTTTGGTATAGTGGTTGACACGATGGTAAAATATTTCAATTTGGGACCACAGATCGAAATTATAAAAAGGGACTTTTCCGAGTAAATATTTAAAACAAGTCCATGCATCATAGATAGGTTCATCTTGATGTTGTTTGAACATCAAGATGTCATTTGGAGTAGGTGAATTTCGTGGTTGGTAGTACGATGGATTCTTGTCCTCCATAATGGTGAACGGAAGAGTCAATGAAAAGGTTTTTATTTTCTTTTTTCTTGTCTTTTTTTTTCTTCTTTTTTTTACGAACAAATACACAAAGAAAAGATAGACTGAAGAAAACCTATAAAAATAAAACAAAAATCTTACTAGAAAGGAATCTAGCAGGTAGACCTAATAAAAAGAAATTTTAACCTAGACAATAACTATTCCCCGGCAGCGGCGCCAAAAACTTGATACGCGGGATTGCGCCCTCGCAACAGGTTTTACCTCTCAAGGGATCTTGAGAAGCTTGCAATCCCCGCCAGGCAGTGTACCTGATCGTTGTAGTATAGTATAGTGACAAGTACCGGGGGATTGATCATTCAACTCTAGGAATAATGTTTGCTAGGATTAAAATTCTACTAAACTAGGTTTAAAGGTGAGGGATGATTCTTTTTGTATTTTATATTTTATAGGAAAGCAAGTAAAAATCTCGGTTTTGGAAGATTGGGGGCTAGCAACTAACCCAAATTATTACAAATTTAAATAAAACAAAATAAAATGAAATGAAACTAAGATAAATGTGGTAGAAACAATAATAAGAGAAAATGTGTTTACTTAGATTTCATTACTTCCTAGATATCTTTTCCCGGTCGATTAGCTTGTTACAATTGCATGGATTACGGGTTATATTCCTTAATACTAGTCGTAGGGCTGTGTACGATCTTCCCTAACTCTATAAGCTTATACTTCATTCTATGTCGAGCCGACTACTGGCTCCTAACGTAGTATCATTAGTAGTTACTTATGCATTAAATGTAACCAATAAATCGTAGTACACCTCCGATCATGTTTCTTAAGACGTTCAAGCAAGTTACCAATTGGAACCAGTTTTCTTAAGCCTAACATCAAAATCATTCATCCACAACAATTATAAACAAACAACCAACCAATTATCAACATCTAGGTTTCATTATATCTAAGCAAACACGAAGAAAACCTAGCCTAGCATGTTAAAAATAAGACAAGCATAAGATAGAATCAAACAACACATAGACTTATTGAAAGATTATTGGAAAACTTATCTTCAATTGAGCATGGTTGAATCAAGGGAATGAACCCCTGAAAAACACTGAAAATTCGTTCCTACTAAGTTACCCTAATGTTCCACACCTAATGAATGAAAATTAGAAAAGTATATATAGATTTTGCATCCTGACGGCGTCATGTTGTAGCTTGTGACGCCGTCAACTCGCTGCCAAAATATAATTCGTATTGCCTAGATCCACTTCTGACGCCGTCATGTTGTAATTCAGCTCTGGGCCGTCACGTGTATTTTGACCCTAACAGCCTTGATGACGTCGTCAGACCAAATAGCCTTGAAATATTTCTGGGCCATCATGTGTATTTTCCATATCCACCTCTTTTGCCAAGCTTGATGCCGTCATGTAGCAATGCATGACGCCGTCAGGTACTGTTCCCAGCAAGAATTTGAGACTTTGTCGTTTTCTTAACTTTTTCGCTCCAAAAATGTCCAAAATGCTTTCTTTTCCATATTTATCTCCAAAAGTACCTAAAATGAGAAAAGGAACGATTTAGGGTGATATTTGATAAAATAATCTCGAATTTGGGCTTAAATGACCCCCTAAAAGCGGTACACTTTTCGTCTCTTCACCAATCCAAACAGTGAATGTGTTTTTGTGTGTGTGTTTATAACATAATCAAACTTTTCACAGAGTGGATATGTTTTTGTGTATGTTTGTTTACAGATCCAATCCAAAAAATCTAACGAATTGGGGATATGAGTTTAGGGGAGAGAGAGAGAGAGTAACCGGTGTGTGTGTATTAGCGTGTGTGTAAATATCGGTGGTTTAGGGATAACGGTTTGGGGTGGATAACCGTTTGGGGATAACTGTTTGGGGGTTCACGGTGGTTGAAGGGTGGTTTAGGGGTGGTTATGGTTACAGTGTTAGATAAATTGGGGGAGAAGACGGGTCTGTGTGTGTGTGAAATTGGGGGATATTATTAGTTTAGGTAATGATGAAAATGCCCCTCAAACTATTTTAATATTAAAATGATAATTAATCTAAACCGTTGGATGGAAGGGGGATGGATGCTTGAGATCTTGTAGTTTGTTCTTTAGATAAATGTTGTTTCGTATGGAACTTTTCTCATTAAAAAAATAAATTCAAATTCAAATTCAAATTCAAATGTTGTAACATCCATATTTCCCGCTTAAAACAGTAAAGTTTTCACCAGATAAACTTTCACCATGTCAGGACAAAAAGAGGAGCGTCTGTCGGGACGGTCCTTTAAATTAACTGACAGTCCCTTAGTGATAAAGGACCATCACATGTTTATTAGACCGTCCACTCCTCTCCTGGCGTCTATAAGTACAGAACTATTCCCTTTCAGAAAACTAAGCCTCTTAGCAGAAAAACTTTCTGTTTCTTTCTTTCTTCTTCTTTTATCACTATAACATGTCGGTATGTGTTTAAGTGATTCTCGTATCCTTTACATCAAAGTGCAAGAGAAGAACACTTGAAGTCATCAAGAATCGATGTGTTATTGAGTCCACATACAAACGTAACAAGTGTTACGATTCTATCCTTCCTCCAACTCTCTCATTTGTAAATATTGTAATATTGTGAATCCGACTTGTGTGTGAGTCGTGACTAGATGTGTTAGGGTGAAATTGGACAAAGGTGATAGTCCAAGAAGTGTTGTATCTAGATTAGACTTTGTAATAGTTGTGTGTTGTGGTGTTAAGGCTAGAACTTAGTGGAGTTCTAGTGTGAAGATTAGGGCTTAGTGAAGTCCGTGTGTGAAGCCTTGAATTGGGTGAAGGTTCAAGTGAACGGGAGTGCTCGTTCGTGTGAAGTCTTGGATTGTGTGTCGATCCAAGAGGGACAAGTGTGCTTGTTAATTCGTGTAGCCACGTGGGCTTTGGTTGTAACACCCCCAATTCATGGTTGCAGCGGAATTCAAACTAGGTGTTACTCGACGGCACAATAGTCACAATAATAGAAAACGAACTCTAATTGAGTCATTTTAAAAGATTTATCATTCAAATTATATAAATATCAGAGATTACAAAATGAGGTCCCAGAGGGTTCCATGTTTACAATTTACATTAAATGAGTTTTTGAATGATAATAAAATTTATAGCCCTCTTGAACATCCATGCTCTTCCGTGTCATCCTTGATCATCATGAACCTGAAATACCTGCTTGAGAGGTCAACACAAAGGTTGAGTGATATTCATAGAGTTTGTTTAATGTTTGAACACAATATGTTGGTAGTATGAGTTAATTAGACTCTTACACATGTTTGGAAAACAAAGGTGGGCTACGTTGTTATACACCCGGAAAAGGTATTATCATTATTCACAAAGCTTATGACACCAAAGCGTTAACGTGTACCAATATCGATCGGCGGTTTTATCCCGGTAGGTATGCTGCTGTCATACCCAGGTCTCAAATATTAATGCATTTGTATGAACATATTCACTACAAATGGGATTCGTCAATCCCAATAGGCCTATTCACAATATTCGCGCTCACTATTGCTAGTGATTAAATGGTTCATAATAAGGGATCTCGGTTCAGCAAGGCAGTTACTTAGTGATAATAAAACAATCAGGCAAGTATACAAATTGAAAAGCATTGTGTTCGGTTAAAATAATAGCATGTATTCCCCCCAAGGGTTTGTAAAACAATTAAGTAATAGAAAGTGGGGCTATGAACTCACCTTAAGTTGGATGATATATAATGAGAATGATGGATATGCCGTGAGAACTTCTACGAGCAACCTAGAATAATAGTTGTAACTTAGGTTTGGAGTAAAGAATATGAAGTATCGCCTATATATATATCTTGCATTTAGTCCATGATGTGGTACAAAGTGTAGTGTAAGTCTTTGAAAAGAAATGGTTCATGAAACATGTATAGTTTATATATCGTTTACTACCGTTCGGGCCGACATAATTCAGAAGTCATGTTAGTAAACGTTCGAGGAGCCAGGACACTTTAATTTGTAAATCCACAACTCATCTCGACGGCTTACATAATGAACTCCTCACATGAGGCTCCCTACTATTGTAGTAGTTGATAAAGTATATATATATATAAGTTTTGATTCGAAAAGTTACATGTCCAATATTTGAATAAACTTAGGAAAGTTTATTTTTACATGTAGATTGTTATTAGAGTAAGTTTCTTATAACTTGTATGACCATTTCTTGTAATATCTCATGGTTCCTTTAGACGAAGTAGATCCAAATTGTATGTTCAAGTTATCGCCAACTCTTAGCTCATGTTTTCGCCTAAGTAAGTTTATATGGTCATTTAGTCATGGCCTTGCCGTGACCTTGGTCGTTGTTCCATGGTATTGAGACTCAACCTTGGCTTTAGCCATGGTTGTGGTCTTGAATCTAGGTCATAAGACCTTTTGGTCTTTTTAAGCCATAACTATTATATAGTGACTTATATATGTAAAATAGCTGTTAAGAAACTGAGAAAAATCTCATTCGTTATTGGTTTTCTGGATACGTGCGCCTGAGTTTTTGAAGAAAACGTGATTCCGGACAACGTTCGTGCTTTAACTTTTTCACGAAACGGACCAGAAAGGCATCTTTTTGCGTGTTTTATGTTCTGTCACAGAAAGCTTTTGGCAGATTTTCCGCAAAGTTTTGGTAACTTCAAATGGTCATAACTTTTGACTCGTATACTTGTTTTAGGTGGTTCAAATTGCTATGTTTTCCTTTTTAAGTCCTCTAATACAATATGTAATTGTCTAATATCATTTATATACTGTTTTGGTCGGATTTTTCCATGGAAGTCACTAGTTTACTTGTTTGAATAACATAAGTTAACATATATATATATCAATACTTGTTTTACCAAATTTTATACATCATGAACCTAACATCAAGACAATATATAGTAGGAATGATATGTAAATAGCATGAAGATGATATTTAGCAAGAAATATGTTAGGGTTTTGCTTACAACTTTTGGCTTTCAATTAAGAAAGGAAGTTAACATGTAAGGAAATGGACTTTGATAGACTTTAGCTTCAACCTACTTCACTTCATGCAATCTTTTTACTCTTGTATTCTTGAAAGAGAGATTATTAAAGTTGAGGTGACTTGAGTGGATTCAAACTCAAGAGAAATCACCAAAGTATATGAGGTTTGGAAGTGTTTTGATTACCTAAAACCAAACTAGGGTTTCTATGCTTGAAGTTGCTCTTGAATCTTGCTTAAACTTGGAAGAAGATTAGCTAAGGTTGTGGTGTTGGTGTGTGTGTGATTGTGGCATACAAAGGAGGGAGGAGGAGGCTTTTATGGGAGCTTGAGGAGGTTACAATATGAGTCTAGTCAACACTTGCTCTCCAAGTGTTAACACATGTACTAATCTTAAGGCCTTAAGCATAAGATTAAGACACATGGTGATGACTCCCCCCCCCCCTTAGGGCGGTTCACAAAGCTTGGGGAGGAAGTGTTGGTCTTTGGAAGATATTATCCAAGCTTATGTAGTAAGTTTTGACTCTGTGAAATGCTAACCGTAAATGGTTAAGCCACGAAACGTAAAACCGGGTATTGTAAAAATACGAAACTTGGAAGAATGGTTAAACTTGTCAAAATATTCCATAATAAAATATAAAATGAGTGGTAGGTTCCATTGGGGTGCTAAAACCCTGCTAAAACTGGAAACACGGGTCTAAAACGCGTAATACGTAAAATGTACGAATATTGCGTAAAATTGAGAAAAGTAAAATGTTACTTTTCTAATAGGATAATATTGATTTAAAATGACTTATAATGTCTATACTAGGCTCAGTCTAGTGTCGGTTGGTATTTAATGTCTTTTAGACATAAAACCGTAAGCCTAAAAATCAAGAAATGATTTACAAAATCAAGGAATGAGAGTTGGTCAAAGGAGGAGGGAAAATATGTTGACTTTTCCAAAGAAAATATTTGAAAACTCAAATCGTCTTAGAAATGCGGTGCAGGTATAGGCTAAGGTTACGGATAAGCAAAAGTGCTTAAAACGTAATTTTCCTGTTTCTTACGGTCCAGGGTCTAAATGGTAACATTTTTCTCAGTCATGATTAATTCTCTAATTAATCATGAGAGTACTAAACATTTTTCTGATGCGGGGAAAGTTAACGCGGTTGAGTTTCGTTGTGCGTGGGATTTTTGAATGACGTTTTAACCTAAACGTGTATTTCCTTAATAACTTTCGCGAAAATGATTTGATGATTGTCAAACTTTTAATTTGCCATGGAAATGATTTATCACTCGAGGCCAAGAAACAAAAATCAAATTTCGGGAAAATATCGGGAAAAATGAATAGTAAAAGTGAATAGTGAAATTTTCCGGGAATAGTAATTAACCTGAAATTGCGAATTGTTACATTGGTGTATATTGGTTATAGCTAGGATTAGAACTCGACATTCCGCTTAGTATCGTTAAACTTGGTGTAAGCTTGTTTACGGATTGCTCTGCCTGAAGGAGTGTGTTGACATAGTGATTGAAAACTCTCGAGTGTGGTACTCGAAAAGTGGAGTAGGACAAAGAGTGAGCTTCGTGCCGAACCACTATAAATCTTGGCGTCTCCTTTGGTTGTGTTCTTTCCTTTAGTATTTCCTTTACACAATTTATGTTTATGCATCTAGTTAACTTGATATCACATAACTAGCAAATCTATCAACTTTGCAATAAAAACATAAATGGACCTAACAAAGTGAAAACCGATTTTAATAAGCAATAATAAACGGTGAAACTATTCAACCCCCCTTCTAATTTCTATAATTGGTATCAGAGCTACGTCACTCAAGATATTTAAACTATATGTGAAATCAATAGATCATGATTGTTGGCATGTCATTACAATTGGTGATTTTCAGCTAATGGAAACGAATTTTGAAAGTCAAAACGAATTTTTCAAAGAAAAGTTTTGTAAAAAATTAGATGCAAAAATAATGATTTATAAAACCTTTCCGAGAGTTGAATATAAAAGAATTTTCTTTTGTCAAACGGCAAATAACATATGAAAAAATCTCTTAAACTTTCATCAAAGGAATTGTCAAGCCAAAGATGATGATATTAGTCTTGAACACTCTTTACTTGTGAAGACAAGTCATTAGAAAGACATCTTGTTAAGATGGATACATGTGCTACTAGTTCAATTGATTTTGATATAGATAATGACATTGACAAAGACCTCAAAAGTAACCTTGGGAGTGAACTCATCAATGAGTCTTGGAGTGATGCAGATGAAGATGACAATTTACATATTGAATGTGAAATATGTCACAAGATGGAAACTTCAAGTGAGGTACACTCTAAAAACGAACATCTTTGTTATGACCCATTTATTCTAGATTTTTCAAATTTAGAAAATGAACTAAATGATCTATGCGACATAAGTAGAAGATCTTTTTCGGAAAATAATTCATTGAGGTCATACGAAAGTAATTTTGAAAAAGAAATTATCTTAGAAGATAAAATGTCTAGACTTGATAGTAGCATAGAAATTCATCTAGAATGTGAAATGTGTAAAAAATACAAAGATGACATTAATCATGCAAATGAAATGGCTAATATACTCTCGAGATTTGAAATGAGCTCTAAGTCTCTTAAAAACTTGCTAAATAGTCAAAAGAAATTTGGAGATAGAACTAGCTTAGGTTATGACTCGGGTGAATCATCAACAAGCAAGTCTAAGCAAATCAAATTTGTAAAACCTCTTAAATAAGACTAGTTGTAGTCGTCTTGAAAATCAGGTATTTTTAAAACCATGGTCATCACTAACAAATGTCAAGAAAACCGTCAGTAGTGAAATTGTTTAGAAATAAGGATAATATGTAAAGGAACATTATTATCGTTGGTCGACATCCACACCATGTGCATATGAGTGCAATGGATGTCTTTGACTAACCATCTCGGACCCATGAGAAACTGCGTACCAAGTTTTATTGCAAGCTATGTATTTAGTTGTACAAGGGAAGCTACTTGTAACACCCCGAAATTTGATAAGCAACGGAAGTCTAATCGGGGTCATTACAGTTTAGTACACAGTCATACTCATAGAAAACAATTCAAAAGATAGTCAATATCATTCCATGAAAACTCAAAGTAGTCAGAGTTACAAACATTTTCCAAATGTTAATTGTTTCGCAAAAGAAGTGATGAGTTTGAAAAGAATGATATAGTTATTGAAATAAAAAGGGAGGTCCTGTGTGCCCTTTTGCCAGCTCCGTGCCACCGTGCTTGCTAGTTTCCTGAGATAAACATGCTTAAAAAGTCAACACAACAGTAGAGTGAATCCATAGTAGTTTAAATAGTAATAGTGTGAACACAAGTCAAGCATTTGAAATAAACAAGTCAAGATAGATAGGTCTTGACTAAACTGGTGTAATATTGCTCCTAAGCCTCATGAAACACAAGCCTTAACATCGTATCGAAATATCATAAAGATAAAATCACCTACACCACGGGGGATGTAGATAACAAAGGGGCCCTCGGTGACTAGAAATGTGCCAAATTTCCATGGTACGTCGAATATAGCACACCTCCTGCCAAATAATCACTTTGACAGAGATGGGCTGCCGTTCCAATAGATCTATCAACTATATTCGCGCTCACTCGCAAGTGATTAAGGTTCGTGATATGAGGGACTTGTAGCACGGGTGTCAACTTAGGCAATATTAGGTAGTAATAGCATTCAGAAAATACTTGTGTTCGATTTATAGCATGTATCTCCCCACGGGGTTTAAAAACAATTAAAAATGTGGGACCATGAACTCACCTGACAGGTGTGTAAATCACAAAGGTGCTCAAAAGTGACGGTGTACTGCTACGACTAGCAATGAAATTCCTCCAACATGCGACCTATATATATATATTGTCATCGGTGTCTTAGTTTCGATTCGTAAACGACATGTGATATGTCTCGAGTACGGTGATATCCATTCGGGTGTCTTAATATATTCCAAAATAACTTTACATAGTTATTTATAACGTTGATACGAACTGGTGTTCAATAAATGTTAATTTATTTGTGATATTAACAACGTTAATAAAAATATTTATAATTAAATATTTTTAGGAAAAATACATATTTATTTTAAAGTTACAAAGTGTATATATATATATATATATATATATATATATATATATATATATATATATATATATATATAATTGATATCAAATGAGAACTTTCTTAAAGTTGTAAAAATGAGAACCAACCAAAATCTTATAAATGACACTTAACTTAGAAGAAAATAAAAACATAATTAATTACAACTAAAATTGTTAAATATCTGACGAGTTTTCTTATGAAAATTGACGTAAACTAAGTGATACACTTTGATTAAACGTGTAATGTGTATCAAGGTTTAGTAGTGTGTATCAAGTTTTTAGTGGTTCTTGTGTATTAGGTGTATCAATTTATGTATAAGAAATTAGTTTTTTGAGATTTTAATGTATATGTATCAAAAATTTAATTGTGTATCAGTAATCCGTTTCTCATATATGAGTTGATAATTAGTCGATTTAATGTTAACTTGTATTAATATATAGTATTTTGGTGTATATTTGCTAAAATGGTTATGTATCAATGTTTAATGGTATTTTAGAATAATTCTCATTTTTACAACTTTAAGAAATTTCTCACATTACCCTTCCCCTATATATATATATATATATATATATATATATATATATATATATATATATATATATATATATATATATATATATATATATATATATATATATATATGCAAAATTTAATTATATAAAATAATTAATTAATAAAATATCTTTTGTTAAAATTGATCCTTAACTTTAATAAAGTTACTCTTTTTACACCTCGATCTTTAGAAAAATACAGTTTCTACCCTCAAGTTTTATTAGAAATCGACTGGTTAGCTTTTAGTCCGAAATTTGGCAGTTTTGTCACTTTTAGTCCCTTAACGCAAGGTTTTGCAAAAATGGTCCTCCGTCAAGTTTTTGAAAAACAAATTTTTTGGTACAATAAAAGTAGTATTTACAACTTATAAACTCCTTCAAAAATTCAGTTTCGAAAGTCTTATGCCTCTCGACATTTTCTAAATTTTAAAACCGAAAACTCTTTTGAAAACCAAATGGGCTCGTTAGCCCATCTTAGGCCCAAGTGGCATTTTATTTGATAAAAAAAAAAGAGTGCTCGACTAGGATTTTGTTTTGGTTTAGTTTTCATAGCATAAGATCGAGTATGTCTTGCATATGTCGTTAGTTTGGTTAAGTGTGAGTCGAAGAATTAGTACGTGTAAAAATGAAATGGTGAGCCCTTTCCTAAGGGGTGTCGAGGCGTGTTATATATAGTTATAATATAACTAGTGTTATACACTGAGATGTTCTCGATTTAAAGTGTATTGTGTGGAACAAAAATGTGATATGCACGACTTTAGTAGAGTAGAAAAATGAAATAGGAAGTGATAACTTACAACACCAAAAGATGGTGGAGAGTCCAAGTGACTACGAGACAACGAGAACCAACAAACGTTATACCCCTTTGTGTAGTGACCTTCATTCCAATAATTGTTACCCAAGTAGTTCTTAACCCAAAACCTTCGTGTGTGCCTCTCTTGGTCTCGACAGCAAGCAAATGAAGAAAGAAAAGAGTTTTTGGGATTTTTAGATCTTGTGAACTTGTAAGTGTTAGTAAAAATGCATTAAATGTAGATTTTATAGGGTGATCATGGTAGTTAGTAAGTTTAGCATGTGGCTTGGTCTTTGGATGTGTCAATCGAAACAAGACAAGTTTGTCTCACTTGTTAGGAGTTGTCAAGTCGAGTGTAAGGTCTTGGGAGTCTATGATGATTTTGTTGATTAGTTTAGTACTAGGTTAAGGTAGTTTAGGGGGAGCATGTGATAGTACTTGCATGATTTGTTTAATTGAAAGCTGTTTTGTGTTATGAGTTAAAGAAACACTTGATCCAATGGTTAATGAAACTTAGGATGTAATGGTTTGAACCAAGAGTCTAACTAGGTCAATAGGTTACATGTAGGGCGGCTTGGGTGTCTTGCTTTGGTTGATCTCACACGCAAAATAAAAAGGGTGGTTTTCATTTTGAGTTACTAGGAAATCCAAGGGAAGAATGGTGTCCAAATGTTTAGTAATGTTTATGTTTCAAGGTGTCTAGGGGATGTGGTGTCGAGTGTGTAGGGAACCAAAGAAAACGAGTGTGGTTTATATGCGTAGCACACGAGCTGAGCTCGTTGGGTGCCATGCAACGCAAAAGAAAGAAAAACATAACTAGCCATTGGGCTTGTGAAAGTCTCGGCCCAAAAAGAAACCAAAAATAAAAATAGATTTGGGCTTGTTGTTTGTGCTTCGGCCAAGCAACAAGGCAAAAGAAAAGGAAAGAAACTCTTGGGCTTTGGGTGGTACACGGACCAATACAAAAAGAAAATGGGGTGTCGATGACTAGTGCTCTCGTAACTTTAGTTTCGGTATCGGTGTCGGTGTCGATTCGTATAATTCATGAAAATATAAACGGTGTCGTTCCTAGGTATATATACTTATATATATACATAGTGTGATAATAATTTCGTAATAGTTAATATATATATATATATATATATATATATATATATATATATATATATATATATATATATATATATATATATATATATAGGTTTGGGTTAAAATAAAAAGGGCCTTATAATAAAAAGTGTAGGAAGGATTGTGAGGGCGACATGTGTCACCCCTATGCCACATCATATGACACATGTCACCCCACCCCCACCCCCCACCCACCCACCCCCCCCCCCCCCCCCCGCCCCGCAAAAAAAAATAATAAAAAAAAATCCCGCCAAAAACAATTTTTTTTTGGGGCAATTTTTTTTTTTTTTCCGCCAAAATTTTTTAGTGCATATAAACAGTTAGCAATAAAGTATCCGGTACTTACAGGTTCAGAATTAGAGATCGTCAACTGCATAGTGTGAAGACTCCTTCTAACCCTTACCAAGGCCGTTCCCATTTCGGATACTCCCAAGAGATCTTTGAATGGGTGAGTCGCTGGAGATCACCCCACGACTGTAGACCGTTTGAGACATAGTAACCATCATGATAGATAAGGCAAGATCGGCAGATCTCATAAAGACTCTTACAACTTGTGTCCTTTTTGGCGAACACAAATGTATTCATAGGAAGTGTATCCTAGGAGATCTTTTAATGAATCTCATGACTCTAGACTCGATAAGCGCATAATTTGGTTTTCCTATGCGGAGACTAGGGAGAGGTCTCCTGCTTCAATATCAACCATCTCTAAGAGATAAGTTGATAGATTACACCGGTTCCCCGTGAGAATGAAACAAGCTATTTTAAGAGAACTTGAGTGGCTAGAAGGTTAAGTGTAGTGCGTCACTGGGTCCATGACGTCTTTATCTTCAATACCGGCGTCACCTTGGTAACAACCACTAGCATATGAATTAAACCCGGTTTCTGCCCTAAGGTTGAACATTTGGAGGGCTATTTCTTTTCACTCTTTCATTTGCTTTTCTTTTTAATTCTTCAACCCCTTCTTTCTCCTTTTGTTCTTTTCTCCTTTTTTCAAATCATACCTAAGGACTTCTAATTCTAATCTATTGGAATTGTCCTTGGGTAGATCCCTCCGGCTCTGGCGGATCATAGGACAGTTTTTCCTAACCTTAGTCACCTTATTACTTCATGACTATCCTATTGTTTCCATCAAACCATTTGTGAAAATCTCTCAAAGTGTTTATGATAATAAAACATACTTTGTTAACACTTCGAGAGTTTTGCATTTCATTTGAAGGACTCCCCCTTCGCATGTGCTCATGGATTTTTGAGAAATTTGCACATGTGGGAGGAGTTTGCACTTTTTGAATTGATCCACTTTCAATGAACACAACCGATTCGAGACACGCTTACATCACTAGTTAGACTAGCTTGAACTTATTACCTGGCCTGGTCAAGTCCACAGAAAGTTTCTCGAAACGGTATATTTCTATTCAAACAAATCCTTTTCGAGACACGCTTACGTGGCTAGTTAAAGAGATACATTGTCAGCTTTTAGGTGACAACTAGCTCTAATAACTAACTTGATGTTATTACCCGTCGAGGATAAGTCTTTTCGATTACTAACTTTTGTTGTTTCGTCAATTCTTGGGTCATTTCTGAATCAAGCTCGCACGAGATTCAGCCACAATCTTAAACACATTGATCACATTTTAATCACGTCTTCTCCCCCTCAAAAATAGCATATCCATGGTATTTTTTATACCAATTGATTAAAACCTTTGTTTTTGGATAGCTTATGGGAGAAACGGATGTTTGTTAATTCCGAATAAGTTTCCTTTAAGCATGATCTATTTGGAACATCTTTATATTACTCCCCCTAAAAAATAGAACATTTTGAGTAAATATAAGCTTTTAAGGATTTGAGGGAGTAATATCTTGAGCAACATCGTGAAAAGTTTTGAAAACCTTTTGAAACATTTTTCAAAAGTTTGCTCAAAAAATCAAGAAGACTTTGATAAGCTTTTTGGTGAGAAGTCCTCTTATCTTCTAGGATTGTCGCACAGAAATGTACAACAGGGTCCTTTCTTTGAAAATCACGGGTTATACACTGTTATGTGTGCATAAGCCATTATGTTTTTAGGATAAGTGCTCAAAAAATATTTTAAACCTTTGTTTAAACTTAAACACTTTCCTTTCTTTGAAGAACGTGTCCTTAGCTGAAATACTAAGAAGTCATAATGTTTTTGGATTAGACAACAACTTTTGGAACCCATTTAAGCACAACGCCAACGGGTTTACCATATTTTGAAATCCATTTGAAAGTTGTGTCAATCCGAGACAGAGAAGTTGAATTCCAACGAGAACTTAAAACCGGTGTTTCATTTTGAAATAAAGCTCGTGGAATCAACGGTGATTTAAAACTCTTTGCTTTTGAAAGTTGTTTGAGAAACCCAATGTCTCTCTTGGAGTTTTAAAACTTGAATAAGAAGTTTTCCATCCATTGTTGAAACTCGGCGTTTCATTTTGAAAATTCGTTTTTGAGATGAATGGAAACCTTCCAGAATTAGGATTTTTGAAAACATAGCCATTCCTTTGTTGTAGCGAAAGCATTTCAGAGTATGAATATTTCAAATGTTTTGAACGGCTTTGCTTTGGTTTCCACACTGGATTTACCGGAGTAAAACGAGAGTATGGAGTTTGAAAACCTTGATTCTTTTCTTTATTAGCACTTGCATTTGAAACTTTTGAGGAGTAAATGTTTCATAAAAATTTGGTCTCTTTGAAAACTTCCTTCCTTTTTGCAAAGAATAGGTGGTAAATTGAGAAACCCTTTTTGAAAATGGTTTTGAAGATTCACCCGTGTAAACCTTTTCTGAAACACTTACTTGTGGTTTAGACTCGTTTGAAACTTGAGATTTTCCTTTTGACCGGTTAAGAACATCAAACTTTGCTTTTAAGGCATTGTATGAAGTTCTCGAATCATTATATTCTTTTTGAAGAGAAAGATGATCTGATGATGCCAATTTTTCTTGCAAAGAAGCATTTTGATTTTCAAGATGTGCAAAATATTTTTCATATTTGTCTGTTTTGATTTAAAAATCATTTTTGGCATCACCAAAATCCTTGATTTGTTGTGCAATCGTTTTTTCCAATTCAACAATTTTCTTTTGAAGCACTGATTTTACTTTTTCAAAAAGATGATTTTGGGTGATATGAGAGTCAGATTTGTTTGAAGTTTGATTCTGAACTCTTGACCGCTTGATTGAATCAAACAAGTTTTTGTAAGTCTGTTTAAAATGCTCATTTTCTTTTTGTAATAATGCCACAACATGTTCCAATTCAAGATTTTTTGTATCGAGTTCGTCAAAATCAAACTTGATATTGGCATCATCACAATTTTCTTCAAAAATATTTTCTTTACCTTTAAGCACCGATGTCAAAGAGTTTTCAGAATACATTTTCTCATTCTTCTCTTGCAGTTTTTGTTGGAAAGAGATACTTTTTGCTTCAAGTTTTGCAAGATCTTTCTCAAACTGAGCAGTTCTTTTTGACAGTTCTTCTTTGACATCATCTGCTTCTTTTGAAAGCTCGGTGATTTTCTTTTTGAGACAAAGATTTTCAGATTTCAAAGAAGATGTTTGTTCAAAATTCTCATTCTCATACTCATGGCTGACAGATGTTGACTTGAACGACTCTATATGATTTGTGAAAAATTCTTTTTGAATGTCCAGAATTAAGCATTCTTCATCAAATTCGTCTTCAAGAGAGTGAACGTACTTCAGATCTTCTCTCATTTCAGTTACAAGATGTTTTTCAAAGTACTCAAAACATAAGTTGATATCTTTCACACGAGGTTCAATCTCATCTTTCAAAATCTTTTTGACTTCTAACTTAAGGCGTAACTCTGATGAAAGAGGGTTAGAGAAAGCATTGTATGTGATGTTTTCTTGCTTAAACCAAATGACCTTTAACGTTTGCTCAATGTGGTGTTTAAGACCACAAAACTGTTTCCTTGCTTTAGTTTGCCATAAATTAGCATCATAAGTAGCAAGTTGAGCTTCTTTGAAAAATCGTTTCACATTTGTGTCTTTTCTTTTGAAAGGTTCTTTTGGTATATCTGTCAATTGTGTACACCCATACACAAAGCCGTGGTACGAGAGTGGGTTTTTTGTTTGTTTTACTTTCAAACATTTTTCCTATTCAACTTTTAAACCATCTTGAGACTCATACAAAAGGTCAGCCGACAATCCTTTTCCCATATCTTCAGCGTTATACAAAGTAGGTGTCAACTTTTGCACTTTGTTTAAAAACAAGGTTTTTCATTTTCCATGAGCACTATTCACAAAACCAATCCCAGATGTTTGTTTATCAACCTCCTCATCTTTAGTAGGCAGCATGTTGATAGTCTAAGAAGTCTGTCCCAATTTTCGAAGTTTGTTTTCAAGATCGTTTGTTCGTTTCAAAAATTCTTGATTTTCATTCTCAAGTTTTGTATTAACAATCTCAAAATTTGAAGTGGTTTTCTTAAGCCTTGAATTTTCACATTTTAAATCACTGTTCTCTTTTGCAAGCGCTTGAACCTTTCTGTTGTTAAGAACCATTTGAGCATCCAGATTTTGAATGGAACATTTTTTTTATCCAAAACAGCTTCTCTATAACCAACTTCAAGTTCTTCATTTCTTTTTAAAAGTGGTTTGACAGAATCTCCATTTCATACTTTTGAGCTTGAGATTTAAGGTTTGATATTTGAATTTCAATTTCAGCTTTGCTTTTTGTAACATTTTGAAAACCTTTTTCCATTTCCTTAAATCTCTCAAGCTAATTTGTCAATAAGACATTCGTTTGCTTAGTTTTACGATTGTCCTATTTGCACTTTTCAAGTACATGTTTGAAATTATTGATTAATGAAGCAAATAAGGCACGATCTTGTTCATAAGAAGATCCATCCTGGGCAGGCTCACCTCTATTAGGATCCATATCTGGAGTAGCAAAAGTGATATTACTATAATTTTGTTCCACCACATATGTGTCACTAATAGACTCAGGATGCGCAGGATGTGTTTGATCATGAGCAAACACATTATCAAAGATATTAACATTATCATGAGCATGTGAATGTTTTACAGTAGCCAATATCTCTGTGTCTGATAAAGGTCTGATATGATCATCTTCGGTGTCCCAAACAGCTTCATTCCGTTGTGTACCACCAGAACTATCATCAGATGCTTCACCATCATTGACCGTTGCTTTCAACCTGCTGTTCTGAAGATGAATCACTTTCCGTGAAAACAAAACTATCATCAGATGCTTCACCATCATTGACCGTTTCCTCTTCTGTTTGAAAATCTTTGTCTGTCTCTCTTTCAATCACCTCTGTTGCCTTTAACTGCATCTCTCTTTCAATTAGCTCTCTTTCTTTTAACTGCATATCTTTTTCAATCTGCTCTCTTTCCTTTAACTGCATATCTTTGTCAATCTGCTCTCTTTCCCGTTTCAGCTTCTCAATTTCATTTAACTCAGCTTCCTCAGCATCAAGTATCTTTTCGAGTTCCCCCATGTCATTTATGCATTTAGTTCTGAAGGTTGAATAGCTTACCCAAAATTGTTGGTAAAATGCATCGATAAACTCTGACTGGTTCATTATCCAAGGGTTAAAGATACTCTGAAATTGAGTTTGGATCACTTTAAAAGCTTCCTTGCAGTTACTCGTATTAAGTTCTTCTTCATTAATTAGCATCTCAAGTTGATTCAGGCTTTGGTTGAGTTTGTCTTTGAAATTGTGATATCGGACTCGGATGAAGTATTCAAATGCTTGATCGAACCTTGAGTCATAACCATAAATATTGATGACTTTCTCTACATATGACTTGAACACTGTAAACACTTTCTTTGAATCTCTCTCTTGGATTTGCATTTGCATTTCCATTGTTTAAATGATGTGTGATAAAGTTGATCTTGGATCGTTGAAGATAACAAAGGTTGTTGTTTGAAGATTAGATGTTTTTGGCGAAGTTTGAAAAGCGTATATGGTAGATTTTAGTGATTGCCAAAATTTGAGTTTGAAAAATTTTTACGCCAAAATTTACCGAAAAAAATTTGAATTTCGGGCCAAAATTTGCAACGTTATACAAAAATTTGAATTTCGCGTAAAAATTGAACGTTTAGTCTCCTCTCAAAAACAATTTTTTTTTTACTAACTCGATAAGGTTGGTAACTCGGTAAAGCTAGAGAAATTTTGGCAGAGTTTCGTTTAGAAAGCCCAAGTGAAATCCTTACTCGATAAACGATAAGGTGAAATAGCTAACTCGCTAAAATTGACAAACTCGCCAAACGTTACTCGGAAAAAAAAATTTAACTTGATAAAAAAAAATTTTAACTCGATAAAAAATTTTTAACTCGGAAAAAAAATTTACCTCGCAAAAAAAGTTTTAACTCGGAAACAATTTTTAACTCGGAAAAAAAAATTAACTAGATAAAAAAATATTTTAACTCGATAAAAAAAATTTTAACTCGGAAAAAAAAATTAACTCGCTAAAAAAAGTTTTAACTCGGAAAAAAAAAATTTAACTCGGAAAATTTTTTTTAACTCGATAAATTTTTTTTCTTAATTCGCTAAAAATTTTCTTAACTCGATAAAAATCTTTCCTAACTCGGAAAAACGCCGATGTAGGACCTTAGATCTATCTTTATCACCTAAGAATATGATGTTAGAGAGAGATGGAAGAGCTAGAGAGAGAAAGTAGAGAGAGAGAGAGTGGAGAGCACTATGTGTGAAATAAACCTTGTATTACCATAAACTCCCACCCTTCCTAACAAGCTTAGGAGGGTATTTATAGTTTTTACATATGCCTCCATGGGCTTTCTCTTGGGCCTTCTTTTTGGCCAAGCCATTAAGGCTTTTACATAACCTTAATAAACTAGCATTTCACTAACTATTACATGAATATATTTAACTAACTATTTGACTCAATAATGATCGTCACTTTTAATCCTAACAGTTGTCTTATCGAATAGTTGTGGGTATTTTGCACGAATTTGATCCTCGCTCTCCCAAGTGAACTCGGGTCCTCTATTAGAGTTCCATCTGATCTTAACAATGGGAATGCGACTATGCTTAAGTCGTTTGACCTCCCGGTCTATAATCTCAACGGGTTCCTCAACAAAGTTCAACTTATCGTCGATTCTGATCTATTTCAACGGAATCACGAGGGTTTCATCCGATAAACACTTTTTCAAATTTGACACGTGGAAGGTGTTGTGTACTCTGCTGAGCTCCTCAGGGAGTTCAAGTTTGTATGCCACAGGACCGATCCTTTCAATGATCTCGAAGGGTCTAACGTATCTTGGGTTTAACTTTCTACGTTTTCCAAACCTAATCATTCCTTTCCAAGGTGATACCTTTAGCATGACCCTGTCTCCAACTTGAAACTCCATTGGTTTCCTTCGCACATCGGCATAGCTCTTTTGCCGATCCCTAGCAGCTTGCAATCGTTGTCTAATCTTTACTATCTTCTCAATGGTTTCAAGAATTAACTCGGGACCTGAGAGTTGTACATCTCCAATCTCAGCCCAACAGACTAGTGATCGAAACTTTCTTCCATAAAGTGCTTCAAACAGTGCGGCCTTAATACTGGTGTGATAACTGTTATTATATGAGAATTCTGCTAACGGTAGGTGCTTATCCCAGCCTTTTCTAAAATCGATCACACATGCCCGAAGCATGTCCTCTAAGGTCTGAATAGTCCTTTCACTTTGACCATCGGTCTGTGGATGGTAAGCGGTACTCATATCTAACTTAGTTCCCAAGGTTTTCTGTAAAAATCGCCAAAAGTTAGACGTGAAACGGCTGTCTCGGTCAGAGATAATAGAAATCGGCACTCCATGCCGGGAAACTATCTCCTTCAAGTATAAACGTGCAAGAATGTCCAAATCATCAGTCTCTTTGATTGGCAAGAAGTGCGCTGACTTCGTGAGACGATCGATAATAACCCACATAGTGTCAAACCCACTCGATGTCTTGGGTAATTTTGTAATGAAGTCCATTGTAATCCTTTCCCATTTCCAAATTGGTAGCTCTGGTTGAATCAAAAGACCGGATGGTTTTTGATGCTCAGCCTTTACTCTTGAGCAGGTCAAACACTTACCGACATACTCTGCAATGTCAGCTTTCATGTTTGGCCACCAATACAACTTCTTAAGATCATGATACACTTTGTCCGAGCCAGGATGAATGGAATATTTAGACTTATGAGACTCATGCATGATGAGGTCTCGTATTCCTCCATACAATGGAATCCAACTTCTGTCCTTGAAACACAGCCTTCCATCTGGTTTCTTGACAAATCCATTCGTGCTTTCTGGCATACCGTAAATTTTCTCGTGCGGTCTATTCTCTTCTGTGAGGGCCTCAGCTTGAACTTCAAGAATTTGAGACGGAAGTGGTGATCTAATTGTCATACCGAATGATCTAACTCTGTGGGGGTCTAAGTCGTTCCTTTCGACTCAAGGTATCTGCTACAACATTTGCCTTCCATGGGTGATAACGAATTTCGCAATCATAGTCACTTAATAACTCTAGCCATCGACGTTGCCTCATATTCAACTCCTTTTGATCTAAAATGTGCTGAAGACTTTTGTGATCGGTGAAGACCGTTCACTTGGTTCCGTATAGATAGTGTCTCCATATCTTAAGAGCGAATACTACCGCTCCTACTTCTAGATCATGAGTGGTGTAGTTTTCCTCGTGGGGTTTAAGTTGTCTAGAAGCGTAAGCGATTAATTTAAATCTTTGCATCAATACGGCACCCAAACATTGGATCGATGCATCACAATATACCACGAAGTCCTCACTTCCTTCGGGTAGTGCTAATATCGGTGCTTCACAAAGCTTCTGCTTCAAAAACTGAAATGTCGATTCTTGTTCCTCTCCCCAGTCAAACTTCTTCTTCTGTGTTAACTCAGTCAAAGGCTTAGAAATCCTTGAAAAACTTCAATAAAACTCCGATAATATCCGGCAAGACCTAGAAAAAAAAATTGGCGTATCTTGGTAGGACTCGTAGGTGACGCCCAATTTTTAACAGCTTCGATCTTGGCGGGATCAACATGAATACCCTTACTGTCGATAACATGCCCAAGAAATTGTACCTTCTCAATCCAAAAATCACACTTGGAAAATTTGGCGTATAATTTCTCTTCTCTGAGCAGTGTTAGTATAGCCTTTAAGTGTTCTGCGTGCTCTTCCTTACTACGTGAATAAATAAGGATATCATTGATGAATACAATCACAAACTTATCCAAATAGGGTTTGCACACTCGGTTCATTAAGTCCATAAATACAGCGGGTGCATTTGTTAGACCGAATGGCATTACTTGGAATTCGTAGTGGCCGTATCTCGTCCTGAAAGCCGTCTTAGGGATGTCTTCTTCCCTAACTCTCAGTTGGTGATAACCCGATCTCAAATCAATCTTCGAGTAGACACTCGATCCTTGTAGTTGATCAAACAGATCGTCAATCCTTGGCAACAGATACCGGTTCTTCACCGTAAGTTTGTTCAACTCACGATAATCGATACACATCCTGAAGGTTCCATCCGTCTTCTTCACAAACAACACAGGTGCTCCCCACGGTGATAAACTTGGGCGAATAAATCCTTTATCTAACAATTCCTGCAATTGCCCAGATAACTCCTTCATTTCCGACGGTGCTAGCCTATAGGGTGCTTGTGCTACGGATGCTGCTCCTGGCACCAAGTCAATTTGAAATTCCACTTGACGAGTCGGTGGAAGGCCAGGCAAGTCCTCAGGAAATACTTCTGGAAAGTTCCTGACTACTGGCACATCCTCAAGTCGCTTCTCCTCCGACTTCTTCTCAGTGACTTGAGCTAAGAAGACTTGACATCCTCGTTCGATGTACTTCACAACTTTGACGCAAGAAATGATGCTCAGACGTGTTTTACTTCGCTCGCCGCGAACGATTAGGGTTTCGTCATTCAGAGGGATGTGAACCACCTTCTCGTCACAAATGATTTTAGCGTGGTTCTTGGATAACCAATCCATTCCTATAACGAGGTCGAAACTGCCAAGTCTAATAGGCATAAGGTCAATGACGAATGGTGTGTCTAGTAGGCGTAGGGTGCAACCTCGAAGTATAGTGTTAGTGGTTACTAGCTTTCCATCGGCTAGTTCAATCTCGTATGTGGTGTCTAGTTTGGTTGGTGTAATATTAAGTAGAGGTGCAAGGTAAATAGATACGAAACTTTGATCGGCTCCGGAATCAAATAAAACTTTAACAAGGCGGTTGTTTAGAAAGAACGTACTCGTGACTACGTTCGGATCTTGCTGGACATTTCCATCTCCCAGCACATACGCTCTTCCTCGTGCATTGTTGTCCTTGTTTAGGCACTGACGCCTGTAGTGTCCTTTCTCTCCACAAGCATGGCATACTACAGCCACGGGTTGCAAGTTAGCTCCTGTTGCCTTGCAATCTTGTGTCTTATGTCCAGTCCTTGAACATTTCCCACACTTAGCATAGTAGAGTCCAGTGTGATACATCTTACACTTGTCGCAGAATGGGGAAGGTCCAGCATACCTAACATTCTTAACCGGTGCGGCGACATAAGCTCTGACAGCTTCCTGTCGTCGGATCTGTTGGTTGTGGTGGGTGTTTCTGTCATGGTGGTAGTTACGGTTGGGGTTACGGTTGTTGTTGTTGTTGCTGTTGTTGTTGTTGTTGTTGTTTGTCTTTCAATCATCAAACTTCCTTTTGTGATCGTTGTTTCCCTGAGCAGAGTTACGCTTAATCTCCCGGTCTAGCAGTCTTTGGGCAATAGTCATTGCTTCTTCCAAAGATTGAGGCTTCGACGAGGTGACGTTTCCCTCAATGCTCCTAGGTAGTCCCTGATAACGCTTAAAATTAACATGTTTTTAGTCGCGTTATTGTTTATTTTATGCATGGAAATTGGTCATATTTGTATATATTTATTACTTAATCGTGGAAAAGTGTTTATGCATGCAAATATAGCCAAAAGCAGGTAAAAATGATTAAAAATGAAGAAATGATGTGATCATGCACATTTGGAGAGTTTCGAAAAGATAAAGAATGAAAGAAACGTCGCATGGACAAAAGGATTTGATAAAGACAAGTTTTCTACATATATTTATCAAGGAAATATCAAGTTCTAATGAATAAAGTCATGCCACGAAGAAGGATAATGCATGCAACGTAAAACGACAAAGAAAATACAAATGAAATTCTTCCAGATAGGGTCCAACCGATCGGATGCAACCCGCATCCGATTCGGTTGGAATGTGCCAAAAGAATGGCCATCCGATCGGATGGAGAGAAACCGATCGGATGGAGTTGACTGAAGTTACAAGTTTTGCATTTATGGACGTATTTACTCCCCATAATCATGTGTGGCTGATCATTTCTGCTTATTAACTCTAGAGGGACGTTTTTACTTGAAGGATAAGTGTTATTATGCTATATAATGACTACTTAGGGTCTAGAATTACTTGTACCACCAAATATCTAACTTAGTATTACACCAAATCTTGTTAGTTCATCTTATATTGCCTGAAAGTTTACTAAGTGTTGTGAAAACGTCCAGAACATGTTGAGTTAGAGTCTCAAACATTGGTTCGAGTTTGGAGTTGTTTACTTACGTTAGTGAGCAATTGGAGGAGTGTGGTTGCTATAGTTCCACAAGTTTATTCATTGTAATTCTCAAGACTAGGTACACCTTGATACTTATAATGAACAATTGTTACTTTAAGTTTTATGAAAGTTTTCTTATTTACTTGTGTTTTAATATGATTGCTATGGAGTAATTTGTGATATACTTGTGTATATGATGTGATTGGTTCTGGAGTATTCTTTTAATTAAAAAGGTGATGCATGAAAACATATCTATTTTATGAGTTTGTTGAAATAACATCTTTTCTTGCTTAATTTGTCGGTAAAAACAATCTTTTGAAAAATGGGTCCGAAAGGAATTTCAACTTGTTTTTATTCCAAAACATTAGTGCACGAATTAGTATGGAATAGGATGCTTGACAACCATCTTATTTACTTGTTAAAATGGATTTGAGAAGATTTCATCACGAAGAAGGACCGAAAGGATTCGTAGGAATTCATAAGAAAAGAATTGATTTTCAAAACAACCATGTGATTATAGAATTGTCATACTCATTTGATATGTCCGAAAGGAGTAATTTAGGTGATAGAATTCTTAGTGGTAGTTAAAACATGACATACATCCTAATTACCAATCAAGGAATTATACACAAGTATATGTTTAGTTTTTATTGAGTTTCTTTTAAATTAATATTCACATAAATTTGGATTGACAACCCTTATTTAACAAACGTTTTTCTTATTACTAAAACAACCAAATCCCTTGGGACGATCTCGACTTACCCACCTTTATTACATCGGACGAGTATACTTGCTCGTATGTGCTAAATAATAATCGGATAATTCGTGTTTATAAATTTTAAAACTTGTACTAATAAAACGCACATCAAGTTTTTGCCGCCGTTGCCGGGGATTTGATTAATTTTCTTAGTTTTTAGTAATAAAATTGTTTATAATTTGTGAATTTTTAAAGTTTTTAGAGTAAAAAGTAAAAAAAAAAAAAAAAAAAAAAAAAAAAAAAAAAAAAAAATTGGTTTTTAACCAACCGAATCGGATGGGTTACCATCCGATAGGTTGGTGGTCTCGGTTAAATTTTTAGGATTCTGTTTTTCTTATTTAATGTTTATTTTTCTGTTTTTAGTTAATTAGTTTTAATGATTATATGATTAATGTTAGTTATTATTAGTTATAAGTTGTCACTATGAGTAACTTTAATGTTTTTAGTATTTTAATTATAGTTAATGTTTTAGTAGTTTTATGAGTACCTTAATTAATGTTTTTAATGTCCTTAAAGTTATCATTACTGTTTTATTAAATTTAAGTCTCATATATATATAAAAAAAAAAAAAAAAAAAAAAAAAAAAAAAAAAAAATTAGTTCCAGAAAACTCCAACCGAATCGGTTGCGGGTTCCAACCGATCGGTTGGAAGTGGTAAATTGTGCCATCCGATCGGATGGAGTTCCATCCGAACGGATGGAGGTCTCGGTAAAATTTGTAACATTTTTATTTTTTTAGTTTATTTTCAATTCTTAGTGTTTTAGTCTGTTAATTTACTTGTTCTTATTTCATATTGAGAGTTATTTGATTACAACTAACCCCCATGCTAATGATTTGGATGTTTTTGTTGATGGTTATGTTATAGTTAGTAATTGTTTAAGTTGAAATGAAGAGTTTGAGTCAGATTTTGGCATACTTGAAAGATTTGGAAGATATGTTCAAGGATTCCGGTGATTCCTTGGAAAAGTTGGAAAGCATGTTGGAAAAGGCTAAGTTGGATTTAGATGGAGAAGAGGTTGTTGGTGACAATGTGTCTTACTTGCCTCATGAAATGTGTTATCCAAAGAAGGAGAAGGAAAGGAAAGTTGTTGTTTTCACAAGAGCACCACCTAAGGAATATGATGCTCCACACATGAGGTATTCTACACCTTGTGCGGTGGAAGGAGTTAAAGCGTGGGATGCGGAATTGAATATGGAATATGGAGACAATTACATTTCGGAAGAAGTGCTTGACAAGCTTGGTTTTGTTAGGCTTGACTATGGAAGTTATGGAAGAAAGGAAGTGAAAGGAGTTAGAGTGAATATTCATGGTCACATCTTCAAAGTTGATTTTGTGGTTTTGGAATATACTAATGCTGATGAACCGGAGGTTATCTTTGGTAGAGATTTTCTTGTGAATACCAAGTGTACATTGGATTTTGCACTTGGGGAGTTACGAATTAACATAAGTGATTTGAAAGAAGGAAAGAGTGTGAATGAAATGCTTGTTGATGTTTGTGAAGGAATGGAAGAGATGAAGGAAGGAAGGAAGGGCTGAAATTTGTAAGATGGGCAAAGCTAACCGAAACAAAACACCATTGAACAAATTAACCCAACCCTCCACCCAAAAAGAAAAAGAAAACAAATCATCATCATCATCATCCAAAACACCACCAAATTCACCAAAAAGTACCAAACCTTTAACCAAAGAGCAAAAACAAGCTATCTTGGAGAATCTTGAAGCAAAAATTAGTGAATTGATGGAAAACAAACCGGTCATTGAAGTGTTAAGAAATTACATGGATTATAGGAAGAAATTAGATGGAGTTATGTTGGCGAAGTCGAAGTTGGAAGATAATAGTTTTGATGAAGTAGAGGAGAGAAGGATAATTGAGAATGGGCTCCCAAAGAAAATGAATGATCCCGAAAATTTTGTTTTGCCGGTTAAAATTAATGGGACAACTCTTTTATATGCATTAGCCGATACGGGTTCGAGTGTGAGTATTATGCCTTATCCATTGTATCATAAGTTAGGATTAAGAGACCCTACACCTAACAATTCTAAACTCACCATGGCGGATAATTCTAAGGCAAAAGCAATGGAGGAAGTAAGAAATGTGAGAGTTCAAATTGGTTATCAAGCGTTCTTGGCGGATTTTCTTGTGTTGGATGTTGCGGTTGATAAGGAACTACCTTTGTTGTTAGGTAGACCATACTTAAGAACTTGTGGAGCTATAATAGACATGGTAAGAGGTACCATGACAATTGATGATGGAGTTCTTAAGAATACTTACTATCCAAAGCCTAGAGGGGTAGTAACGGGGATGATAATGATGAGGACCAATAGGAGGATTAACTTGGTTGCTTTGAAGTGGGAAGAGATGAAGATGGTAGACCTAAGTTTGGCCCATGCACACCTAGTTTCTTTGATATTGAAGATGAAATGGAGAGAGCTCTAGTAATGGAGGCTTTCTTTAATCCATTTAAAAATATTTTTGTGTTTAACAAATTGACAGATTTTCTTGGATCTTTACCGGTCCAATTGAAGAACTTAGAATGGGGTTCCGATGGTCATAGCATTTACAAAAGAGAGGAAGGAGATGGCGATTGGCATTGCAAATTTGATATCACATGTCCTAGCGGAAGGAATTTTGCACGAAGTTTCAAAACTCAAAAGACTACTAGGAAGTTGTCAAACAAGTATCGTGGAGAAGACATTCTTAGGAATGAATATTTCTATGGATGAAGAAGAATGATCACAAGAATAAAGCACATCTTGTGCTATTTGTTTGTTTTGTATTATTAATTTCATGCAATTTATTTTATGTTTTTAGGTTTTATGCATTTCATGTTTGAATAAGACTATCTATTTATCTATCTAGTTTATCTATTGATCTATTTTATCTAGTTTTTTTTTAGTTATGTATTAGTCTTAAGTTAGAAGTAGAAATGATGACCAAATTTTTGGTAGACAAAGTGTGTTTGGAATACATACAAAATAATAAGTTTTTGAAGAGATAAGAACTACTAGTGCTTGTACCAAGTTTAGTAGTAGAAAAACTTTAAAAAATCAATTTCATACAAAACCGAACGGATGTATTCACAACTGATCGGATGGAATTGAATATATAAACCAAAATTTTCAAAAACCCAAGAAAACTACACACACAATCCACCAAGAATTGGGGTTAGAAATTCGACCATTAGATGTTGTTTAAGAGTTGCAGGAGTGATAATTGATCATCAATGGCATCAAGTCAAGTAAGTTATATCATTAATTTCATTCAATTAGGTTTAAATTCGGATGATTGAAATTAGGGCATGAATTGGGTATTTTTGAATTATTTCGAATTAAGATGTAATATTTTGGGGATAAGTGATTAGATGATAGGAAAATGCATTGCAAAAAGAATTAGAGCAATTGATTAAGTTTTGAGTAAGAATTCATTGATTGAATTTTCGGATTGAATTGGGTATAATCTTTGGAGCTAGTTTATTTGCAATTGATGAATCCCAGATGTTACATGCTTGATAATTAGTGATGTTAGGTAATTGCATTGTTGATTATAGCACTAATTGGAAGATTTTAGTAGATGATGTTCTTGGTTTTCATAGGATCATTAGGTTGATGATTGGAAATGTTACGAATAGTTGATAGGAGAGTTTAGATGTTAGAAGTACTCAAGAATGGTAGATTACACGTTTGAAAGAAGTTCGGATTGATTGGGAAACGTTTAGAATGGATTGAGGATGCATGAAGGAAACAAAAACTTCAGCCGAATCGGTTGCGAGTTGCAACCGAACGGATTGGAGAATGCCAAAAGATCCATCCGATCGGATGGACCTCAATCCGATCGGATGGATGCCACAGAAAAAATTTTGACATTTTTGAAAATGTGTTTTCTAGTTTCTAAATTGATTGGTATTAGTTTTTATACTTTTATAATAACATAATTTGATATTTCTTTCAGGGAAATGTTGCAAGATTGGGTCGTAATCAAAGAAACCCGATTGTTAACAAGTATTTGAAAAGGAACGAGAGGAAGAGGATCACTTTCAGTTTGAAACCGGAGTCTAATGATAATGTCAAGTTTTCTAATGTGCAAAACAAAGATGAGAAGAATGCGTATAGGGAACGTCTTTCAAAACTTCAAGAGAGAAAGATTTCTAAGCCAAGATTGATTGATTGGGAATTGCTTGCGGAATATGAATGTGAAGATCAATTGAGGAGCATGATGACTATGATTAATGTGTATCCCGGTGATGGGGATAGGTTTGAATATTATTCTTGGGAGAGAGCTTTTAGTATACGTGAGGATGTTTACAAGGAATGGTGTTTGGAGTTCTTTTCTACATTTTACTTTGATAGGAAGGTGAATGATGTTCTTGGGGATGTTTGTGTTTGGTTTAGATTGTGTGGTCGCGAACATGCTTTATCTTTGCCAAATTTTGCAGTTTCCCTTGGTTTGTATGAGGAGAGTGAGGTTAATCATAGGTTGTTTGGACCACATTTTGTGAGTTTGGCTAGAGCTAATGATCAATACACGGGTATTGATGCTTATTAGAATAGAATTGGTGATCCAACTTGTCTTAGGAGGAATTCTTCTAGGATTAGGAATCCGTTGTTGAAGGTGTTACAAAAGTTGATTTCTTGGGGATTGTTGCATAGGAGTGGAAGTCAAGACAAATGTAGTCAACCGGACCTATGGGTTATGAAGTTGTTGGAGGAAGATAAGAATGGGAATGTGGCATGGATTATTTCCGAATATCTTTCTAAAAGAGAACCGGGGATTAAGAGACAAAGTGATGTTTTTGGAGGTCACTATGTGACCGTTTTGGCTAAGAATCTTGGGTATTTTAATGATAATGAGTTGAGGAAGTGTCGAGTGAGGATGGAGAGTGAAATATGGGATGCTTTTAGTTTTAGAAAAGAATTGGATAGGAATAACAAGACTTTGGGACCTTGGACCGAACCAAGTGTGGGGGCGCAATCAGGAGCTTATGCGGAAGCACCTTCACAACCTCAAATGGGAAGTTTACCGGGGAATACTCAAAGTGGATTTGATTCAGGATGGGGTGATTGGAACCGAGAGTTAAATGCTATTGAGTGTAGGGATGTTTGGAAAGATTCAATGCTAATGAGGAATAATTACAATTTTGATTATTCCATGCCTATGATCCAACATTTGGAACAAGATACCAATTATGAGGTACCCCCTACAACCCACCAAATGTTCCACCATACCCTTTACCATATTCTCCATATCCTGGACCATATCCCTACCCTTATCCTGGTTATTCACCATTTTCCGAGCCATACCCTCCATACGGTAGACTTCCCGAGTATGGTAGTTCAGGTGTCAATGTTGGTGGATCAAGTTTTAATCATGGAGGATCGAGTTATGATGTTGGAGATTCGTCATCGAGAGCTGGAAAGAAGAAGCGACGAGTGGTGGATGAGGACGATGAAGATGACGTTGATGAGGATGAAGAGAAAAGCAAGGACGAGTTCATTCGTTCAGATGTTAGTTATTGATGGTGACGTGTGATCATATGGTTTATGATTGGTTTTAAAAACAATTATGTGTCGAATGAATTCTATTTCCACTACCTTTAACTATTTATGTTAGGATTTATAACGTAACTTAATTTTCTATTTATTTCGTTTAGATATTTTTGTTTGTGTTTGTTTGGTTGTTTTGTATATTTTGCAGTTTTCTTGCAGGGGTTTTGTTACGGAAGCATATAGTTGATCAACGTTTGGAGCCGATAAACTCATTCGCTTATTATGATCAAATATGCATGTTGCGCATTTAACTCCGGTATTTTCTAAATTTTTCCATTTCCTTTACTTTGAAGTTATTTTTTATTACATTGAGGACAATGCAAAACTTAAGTGTGGGGGAGGGAAGAAAATAGAAAAATTGCATAATTTTTAATTTTTATTTTTATTTTAAATTTTCATTTTTTTTAGTCGTGAACTTTAGTAACTAGTAGTAGTTCGCCCTTCATATTTTAGTTAAAATAAGGTTGATTCAATGGTAAATAATAATGATATTTTTGGAGAATAAATTTAAGTGTAAAGAGCAATTCGTCTCGGAATTGATAACATTTGCTAGCACAATTTTATACCCTTATTACTATAAATTGTGAGGATTAGTTTTTTTTATGTGAATAGTGTTTCTTATACTATTTATATATTTCATGATGAGTTTGCCGGTGGTTGTGTTAATTCTAGAACTTGTACTTGTTATGCATTACGATTAATTCATTTTCGAATGATAAGGATATATTCATATGATAAGAGGCAAACTTAGGAATAAAACCAAATGGCCATCCGTTTACAAAATAATTTTTGCTAACCACATCGGTTAATTACCCTCGTATTTGGAACCCATTTGTTAGCGTTTATCTTTAACGCTAGATACCCTTAGTTACACCCTCCGAGCCATCCTTTTTATTTTGTTAAATCCAGAAAAATACAAAAAGATTTTACACTTTAAACCTTAGCCTAACCCTTGTCGAAGTCTAAATGGTGGGTTGCTAGTTGCTTGGTATGTTGGATTGTTTTTTATGATTATTAGTTAGCCACACTTCACCAATCATGTGTGTGCCATTCCAACAAAGACGAAGGATGCATACTTCTTATTTGTATTTTTTGTAGTGTATGCTTATGCGAAGTGTGGGGGAGATGTTATAAAAAAAAGTTTAAATAAGTCATCGCAACTATAAGGGGACAATTATAGCAAATGTGCTATATTATTATGAATAAAGAAAGTTATGTGATATGTTGTTAGCCAATGTGCTAAGTATGAAGAATATTTTTATGGTGAATCGATGTATCGACATGTTAAAGTTCGAAGAAGAGAAAAATTGTAACTATTATCATTTTTGGGCTTGTGGTTTGTTCGTGATTAGCAACAATGGGACTTAGACTTTGATTTTATTTTTCTTTTAAAACCAATTTCATAAATATTCCCATGCATTATCCTTACCTTTTTGACTTAGTGTAATTATTTGCACGAAAGTTTTATTTACCCTTAGTCTAAACGTTACAACCCGAATAAAAGACCTCTTTGATGAGTTATTCTATTATTTTGATACTTGTACAAGCCTATGGTAAGAAACATAAATCATGACTGAGCAATGAGTGATCTATTAATCATGACACATATTGAGTGATGAGTGAATTTCAAATTATCTCCGTGAGGTGTGTAGAATTGTTATCAAAGCTCTTTATTTACTTGATTGAGTTCAAATAAGATATTTGCACTATTGCCATTGAATTCAATTTTCTTTTGATTAAGACTTGCTCGAGGGCGAGCAAAGCTCAAGTGCGGCGGATTTGATAACGCTTAAAATTAACATGTTTTTAGTCGCGTTATTGTTTGTTTTATGCATGGAAATTGGTCATATTTGTATATATTTATTACTTAATCGTGGAAAAGTGTTTATGCATGCAAATATAGCCAAAAGTAGGTAAAAATGATTAAAATGAAGAAATAAAGTGATCATGCACATTTGGAGAGTTTCAAAAAGATAAAGAATGAAAGAAACGTCGCATGGACAAAAGGATTTGATAAAGACAAGTTTTCTACACATATTTATCAAGGAAATATCAAGTTCTAATGAATAAAGTCATGCCACGAAGAAGGATAATGCATGCAACGTAAAACGACAAAGAAAAGACAAATGAAATTCTTCCAGACAGGGTCCAACCGATCGGATGCAACCCGCATCCGATTCGGTTGGAATGTGCCAAAAGAATGACCATCCGATCGGATGCAGAGAAACCGATCGGATGGAGTTGACCGAAGTTACAAGTTTTGCATTTATGGACGTATTTACTCCCCATAATCATGTGTGGCTGATCATTTCTGCTTATTAACTCTAGAGGGACGTTTTTACTTGAAGGATAAGTGTTATTATGCTATATAATGACTACTTAGGGTCTAGAATTACTTGTACCACCAAATATCTAACTTAGTATTACACCAAATCTTGTTAGTTCATCTTATATTGCCTAAAAGTTTACTAAGTGTTGTGAAAAAGTCCAGAACATGTTGAGTTAGAGTCTCAAACATTGGTTCAAGTTTGGAGTTGTTTACTTACGTTAGTGAGCAATTGGAGGAGTGTGGTTGCTATAGTTCCACAAGTTTATTCATTGTAATTCTCAAGACTAGGTACACCTTGATACTTATAATGAACAATTGTTACTTTAAGTTTTATGAAAGTTTTCTTATTTACTTGTGTTTTCATATGATTGCTATGGAGTAATTTGTGATATACTTGTGTATATGATGTGATTGGTTATGGAGTATTCTTTTCATTAAAAAGGTGATGCATGAAAACATATCTATTTTATGAGTTTGTTGAAATAACATCTTTTCTTGCTTAATTTGTCGGTAAAAAAAATATTTTGAAAAATGGGTCCGAAAGGAATTTCAACTTGTTTTTATTCCAAAACATTAGTGCACGAATTAGTATGGAATAGGATGCTTGACAACCATCTTATTTACTTGTTAAAATGGATTTGAGAAGATTTCATCACGAAAAAGGACCGAAAGGATTCGTAGGAATTCATAAGAAAAGAATTGATTTTCAAAACAACCATGTGATTATAGAATTGTCATACTCATTTGATATGTCCGAAAGGAGTCATTTAGGTGATAGAATTCTTAGTGGTAGTTAAAACATGACATACATCATAGATTGTATAACTACTCATTTTTAGTTGCGCATCATAACAAGTTTTACACCAAACTTTGTACTTGAATTGTCATAATACTCCTAATTACAAATCAAGGAATTATACACAAGTATATGTTTAGTTTTTATTGAGTTTCTTTTAAATTAATATTCACATAAATTTGGATTGACAACCCTTATTTAACAAACGTTTTTCTTATTACTAAAACAACCAAATCCCTTGAGACGATCTCGACTTACCCACCTTTATTACATCGGACGAGTATACTTGCTCGTATGTGCTAAATAATAATCGGATAATTCATGTTTATAAATTTTAAAACTTGTACTAATAAAACGCACATCAGTCCCTTAATATATCTTTCCAACAACTTTTCCAAATCAGGAACCTTTGAAACTCAAAGTGTGGCAAGCTCCTGAAATCTACTATCATAAGCCTTGAGATCATTTCCATTCACAACCAATAGGTGAAACTCATCTACTAGTTTCTTGATCTCTCCTCTAGGGCAAAACTTCTTCAACATCTTTTCCTTAAACTCAGCCCAGGTGATCTGATAAGCCTCCTCCACACCTATCTTTTGAGCAGTTGCGTTCCACCAAGACAACGCATCTTCCAACATTGTTCTAGTAGCAAACGAGACTCTGCTTTCAGCGTCACAACCGCTCCTCACAAACACAGTCTCAGTTCGCTCAAACCATCGAGCAAGCTGTGTCACTTCTTCAGTATCTTTGAAGTGGGATGGTTTACAAGATATGAAGTCCTTATAGGTACACTTCCGAGTCGCAAAGGACTCACTTTCTGCAGTGGGTCAGTTGTTGCTACTTGATCGCACCATTGCAGCAGCTTGCTCTTCTAGAGCTGCAGTAACGCTGTCGGCAACCAATTTCTTTATAGCAGCTTGAGTCATAGCAGGTGATGCGGCGGTAGTTGTGGTTTTCCTAGGGGCCATGATTCTATAAAATCGCAAGTGCATAAGTAAGGATCCCAAACATCGATCAATAACACGAGAAATAACATAACCAAGCTCATAATAGTCGAGATCATCACAAAACACATCATAATCACACCATGAATACATACATCAACATAAACCATATCATTCATAAATAATCATCACGACATGTAACAACACATATGGAAATTATAATAAATCTCAATATGGGAGCATAATAAAAGATCAGACAACCAAAACATCATAAATCAATATCAATACAGTATAATCAAAACCAACATAAAGTTTTAATAATTTGAATTCATTGTTACAAAATAATAAGATACAATATTATTAATGCCACAGGCGGCAAGTTAAGATGTCTCTGAATGTAATGATACGTCATAGATCTATGAAGGTCCAGGTGCGCCTCCTGATCTCCTCTCTAGCTCTCTGATGATCCTGATCATTTCAATCATCTCATCATCTCTAGATCTCTCCCGGGCCTGAATCTCCTCAATCGTGACTGACAGAGTGTGGATGGTGGTACTAGATGTGGTCAGCTCCTGGGTCTGATGCTCCAGCATCTGTTGCGTGATTATCGCTATATCTCTCAAATCCTCCATCTCATGCCTCTACACATCTAGTCTATGGCCGAACTTAGTGATAGTAGCCTGTGCCTCCTCGATCTCGGTCCCCATCATCTCAAATACAGTATCTAAAGTTGTCCTATGCACAACGAGGTTCCCGACCTCCTCCTGCATAATCTCAATCCTCTCCAAGGATATATCCTCAATAACGCTCAACAGCCCATCAAGATGATCCTCATGTCTAACCAACCTAGCAGCCAATAGAGGGATAGTATGGTGTATCGGCTCCCCAGTAACCGGTAACACCGCTGAAAAGCCCTCTCCAAGCTCAGCAGCCCTAGGTGACCCCTCAATAAACCTCCATCGACGAATGCACTCCAACAAGAACGACCATCGGCGGGCATCAACAAATCTATGAATGCCGGGTGAGGTGGTGGTCTCAGTAGGAACAGATGATGGTGATGGAATAGGTGACGAAGCAGGTGATGGTATCGGCACAGTAGTATTCTGAGAGTAGAAAACCATAGGTGGTGGCATGGGTGGCAGAACCTCAGAAGAGTGTGGTGCGGTGTAAGTAGGCAGCATGTAAGGATGTGGCTCAGGTAATGGTGATACAGGTGATGATGACGGAGATGGTGAAGGCGCTGGTGATGCCACAGGTGTCAGCTCGGCCACAAACACAGGTGGTAGTACAGGTGTGGGTGATGGTGCAGATGTAGGTACTGGTGGTGGAACAAATGAAGCAGGCAAAATACAGACTCGTTTCTGAGTCGTGCATTTGCGGGTAAAGCTATCACCATGGTATCAAAACAATTCTCCAAAAGGCTCAGGCTCAAAGGGCTCAAGGGTCCTCACTCGCTTGCATCGATGAGTCGGTGTAGGCGGGGATAGTGGTGGGATAGAAGCAGTAGTGTCAGAAGTATCAGAGTTAGAAGACTCGTCATCAGTATCTGAACCGGTGTGGTGACTAGCAGGTGGTGTATGACGGTCATCAGCCGCAAGAAACTGTTGAGACGTAAGATACTGATCATATAGGTACTGATCTTGTGTCATAGGTCCACAGACAGGACGAAAAAGAGGCTGTATAGCAAAAGAATCAATAGGTGTAGAAGCAACCTCACCCTCCTCGAAGTGCTCAGTCTCTGCAGATGGGTCTCCAGAAGGAACAGGAGATGGAATGACAGGTGATACAGGTAGGGTGTCATGGTCAGAATCATGGGTGTCTTGGGTGTCGTACGTGTCATAGTCAGATAGGTCAATGGTAGGATAGGTGGATGATGTCAGCATGACGTCGTCATTGTCAGACAATATAATAACTGGGGGCGACATGGTACTGTAATATCCCAAAATAGTAGTAATATAAGTCATTTAGTTTCCATAATGCTACATGCACAGTGATCATGGTTCTATAGTGAACTAAATGCAATGGGTGATAAAAATCAAACCTTAAAACATGATTTTGACAAGCGCTGGCATGGAGGGCACTTTGGTGATAAATAGTTTGTTTAGAAATCCGGTGTGGTTATAGTCCAATGTTTTGAAAACAATCATTTGGTTCTCTATAACCATGGCTTTGATGCAAATCTGTAACACCCCAAAATTTGATAAGCATCGGAAGTCTAATCGGGGTCATTACAGTTTAGTACACAATCATACTCATAGAAAACAATTCAAAAGATAGTCAATATCATTCCATGAAAACTCAAAGTAGTCAGAGTTACAAACATTTTCCAAATGTTAATTGTTTCGCAAAAGAAGTGATGAGTTTGAAAAGAATGATATAGTTATTGAAATAAAAAGGGAGGTCCTGTGTGCCCTTTTGCCAGCTCCGTGCCACCATGCCTGCTAGTTTCCTGAGATACTCATGCTTAAAAAGTCAACACAACGGTTGAGTGAATCCATAGTAGTTTAAATAGTAATAGTGTGAACACAAGTCAAGCATTTGAAATAAACAAGCCAAGATAGATAGGTCTTGACTAAACTGGTGTAATATTGCTCCTAAGCCTCACGAAACGCAAGCCTTAACATCGTATCGAAATATCATAAAGATAAAATCACCTACACCACGGGGGATGTATCTTAACAAAGGGGCCCTTGGTGACTATAAATGTGCCAAATTTCCATGGTACCTCGAATATAGCACACCTCCTGCCAAATAATCACTTTGACAGAGATGGGCTGCCATTCCAATAAATCTATCAACTATATTCGCGCTCACTCGCAAGTGATTAAGGTTCATGATATGAGGGACTTGTAGCACGGGTGTCAACTTAGGCAATATCAGGTAGTAATAGCATTCAGAAAATACTTGTGTTCGATTTATAGCATGTATCTCCCCACGGGGTTTAAAAACAATTAAAAATGTTGGACCATGAACTCACCTGACAGGTGTGTAAATCACAACGGTGCTCAAAAGTGACGGTGTACTGCTACGACTAGCAATGAAATTCCTCCGACTTACGACCTATATATATATATATTGTCATCGGTGTCTTAGTTTCGATTCGTAAACGACATGTGATATGTCTCGAGTACGGTAATATCCATTCGGGTGTCTTAATATATTCCAAAATAACTTTACATAGTTATTTATAACGTTGATACGAACCGGTGTTCAATAATTGTTAATTTATTCGTGATATTAACATCGTTAATAAAAATATTTATAATTAAATATTTTTAGTAAAAATACATATTTATTTTAAAGTTACAAAATATATATATATATAGGGGGCCATTCATGTCCCTCATTTTTTAAATCTAATGGCTAAAATCAGTCCAAAAATTAAACTGACGCATTTCAAACCACTATAAAATAAAAAAAACACACACATGTCAAATTTAAAAATGTGAAATCACAAATACGCTCTCAAATTTTACCAGTTATCACCACCTACTTCCACCGCCTACCATCACCTATTTCCACCGTCGACCACCACCTATTTCCACCGCCGACCAGCACCTACTTCCACCGCTGACCACCACCGTGTTCATCACCTATCACCACCATAAAAATACCACCGCTAATCACAATCATCATAATCAAAACGGAAAAAATCTCACAATTAACAGTTATAACTAAACAATCATCCAACCCAGAACACGAAGAAGATGAAAAATACAAAATTACTAAACAGAGATACATTGTAAGTGTGAATTTAAGTTTTTTTTTATTAATGAATATTTTTTATTCATTTATTCCTGGCAAATTATTTTTAGTGTTTATAATTTTTTAGTAATTAGTTATCTGGATGAATAATTTAGATAATTTTGTAAAGGTTGATGAAGAATATGAAGATATAGATCCAAATAAGATTGTAATTTGTCGTTGTTTTTTGTTGCACACCAAGTGTTTGATGAAATGTGTAGTTTTTTTCACATGTGAAGAATTTCTTCACTTGTGAAAATATACGTCTAGTAGCTTTTTAAGATGTGTGAAGAATTTCTTCACTTGTGAAAATATACGTATATTTTGGATTATTTAAGTATACTAAAAGTTTTTTGGATTATTTAAGTATACTAAAAGTTTCTTCACGAGTGAAGAATATCGAGATTAGCGTTTTTTTTTTTTTATTATTTAAGTATACTAAAAGTTTCTTCACGAGTGAAGAATATCGAGATTAGCGTTTTTTTTTTTTTATTATTTAAGTATACTAAAAGTTTCTTCACGAGTGAAGAATATCGAGATTAGCGTTTTTTGATTATTTAAGTATACTAAAAGTTTCTTCACTAGTGAAGAATATCGAGATTAGCGTTTTTTGATTATTTAAGTATACTAAAAGTTTCTTCACGAGTGAAGAATATCGAGATTAGCGTTTTTTTTTATTATTTAAGTATACTAAAAGTTTCTTCACTAGTGAAGAATATCGAGATTAGCGTTTTTTGATTATTTAAGTATACTAAAAGTTTCTTCACGAGTGAAGAATATCGAGATTAGCGTTTTTTTGATTATTTAAGTATACTAAAAGTTTCTTCACTAGTGAAGAATATCGAGATTAGCGTTTTTTGATTATTTAAGTATACTAAAAGTTTCTTCACGAGTGAAGAATATCGAGATTAGCGTTTTTTTGATTATTTAAGTATAGTAAAAGTTTCTTCACGAGTGAAGAATATCGAGATTAGCTTAGGTGTGTACTGTTATACTGTAATGATCGTGTTTTGTGATTAAATATTTTGCTTCAGTTATTCTTGAGCATTGCTCTATTGATAGCTAGTATAATAGGTTTTTGAAGTTAGTAGGATTTTAGGTATTATTGAATATGCAATATGCTTATCAGTTGCAGAAGGAAATATTCGGAAACTTGACCACCATGTGCGGGGTAAATAGATGATGTGTATAAAGTCTAATTAGCCATGCTTATTAGTCATAGTTATCATTGGTATGATTGTTTTCTGTGACGTTTGAGGCTAAACTCACTGAATTCTTTGACAGAGTGTTACGAAGCCCCCTTTTTGGACTGACTTTTGAGGCTATCTATCCTTGGACTGACTTTTTGGTCTCGTTGTTTCTGGAAGTTGCAAGTTGCAAAAGGGCATCCTGCACCATCAGCACCTAGAGAGCAGCCTGTGAAAAAGAGTGCATCGAAGCCCCCTTCAAGGCAGTCAAGATCTGGAGCTGAGGTTGCGAATGACACATCCGTCGTCGAAGATGAAGGTAACTATCTGATATATGTAACTAAACAATAGTCAGTTTTGATGCTTTGGAATCAGATGTTATATTCTTAGTAGTGAGCTTTTGGAACTCTGATTTGTAGTTGATACAGTTACCTTGTTTCTTGGTTGCTTTCTTGGGTATTTGTTGTTCTGTAAAATTTCAAAGTATCCGACATAAGGGTATTAATTACTTGTATATTGATTTTACTAGCTGAGGTGTTGTCGGTTTACGTGAAAAATGTGCCGTCCACTGCACTTGCTTCCCAGATTGAGGAGGATTTCAAGAAGTTTGGTAAGATCAGGCCAGATGGTGTTGAAATCAGAACCAGAAAGGTTGGTTCATTTAACATCATGCATAACATGTCTTTCGAGCGTTAAAAGACACTGATTATGAGTTCCTTATATGGATGCAGGATATCAATGTGTGCTATGCATTTGTTGAGTATGCACTGGTGTTAACAACACTATATGTTTTAAATCTCTGAAGTCTCTTATTAAGTGTAAGGTTCTGATTGTCCCTTAAACAGTTAAGTTTCTGCAACCATCATAACCCGCTATATGTTGAGTATGCAGGATATCCTGATTGTCCCTTAAACAGTTAAGTTTCTGCAACCTTTTATCATTCATAACCCGCTAACATGATCCACATGTACCCATATGTTTTAAATCTCTGAAGTCTCTTATTAAGTGTAAGGTTCTCTTTTGGGATCTTCCTGTCCCTTAAATTTCAGTGCTAATTAGAGTTGCCTTAATAGTATCCTAACTATTCTAAATGGTAGATTGTCACTCCTTTAGTTATATCACGATTTAGATTTTCTTTTTTAGTATACTGTTTTGTTCTGCTTTGGGGTGGCCATCTTGGGGTCGGAAAGAGTCACACAGATACCTCACTAAGTAAAATCTTGGGGGTGGCCAAGGAAAACAAGGGAAACCTCATCCTTTACTCGTATATATCAGTACACATTAAGTATCGTGAAGCTTTTCATACCCAATTTTTATAATCTCTAGTTAACGTAACTTGTTCGAGATGTTGGAGATGATTACTGACTGCCGAATTTCTTATAAACAAAGGTGGAATATTTTCGATTAGTATTTATCATACATCGCATTGTACAAGAAAGTATAAATAAAATGCATAAATAAAAACAGAAAAAATCAGTAGTATAAATGGCTCTGCACTTCTTTTGTTCATGCATATATTGTTGTTGCCTTCTCAACCAATCTCCCGTCGTATTATATTCTGGTATATCCGATGTGTTTTAACATCATTCTGCCAGTGTAATGAATTAATTTGAGATAAGGCCTTCAAGTTGAAGACATGTCTGGTTTTATTCTATGTTGTATATAGATTTTTCAGTAAGTACTTATTGTATTTAGTGTATGATGATGACTAACTGATTTAGTCAAATAACAATGGTATAGATAGTGAATGTAGTTGAAAAATCAGATTCTTTAGGGGATTTTTTGATGTTTCTGATGCTTCAATTATTGAGCACCACCATTCGATTCATTTTTCTTGACCAGCATTCTTGCAGTGAAACCCGCTGATCATAGACTACCTTTTGATTTCTTTCTACGTCCTAGGTTGTGGATCTGGCTGGTCCTAAGGACTTTGATATGAAATTATTTTTCATTGGTCTTATTTCTTTTACTCATGCGCACTGCTGATCTTCTTGATACGATTTATTGTTTTGTCTGCTTTTAGTCTGCAAGATTTATGTTTTTTGGCCAGTTGGATATCAAGTCTCGCACCAAATTGAATATAGGAACCTTCAGGAACAACAGTTAGGCTAATCACTTAAGAGTGCTCGGTTTAGGCTAATCACTTAAGAGTGCTCGATGCAGTGGTTTACCCACACCTTGTTTGTCACATTATCACTTTGCTTATTTCGTAAAACCCGCTAACATGGACTTGTTATCACAACATTATTTCAATTTCATAAGCATTGATTTGTAGATACAAATGTTGCATCTACCGTTTTGACAAGTCTGTATGTTATCTTCACCAAGTAGTGGAAAGTTGAAGGCGGGTTGGTCAGCTGTAAAAGCCAAAGGAAAAGGGTTAGGCAGAAAAATTACAGAGATTGAGGGTGCAAAAGATACTAGAATCAGAGCATATAGTAGTGATGGTGGGAGAAGTGATTATGATACGGATGATGTTATTGAGGAAGGAAGCTCCACCATCCTGCTTGATGAGGTCCTTGATGTACTAATTCAGAGATGGGACTGGGTTCACAGAGCAAATGCCTTGAGACTCTTGCCTAAAGAGACCAAGCTACAGGTAACACCTATCTAGTGATCCTAGTTTCTACCTGCTTACTTGCGATTTGGTCTATAGGTTGTGTTTTCATCTCAACTGGGTCATATGTGTAGATTGCAGAATCAAAAAGTTTAGCTAAACGAGGAAATAGGTTGAAAGTTAAGGTTTCTATAAATTCCTAAAACCTCCTAAATGGTTTCTATTCAAAGATTTAGATAATCGTTGTGACAAGCGGTGTATGATTTTTAAAAATGACGTGTCAAAATAGTTATAACTTTTTTTAATGGACAAAAAAGTGTTGATGGGTCAACCCAACGTGGCCAGGCTTGTTGTGACCCGCAGTAAAGAATGACCAGATTTGACACTACCTAACCCGCTTGACCTGGCCATCTTACTACCTTCACACATTTCCCTTCTCTTCTTCATTTATGTACATATTCAAACAAATATATGTTAAAATTGCGGAACAGAAGAGAACAGTACTAAATATCATGTGGACGGTTTGGAAACCGATATTAGAGTAATCAAAAACTGCTCTATCTTGATTGATTTTATGAGATTCCAGGCTAAAGTTATATTTACACCCAAACCTTTTTCTCATCACTGGCAAACTGAGAACAGTACCATGTCAGCGTGTCCACAATATTCCATAATACTAATGATATCTTTACTTTGTTAAATTGTGTCTCTGGACATTTGAGCAATAATCTTATTTAGATATTACCATGTATCGGTAACTAATAGGAATAAGTTTGGAATCTACTACTTTAGATTCAATTTGATTTCATGATTCAAATTATAATAATTGAAGCAATTGTAGATAATTAACAGTAAGCTCGTGCAGGTTGAGGATCGGTTTTACATATAGCTGGAATATGTACATCCTGGTTCAATCAATAAGTATATTCGCGAGCATTGTGGAGGAGTGACAGAGTCTATTGTAAGAAACTTCACACATCATATTGTGTCCGGTCTGGCCTACTTGCATAGCAAAAAGACTATACACAGGTAACAAATACACACTTACATGGTCTATTACATTTTGAAATTTTTGGCAAAATTTTCTTAAGCAATTTTTATATACCCTGCCTGGCTCAAAGGGAACCTAATATTTATAAGCAATACAACTTATTGCCACTATTTCTATGTTTTAAACATCTTCTTTCTCTAGAATTTTGAACACAATCTTATCATGCAGGGATATTAAAGGGGCTAATTTGTTAATGATTGTTTGAAAAGTGATCTGAATGGATGGTTTTTGTTACTATTTTACCCATGGGAAGTTCTCATTCAGAAATCAGAATAGTTAACAAACGTCATTTTTCTAATTATTGACTTGCTTGATTATTTTTCAGCACAGGGTCTAAAAAAAGGACACTGGATGCAATGTGCAAGACCAAAAAAAGTGAACAATATCTTGCAACTGAACTTGGTGGAGGAAACGTTATCCTTATAACTACCACCGAGACATGGGATGAAAAGCTATCAGAAGCAATGAATTGCAGGAAGATGGTTCGTCTTTTTGTTCACTGTGTTTTTTAGTAAGACGATAATCACAAAGAAAATACACATACACAAAATATTGCTGGAATTGCTTATGTTTTTTTTCTCAATAGGTTGTGGCCAACTTTAGCACTTCTTGGAGTACTCCCTGTCGTTTCATTGCAACAACATACAGAAACCTGGCTGATAAATATGACTCACTTGTGTTCTTGACTGTTGATGTTGAAAAATTACATGTAAGTCCAACAATTATTAAGGGTGAAAATTAATTTCTGATAACTTCTTTAAGTTACCCATTTGACCTTTAGCTATAAAACATATCCTGAATCGACCCGTTAAAGAGTAAATAGGTCAAATTACCACCTTTAGACGACATCATATGGCAAACAAATCAAGTTTTGATATTTTTGATGGTGTTACAGGAATTTATCGAAGTTGCGGTTGTTGATATCTCTGTACCTCGTATCACAGCCTCGAACAGACACCAGCTCCCAATCTATGAACCAGCCCTAGATGAGGTTGTGAAGTATTGTCATGGCAAGAACCTGATGTTGAGAAGCACATATGTGAGACTGACATTGTATTTGTTTCGGTAAGTTAGCTCATAATGATTGAGTCTTGTTAATGGATGGAACCAGGTATTCTTGATTGCACTCACGGGAAGGACAACAAAAATGCAGGTTAGATCCAGGGACACGGAATAGTGGATGAATCGCTGAAAATTGCCATCTGATTTGATTAAAAGAGTTCGTCATTTTGAGAGCCAAAGATGGTCCGCTTTGGGAGGTCAAGATGCTATGGAAATGGTTAAAATCTCCCTAAAGGAAGCAGATGAGATATCAAGCGTTATCTTGCTTGGACATAGTAAAAAAGGTATTACTCACTTTGAGCCATATCCTCTTCAGCAACCGCTTTTGAGATAAATATTGCTAATCTAAAAAGTTTCAGACATCATTATTCAAGTTATTGGATGATGTTATTCTTGACTATTGTGACCATGTTACGTATCTCGTCTACTCAAAGGGTGAAAAGGTGTCGTCCCACTAGCAAAGCTAATGAAGTTAGGTTCAAGTTATATAAAAACATGTGTACAGTTGGACCAAATCTAAATCTACATAACAAGATCAACAGTTGTAGCCATAAGCCCATAACTCCAAACTGACAAGACTAGTAACCATGGTTATCATGAAACCCCTTTAGAATGTTTACAAAGTTCATAAAGTGAAGTACAGTAAGAAAAAACCCATATGAGCCTATCAAAAGATGATCTGCCAATTAGATGCCACATACACCATGTGTTGCCCGCATATACCTAGGCAGCATACTTAATAGTTGAATAGCAAAGTTTGCACTAGCAACCGTTGTTTATTGGTAAATATGAGCCTTTCAAAAGATAGGGGGCAGTTTTACTCTTTTCATATGTTTTGGGTGACCAATTTGCCCTTGTTAAAATGTATCATTGTCTTTCTATGGGATGTTTTTCTTACTTTTTTATAATTTGACATTAGGGAACATTTTAATTTTTGCTTTTCGTTACCTCTACTTGTAGAAGGGATTGACAGGTGAGGAGATACATTGTAAAGAGCCTGAAGAGGATGCCCAAGTGCAGGTAGTGTATTCCTTTCAAGTTCTCTTATGCTTCGCTCATTTACAGCCTTAAAAATTTTAAACATCATACATATCAGTCCTCAATACACCTCTGTTTTTATGACATCCAACATTTTCATCACAACGTCAATTTGACTTTTAAGTATTTTAAAGCCCAATAATCATGTTTTACCCCATTTTTGTATTTAACATTCATATTCTCTCTTTATAGTTGATGTTAATTTCCAAGTTAATATCACATATGAGATTCAAATATATGAGTGAATTAAGAAACCTTAACACAATAGATGTAAATAAGTTGGAGTTTTTTTCATGTAGATAACCGAAACTTCTACCAACTTTTCAGAAGTGTTCAATAATAATAATAATAAAGTCAATGGTTATTCAATATTCGATAATCATGGGTGTTCTGATTTTCTGAATGTTAGTACTTATGTACTGATTTGTTCGATATATAGTAAAAGATCCAGAGCTCTTTAGTTGTAACTAGTAGTGTGACAAATAAGTTATATAATCTAGGCAAGTTCGAATGGTGAAGCTAGTGATTAGTTTACTAAGCAAGTGATGCATAAACTTGATTGGGAGTTGTGACTGGGAACATGTTACAACATTTGTCAAAACCTTAGAATGTCCTCAAGCTTGAAATTTGAGTCTTAGTCTTTGTTTTGACATATAGATATTTTGGGATCATGAGCTAGCGTTTGCTACTTGAGAAGCTTTGCTCCTTTTTGCCGTTAGCTATCCTTAACCTTTGGTAAATAGGAAAAGTTTCCATGGACTATGGATAGTAAGAAGAAAAACTAAGACTAAAAAGACGTTTCTATAGCAACACATACAAAATAAAAAGCTAAGTGAATAATGGCTTGAAAATGCTTTATTAGCTTCAATGTCAATAATTTGCCTTCACGTGACAATTTCCGTGCACATTCTGTAGTCTACACGCTGTTTTTTCTAAAAATTTAATATGCATAGTATTGAAAATGTGACATGAATGTTTCAATCATGGAGAACCTGATTCATTTTGCGCTAAGATTACTTATCTATTTTTTATTTTTTAAGGTGCACTTGGTAATTTGACTTGCTATGCAGGATTGTTTTATCTCAGATTGGTGTGGCTCATGCACCTGCAAATACACAATTTGTTAGTTTAACAAATAATGGATCCAGTCTAGCAGGAACTAATGACCATCAACGAGGTGGACAAATTATCCATTACATATTGTTTTTGCTATCAGCATGCTTTGTTTTCCTGATCATGGTTTACATATCATCTGTTTTCAGGGAAATATGTGTCTGTTCCAAAGAAAAGTGCACTAAAGATAGGCCAGTCTTCAGCATTTTTAACATATGTCAAATCGGTGGTACCGACGATTTCTGTATCTGTTGCTGAAACGACTCCGCTCTTAATAGTTCACAAAGAACCAAGCTTACATGGTGACATGGACGGTCCAACTATCAGCCTTTTTGGTCAAACTGTTCCACAAAAACTTAGGCCATGTGGTGAGACTCAAGGACATTATAACAAGCAACCTATGGCAAATCTTTCTCACGCAGGTGACTTTCATGGCGGCAACGGCTTCCCTGATTCTGTGTCATTGGACGAGTCTTCCACACCCCCTTTACCAGCAGAATGCTCTCAGCAAATGACCTCAAAGATGGAAGAGTTGAGGAATAACTCTCATCCTAATGTCTCAGGTTATAACAATCCCCATTCCACTTATCCTTATTATGTTCAGGGAGCAATGAATCAGGTTATGATGTCAGCACCATTATAATCACCATCGTCAATGTATCCTCCACATTATCCTCCTCAGCACATGCCTGGGATGACGTCATTCCCTTATCACCCTCAAGTTAATCTTTACATACAACCAGGCCAGATGCCCCACCCATGGCCTGCGTATAGAAGTACATTATCAAATGATGAAAAAAGTCAAACGGTTGGCCGTAGAGAAGCAGCATTTCTCAAGTTCAGGCAAAAGAGGAAAGAGCGTTGCTTTGACAAGAAAATTCGGTATGTTAATAGGAAGAAGTTAGCTGAGAGACGACCTCGTGTAAGAGGACAATTTGTGAGGAAGGTTAATGGGATAGATGTGGATCTTAATGGGCACCCTACTAATGATTTTGATGATGAGTATGAAGATGAGGAAGAAGACTAAACAGTCCGACGTTATTCTCCTGAATGACTCGGCAGTTTTTGTGAATGATAAATATAATTCAACTTAATGACGGTTAGCCCTTCTTAGCAGTGAAACTTGAGCTAATTGTTCACTCTGCTTTGGAGCAAATGCAAAATTCTATGGTGGCCATGATTGATGTGGAGTTGCAGTCGCATAGAGCTGTTTTAGAAAGCATTGTCCATTTATATGTCAGCTCCTGGAAAGTGCCCCCCTTGCAATTTTGTTTTAACTGTGCTGTTAAAAAGGAAGTATCATTCAGTTCCAGTTAGCAAGAAAAGCAGCTACAATGATAAGTTACACACAATGTATTACAGTAGGGTAATTCCTAACTGACTATGCTCTCGAACACCTTTTTTTCCCGACAGTCTTTCTGTATCTTTTTGTACATTTATTATAACTTATATAGTCATAATTCTAGTTCCAGTTTTATCATGAGTAATTATACAACCTGTAACACCAATTCTCAATTATCATGTTACAAAGTCTGGTCTTTGTTTACCATGTTTTTGAAAAAAATTTCACATGTGAAAATCATGTGAAATTTTTGAAAATCATTTAAAATATATTTTTGAAAAAAATTTCACATGTGAAAAAAATTTTCCGAAAACTTTTCTTTCATAATTTTTTTTCAATTTTTTTTTTTCGAAATTTTTTTTTCGTCACATGTGAAAAATTTCACATGTTTAAAAATTTTCACATGTGAAAATTAAAAATTTTCGAATTTTTTTTCTGAAAATTTTTTTGTTTGTGAAAAAACAATTTGGGTCATTTGAAATTTTTTTTCTTTCACATGTGAAATTTTTTTTTCTTCACATGTGAAAAAATTCGTCACATGTGAAAATATTTATGACAGTAAAAAAAACTTTTTTTTTTAATTTTTTTTGTTTTGTTTTTGAAATTTTTTTTCTTCACATGTGAATTTTTTTTTCGTCACATGTGAAAATATTTATGACAGTAAAAAAAATTTACATGTGAAAAAAAAAATCTGATTTTTTTTCCGAAAACTATTTTTTCGAAAAAAAAAAATCGCTTTTTTTTTTCAAATTTTTTTTCGTCACATGTGAAAATTGAATTTCACAAAGTTTCACATGTGAAAAAAAAATCACAAAATTTCTCATGTGAAAATTTTCAATTTTCACATGTGAAAATTTGAAATTTTCGATTTTTTTTTCCGAATTTCTCTTTTACGAATTTAAAATTTTCGAAATTTTTTTTCTTCACATGTGAAAAAAAAATCTGATTTTTTTTTCCGAAAACTATTTTTTCGAAAAAAAAATTTCGATTTTTTTTCATCACATGTGAGAATTGAATTTCACAAATTTTCACATGTGAAAAAAAATTCACAAAATTTCTCATGTGAAAATTTTCAATTTTCACGTGTGAAAATTTGAAATTTCGAAAATTTTTTTTCTGAATTTAAAATTTTTGAATTTTTTTTTCTTCACATGTGAAAAAAAAAATCTGAATTTTTTTTCCAAAAACTATTTTTTCGAAAAAAAAAATCTCGATTTTTTTTTTCAAAATTTTTTTTCGTCACATGTGAAAATTGAATTTCACAAATTTTCACATGTGAAAAAAAATTCACAAAATTTCTCATGTGAAAATTTTCAATTTTCACATGTGAAAATTTGAAATTTTCGAATGTTTTTTCCCGAATTTCTTTTTTTTTAATTTAAAATTTTTGAATTTTTTTTCTTCGCATGTGAAAAAAATCTGATTTTTTTTCCGAAAACTATTTTTTCGAAAAAAATCTCAAATTTTTTTTTCGTCACATGTGAAAATTGAATTTCACAAATTTTCACATGTGAAAAAAAATTCACAAAATTTCTCATGTGAAAATTTTCAATTTTCACGTGTGAAAATTTGAAATTTTGGAATTTTTTTTTTCGAATTTAAAATTTTCGAAATTTTTTTTATTCACATGTGAAAAAAAAAAATCTGATTTTTTTTTCCGAAAACTATTTTTTCGAAAAAAAATTTTTTTGATTTTTTTTTTCAAAATTTTTTTTCGTCACATGTGAAAATTGAATTTCACAAATTTTCACATGTGAAAATTTTCAATTCGTAAAAAAGAAATTCGGGAAAAAAAATTCGAAAATTTCAAATACATGTACATTTATACATGAGCACCTACTTTTTCTTCGCGTGTGAATAAAGTTTTCAATAGTAAATACACGTACATTTATACATTAGCACACAATTTTTTCTTCGCGTGTGAATAAACTTTCTTCATTAGTGAAATATTTATACATGAGCATATGCTTTTTGGGGCTTCCGGAAATTGCTGCAGGGATTTTATTCTACAAAACTAAACATGTTAAAGCTTCATAGTTTTTACAAAACTAAACATGTTAAAGCTTCGTCTTTTCTTATACGAATGTAAAAGTGACTAGCAATTACTAGTCAAACAAACAACTTGAAATTACTAAGTATTGATTTCAAATCAGTTCATTTTTTAAACATCAAATGCTAAACTTAAAAATTAAACCAAACTCATCTCATGTGCAAGGAGATGAAAATTTTATTATTTCACATATGAAGCATTTTTATATTAACTAATGGCACACAATGCCAATTCTAATTCTAACATACAAATAAGGGGTACCTCGTAAACCTGCAGGTCAAACACGCTCATTTCTTGGCACTTTGACCTTAAAGCATGGGTCAAAATTTTATTCGTGAGCACTTTGTTAAAACTGGTATAAACTTCCGTGAAATCCTTTTAGGTCGAGAGAAATGCATATCTTTGCACCAATCAAAAACTTACATATCTTTGCACCAATAAAAAACACTCGAGTTTTTATATAAACTTACATTCTTGATTGCGTTTTCCTTCTAATAATTGAATTTCTACATTATTCATTTATAATTGGTCACAGATTGGCATATGTTTTCTATTCGAAGGTCAACATGCTAGATCTAAGTAAATGAACATATTTTATAGCTAACATCAAACTCATCACATTGCTTTTCTATGAATCAAGATATGGTAGTACATGTTTCCATTCCAATACTCATATAGTAACATTCTTTTAGGTAAAAAATATGGGTAGTGCATTAAGCCAAAGAAGGCTATCACCACAATAGGCAATTATTAACCACATTCAATATGTGTAAGGAGGTGGGTCAATTTCTCACCATCTGCAAAAATTACCTTTGAATCTGACCAAAATACACTATCCCAACAACTTTCTGTTTTTGTATTACTACTACGGTTAATAGTACCAGTACCATTTAAGTTTAAAAAAAAAATGTTACTCACCGTCAGAAAGAACATGTTCATCAATAACGTAAAACGTCATAATAATGCATCTTAATGTTTGGTAAGATAACTCATAACAACGGTTGCCTAGTGCAGATGCAAATCATATAATTCATATCATGTAACCAAAATAGTCCAAAATGAAACTCTATAGACCATCTTCATCAATCCTCAAAAAGAACAAGTTTAACGTTGGCTAGAAACTCATCTAGCTATATAAGCGAACATGCCTAAACTCGGATTTTTGTAAGCATGTACTATTATATATATATATATTCATGAAGAACCATAAACTTGACATAAGACCTGAATGCTTCAGCAAAGTCCTTCGACTGGGAGAGCGATGTGAGATTGTGGTTGGGTGGCTCCGGGTTTTTCTAGCCCACTTTTTATCCATGCTATGGAGTTGAGATCTGCAGCAATGGTGGCCAATTCCTGGTTTGAGAAAGGAGCAAGTTCTTCATAGTCAACGAAATCTGGACCCAATAATGAGGTTTGAGATTTAGAACCATGACCAAACCAGAACAACAACCATGGCCGCACCTTGATGGAATCATGCACTCAGCAGAGAAGCCTTTAAGAAACTTGCATCCAATACTCTCTGGCTTACAAGTCTTACTTAATTAAAGGTCCTGGTGTGGAATGAACTGCCCTCGATTCCCCATTTTGGATACCATTTGGAGGGGTACAAACAGAAAAAGCTCCAACTTGTGGGGTTGGACGAAAAAGGGTCTGACGTGTCAAGGATGAATCTTCAGAGACGTGATAATTTGAGACCTCCATTCCGGTTACATCTAGGAGTTCTGAAGGCTTTGATTGATCGACGTTCTCATTTGATAGTGTGTCTTCCGATGATGCTTTTGTGGGGGTGTCAAGGTGGTGGTTGTAGTTGATGTTGGTGTTTATCTAAGTGCCAGATGAAAACATAGAAATAGGCCTGATGAGCTTTTTCCTCAGTGTCGAATTCCAGTGATTCTTGATTGCGTTATCTGTTCTACCTCGCAAGAGTTTTGCAATTATTGCCCATTTGTTTCCATATTTTGCATGGCCTCAACTATAATCCGATCCTCTGCATCTGCAGAACATAAAAAGGCTCGTTGTGGATCAGGAGTGTAAACATAACATTCAAATAATACCAGCTTTAACTTCATTTTAATTTATATCAACAATAACCTCTCAAAAAGAATAAATTTTTTCTTAAATTTGCAAACTGAGAAAATGTTTTTTTTACCTTCGATTCTAACTCAACAACAAACCACTTATCCTAAATGAATTTTGATAGTTTCTTCATTCCAGTCATTGGACAATATATTGCAACTAACGAGGGGTATGAGAATATGTAACAGTGACAGAGTCTGTATAAGACAAACTACTTCCATAAAGGTTGATGATCACCTAATGCTTTATTTTGACACAAGCTGATGCAAGAAAATCGTCCTCTACCATTTACAACAAGAGTAAGTTATGGCAATCTATTTTTGCAGACACCCATGTATTTGCCCTTATAGCAACAAAATATACTATTCAACCCGAAAAGATATGCTGTTTTGCATGACGCTGTCACGCAGCAAGATCTCCTTATTCGACACAACATGATGCCATTTAAAGCCTCACTTAACTTCTTGGATTACCAAACACAGAAAAGACATTTCTTGTTTTCCTTTTATTCTAGCTCAACTTGACAAAGCATTCATCACAGTTGGAGTTGTTTTTTATAATGAAAGGCATCCCAATTTGATTTTCCACATTATTTCATTCTTGTTATTTGCACTTATATTGTAGCAACTAAAGGGCGCGGATGACAGCTTTTAGGTAGCAAGCAAACTACTTCAGGAAGATGAAGCTAAAATATCAAGAACATTCCACAAAATAAAACAATAATTGATATAAAGAGGATCTTCACTGACTCAGTTTATATTAAAATGAAACAACAAAATAAAGATAAAAGAATGCGTCATTTAGATAACTTATGGAGTTATTGCATAAAAAGGTATCATAGTTTGAACCGGTTTCTGTTTCGGTTAACTATATTTATTTATGATAATAATCAAACTTGCAACCAGATTATCTGTTTTCTAGGCACCATGTCAGGATAATTGTCAACATTAGTGACCTGCCAACCAGTACAGACTACTTAAATCGAAAAATTATGGTTGCTAAAAGCAAAAATCATACCAATTATGTTACCTTTTACTGTTTTCTGTTTGAGCATAACCACCTTGTGGAGACTGCTGTGGCTGCTGACCATAAGCAGGTGCAACAACAGGTTTGGTTTGAGGAGGTCCATAACCACCATAACCAGATGGAGGCTGAGCACCGTAGCCTGGCTGGGATACTAGCAGCACAGCCCCGTAACCAGATTGAAGCGCAGATGTTGGAGGTGGAGCTTGTGTACTAGTGTTACTATCACCCTGAGCCGCTCCATATGAGCCAGTTTGACCATCAGTTGTTCACTAGTAGTATTATTATATCCACTTGCAATATTAGGATTAGGATAACCTTGTTGATCATATCCACCACAACCAGATTAAGGTGGTGCTCCATATCCTCCATACCCATCTTGACCATAACCTTGCTGACTGTACCCATAAGCAGATGCATCTGTCGGAGCCGTAGAGCCACCAGGCGGTTGGGTTTGTGGAGCTTGTTGCTGATTGTAATAAGCATAAGCACCACCTCCCTGTGTGGTTTGCTGTGTTGGAGCAGCTCCAGCTGCTGACTGGTCCCAACCAGCAGCATATCCACCTGTGGTTTGCTGACGAGGATAGCCACCATATGGTTGTTGGGTGTACTGAGTGGGTTGACCAGGGTACGCACCAGGTTGCGCATAGTTGTAACCCTGTTGCTGCATTTGGGGTCCACCAGGGGGTGCCCAATTTACAAAGATAAGTTCATCATATCAAACATACATATCTGATTTACGATCAAGTTGCTTCTGTGGTAGAATCACTTTGCAAGAGTGACAATCATTGGTATCTGTGATGGGATGACTCATTATACATATGGCTCGAGCAACTTTCCCGACCTTGTTGACCTGTTTAACATATCGGCTCCGACTTAAACAGTTGAATCCAAAAATGAATTATCATAGAGCTAATCTACAAAGGGAGGATCAGGCAGGGTTGGATAACATATTAACATGTCAAAATAGGTTCGGGTCAAAACGTGTCTGTCAAGTTGACTGCCACCGATAACATTTATTTTTTTTATAAATAATCAATGTTTCAGTTTATGATGTCGTAAGCATTTGAATATGTAAACATTTGAGTACACTTTAAGCGACTTAGGAGTTTAGACCCTTTGTAGTTAATGTAACCTATTTCACCCGTTTGACCCGGTATCAATATAGTTAATCTGTATCAAGCTGGGAAAAACAAATATTAAGATCATCACCATCATAATTCAGCCTATTATACCACTCTTAATTACCTTATCGGGCACATATGATGGATCACATACAACTTTTTTGCATTTTGCAGTTTCTGCTTCAGAGGTGACCACCAAGCACTTTCCCACTTTCATCGAATTCTAACTGTAATTCCATAAAATCCCATACATAAAACTGAACAGAACGAATTTTAAGCCACATGTTCTCAGTGTTACTAACACAATCCAAAAATTAGATAATATATATACAGAGGTAACAGGAATGATAACATACCTTACATTCTGGCTTGTTAAGCATGTAAGTCCCCCCATATACTGCACTTAATCGAGCAAATGCCTGTAGTCCTGTACAACCCCCACTCTCAATACATGTACCAAAGCAAACTTATGAAAATTTGCATGAAACTGAGATATGTGGACCAACTTGTGGCAATTCTCCAAGACCATACATTGGGTAAATACCTTATATCTAAGGACTCTATCACCCTTAGAACGGATACCTAGCACAAAGATATGCACAACCATTAAACTTGAACCAAATGATCCAGTTAAATAAAGAACTGAATTAATCACTAAAAAGATAAAAGAAACTAACATGCAAAAGAGCAGAACAATTTGCATTTCTAAGAGGAAGAGCTAAAGAGGAAATCTTTGTAGCTTCAGCATAACTTGCAAAATCAATCGAAACTTCACCAATACTACTAGATTTCGAAGATCCCTACAAAATGCAAAACACAAAGAAGATGAATTTCTATTTGACATTAATTGAACTTGCAGGTAAGCAAAAATGTGAAACAATTGGTACCGTTGCCAGAACAAAATTATAGATTTTCTCATGAAACTTTCCATTCTTTTGATCTTGAACAAACTTCACAGTTTCATAATGTGGTTTCTCCCAACAACAACATCCATCTTTAACTTTGGCTTTCTCTAGTTTCGTTGTAGATTTCCCAATATCAGCTGGAATGACAGATATGATCAAAGTATCCCCTGCTACCTGATTTAACTGCGTATGCCAGAACCGATCATCCAAGTAAGCATAAGTTGAATGAATTTGCAATAAATAAATTTTAACAAAATGCAAAGAAACAAAAATACCCAAATATAAAATGTTCAACTTTTATTCAACCGTCACTGAATCCACATTTTCATAGTCAAGAATTTGAAAATACTATATGAACTAAGCTCAGTTCACAAACATACTCACAATTCACCAAGATACAGAATCTTAAAAATCCAACTGGGCCCAAAAGATGCAAGAAATAAACACCTATAAATGTTCTTGATTTTTAATGATCAAGGTTATAAAATAAGTCTATTTACCAACATAGTTCTCTACTTTCTTTCTTTTTTTTTCCTTCTGGTTTAGACTTTAGAGTATCGGCCACATAACTCATATAGTGACTTGAAGATTCTTTCACCTAACTCATCAAGGCTCCATGAAACACCCTCAAACCTGACCCATCAGAATTCATAATCCAATGCCTCTTCCGAAATGAGTACAATTTTGGCAAGGTGCATAGTTCTAGACATTTGTTTGTTTGTTTGACCATTAGTAACATATATTCACATGTGAAGAAAAACTATACAACTATATTCACATGTGAAGAAAAACTATATTCACATGTGAAGAAAAATAGCAGTCATGAATCAGCAGAAAAAGTTCACAGTTTTAATACAAATCTCATTTTAATAGTTTTGATTTATAAAAGTTTTAATAATTGTATTAAAATTGCATATGGTATTTAATTTATGTGTTAAAAATTTCGTATAAATGGTTTGCCTCTGTCATGATATGTGTTAAAACTTTGTTACACATATCATATATTTTGTAGTCTCAAAAGCATTTAGGTAAGCATGCTCTCTTTTGTTCCACGAAGCCACATATCTTAAAAGCTCCAAATTGGTTTATCAATCATGACAGAGAATTTGAATATGTAATAATATAACTATGCAATTCATCATACTTGAACACAAACTGACATGTCTTGTACATATTATTACAGATAAATGCACTTAACAGGTGGCTGCTTTGTATGTTTGGATAGCCGCAGAATCAGGTAAGTACTATCCTAAAATGGGATCCTATAAGTCCTGGTCTTTGTTGCTTGCTAATGAACCAACTGATCCAAAGGAGCTTCATATGTGACATTAATGTCACTAAACCTACACATTTTCACTCTTACACAAATGTCCTCCTGTAATCTTTGGTAAATCATAAAACCAATTGGGCTGCTGTGTGAGTTTTTCGCACATTCTACCATTATTGAGAGTCTTAATTTAAATGCTTATTTGACATTCTACTTGACTAGAAAAAGTAGGCAATGGAAGTTGTCAGCATGAATAATGTGGTGCTAATTAGCTAATTCTAGATGCAAAAATCCTGATGCAACTGTATTATGCCGTTGAGGTACCCCTTTTTTTTCCTCATGTTCTGTGGACCGTAAAACATCTATTTCTGCAAGCACACTCAGTGTGCTTTGCAAGTCCTGGTCCAAGTTTTTGAAAGACTACCCATCGAGCAAGCTATAGAAGGAGCCTCCAAATCAATTTCTTTAATGTAGAACTCCATTCTGATATTAAAAATTTTGAACATAACGTATCAAGATTATACCTAAATTAAAATCAAATTTTAACATGAATAAGCAAATCCAAACACAACTTTAAAGCAGCTTATAAGTAAGTAGAAGCATAATCAGGATAAATAAGCAATCCCAAACACCCCCTTCAACCAGCATCATACCTAAGAATAAAACAATCAACCATCCACTCACATCCAACTGGACTCTAACTACCGAACAGCTAGAGTAATAATACGCAACTACACACACACTAGAACTAGATACAATTATCAGGTAGAGTCTCTTAGTTTGCTTCTACACGTTTCCATATCTAGACAATCTAACAATACATTCAGTATGAGAATTCCAAGTTTTAAGCCAGTTATTTCCTGCTTTAGGCTCTGCACACAACATTTTAACGTGATAATTGCAATCGGACTCCAATTGCAATCAATTTACTGAACTTTTTGTCACATAAAGCTGATGTCTTAAACCAGTTGGAACTAGGATCACAACTATTCATTTCAGAACCTTGTGTCACAAATTATCATTTTAAGCTAATTATAGGCACGGGAGACATCAAGAATGGAAAAATTCATTTGAAATTCGTAAAAACTCGCAGAATTCTTAACTCTCTTTTCACATCTAAAATACCAGATATTCAAAGTGTTAAAAAAAAGTTTCTCACAAAAATATAGTACTCAAGTGTTAAAAATATCACTAATAAATCTCCACCTGCTCATAATGTAATGTAACCCTTGTAATGGTCCCTGGCATGATGATTAAACCTTTGCTTAATAATCTCATAATTATGGTCTTGTAGGTCAACTGTATTCTCCAAGATGTCCAGTTTATTGATCAAAAGCGCTTCAAGAAGTTTGTGTCCCAAAGTAAAGCTAGAATGGAGGTATTGAGAGTCTCAAAGTCAACCAAAGAATTCAGATTGGGCGATCTGGTTCTCGAAGAGCGGCTGCACTTAGTATTAAGAGTCTCAACTATTTTCCAGCAAATAAGATGGCATCTCAGAGAGATGTAGCTGGTAACAGTAGTGAAGAGGAAGATTCACAAAGACCCCCTAAGAACAATGTATTGAAAATGAGTGTGCAAGATAAAATCAGTCTGTTTGAAAGTAAACAGAGAGAACAAGGTGTAGAAATTGGTTTAAGTTAAAAAAATAAATAAATAAATAAAATCAGAAGACGATTCAGTTTATGCAGCAAATGAAATTGGTTTGGTAGCTGCTAACTATTTGCTGGTAATAGGGTCTATCCAGTTATGTCAATCTCTAGCAGGTAAAATAGGTATAATGAAGAAAGATTAGCTTAAATGAACACAGATCAGATGGGTCGAACATATCAAACGGGTCAAAATTCGCCCAAATTGAATTTTTAATGTATACAAAGAGTAATATACCAACTCGTGTAAAGACAAAGTACCTGATAACAATTTGCCTTATGCGTAGGCACTGTAATGCTTTTATTGGCTGAGGAATAAAACAATCAGTAGAGTTGCCATGGCTGAGCCTCCCAACATCCCCCCTGAAACCAATAACAAACAAAGGAATTCAAGCCTTATGACAAAAGTATTCTTCATACACAATTACCTACCAACACAATGCGCAAATAATCAGATAAAGCAGTTGTAAGAAGCTACTAACTCATCAATAACCATTGATGTACGTCGTTTTCTATCTTACAATAACACCTGAATTATTGTAAGTGTGTCGCCATGTGAGGGTATTCGGTACCTAATTTCTTCACATGTGAAGGTATTCGATAACTAATTTCTTCACATGTGAAGGTATTCGATAACTATTTTCTTCACATGTGAAGGTATTCGATAACTAATTTCTTCACATGTGAAGGTACTAATTTCTTCACATGTGAAGGTATTCAATAACTATTTTCTTCACATGTGAAGGTATTCGATAACTAATTTCTTCACATGTGAAGGTATTCGATACCTAATTTCTTCACATGTGAAGGTTTCGATACCTAATTTCTTCACATGTGAAGGTTTCGATTTGGTGCCGATTTAAAAAACATCAACCTATATTCATATGTGAAAACAACTAGCATTTCATCAAACATGTAGTGTACATTGACAAACCACCAGTAAAACACATGTTCATCTTTCATTTTCTTCATCAAGTTTATGTAATCATCTAAATTATTCATGAACATAAATAATAACTAAAATCAAACAAATAAAGAAAGAAATTTTTTATCTATAATCACTGAATCAAAAATAAATAAATATGAATAAAAGATTAATTCAGACTTACTCAATACCATTGTATACTACATGCTTTGAATAGTAATTGGCGTTGTAAAACAGTTATTTTTAATGATGATGATCGTGATAACTGATGATGATGATTATCGATGGAGGATGGTGGTGATCGGTGATGATTACGGTGGTGGACGGTGGTGATCGCCGATGATTGAGGTGGACGGTGGTGATCGATGATGATAACGTCGGTGGACAGTGGTGATAGGTGAGGATTATGACGGTGGACGGTGGTAATTGGCGATGACTGTAATTGAAGGTGGCGGTGTTGATGATGCTTGAGAGAGTATTCCTGTTTTACACACTTTTAAAAAGTGAGATGTGTGTGTTTTTAGGTTTTATACTAGCCTTAAAAGTAAAAGCTAAAAAGTACATCTGTTTTTAGCCATTAGATTAAAAAAAAAAAGGAGGATTAGATGGAGGGTCAGGATCTCTTCTCGCGTTCTCACAAAAATAACCCTTCTCATTTGAACGCTTGTCTATATATATATATATACACATTTATATATGCAAAATTTAATTATATAAAATAATTAATTAATAAAATATCTTTTGTAAAAATTGATCCTTAACTTTAATAAAGTTACACTTTTTACCCCTTGGTCAAAAACAATTTTATTTTTGTCCTTATTAGTACTTTTTACACTTTACACCTCGATCTTTTGAAAAATACAGTTTCTACCCTCAAGTTTTATTAGAAATCGACTGGTTAGCTTTTAGTTCGAAATTTGGCAGTTTTGTCACTTTTAGTCCCTTAACGCAAGGTTTTGCAAAAATGGTCCTCCGTCAAGTTTTTGAAAAACAAACTTTTTGGTACAATAAAAGTAGTATTTACAACTTATAAACTCCTTCAAAAATTCAGTTTCGAAAGTCTTATGCATCTCGCCATTTTCTAAATTTTAAAACCGAAAACTCTTTTGAAAACCAAATGGGCTCATTAGCCCATCTTAGGCCTAAGTGGCATTTTATTTGTTTAAAAAAAAGAGTGCTCGACTAGGATTTGGTTTTGGTTTAGTTTTCGTAGCATAAGATCGAGTATGTCTTGCATGTGTCGTTAGTTTGGTTAAGTGTGAGTCGAAGAATTAGGACACCGAAAAATACATATTTGTAGTACGTGTAAAAATGAAATGGTGAGACCTTTCCTAAGGGGTGTCGAGGCGTGTTATATATAATTATAAGTATAACTAGTGTTATATACTTAGATGTTCTTGATTTAAAGTGTATTGTGTGGAACAAAAATGTGATATGCACGACTTTAGTAGAGTAGAAAAATGAAATAGGAAGTGATAACTTACAACACCAAAAGATGGTGGAGAGTCCAAGTGATTACGAGACAACGAGAACCAACAAACGTTATACCCCTTCGTGTAGTGACATTCGTTCCAACAATTGTTACCCAAGTAGTTCTTAACCCAAAACCTTCGTGTGTGCCTCTCTTGGTCTCGACAACAAGCAAAGGAAGAAAGAAAAGAGTTTTTGTGACTTTTAGATCTTGTGAACTTGTAAGTGTGAGTAAAAATGCATTAAATGTGGATTTTATAGGGTGATCATGGTAGTTAGTAAGTTTAGCATGTGGCTTGGTCTTTGGATGTGTCAATCGAAACAAGACAAGTTTGTCTCACTTGTTAGGAGTTGTCAAGTCGAGTGTAAGGTCTTGGGAGTCTATGATGATTTTGTTGATTAGTTTAGTACTAGGTTAAGGTAGGTTAGGGGGAGCATGTGATAGTACTTGCATGATTTGTTTAATAGAAAGGTGTTTTGTGTTATGGGTTAAAGAAACACTTGATCCAATGGTTAATGAAACTTACGATGTAATGGTTTGAACCAAGAGTCTAACTAGTTCAATAGGTTACATGTAGGGCGGCTTGGGTGTCTTGCTTTGGTTGATCTCACACGCAAAATACAAAGGGTGGTTTTCATTTTGAGTTACTATGAAATCCAAGGGAAGAATGGTGTCCAAATGTTTAGTAATGTTTATGTTTCGAGGTGTCTAGGGGCTGTGGTGTCGAGTGTGTAGGGAACCAAAGAAAACGAGTGTGGTTTATATGCGTAGCACGCGAGCTGAGCTCGTTGGGTGCCATGCAACGCAAAAGAAAGAAAAACATAACTAGCCATTGGGCTTGTGAAAGTCTCGGCCCAAAAAGAAACCAAAAATAAAAATGGATTTGGGCTTGTGGTTTGTGTTTCGGCCCAGCAGCAGGGCAAAAGAAAAGGAAAGAAACTCTTGGGCTTAGGGTGGTACACGGCCTAATACAAAAAGAAAATGGGGTGTCGGTGACTAGTGCTCTCGTAACTTTAGTTTCAGTATCGGTGTCGTTGTCGATTCGTATAATTCATGAAAATATAAACGGTGTTGTTCCTAGGTATATATACTTACATATATACATATATATATAAATATATCGGTGTCTTTTCAAGGTGTCGGGTCGCAAGTGGGAGTTACCGGTGTTAACCTCATTGGGTGACATCCAAGAGTGACTACAGGTGATACCAGGTGACAAACATAGGGTGACCAAAGTGATCGGGTGTCAAACAAACGGTGTCCAAAGTAATCGGGTGTCAAACAAACGGTGTCCAAAGTAATCGGGTGTCAAACAAACGGCGACCAAAGTAATCAAGTGTCAAACAAATGGTGTCTCATATAAAAATTTCAAATTAGCCCGCAAAAATGGCTTAGATTAGAATAGTTTCGAAAATTAGCATTAATAAATGACCAGGGATTTTACGGAGTATTACACTACTCGTGAATACAAATCTACATCCACTCTTTTGTCACACACGAGAAGAATCCTCAAAAATTGAATCTTGCATTCCTCACAATGCATTCCACGGTAACGTATCATTAAGGATAGCTAGCGGCCAAGGTACACTTTCTTACAACCTTGACTATCTTGCTTGCTATATGCCAAATTGATATGTGCTGATGTGATCATATGAATGCTTGCTATATGCTTGTGTGCTATGTGTAAATTAAGTGTTGATTGTTATACTAGATAATTCATGATATTAGACGTTTTGTCTAAATGTTTATCCTTCATTGGATTCAAGCAATTATGTGGAAATAATGGTCTTACCACAACCATTATATCGACCTCTTGTGTCTATCAATCACTATGGATGATGCACACTTTTAACGTTTTCTACATCTTCTCTATTCTCTATTTCTCGTCTATGAATTTTTCATGGTGTTGATATGATTGACTTCTAGCCTACTTGATGCAAGTCTCGCATTTGAATCTCGCCTCATTTACATCTCCTTCTTTCTTCTGTTACGACTCTATTTCCACTCTTAATTTAGCGTGCCGTCAATATCGAGTCTCCTCTACTTCTTCTATCTTGATTCTACTCAACACTCATTCCTCAGCCTGCTCGTGCGTATCGTGTCCATTCTATGTATAGAATTCATAAATTTCATGTCCTTAAGTGTCCTTAAGAAAAATACCTTTGTTAAAATTTAAAATCCAAAGTGTTCTCAAAAACCTGCTATAATCATCATTCCTATAAACCCACTGGCAACAGTCCCTCATCATGGGACGGTCCCTTGGACGGTTCCCTATCGATAAGGGACCATCGGGTCATTTTTCTTTAAATACGCATCTTTTACTTCCATATTGCAGTAAACTAAACCATTAACTTTCATAGCAAACAGTGCAAAGAAAAAACAAATCTAAACTACCCAAAATTCTAGTTTTCTTACTAAAGTCAAGATACAAGTATTTACTATATATCATTTCTCTAAATCATTCATTGTAAGTAATTTCATTAAAAATTCTACACTATTTAATTCTAGGGTTTACTAGATCTAGACATAAAAAATTGTAGGTTTTTCATTTCTTGAATTCTCTTGTAAGTAGCAATTGAAATAAGAAGTGTATTCTTTTTGCAAACTCACATCTATGATAAAATTGTTAAACTCTTGAGAAAAGATTAAAACACTTGATAATTTAAAATCTTGTAGCTAAAACTTAAATAAAATTAAAACATTGTTAATATATGTCAAAAACATGAATCTTAAAAATAAAGATTGTTTCAACCAACATAATTATCAATTGTTAAAACAATATAATGAATATGTTATTGGTCTTCTTATAGGGAACAAAATGTCACATGATTACGACTTTGATCATCTTCTCACCAACTCATACAATCCTAGAATATCTCGTGAACCTACCACACCCGGGAATCACATTCGTCCCTATGTAAATCTTGAAACTCGTCGATTTCATGAAGGACGAATTGTTGATCCTTCATTAATCTATCATAGAGATATCAACACCACTTTTCATGCTATAGGATTCGATTGCTTGCTCTATATTAACGAGCAAATCTGTCCTCGTTTTGTGTAAGAATTTTTTCGACAAGTTGAACTCATACGTAATGAGGATCAATCCTTCTCACTTTGGTTTTGGATTTGAAACTTCAAGTTTGTCTTAAATCTTGAGCAATTTGCTCAAATTCTCCGAATCCCCAATCATGGGCAATGTGCCTACACTGAAGATTGGTGTCTTGAGTCGCTCTTCAACTATAGAGAAGATAACAGTCCCTATTGCTCCTACATACCCCATCCATGTGAAATTACCAAACTCCTTTGTACCCATAGGTACATTCCTTACATCGATCAAACAAAAATTCGTATGGTAGAGGTTCGTGATGAACTAATTCCTTGGGCAGTCATCTTGAAAGAAAACACTCTCGGTCTTAAAGGGATTCATGAGCAACTCCCGGTGTGTTGTGCTCATATGATGTACTGTCGACACACCTAACAACCTTATAAGCTTGCCTACCACTTCATTAAGCAAATTGTACATCTTAAGCGTAACCAAGACAAACTGATACCCTATGGGATGTTCCTAACTCGTATGTATCACTATCTCATGAACTTTCATCCCTACCTTTAAGGTCCTCAATACTCTCTCTTCAATCCTATCATGGAACCCATTGATGAGTCCCATATCTCGTCCATCTTCATCTCCTCATCATCTGTCGATTATGATGTCTATGATAATTCTACTCTCGAGGAAGTGGTACAGGCTAAAGTCAAGAATGCTTTGCAACGAGAGCAAGTCAAAGTCATCCTCAAAGAAACAATGCCATGAATGCAGGCTCGTCACTTTGGATTAAATCTTTACTATGCATTTCTTATGTATTCGTATTGTATTTGAGACTTGTTAGTTGTTATCTTAACTTGAATGTCTTGGATTTTAGATGCATGCTCTTCAATTAGGATAAATTTATTGAACATGTGTATGACTTTTTAATTTTTTTCTTAATTACATGATTATCTATGTAATATTTGCATAAGAATGAGCTCTATATGATCTATTAGGATGAGTTATAGGTACACGTTTGCAGAAATGAAAACTGGGTGAATTTCTGGGAATCTACTGCCGACAGTACCTTATTGATCTGGCGGTCCCTTATAAATAAAGGACCGTATGGGATTTAACGGACCGTCTGGCATAGGTCACGTATTTTTGCACTGTTTCTCATTTCTAGCAAACCTGGAACCTATTTGCATGATTATCACCACCATTGCCATGTTTAGTTAAACAAACATATGTGCTTAAATCTTCCTAATGCATGCTTTGCCCAAATCATAATCATTTTGATTATTTAAACTCTTCTTCTTCATCTTCATCATCATCTTCATCTTCACCTTTCACTTTCTTCTCACCTTCTACAATGGGTTCTCCCTCAACTTCATTATCTCTCTCAAACAAAAGGCCTAACCACATTCTCATCCTACTGCAATCAAGCTCAAACAAAAGGCCTAAGATCACCATCATTCTACCTCAAACAAACTTCATTGATCTCACTCAAGAAGACTCTACCCCTTCTCTAAAGTCTCCACTATCCTCTCCTCAAGCACCAAGTGCACCTCTTAAAACTCCAACTACAAATGGAACATATTTTTCCTCTTCCAAACCATCATCCTCCACAAGGCAAAACCTATCACCTTCGCCCACCCAATCTAGCTTGGGTGCTTACACTCCATTTGTGAGTAACTTGTCTCCTTCTTTTACACCTCCATCCTCTCTAAATCTAGCCAATACCTCTCCAAATGGGCCATTGGACTATGCTCCTCCTACTCCACAACCATCTCCTATCATGGGGTTTCCCATTGATGCAGGATTTACCGACCAGTTTTTAAATATATAAAATCTCGTCTACCTAAGGTCTACCTAATGGACTAACGGGCAGTGTACCCGGTCTTGTGAGGTATAGCTAGATGGTAAAGCCGAGGTCGTCCCAAGAGCTAAGGTGCGGATCCTAATTAAAGTCTATGTCACGATATTTTAAAGGGGTTTTTATAAATGATTAATTATACTAATGAAATAAATAAAATAACTAAAGGCAAGTAAATGAGATTAATTCAAAAAGATCAATAGGCATGGTTTTCTGGCAAATAAATAATAGGATGATAATTATTATGATCTGTTTCTCTAACCATATTAAATAAAGGCAGTAGACTCCTATGGTCAATTTGTCTACCCTTTGATCCTAGATTCCTCACCAAGGTAATTATTAGTGACTGAGGGTCATCTTGTAATCTATTCTCAATAATAAAAATAATGGTGTTTACTATTGTTTCATCTAAGGATTTTAACCTTCGTGATGAACAGAGGTCGCCGGTTGACTATGTTGAGTCATTAAGTGCCTCTACTAACTTAGACTGCCTTAACGGGAAGTGTTGTCACTTACACCTCCCCTTTAACTTCTTAAGTAAATCTATTAGGTAGGTAATCCTTTGGTCAATTCGCACGTGTATGGTGATGGAAGCGTCTACGGTTCGTCTTAACCATCACCAAGTCACATCCTTCTAATGAAATGCGGCACGGTCACATCGTACATTCCCCTCGAAAGACTACCCAATATCAAAACCCTTAAAGCTAGAGTGCCCTAAGACAAGCTTAGAAAGTATTCAAATAAAACTAATAATAAAAGAGAAATAAAGATCAAATATTAAATTAACTAATAATAAATAAATTAAAAGTCAATAAATATTAATTACCAAACAGTTAATTAATAAAACTACGTCGTAATACAATATATTACTACGCCGTAGCTAAATAAATAGCTACGCCGTTGCTCAATAAATGACTACTTGGTAGTTAATTAATTAAAATATAAAAACAGTTCAATAAAACACAATACGAAACGAGACAATCAATAAACATGCAGAATTAAAATAGTGATAAAGTATAATGAAACTGAATAAATAATTGGGTGTCAAGAAATAATTACATATCATGCTAGATAAATGTTTTTGATCCCATAATCGAACCCCTTTGCCCCTAAAACCACACGTACCACTTGCTACTTTCTTTTCTTTGTTGTCCTTTGCCCCTAAAACCACACGTACCACTTGCTACTTTCTTTTCTTTGTTGTCCTCTTGTGTCGGCAGTGAAACGAAACCAAACGAAAACCCTTAATTTGATAGATAGTTCCTCGTAAAAAATTTCTAATATTTATAAAAAAAAAAATATAGTTTGGTCTTGATCATCTTTGGTCCTCGAGCTTACGTCCAAGTTATCTTTAGTCCTTGACTTTTTTCTTTTTAGGAATCTTTCATATAATACGTATAAAATATGTATTATAACTTTCCATCATTTACGGATTCAGCCCTTCGTCATATTTCTTCATATAATCTTCAGTCCATAATAATAATAAACTTAATATTATTTCGCCAATTATAGTCCCTGAACTTTACTCCTTCGCGCCCAAGTTAATAACTACGGCGTAGTTCCATGACAACTTACGTCGTACGTCTTTTTTTAGTCAGTACTTATCCGCGTGTTTATCCACAACTATGGCGTAGCTAAATAGTAAATTACGCCGTAGCCTTCACATTTAGTCACTACGCGTAACCTCAAAGTAAACTACGGTATTAGAACTCTCGTTAACGTATCTACGCTGTAGCACCATGAATAGCTACGGCGTAGTCTTCTTCTTGTAGAAATTTAGCTGTCACAAAATAACTATGGCGTAGCTTCAAACCAAGCTACGTCGTAGTCTAGTATTTTTCTCCTTTTTTAGATATTTCTTGTATCTTTTCCATTCCAACGCCTCAATTAACCTAAAATATAAATATGAAGAAATGTGAACGAATTAAGTATCATATTAATACAAATGAGGCAATAAACACAAGAATTTGATATATAAAATATAGGGTTAATTTGATGTTATCAAATATCCCCCACTTGAACTCTACTTGCTCTCAAATAGACTTTTTAAATTATTTCTAAAAAGATATCTCCCAAGATACTTTGGAAGATATGAGTATAAAAATTACCTAAGCTAGAACTATCCAAACCAGGCATCTCACGAAAAGGGAATTGAAGTCACACTCTCTCTCACTAATCTATGTGTTTATTTTTGGGGTAATCACTCAACTGCTCAGTCATGGCGAGTATTCTATCATAGGCTTGGAAAAGATACTAATCTCCACCACTAGAGTCTATAGATGCAGCTATTCCAAAAGGCAAAAGGGTTGACACAACATAAAGATTTATGGGGTTACATTGTCATTACTAACATACTATGGCAAAGGCGACAAAGAACATCGATACATGACCGGAACGCCGGGTAAGACATCAATGCCTGCTCAACTCCCTCACCTAAGTATGATTCATGACTAAAAGGGTAGGATAAGACATGGTAAAATATTTAATGGGTGTAAACAAAAAGACACGAAACAAATAGTTTCCTAAAGTCCACAATCGCCCCGTCACTAGTCGCATTCAATCCCATAGTAAAAATCGATGGTCAAGAGTCATGAGGTCTTCAATATCATCCAATATACGAGTTAATGCATATAAAATGTAGCATAGTGCCTTAAAATCTTCATAACTAGGCAAGTAAGATGTATTAACTCAGCCTTCATCATCAATGGAAAAAAAATTTATGTGCTCTAAAAAATTTTAAATTTGAGTGAAATTTGCACATATTTTGACCAAAAACCATATAATCACTCATTTCTATCTCCCTTCCCCCAACTTGAGATGTACAATGCCCCTATTGCACAAATATAGACTAAAATTGAAAGGAGAGATAGAAATGACACGGGTCCAAATAAGTTGCGCAAGGTGGAAATACTTACGACTATACTACATATAAGCTATCAGCTATAAACAAATAAACAAACTCTTGCTTGCATTCTCCTTATTTTTTTATTCTAGTTTTTTCTTTTTTTTCTTTTATTTCAATGCAAGACAAGGTGTACATGATGAAATAATAAATACGATATAAACAAATAAAAGCATCACCCCACTTGAGATCAGCTATCATCTAAACCCGATCTTCTTTCAAAACCCTTTATTCAAAACCCGCGACTTTCACCAGTAGAACCAAAACTGACCAAGAACGCCCGGATCGTGGACCATAAGAAACTACAGGGTAGGTTAGGCGATAGGTGTAATGAACCATATATTGGGTGAACAAAATGAAAGGGATGGCTCTGAAGGGCGTATCTAGGGATATCTTGCACTAATAATGAGTGTAACAAAAGGGTTTAACAGGAGGATTGACTAATCAATGCGAGAAGTCAATATACACAATACACATTTATAGGCTATTTGGGTTTAATCCTAAAATTTTGCCTTATATCCTAGCTGCATCGATTACAATAAGTTACCTCAATGTAATGCTCATTATAATGGTCTGGAAAAGATAATCAATGACAAGTTCTAAAGTCTACTACAGCCACCTGCACACTCATTTTAGTGGTATTATGTATAAGGTGGAAAAGAAAAGGCTTATCCTCACACAATGGAAGTATAGGGTAGGTGTGCTCAGTTAAAGATTAATCTAGTTAAGTAATGAAAAACATGTCAAAATTTTATTAATGAAACACTTTTTATTAAAAACTAGAAAAATAAGGCAAGTAAAATCAAATGGATGTATATTTCTAATCCCTTCCCCCCACTTGGGTCATACTCAGTATATAAATGAAAAATAGGAAGGATTAGAATTGAAACGGAAAACTCCCCTGGGTTTGCTCGGTATGATCAATACATGTGTGTATAACATGCTCCAAGCATGCCTTAATGAGCAACATCCAATTTCAACAACTCATCCTCGCAATCATCACCATAACTATACTCAACTATGCTGGATAGAAAGTGTTTCCTTGCAGCCAAACACCAGTCCATAATGCATCAACCTGTATTACTGCAAGAAAATCTAACACCAAAAAGTATAATTTTGGATAAAAAGCAAAATAGCACGAAAAGTAAAACAAAATAAAACCTAACTCAGTTTCGTAGGAATCACGGTTGCATTTAGCGTATGCAACAAGCCTTTTAATCCACTTGGTGTCCCGAGTGGATGAGTGAAGTCTCATGAGGGTTTATAGTGAACACACCCACAAAGTTCATTTAAAACTAATACAAGTTTAAGTATGTTTGTTATAAAAATTTTAAATTTTAATTGGCAAAGGAGAAAGCTACAGCGTAGTGGAAATGCATAACTACACCGTAAGTGACAAAATCTTGCAGACTAACACCTGTAGGATGCTACGGCGTAGTAAAGGATTACGCTATGCCGTAGATACTTTTTTAGACAAATACTTGGAGTAAAAACTCCACATCCAGGTTCTCCACCATTAATCTTTCTCAATTACCTACAAAATTTTACAACAAAACATACCAAACCAACTATACTAATAAAATCAAAAACTAAAAAATAAAAATACAAAGATAGGCATGGGGTGCCTCCCACGAAGCGCTTGTTTTTGTTCGAGTCACGAGCTTGACTCCACCCTTATTTACCGAGTAAAAGGGCGTTCATCCCTTCACTTGAAATCAAGTGTGGGTGAAAGTAACAATAAACACCGTAAGGGTGTGAATTAGCTATAATGTAGGGAAATGATAAATTTTAGTCATACCTCGAAGTAGATATCATTTTCCTCATTACCTTACGCATTTTCGTTGATGGCTTTGATGAATGACATACTCCAAGATGCGGCTGAATAATCAGCTTGCACACCACATTTATCTCCATGTCAATCCTGGTAGTTCTCATAATTTCGCCTCCAAATTCCTTTTCAAGCTCAACTTTAATCAGGTTAGTAGCCGGAGCTACATGACCTTCGCAGGGATTTGTAAATTGATTAGGATTTGTAATCGGTGGCAGGTACGGTTGCATCACCGGCTTTGGGTTAACTTCATCTTGCACAGTAGGTGTTAGTATTAGCCTAAGCCTTTCTACATCTTCAACTGTGATGTTCCAATAATCATCAATATCCCATTCATCATTCTTCTAGGACTTCCTCATTCTCCCTTGCAGTGTCGATATTGACATCATTTGTACCCTGTTCACAAACACTAGGAAAAATATTAGTAATAGGAGATGTAGGAAAGTCAAAAAGTCCTTACTTTCATGGTTCAAATCTCCAAACTCATCATTATCACACCCTTTATGGATTTCCTCTTGTTTCACTCTTTGAAGATTTTCAGCTCCAATTTTGAACAATTCATATACCCCTCTTGCTATCATCATATCTCTATCCTCAGGTTGGGGATCGGGTGTATATGTCGATTGATCAAAAATTTGGTATTTAACACCATGAGTCATATTCCTCACTTCATATGTCATTGGATATTGCGTAGCCATGTACAATTCATATTCTTTTATACTCATGCCACCAATGCCCATTTTTTTACTCTTACCAGGAATTGTGGAACCATTATTGGTGAATTATCGCGGAGTTTGAAAGGAAGTTTCTAAAGGAAAGAATCTTGTAGGAGTTCTTGTTAGGTCACCATTTTGTAAACACAAGTATTAGAATGAGATAGATATAAGGAGTTGGGTGATTATAAGAATTAGAGAATTAGAATTGCAAGAGTTTCTTTAAGATATCAAATAACCAACCAAGTTTACATGAGACCTAAGGCTTCTATATATAGGGAAGGAGCTAGGGCAACACTCCCTCTCCTTCCTTACATGAATTTCGTATGGGCTTAAAGCCCATGGACTATTTTACTTAAGCCTAGTAATTAAACTTGTAACATAACATAAATGTAAGTAAGTAATAACTTAAGCAACCTATTATAACAAATGACCGAGACTTTATAAAATAGTAAAACTTTGGTTCCAACAATCTCCCCCTAAGGGTCGGTCATAACGGTTGCTTGACGTCTTCGTCTTAATCTTTGACTTTCAAAGCTTTAGACGTCTTCAAAATCATTCATCGTTCTTTGTTCTTTGTTGATGTGGTAGTGATCATCTAATGAAGTTATCTGCCATGCGTAACTTCTGCGTCTGTGGTGGTCGTCGGCCATTCCAACATGCTCATACACCTTTGAACTTTAGACATTTACATGCACGTAGTTCCCTTTCTTTCACATGGATCTTTAGTCTTTAAACCTTGTAGATTCTTCTTTTTGCCGTAGAATCTAACTTTGAACATTGTGTTGCTTAGATCTTTGAGGGAGCTTTTGTTGACTTCAAGATGTATGTATGAGCATGCGGAATCAGTATCCATGGAGATGATATGTCCCTGAAAGTAAACAGTTAGCAATAAAACATCCGGTACTTACAGATAAGGAGTTAGAGATCGTCAACAGCATAGTGTGAAGACTCCTTCTAACTCTTATCCAGGTCGTTCCCATATCAGATACTCCCGAAGGAGCTTACGAGACCTACTAGGTAGCTCAATGACTGGGTGAGTCGCTGGGGATCACTCCATGACTATAGACCGATAAGAAACCACCGCAAACACTAAGCGTAACTCACGAGGAGTTTACCGAAGTGACCTGTCAAGGCTGTTAGATGATGACCCTGATAGGGGTTTCCGTTCAATCATTGAGAAATACATAAGTACTTCTCTCATAAATGTTCTTGGCAGATTGCTAAGATCTGCGAAGGACTCGATAATTTACAGCTGGTGTCCATTGATGTAGAACACCAGTTGTAGAAGTACTAAGTGTTCCTAAGAGATCTTTGATGAATCTCGTGGCTCTAAACTCAACAAGTGCACACTTAGGTTTCCTATGCAGAGACTAGGGAGGTGTCTCCAGTTTCTAAATTACACCGGTTCCCTGTGAGAATGAAACAAATTCTTTTAAGAGAACTTGAGTGGCTAGAAGGTTAAGTGCAGTGCGTCACTGGGTCCATGATGGCTTTATCTTCAATACCGGCGTCGCCTTAGCAACAACCAGTAGCATACGAATTGAACCCGGTGTCTGCCCTAAGGTTGAATCATATGGAGGGCTATTTCTTTTCACCCTTTTCTTTTTAATTCTTCAACCCCTTCTTTCTCCTTTCATTCTTTACTCCTTTTTTCATATCATACCTAAGGACTTCTAGTTCTAACTATTGGTGATGTCCTTGGGTAGATCCCTCCGGCTTATGCGGATCATAGGACGGTTATTTCCTAACCTTAGTCACCTTATAACACCATGACTATCCTATAATTGCCATTGAAACCTTTGAAAATCTCTCAAAGTGTTTGTGTTTATTTAAAAATTTGTTTAACACTTTGAGAGGTTTGTGTTTTCTTATGAAGGGCTCCCCCTTCACATGTGCTCATGTGTAATTAATAAATTTGCACATGCGGGAGGAGCAAGCACTTTTTGAATTGATCCACTTTCAGTGAACAAGACCGATTCGAGACACGCTTACATCACTAGTTAGACTAGCTTGAAGTTATTACCCGGCCTGGTCAAGTCCACAGAAAGTTTTTCGAAACGGTACATTTCTACTAAGACAAATCCTTTTCGAGACACTCTTACGTGGCTAGTTAGAGAGTTCCATTGTCAGCTTTTAGGTGACAACTAACTCTAGTAACTAACTTGATGTCATTACCCGTCGAAGATAAGTCTTTTTGAGATTACTAACTTTTGTTTTGTCAATTCTTGGGTCAATCTGAGTCTAGCTCGCATGAGATTCAACTTTGAGCAACTTTGAGCTTTCATATTTTAATCACTTTTTCTTTTCTCCCCCTCAAAAATAGCATATAAGATGTTGTTTTTGAGAAACATTTGATTAAAATATGCTTTTTGAGTCTTATGGGGAGAAATCAACAAGAACTTTGGATTTTTAGAACGATGAGATTTCAAGTGCTCCCCCTCAACAAGTGAACACTTATTGAGGTGAAATACTTGTCTTTTGAGCAGAATTATGAAAATCAGAAAATGTTTGATTAATTCTACTCAAAAGTAAGAAGCCTTCGCTCCTTATGTCAGGATTGAGGCACTGATGCGTACCTCAGGGTCCTTTCTTTACAAGAACGGGTTGTACACTGTTATGTGTGCACAAGCCATTATAATAACAAATCAATCAATAGAAATAATGAAATGTTAATACCCTTGAAGATCAGTTTATGGTTCATCATCATTGAGCGGAGCTTCAAAATCCGTGAACTGAGGATTTGGTCTCTCAAAGAGTCTGACTGGGAAAGATGGTCTGACACCAATATAGCTTTCCAAACGTCTGATCTGTTCCCGACGGAATAGCCTTTCTTCTATCTTAGTGACAAAATTCCTAACTTGTCGTCTGGAGCTGGAGTTCCACCTTGTAGTTTCCCTTTTGGATAACTTACGACGATCATCATTCAACCTCTTGACTAGCCCATCACGAACTGTTCTAAGTGTGTGATCACAGAACTTGTGTATCTCATCCATCTTTATGAAACTAATAAGCTTCTTACTATCGATGTAGGTAAAACGAAAAGATGGTTTCTGGACGAGTGTAAGCTGTGACATTTGGTTGATTCCAGGGAATCTGAGTAGAGGCTTAGTCAAGTTGATCTTCTCTTGATAACTTTCAACTCCGAGCTGAAGATCTTTCACCCTTTCTTGAACTATTAGTCGTCTTATGAGGAAAAGCAACGATGAAATGAAGTTGTACTGTATTTCAGTGTCGAAACCTCGCATTCTTGTGGAGTTTGATAGACTCCATGGACCGTTTAGAGCACTAGGGTTCAACAATAACATAAACAATATGCAGCGGAATAATAAGAACATATGTTATTGACACAAAGTTTTTCCTCAATCACCTCCAATATGTATTTGATCAGAATACAACGTATTACCTAAGTGTAATAGGGATCTAAGAACTCTCAGACCTTGGAGGAATACGAACACAAACTAACTCTAGTCTAGGCGTTTACAATGAACCACGCCCTAGACACACACACACACTTTTCTAGTCGACTACATTGTGAAAGACATAATGAAAACCTACAACCTGTATCCTCTTTATATACTAGAGGATTAGGTTTACAAAGGATATATTCTAAATAATAAAAAGATCCGTAGTAATCTTTTTCTTGTTCTTGAAGTTTCATCCTTTGTCACATTAAGTCCCTCTTGTTTTCATTCTTTTATTTATTTTGTCACATCAAATCAAGAATCCCAACAATCTTCCCCTATTTGATGATGACAAAACAAACAAAGTCGTGTACGAACTTCCCTAGACGAAGTAGAGAGGTTGAGATGTAGACATCTCCCTGAATGAAACAAGTATGTCTTCCCCTTAATCCATGCCATGCCACCACAATATTTCTTCCCCTTTTTGTTATCAACAAATAGAGAATGAATAAACCGTAGAAACTTCCCCTCGAGTGATGCATGTACATAAAATGATTCTTCAAATCTGTAGTCTTTATATAATGATCACTGATGAAGAAAACTGAGTATGACGAATTTGATGAAGAAGTTGAACAACCCAAACTTGTGCCTTATATCTTGTACTAACCATGTGACTTCAAACTTATACCCAAAACTGAATATATAAGTAGACCACGATCCCATGACAAATCCTCATCTTTAATGAGACACTGAGCACTACAATGTAACTCCTTTAAGTGATAGTTAACTAGGTCTTCGTCCATCCTCCCCTTGACCTATGAAAACTAGATTTATCAAGCTGTTGTCACCACCTTTTAAAACAGACAAGTTATCTTCAAAGTGTAACATCCCCACTTTGAGATATGATAAGAACACAAACCTGTGAAACTCAACTACAACATCAAATAAATGATAATCAACCTTCTTCGTAATCAATTAATTAAATAAGAACGAGCCTTTGAAACCTTTAAGAACAAACAACCATCTTCTTGTGTGTGTAAACCAAAACCAATCAAACATACGTACTTCCCCTCACTACTCTTAAAACATCAAAACACAGCAGTAGGAATAATATATAACGAGCAGCAGTTTGCTAGCAGCAGAGTACTAAAGCTAGCAGCAGATTGAAAATTCCCAGCAGCAGAATGAGAGCAGCAGAGTAAAATACGACAGCAGTAGAATCATAAAGCTAGCAGCAGAGTCAAACGTGTAGCAGCAGAGTGAATAACGTAGCAGCAGAATCAAATAACTATCAGCAGAATTAGAATTCTCAGCAGCAGAGTATTTCGAGAATAACATACTACTAATAGCGATTAGGGTTTAGTGAATAACGCGACTTTTACAATCAGAATTTTAGTCGTCTTTTTTTTTTTTTTTTTTTTTTTTTTTTTTTTTTTTTTTTTTTTAAGTATAAAGACAACACTTTGAAGTGTCGCGAAAACCCTAAATTCACCAAAAATCACTCATACACCTCCAGAACTGCTTTCTTTCATGAATTCTTCAATACCAAACATCGTATAACCAACTTCTATGATGAATTTATGCAATAGAGACCAAAATCAAAGAAGTTAATATAATGAAAACCCTAAAAATCGAATTACAAACCCTTTATCTGCAGCAGTGTTCGACACACCAGAACTTCCACATAAAAGCTCAGATTGAAGATCCCTCCGGTGGAAATCTTCCTTGATATATAGAGAAGCTCCAGTAAAAATTTCAGCCCGATCCAACGGTTAACGAAGGAGATATCGCCGTTTGAAAACTGACCTGCAGAAAGTTACGAAAATTGAAACCAAATTCGATTTTCAGCATCATTCTTCGACTAAAAACCTTGTGAATCCCTAGGTAACGAGCTCCCCAAGCTCTGATACCAATTGTGGAGTTTGATAGACTCCATGGACCGTTTAGAGCACTAGGGTTCAACAATAACATAAACAATATGCAGCGGAATAATAAGAACATATGTTATTGACACAAAGTTTTTCCTCAATCACCTCCAATATGTATTTGATCAGAATACAACGTATTACCTAAGTGTAATAGGGATCTAAGAACTCTCAGACCTTGGAGGAATACGAACACAAACTAACTCTAGTCTAGGCGTTTACAATGAACCACGCCCTAGACACACACACACACTTTTCTAGTCGACTACATTGTGAAAGACATAATGAAAACCTACAACCTGTATCCTCTTTATATACTAGAGGATTAGGTTTACAAAGGATATATTCTAAATAATAAAAAGATCCGTAGTAATCTTTTTCTTGTTCTTGAAGTTTCATCCTTTGTCACATTAAGTCCCTCTTGTTTTCATTCTTTTATTTATTTTGTCACATCAAATCAAGAATCCCAACAATTCTTCCTTAAACCTTTTCAAGATACATATCTTCAATGTCGTTTAGGTAAAGGTGTGGAAAGTCTGCTTCAGAGAACTTATACTTCTTTTCATCTTGTCTCTTGACAACTATTTATTTCATGAACGTGTAGTCGCATCTTTTTGACTCCATAATTTCCAAGATCGCAATGATTTTGGATTTGTGCTTTACGTTCTCAATTGACGTGAATCCTAACCTATGAGTGTAGCCGAGACGACAACGTTCAGGCCAGTGTTGAATCCCATGTAGAGCATCTCTGTCGTAAGCAACAACGGAGTCGCTAAAAATTGGAGCGGATTCTTCAATAGCTGGAATATCGTATCTTGTGGCCGGTACAGAGATAGTCAATGACGAGGTAACCCTGCGTTTGGAGGTGTCATCTGAGAGTCGAAGATTATGAAGATCTTTGTTGAAGAATCTTTTGTAAGGTATCTTAGGTTTTTCAGGGAATCCCAGCAAAGGTAGAGGTTTTGTCCAGTCGGTGACGAAAGGTTTGATAGGTTTCTTGGGATTGAAATTCACGTCAGGGTTTAGCCAGTCAAATTCTGAAGACATTGCACTGGCTATGTTCTGCATATGAAATTCATATTCCGTCTGGTTTCCAGATCTTTTCTTGAGGAAATCCTGTGCATCCTGGTTGATTCGTCTGAGCTCAGCCTTTGTAAGTTTCTCGATGTGAAGATCTGCCATGATGCGTTGAGTGAACTGCAATGTATTTCCAGGAAGCGGTTCTTCATCAGGGAGAGCAGGCTTAGCTTTGATCAAGTTTGTCAACCAATCATTTTGAGGTGTATCGTCATTATCGAGCCATGAGTGACGACTTTTCCTTTTGGACTTCTTAGACTTGTCTTTGCCCTTTGATGATGGTTTAGGTTCAGAATCAGGTATTAAAGATGCATGATAATCGGTATCGGGTTGACCATGATAATCCTCAATTGGTTCCATAAGCTATTCTTCTTGATCTTTAGGACTTGGACCAGAAGTTGAGGTGTGTTGTTGATTGCCAGGAGGATTAGAATCCTTTGGTGGTTGTTGAGAAGATGATGGACCGGTTCCAGACTTGTGTTTCTTACCTTTTGAGTTCGGGCCCGGGTCGTCATCTTTTCTTGACCTTTTTAGGGTTCCAGCAGCATCTTTGCACGACTCTTTAGACAAGTTGGCAGAAATAGCATCAACAAGTGCTTTTTCTTCAGTTGTCTGTGTAGTTTTGTAGGCAACTTTGTCGTAGAGTTGAGCAAGTAGGTCATCGAAAGACAGTTCAGGGATGGTTGGAGTTGATTTTGTAGCTTTGACAGGATGAAGAGTGAATGATGTTGTTGACATATGTTTTCTTAACACCACTTCTTATCCTGTGCTCCAACACATTTGAAATGGGTTGAATAAGATTTGCTACCTCGGGAGTTACAATCTCAACTAGATTCTCAGTAAGGTAATCGTAGGTAAAAGTCTTGATGAGACCATCTAAGTCTGCTTTCAAGAATTTGTCGATTTTCTGCTTTGATTCCTGAAAATCTTCAACTTGTTTTGCGAGATTGGTGACCAAAGTCGTGAGAGTATTGACTTGTTCCTGAAGATCAACGGGTTTTGCAGGTTCATTGATTGATTGTTGCTATGATACGGTTTCAGATGGTGTGGGTGAAGAATGTTCCGGTGATGACTCAGAAGATGATTCTTTGTGAGAGCTGGAAGACGAAGCTGGTGGAGATGGATCCTTCGGAGGAGATGCTGCAGGATGTGGAGGTTGCTATGAGGCAGTCTGCTTAGACTGTGAAGATGACTGAAGGAAGATGTTGGTGTCAAATTCTTCCTTCTCTTCTTTTTCTTTCCTTCGACGTTTCTCTTCTTGTGCAACATATTCAGGGGTGATGAACGGATCAAAATCTTGATAAGTGGCAGTGTGTTCTTGTTCATCAACTCTCTCCTCGGTGTCTACAGCTTCAGTCATTGTAATGTTACCTTCGGTATCTTTGTCTTCTACTCTGTCACTTGGTTCTGGAGTGGTAGACTCGATGTGAGGAACAATGCTGCTGCTAGTAGTGCCTTCATGGGTAGGTTGTGATGAAGGTTGAGGATGAATTCTACTGAGGAGCGAAGCATCCCTCTGATCCTTAAGTAATTGCTTCTCTTCGGCACGTGTGTCGACAACAATACTTTTCAGTCTTCTCTTGTCGACCAATGGTTCAACAATAGGTTCATCTACTTCAGCATCATCGGGTTCGTTGATAGTAATCCCTTGTCTCTTTCTCTTATCTGCTTCCAAGGTTTCTAAGCTCTGTTGTGTAGCTATTTCCATTTCTGGAAATTCTGTATCAGGTACACGTACTCTTCGTTCATAATCTCCCTCTTCATCATCTGATTCAGTGTCGAACTCCGAGTCGTTGTCAGAGGATGACGGTGTAGGATCACGACGAAACCAGGTAGATTCAACTTGAGGAGTGTGTGTAGTAGATACCTTTTTACTCGGTTTAGTTGCAGGCTTAGATTTAGGTTTAGGTGTGGTTTTAGGCTTAGTTTCAGGTTTGGTTTTGGGAGTCTTCTTAGGTTGTGAGCCAGTGGTGCTTGCAGTACTCCCAGATCTCAAACTGCCTTTGCTGCGAGTCTGTATAGTAGCCTCTTCCTGTACCCCAGTGTAAGCATCATTGTAGAATTTGTAGTTCAAACCCTTCTTGATAGTGTCATCAAGAAGGTATTCAGGAAGCCTCCTTCCTTTTTGTTTGGTGGAGGAAGTGGTCGTCTTGACAAAAGAGATGGTGAAGTCGTCCTCGAAGAGGTGCTTTGGCTCGTTAGAGTCACTCATTCTTTTGATAAATTCAGGTGTGGCTTTGCAGAAGTGTTCAATGAGAAGCTTTGTAAATCTTGTGAATGAGATCATAGTCCTTTCACGTCCAGTTTGGATGCTGTAGACTATGTCATTCATGATAGGAACTGCAAAGTCAATGGGTGACATGGTCACCATTCCCCAAAATGCATGCAGATGCTCAAGTCTGGGATGTTCGTGACCACTTTTTCTTCCTGATATGGATCTTACAACTATTAGACAGGATGTTCTCCAAGGCTGAGGTATATTCTTTGCATTGAATCTGGAGTGTTTGATCAGAGGTAAGTCATCATCAACATCGTACCCTAATTCAATAAAGAAATCCAGGAGATCCAGTTCAGGCAGCAATGGAGCAAATTCATGATCAGTTTGTGGCAGGAGGAAGACTGTACGAAGGACATCATGATCAATAGTGTATTCTTGATGATCCAGTGTAACAGTGAAAGACTCATCATCCAAATTAGCCTTTGCCGTAAGCCAGAACTGATGAAGGTAAAACAACGGAACCGAAGTAGACTTGTTGAGCAGATGCTTGCAAGGATGTGCAAGGAGAATATCTTTGACAATCTTGCACGAGTTCTCAGAAATTCTTAACTTGTCAAAGTCAACTCGTGGATTGTTATTTCCAATATCAACGTTGTAGTCGGCGGGAGTGATGTCATCCAAGGTGAGTAGTGGTAGACTTTGTTCAGGGACATTCTCGTTGTGTTCAACCATGTTAATCTGAAAAGAATTATCATAAACCAGACATCCAGATTTGTTACTTGTTAGCATGGATTCGAGTTTGATTACAGATAAATACTTAAATCAGTTAAGCATGAATGGTTCGAATAATTATGTGTGAAGTGGTGTATGATGTATACTTAGACCACATTAATCTAATAGAATCACAAGATCAATCATAAAGTACTAAACATACACATAAGCACAAATATGATTTAAGAAGTATGTGAAAAACTAGAAGGGGGGGTTGAATAGTTTTACGTCCCTTTAAATTTATAAACACAAGTTTGTTTTTAAAAAACTTCGATTCTAGTTTATGTGAACTCAATACTTGCACTTATATGAACAATTGTATAGTAACTAACTAACAAATCTAATATAGTAAAGATAAATAAATAAGTAATGAGAAGAGTTAGAAATATCAAACCACAACACAAGGATTTATAGTGGTTCGGCTACGAGGACACCTTCCTTGTTCCTACTCCACTCCCCGAGTCACCTACTCGAGAGTTTTCTTCACTATGTCAACAAACTCCCTTTTGGCGGAGAAAACCTTACACACCAATTTACACACCACACAACCTCACAACTTGATCACAACTACTACACAACTTCTTCACACCACTATACTACACACCAATCTTCTTCACAACTATCTTCTACACACCAATCTTCTACCTCACACCTATCTTCACAACTAACCTACTTCACTATTTATCAACTTCTATTATCTACACAACTTCTATATCTTCTACACAATTAATCACAAGCACAACACAATATTCACAAATGAATATTTATATATATACACTATGCACAACTACTCTTCAACACTTCTTGAACTTGATTGTAGAAAGAGTGTTCTTCTTTTGCACTTTGGATGAGAATGGATGATGAGGGATTGAATCACTTGAAACAAGGATTAATATGCAAATGATCAAAGGGTTTTAGAGAATGTTTAGAGAGATATAGATCTGAAAATTTCGTGCAAAAGGTGGGGAAAAATTCCAGAATTAAGGTGGTATTTATAGGAGAAGAATTCTGACAGTTTCTGACAAGGGAGCCTGGCCGGTCCCCTTAAATCATGGCCGGCCCCCTTAAAATTAAGGGGACCGCCCCTTATAATTAAGGGGGCCGCCCATCTGTAACGGCCAGAAAACTTGTCTTTTAGTGGGGAAAGTTTATTTGGTGAAAAACTAACTGATTTTGGTTAAATATTTGAAATCATATATTTAGTATGATTAAAACATTTTTCTTTATTACCAAAAGTGTTTTTAAAAAATATATAATATGTTTATATATATTTAAATAAACTTTGTATTAGTTAATTAAATATCCCTTTGATCATAGGATGTATTAAGCACTTGTTTATCCATACCTTAAGTGATTAAGTTGGATATAGTTGTATAAACTAGCTTAATACTTGTTTACATAGTAATCTTATGATTGACGAGTTTACATTTTGTGATCGTCAAAATATAGAGATATCGAAAAATATAAATAACGTTTTCATACATTATTTATGTCAACAATCTCCCCCTTTTTGATGATTACAAAATTTAAACTCATTAATCGAAAATTAGTATATATTCAAGTATTATTGTGAGTTTATATCACTTCTCCCCCTTTTTGTTAGCATCAAAAAGGTTATCCCAACTAAATGTAAACTCCCCCTCGAAGTGTACTCCCCCTCGTTTTGAGGCCAAGAGAAATCGAGATATGGATATCTTGCAAAAAAATATTTAGTGGCAAGCAACATATATATGTATATAGCATGTAAGAGTAAAGACTAAGCATAAGCATAACATTAATAAATAAAAATACATCAAGCATTACAACCATAACAAGTAATGCAACTAACAAAAGCCTTAAAGGCTTAGAATCATCATTAAAATAAAAGACTAAGTCTCAAACATGAGAGTCCTTCTCTAGAGCTTGCCATCCAAAAAGTGTTAACACAATTTTATTTGTAAAACACCAAGGATGTTTAATTGGGAGGAATGGATGGTGAACATGGGGATGGTGATGGTGGAGGTGTGTTTGTTGATGGTGGTGGAGGTGTTGTGTTTGTTGTTGGTGATTGATGCAACATGTTTTCAATATGAGAAAACATGTATTGGATCTCATCTCTTAATCCGAACACAATTGTTCGGTTGTGAATGCAACAAAGGCAAGTGTCACCATGAGCTTCAAGTAAGCTCCATGGGACGGGGTTATAGGTTGGTGGGTTGATAGGAGATGATGAGAAATGTGCATCAAGAGGTGTTAATGGTGATAATGAGAGAGTGATTGCAAGAGATGCGTTCTCATTGGTAGGTTGTGATGGTTGATCAATTGTTGGAGGAGATAAGTGGGTGTTGATGTAGTCATTTATGGATGAAGTGGATGGTATGGAGGAAGTGGAGTTTCCATTTGTTGAAGGTGTTTTGGAGGGTGCATTTGGTGCACTAGGAGATGAACATTGAGGTGGTGGAGATGGAGTGGTGTTGTCTTCATTTGTAAGATCAATGAAGAGTTGTTTGGGTGGAATGATGACAAGTTTTTGTTTCTTGGCATTGTTTGAATAGGTGGTTCTTGGTGATGACATGATGATGTTTGATGAATGTTTGAGGATGATGGAATGTGAATTAAACATGCATGGAGATTATATAGTGGGAAAACAAGTTTAGAAGTGGAATTAATTTGAAATTGTAATGTTATATTCCAAAATCAGTTTAGTTTTTAAGGGAAATGGTAGCTGGGACTAGCAAAAGGGATCACAAGATGCAAAAGAAAACAGTGTAAAAACTGTTTCAGATGGCCGGTCCCCTTAAATGGAGGCCGGTCCCCTTAATTTTAAGGGGGCCGCCCTTTATGATTTAAGGGGGCCGCCCATCTGACGACCCAGAAACAGAAAATTTTCAAAAATTTTCTGGAAAAATGTTATGTTCTGGTTTGAATGTGCAGCAAGCTCAATTTGGACATTTCACATTTGTTTTGATCAATAAGAAAGCATACATGCCATATCAATATTAAAACATTAACTAATCATGCAAACAAACATATATATATATATATATATATATATATATATATATATATATATATATATATATATATATATATATATATATATATATATATATATATATATATATATATATATATATATATATATAGATTAAGAGAAGCATAATTAAAAACCGTCAAGTTATCATCCTAAACAAATATCCAAATAACAAGTACTTCCGAATATACTTCGGAGAAATAGAACACGATACATAAAAATAAATATTGTTTAACAAACATAATCCGAGCATATCATTTCTTTTTCTTCCCGAAGATACCCTTCAAAGTCTTCCCGATAGATTTGAAACCACCTCTAACATCTTCATGCAAGCTCTTTTGTCTTCTAAGCATCTCGGTAGTTCGAGCATGGAGCACTTCTTCGGTTTGATCACTTGGAGATGGGGTAGAATAGTTGGGATAGTCAAGATCCTTTAAATCATCAACAAACTCAGAAAACGAAGGGGTACTAGCATCATGGATGTTTTCCTGCTCATCGTCATCGTCTTGCCTTGAAGATGATCCATGAAAGCTATGACGACGAGGTTTACCCTTGTCACTTCGAGTTCGTCGGGCTTGTTTAAGAGGGAGAGGACGTAGAGTGGGGTAGATAGACTCATAGATACTATTGTCAAGATCGGGGTAGTACTCGATAACATGACGATAGATACGAGTAAGGAACATACCATATGGAAGGTTGGCTTTGGGAGTTTTTCTAGCACACTCAATCCGTTTGATAAAGAAGTAGGCTAAATTGTACGGCTTTTCGACAGCTATACAATACAACATGTGAGCAAGGCTCGCCGGGAGATGGTCCCGGTGACCTCCAGTACCAAACGCATTCTCACGAATGAGTTCTTCCCAACGCTTCATGTGAGGGCTTAATTCCTTGAGGAGAAGTTGATATGGAGAGATTTGAACGTTTTTGGATTTTATTTTTCGACTTGTGGTGGCACGTTCTATACCAAGGACTTGACGAATTTCGTCGGGATGAGGAATTTCTTCGAGATAGGGACCGAAGGTTGGTCGAAAACGATTGAGAGATTCGAGGTCCCACTCGTTTGAGAAAACGGCTTGACCTTTAAATGGAATTTGGAGGATATGACCAAATTGTTCGAGAGTTAGGGTGATAAATTCATTTTGAATCATGAAAGAGATGGTGATGAAACCAAGACTATTGGCTTGGACGGTGACTTGGCTATAGAAATCCATTATGAAGCGAGGAATGATAGGTTCATTTATTTCATAAAGACAATTGAAGTTGATGCTTGAAAACAAGCGATTTATGTACTCGGATTGAGCAAAAGCAAGATCTACTACACGTCCCTCATGAATATTTCTATCTTCAATTTGACGATAGATAAGTCCAATGGAAGGAGATGTGGTAGGGAGTTGGGAAACTTTAGGAATGTAGTTTTTGGTGTGAGAGAGATCTTCGGTAGTTGCTTTGGGCATTTTCACCTAAACACATCAACAATACAAGAAGACCAAAATAAAAATAAAGAAAGATAAAAGTATATGGTAATTGTTAAGGCTTATGTTGGAACGTAAACATACTTCGTTACTAATCCTAAGAAGTAGATTACTATGTTCCTTAATATTGTTTTTAACTCGTTCTAGATATACTTTACGATGTTTAATGAATAGTTATGGACAAATCCAAACGCCCCTTTAAACATCTTAATATATCATGAAATTTACTAGATTTACATTAGATTGTAAAACTAGCTATTTCTTGCGAGTTTCTTATGCATGTGATTTGTTTTTGAAAAAGATGGTTTGTATTTTTACTTAAAAATGTCATTTTTAGTAATAAACCAAACGCTTCCTTAACTATTGACTTATACCCCTAGTATGTCAATATATATATGAATTATATATCTTGACGAGTTCGATTAGCAATTTTAAGGTTTATAATTATAACAAAGTTTTATAGAAATTATAATGACTATGTTTTGATATTATTTGGACATAATCCAAACACCCCTATATTGTGAACCAAAATAATTTTTCTTAGTCGAAAAATGTAATTTCAAGTTTTACAAGTTACACAAGTATAATGTGATTAGTTTTAACACGTTTTTAAATCATAATTCAACAATAAGTTTACTAAAATTTTTGAAAAGGAGTGTATGAAATTTTTCAAAAAAAAAATTTCGACATGATAGTTTATGATTATTAGTTTCTAGTGTTGATAAATCATTCTAATCCTATGGGAAACATTTAGTTATGAATATTTAAGACTCAATTTGAAAGAAATTGTGAATTTGAAGAAATTTATAAAAACATGCATAATCATGAGTATGATATTAAATGTGTTATGAAAAACTTACAATATGTAATGGTGATTGTGTTAGATGAATTTGCCCTTTGCGAATTAACCCGAATTATGTGATTTGGAGGTGATTTAAGGTGTTTTTGGGTTTTGGTATTCGTCACAGCAGTAGCAGGGGAAGAGGTATGAAAAAGTGGAGTGTTTGGCAAATGGAACAAGAGGGAAAACGGGTTTGAGCTCTCAGATGGCCGGTCCCCTTAAACATTACGGGGGCCGCCCTATAAAATTTAATTTTTCAAGTTTTGGTTTCTGGAACAAACAAGAATATATATATATATATATATATATATATATATATATATATATATATATATATATATATATATATATATATATATATATATATATACTAGATTTATATTTAATCAAACATACGTTGGAGAGTATACGCACGAAAAGGAACTACTTGACACTTTTAATTGACAATTTGCCAATTAAGTTTTCTTGATCCTTTCGGATGAAATTTATCAAGTTGTCAAGTACGCGAGAATGTTGTGAGAGGTTCATAAGTATATGTATATATATATATATATATATATATATATATATATATATATATATATATATATATATATATATATATATATATATATATAGTATGGGCTTATAAGACGAGAATAAAGGAAGGAGACAGATGCAACGGAAGCCGGGAGTTTGTTTCATCCATAGATTTTTCGACTCATCTCTCTTCATCAGCATGAGTGTTGTTTGAACATTAAAGTTCAATAAGGCAAATGGGGAAAAGAAAAGGTTCGTGAACGAACAATTTCTAGTTCTAGAAAATCAACAAATGAGTTTTCTAGGTTATAAGATCCTAGATATAGCTAAGTGTGTATATATATATATATATATATATATTTAGATATAGTATAAGTAAATAAGTATATATATGTATAGAAGTAAAAAGTAGAGAGAATAATGAACCAATCAAAATCACATAAAAGCTAGATACTAAACTAAGCATGCATTAGTTTACAAGGAAATAAAAGGAAATGTGTACCTTTCGTCTTCAATGCGTTAAACTTCAAAATCTTCAAAGGAAAGTCGGAACACGGGGTGACATCAAAGATTTTCATGTATGAATGGCGAAAGTTTTCACCTTGGTCCCCATGGTCTCATTTGACCAAAGTTGTTTGTTCCGAACATGTTTTGTATTTGACTTGGGTGCATATATGGTGGAAACATTCACCATGGATTGAAGCTCCACATTTGTTGATTATTGTTAAAGTTTTGTCTACTTTGGTTTACTCTTGGTTGAGGTGTTTTAGGTCTAGGGTAAGAATTTTTCGGTTTCCTAGGTGGTGGTGTTTTAGATCTTGTTTTAGTTTTGGACGATCCTACTTCGGTTTTTAAAGATGGTTTGTAAAACGGTTTTATTTCTTCATTACTAGCTAGATGTATTTTCTTATCATTTATGAGTATATACTCAGGATTAGATTTTGAGGGTTTTAGTTCCTTGAGTTTCCTTTCAAATTTAACATTTTTAACTTCACTTGTTGAGGCTTCGGTTGAGTTAAAACCTAGACCGGTTTTATCTCCGGATATTCTTTGAAAACTTATAATTTTACTAAGTGAGTTACTACTATTTTCAAATTTATCAAGTTTACAGATTTATTCCTTAAGTTTGTTGTTTTCACTTCTAAGCACTTGACATGATTTACATTCTTCAAAAGTTTCTTTACATTTCTCAAGTTGATGTATTTTAATTTTTAGTTCAAGAACTTCATTTTCTAATTGGTTAATTATGTATTTTAGTGATTTGTTTTTAGCCATAACTTGTTGTCCTAGTTTGCATAATCTATTGTATTCACTATCTAAATCATTTTCATCTAAAGATAGATTTTCATCACTAAAATATTCGTTTTCGGAACGTACCTCACTTGATGTTTTAGCCATGAGACATTTTTCTTCCTTTGTTGTTTCTTTCTCATCTTCATCGCTATCACTCCAATCACCTCCAAAAAATGCTCTTTGATTTTGATCTCTTGTCATCATTGGACATTTTCCAATAAGGTGATTCGGATCACCACACTTGAAGCATTTTCTCTCATTCTTGATATACTTGTCATCATTATTCTTTTGAGATGTTCTTCTTTCATCGTGTGGTTGTCTAACGAATCTTCCTCGCCTTTTGAAGAATTTCTTGAAATCTCTTATGGCCATGGCATATTCTTCGTCTTCGCTTTCGGAAGATGAGCTATCTTCGTTGTTGGATTCCTTTCTAGCTTTCAAGGCGATTGACTTGCTTTGCTCTCGTTTCCCTTTAACCATTTCGGAGTCCTTCTTTATTATTGCTTCGTAAACTTTTAAATTACCAATTAATTCATCAAGTTGTAGCGTTGACAAATTCTTTGATTCTTCAATAGCCGTCACTTTAGCTCGCCATTTTGGGTGAAGAGCTCTAAGAAACTTCCTAACAAAATTCTTACTAGAGAAATTCTCATCAAGTGCTTTTAAACTTGTGATTATAGTGTTAAATCTAGCAAAAGCATTATCAATTGATTCCTCTTCCGGAATCGTGAATTGCTCATATTGTTGAACAAGTAGATCTATTTTGTTATCTTTGACTTGATTATTACCTTGGTGGGTTATTAATAAAGAGTTCCAAATTTCTTTTGCGGTTTCACACATAAAGATCCTTTCGTACTCTTTACGTGGTAGCGCATTGTAAATAACCATTTTTGCTTCATTATTTTTAGCAAGTTTTCTTTTTAAATCATCATTTTGTTTTTCAAAAGGTACGATTTCATCTTTCTTAGTTTCGGGGTTATTTTGAATAGGTAAAAAATCACCATTGGTAATAACATGCCAAAGATCTAAATCTTTTGATTTCACATAAGTTTCGAATCGATTTTTCCAATATAAAAATCCATCACTTTCAAATAGTGGTGGTCTTTGCATAGATTGCCCTTCTAAATATTTTTCAGATTCCATAGATCGTTACAAGTTTTAAAATACAATATATTTTAAAAAATCTTGCTAGACGTGCCTCCTGATACCAATTGTGAAAAACTAGAAGGGGGGGTTGAATAGTTTTACATCCTTTTAAATTTATAAACACAAGTTTGTTTTTAAAAAACTTCGATTCTAGTTTATGTGAACTCAATACTTGCACTTATATGAACAATTGTATAGTAACTAACTAACAAATCTAACATAGTAAAGATAAATAAATAAGTAATGAGAAAAGTTAGAAAGATCAAACCACAACACAAGGATTTATAGTGGTTCGGCTATGAGGACACCTTCCTTGTTCCTACTCCACTCCCCGAGTCACCTACTCGAGAGTTTTCTTCACTATGTCAACAAACTCCCTTTTGGCGGAGAAAACCTTACACACCAATTTACACACCACACAACTTCACAACTTGATCACAACTACTACACAACTTCTTCACACCACTATACTACACACCCATATTCTTCACAACTATCTTCTACACACCAATCTTCTACCTCTCACCTATCTTCACAACTAACCTACTTCACTATTTATCAACTTCTATTATCTACACAACTTCTATATCTTCTACACAATTAATCACAAGCACAACACAATATTCACAAATGAATATTTATATATATACACTATGCACAACTACTCTTCAACACTTCTTGAACTTGATTGTAGAAAGAGTGTTCTTCTTTTGCACTTTGGATGAGAATGGATGATGAGGGATTGAATCACTTGAAACAAGGATTAATATGCAAATGATCAAAGGGTTTTAGAGAATGTTTAGAGAGATATAGATCTGAAAATTTCGTGCAAAAGGTGGGGAAAAATTCCAGAATTAAGGTGGTATTTATAGGAGAAGAATTCTGACAGTTTCTGACAAGGGAGCCTGGCCGGTCCCCTTAAATCATGGCCGGCCCCCTTAAAATTAAGGGGGCCGCCCATCTGTAACGACCAGAAAACTTGTCTTTTAGTGGGGAAAGTTTATTTGGTGAAAAACTAACTGATTTTGGTTAAATATTTGAAATCATATATTTAGTATGATTAAAACATTTTTCTTTATTACCAAAAGTGTTTTTCAAAAATATATAATATGTTTATATATATTTAAATAAACTTTGTATTAGTTAATTAAATATCCCTTTGATCATAGGATGTATTAAGCACTTGTTTATCCATACCTTAAGTGATTAAGTTGGATATAGTTGTATAAACTAGCTTAATACTTGTTTACATAGTAATCTTATGATTGACGAGTTTACATTTTGTGATCGTCAAAATATAGAGATATCGAAAAATATAAATAACGTTTTCATACATTATTTATGTCAACAAAGTATGATTATATCACGAGTTACATCAAATAACCATCACAACATAATAACATGTTTTCGAAATTACAAGTCCAAGATTTCGAAAATTAACATTAATACAATTATCGCAAACATGTAATACTCTTAAGAGTGATTTCAAAAACCTCACAAGAAAATGTTTTCGCAAACTAGTATGATGACTAATTTCGAGAATATTACTAAGTGTGTTCTCGATAAAGAATTTATCGAGAACGTACTTATATGTTATATTTTCGAAATCTTTCAGAATATTAGATTGCGAAAGTTTACATGTTTTTTGAAAAACTATTCTCGATAAGCTTATTTTCGCAAACATACTTAATTTGGAGTTTATCGAAATAATATTCAAAGATTGTAATATCGAAAATAAAATTTTCGAAAATGCAAAGACTTTAAAAAATATTTCGCAAACACTAGATTGAGTGTGATTTCGAAAATAAATCCACCAAGAATGGTGATTGCGAAAAACGTTTTCTCGATAAAAAATTCTTATACAAGAATTTTTTCGAAATGAAGCCAAACGTACGTTTCTTTTGCAAATGGTTATTCCAAAGATTGAGACCTGTCATTAAGCATGATTTACAACAGTTAGACCAATTCACAACACATGTGTTCATTGATCTCAAAATTATTCAAGATCATGTTTTCGATAAAAGTCCAAATCGTGATTAAGTTGAGGAAGACAGGTTCATGTATATCACAATCGTACATATGAAGCATTTAGGCACAACAAAAACAGCACATTTAACACAATACGAGAGAAACCCACTTTGAACGAAACCCTACCTATCGAGAATCATGCATTCATGTAAATAATTCAAATTAATGGGCACATGGATGATACTTACACTTAAGAGACCGTATCCCACCAAGAAAAACACATAAACAAACACCAAATCAACAAAACCCAATTCGTACCAAAACCCTAGGTATCGAGAATCACACAACCATGTATTTCAGAGAGATTAAATGTTATAGGAATGTTAGAAATATGTTATAGCACAAAACCCCTATAAAAAATTAACCTCCCAAACATGAATTGATAATTATCGAAACATCATAAACCCTAGCTTTTTCAAATCGAAAATTCGTGAAATCTAACCATTAGTTAAGCGATTAAACGAAAACCATGGTTTGAAATCATCTAAAGATCATATAGAAACTTACGTTTTGAAGATTGAAAGCACGGATTTTACGTTTGAATTAGAGCCGTGGATTTGAAAGAGAGGGTTTAAGTGGATTTTTTTTTTTAAATTGTGATTTAGAAACAGGGGGTGTTTGTTTTGTTAATTTTGGAACTTATGAAACTTGTCACATATGGTCCCTTAACTACAAAGATTGTATAATAAGTCCTTAAGTTAATAACAAAAGGTAAAATCAAAGATACACTCCTAACCGGCATAGTTAATGAAACATTTATCGAGATGAGACGAAGGAATGTTCATACAACGTCCACAAAATCCGAAGTACCGCATCATTAGTAAGCATGCAAGTATATCAATTTGAGAAAAAATGGTTTAACATTTGAGCGTATCTCCCCCTCAACACTTGTAAAAAATAAAGAAAAAATAACAAAGTGTTGAAGAGAAGTGATATACTTGCATTTTTTTTTTTAGAAAAAAATGAAAATCTTTTTGTGTTTTTGTTGGTTTTATATTTTTGTATTTTTGTTTTTGAAAAAAAAATATTTTTACAAAGATAGTGTTGATGTTTGACGATCATTGGTGTTTTAAAAACTTTTCAAGGTCTTCAGGAGTCAAACATCGCATACCAAGTTTGTGAACTAGACTAGCAAACCTTGATGGTGCTAAGGCTTTGGTAAGTAAGTCCGCCAATTGGTACTTAGTTCCAACAAAATAAAGTTCAACGGTACCCTTTTCGACATGCTCCTTGATGAAATGATAGCGGAGATCGATATGTTTGGATTTGCAATGATGAACGGTGTTGCATGAGATGGCAATGGCACTTTTGGAATCACAATAGATTGGAATCTTATTGAATAGGTAGCCATAGTCTTTAAGTTGTGATCTCATCCAGATGACTTGAGCACAACAAGCGGACATAGCTACATATTCAGATTCTGTTGACGACAGTGTTGTGCAGTCCTGCTTCTTTGATTGCCATGGCACAAGTTTATCTCCGAGAAACTGTAATCCACCAGATGTGCTTTTGCGTGTGTCTAAACATCCTGCATGATCAGCATCTGAAAAAGTAATTAGTTCAAAACCAGAAACTTCGGATACCAGATTCCCAAGTGAATGGTTCCCTTTATGTATCGAAGGATTCTTTTAGCCTCACTGAGGTGTCTTTCAGTTGGTTTGGACTGATAGTGAGAGCACATGTAGACAGCAAATACAATATCAGGTCTACTAGCTGTGAGATACATGAGTGACCCAATAATACTGCGGTATTTGGTAGGGTCAACCGGTGTCCCATGTAAGTCAGCATCTAGTTTTGTGGTATTGCTCATTGGTGTATTATAAGTATCACAACTCATCATTCCATGTTTCTTTAAAATTTCCAGAGCATATTTGGACTGATTTATAAAGATTCCACGGGGTGATTGATGAACTTGTAGTCCTAGAAAGAACGAAAGTTCACCCATCATGGACATTTCAAAATTATCTTTCATTAATTTTGCAAAATCATTTGAGTAACTTCTTTTTGTTGAAGCAAAAATAATGTCATCGACATATATTTGAACAATAAGTAAGTCCACCCCGTATGTTTTTGTAAATAATGTTGGATCCACCGAACCTTTAGAAAATTTATTGGCCAATAAAAATGCAGATAATTTGTCATACCACGCCCTGGGGGCTTGCTTAAGTCCGTAGAGTGCCTTTTTGAGTCGGTAAACATGATTGGGACGCTCAGGATCAACGAAGCCATCTGGTTGGCTGACATACACTTCTTCACGGAGTTCACCATTAAGAAATGCTGTTTTCACATCCATTTGAAAAACTACCATGTTCCGATGTGTTGCAAAAGCCAGAAATATCCGAACAGCTTCATGTCTAGCCACTGGAGCAAAGGATTCAGCAAAATCAAGTCCTTCTAATTGAGAGTATCCTTTCGCTACCTGACGTGATTTGTTACGAATGACAGTTCCTTCTGCATCTAGCTTATTTTTCCAAATCCATTTTAACCCGATGACAAAGATTCCGTCAGGTCTTTCAACTAATTCCCAGACTTCCAATCTAATGAATTGCTGAAATTCTTCTTGCATAGATTCAATCCAGTTATCATAAGTCATTGCTTCTTTGATGTTTTTGGGTTCTTCCATACTAACTGTGAGTGCATAGATGCAAGTTTCACCATCTTTGTGAAGTCGTTGTCTTGTCATGACAGGTGCATCTGGATGGCCAATAATATGAACAAGTGGATGATCTCGAGTCCATTTGTGTGTCGAAGGGTGAAGTTGATAAGTATTGCGCATGTTAGCAGGATCCAAATTGCGTGTTGACGACTCCGCTACTTCATGAAATGTTGGAGCTGGTGCAAATGGGTTAATAAACGCATTAGGATCGTATTCTACGGGTTGTGGAACTGATTGTGTTGTAGGATCTTCAGCTGATTGCCGGGAGTTGGAAGTGGTTTGTTCTACCGTTATTGGAGATGCAATTGGAGGACCGTCTTTTTCAACAGTGGTTGTTGATTGTTGAGGTGAGCCAGGTACTTGAATATTATCAGGTTGTGCAGCGGAATTTGGTGAGACCTCAGTAGACCGGTATTCAATTGTATCATCAAATAATGGAGTAAACAAGGTTTCCAATTCGTTGCGGTTGAGAGGCAATTGTTCAGCCGAAGAGTCCGGAAAGTTAAGACGGTTGATTTCGGGTCCTAAGCTGTTTTGCTCAGAAGCCATTTCCGTGAGTTCATCGAAATTAGCATGAATAGTTTCTTGAATTTCTTTTGTTTGACGATTCCATATCCGAAAGCCTTTGGAATTTTCACAGTATCCAACGAACACTCCGATGTCAGCCTTAGCTTTAAGTTTACCTAAATCATCACGATCGTTTTTTGGATAACAAAGTGCTCCAAATACATGAAAGTAATCGATGTTTGGTTTTCTTTTGTGAACAATTTGATAAGGTTTTTTGCGATAACGTTTTGTGATCATGCAACGGTTTTGGGTATAACATGCAGTTGAGACAGCTTCCGCCCATAAGTAATCAGGTAATTGAGCATTAATCAACATAGTTCTAGCAGCTTCCACTAACTTCCTGTTGCGTCTTTCAACAACTCCATTCTATTCCGGGCTTCTAGGAATAGATGTTTGATGTTCAATTCCCACTTTCTCATAGTAAGACCTAAGTGTCTGATTCTTAAATTCTGTGCCATTGTCAGTTCGGACCATTCGAACCGTTTTGCGTAACTGAACTTGAATTTTAGTGAGAAAGGTGATGATCATCAAAGGAGCTTGATCTTTGCTTCGTAGAAAGTAAACCCAAGTCCATCTTGAGTAATCATCCACAATTACAAGTATGTAGCGTTTACCGTTGATACTTTGAACACGCATCGGACCACACAAATCCATATGAAGCAATTGTAACACATGATTCGTACTGTGCTCAGGTTTAGGAGGAAAGTGAGCTCGAGTACTTTTTCCTTGTTCACAGGCTGAGCATAAGTGATCTTTGGTAAAACGGAATCTTGGAAAACCATCAACAAGTTTATAACGAGCAAGGTCGGTCATGGTTCTGAAATTCAAGTGTGAAAGACGTTTATGCCATAACCAAGATTTAGTGGATTCTGCTTTGGAGAGAAGACATATCGGAGATGAAGCAATCATATCTGACATCAATATTGTATAAAGATTGGATCCACGTGAGGCAGACATTAGATCATTTCCTTGTAAGTCACGAACGAAACAAGTTTTCTCACGAAATGCTACTTCTAGGTCCCCATCACAAAATTGACCGTCTGAAAAAAGGTTGTGACCTAGGCCTTCCACATAATAAACACGACTGATTTCGATGTTCCCACTGACATAGTCACCGTATCCCATGATTAACGCGTAATGATCATTCCCGAATCTGACCGTACCGATTAACTTTGAAACAAAGTTGATTAACAGTTTGAGATTGCCTGTCATATGTCGGGTGCATCCGCTATCAAAAATCCAGAGAACAATCTGTACCACCTGCATCACAAGAAGACGACGAGGATGGAACAGAAGTAAGGGTGGAACCCAAAGAAAGTGCTGGTTCCTGTTGGTTAGAAACACATGTATTCAAAAATTTAGCAATCCATTTAAAGTCTGGTCTGTGTTGTAACCAACGTTGCCAATTCCAACTAGTTTTTGCTTTCTTAATGTTGAATTCACTAGTGATGGGCTTGTTCCTAGGTTTGTTCTCTTGAATGATGGGGGTAACTACAACATCATTAGAAACCGTAGATGGCGGTTTTCCTAATATCGACTTAGAGGCAGTAGTGGGCCTAAAAGGAATGCCTGTCCTACGTTTCTTATGACGATAAAGGGGAGAATTAGCTACACATTTTGTGTGAACACCAGATGATACGTTTTTACGACAAAACACACAAGATGCATTAATATTCAAAACATTCAAAGGTACATCATTCGTTACATTTAGATCTTGATTACAATTTGCCAGATTAGAATCTAAATCTGATGCAACATGAGTTTTATTCAAATTCCTAAGTTGATCTTCTACTTCTTGAGCTTCTAGTGATCCTCTCTTACGTTGCCAGAACCTATTCTTCTTGTTACTTTTTCGCTTTGGTCTGCTAACGCTCTTAGTGGATACTAGTCCTGTGGAAGTGGAAGGGTCATCATTAGTGGTTTGAATATACTTACCCTTATTAGTTTTGTCTAATTCATACAATCCTGGTGCTATCACAGTGGTGTCAACAAACTTTCCTTTTTGTAGTAGCTTAATTTTCTCTTTGAAATCAATGATGATGTGTTTTTTATCCTGAATTTCAGACTCAAGTAAACCAATGAAATATTTGAAATCGACACTGTTTTGTTGCCATTCATCGTTTTCACTCTTTAAGTATTCAATTTCTTTCTCGTATTTGAGACACAGACTTTTGAAAGACTCAAGGTTTGTGCAAAGCTGACACGAGTTTGAAATGTTTTTCCTTTGATCTTTCAATTCCATGGCAATGCTTTGAGCTTGACAGTAATCAAGCTGTTTTTTGAGCTGAAAACTTTCATTTGAAAATTGTTTGCACACATCATCATTGTTCATTCTCAACATTACGTTTTCATGTTTAAGGTTCTCAATTTCCTCATTCAACCGATTATTATCAACACAAAGATCATCCATCAGCATAGAAGTACCAGATTTATAGAGATCATTCATGATAACAGACAAAATATCAGCATTGAGAACTTGTTCCAAGAGTCGATCAGCATCATCTTTTAAACATGTATTTCTTTGCTTTTGAGCCAAAATCTCATTTTCATTTAACTTGAAAACATTTTTCATTGTTTTTACTTCGTTTTGAAGTTCATGTTCCCAACGTGTAGCACAAAGACAGAGGTGTTTAACAATTGGCAACATTTGTTTCAGAAAAATATCTCTTTTTTCTCACTCGTAAGCAGATTGAAAAGTTTCAATTTTTGTCTCTGAATTACGTTCAATTGTTTCCTCCAAAATGTCGATATCATCCATAAACGTTTTGAAAAAATTTAAAATTCGACAACTTTTTGGTAAAGGTGTTACTTTACCAGAAGATGGTAAAGGACCGTTAACTTGTGCTACAGTTTGAACAGGAGCCGCATTAGAAGATGAAACATATGACTCGGTGACATACCAAGATTGCTCAGGTATTTCTTTTTGAGTAACAAAAGATTTAGAAATGTGAGGAGCTTTTGAGTAATCATATGGTTTACAGTATTTAACTTGACTCATTTTTGATCGACTCTCTTGCTCAAGTTCTTCCTCTTCCTCAGTATCATGAACAACAGTACGCACAATCGTATCGTTAAGCATATAATCCATACTATAAATTTTAGGATTCTCTTTGAATGCTTTGTAAAGAAATCTTGATTTGTAATCACCAAGTGCAAATCCTTTATCGGGTCTCGGTTTTAAAGTGTATTTCTGAATGGTTGTGACTGAGCCCCCGGTTTTATAAACAATATTATGAAATACTTTGAGTTGGTTTTCAAGATAAACATTCTTAAGGAGAATGTCATCTATGTACTTCCGTTTTCGTATTTTATGTTCACAAAAATCCTTTTTGCAAATTAACAACTCTGTTTGTGTTTTCGAAAGTTCTTTTTGAAGTTGTTCAACTTGTTTTTGAATTTCACACTTTTCACTTTCAAGTTTTGAAACCAACTTTCCATTAGCCTCTATTAAAACTTGCATTTTGTGTTGAAGAACTTGTTCTTTATTGTAAGAATCGTGAAAAGCATTTTCAAAACTTTTTGAATGTTTAATCTTATCTTCCTGATTTGAAAGTTGTGTTTTATAACACTCAATATCACTTGCAAGTGCCGCATTAGTTTCTTTTAAAGCTTTATTTATCTCGTTGCATGTTAAGATTTGCAATTGTTGAGCATTCAGTTGTTCAGACAACAAGATTAGGTCTGGGTCTGGATCAAATGATGGTTCATGTTGTTTGACATGATCATCTTTATCATTCTCAATTGGATCATCAAATGAAACAACTGTGTCATCATCAAATATGACAACTGTGCTTATTTTTTCATCTGTTTGAGAAGATGAAAATGAGTCAGATGAAACAACTTGCACCATATCTGATTCAGAAGCAGAGGGTGAAGCAATATCATGTATTAGGCATGCATTAAGATCATGTACCTGAGACAAACCATCTATGTCATACACAGGGCCTGAATCATTAAACTGAAGTTCCTGCATGTTGGCCATAAGCATCACAGTTGCATTAGCTTCGAGATCTTCCATGTCATCATCGTTGTTTGCAGTTGCCATGAAATTGTTCTCATGCTCAGTGAAGTTTCCATCCTTTTCATCTTGGAGAGCCATAAGCAATGCCTGTTTGTGAAACTTACTACCCCTAGTTCTCGGTTGAGGACATGCAGTTGCAATATGACCTTTCTCATTGCAGTTATAACACCATACTGCATTCCCAGAGTTAGAGTTCCTAGTTTCAACTGGTTCAGACCTTTGCTGAGAAGCACCTGAGGTGTTCCTGAACCCTCCATTGTTGTAAGACCTCTGACCATTTCCACTGTTGTTATACCTCTGACCATTCCCAAAATTTCCTGACGAACTTCCTGAACCTGATCTCCTATAGTTACGATTCTGAATTTCAACCCTTCCATCATGTACAACAGCTTGATTCCTTGTGTTAGAGGAGGAACGTTGACGGTTGTTTGTTTTGTTGGAGAATTTGCTAAAAGCACGAGCAATAAGAGCAAGTCCCTGATTCAACGTGTTGAACTCCTCATCTTCATCATCATTGGAGTTTGAGTAATACACAGCATCATTGTTGTTGAATGGAACCAGTGGTGTTGAAGTATTCTGTGGAGATGAATCATAGGAGACCATTTGGTTTGTTGTAGAAGATTGTGGATAACTGAAGTTGTTCTGCTCTTGAACATGTGCATGATTCGACATTAGTGGTGGAGTATAGTTAGATTGAGCTACGAGTGCCAATGAATTTGGTGCTGGTGATGGTGAGTATCCTCCTCGAAGGGCTCTATCCTTTTCCACTTCAGGTTCATGGTGTTTCAGAAAATCATACAACAAACCATATGGTGCATCATGGAGATTTTTTGTTTGTCGTACGAATGTCACATACTTATGCCAATCCGGACCAAGACTTCCAACGAATTTGGAGTTCACTGCTATCCTAGGTACTATGATTTTGTGTCGTTCCAAATCATTTACCATATTTGTGAAACGATGATAATATGATTCAAGTGACTCCTCTGGCTCAATTGTGATGTCAGTGTATTCCATATAGAGTTTTGATTCCATATCATCTTTGTTCAGTTGAGTGCCTTCCATTAGGAGATGAACATGTTCCCACATAGCTTTAGCCATTTTCTGAGCATCGACACTTCGATAAATTGGGTTAGGTATTCCTTGAAGTATGTAGGCCATAGCATACTCATCAGCTTCACGATGTAGTTTCTGATCATCTGTGAGTTGATTTTCTGAAACAAGTTTCTCTGCAGGAGCACGTGGAGGATCAGTAGTTGGATCACCAATTTCAAGTCTTGTCGGCCACTCAAATGGTCCTTCAAGTATCACTTGTTTCAAGAACTTCCCATGGGGTTTCTTTAGCTCAAGGAATCATAAGAATCGACTTGACCATTGAACGTAGTTCCCAGGGGTTAGCATTGGAGGTGTTTCAAGTGCACCTGCCTCATGTCTGGATTGTTGAGTTGTAATAACTTCACACATTCTATCAAACCAGTGAGGTTGTTTTGAGGAAAACTGATTGTTTTGTTGTGACATTTGAGATGGTTGTTGTTGAGGGATGATTTGATGTTGTTGCATCATGAGATATTGTTGTGGTTGATTAAACGGTTGATGATGAAAGTGTGATTGTGACAGTTGTTGATACGATTGTTGTTGATGATATTGTTGTTGCTGATAATGCTGAGGTTGTTGTTGCTGAGGATGAGAGAAGTAGTAATGTGGTGGTTGAGACATAGTAGAACACTTGTGTAATAATGGATCTTGTAGAAGGTATAGGTTTAGCCAAATCTCGAAGACTTTTGCACAAGTAAGTGATTGCAAAAGTTTGATTTAGCAGTGATTGCGAAACTTTAACACTCAACTTGAGATTGCGAAACTTTGTGAATCAAAGATTGCGAAACTTAGAGATTTCGAAAAAAATCTGAGGATTGCGATATAACCAGATTCTCGAAACTTTAGTGTTTTCGAAACTTTAAGATATTTTGGAAAAAACTTGAAATTTCGAAAGAGAAGTTTTTGAAATTCTAAGAGTTTTGCGAAAGAATGTTGTGATTTCGAAAATTATGAAAAATTTCGAGAACACAAATTCACTATCCCACTTTCGAAATTATACAATTTCGAAAGTAATCCAAAAGTCGAAGTACTTTTCTTTCTTCTACAAGAAAGAAAATACTAAGTCCACAAAACAAAGTCGATGTAGAGCACTTAGTGTAGATCTCGAAATAGGGACAAAGCAAGTTCTCGATAAACTTGGCCAGTAGTATTTTCAAAGAAAGCTAACCTAAAACGCGTTTTTATTTAAAGATTCTTGTACTTTTAGGTATAAAATGAAGATTTCTTGAAGAAAGTTGAAAACTTGATAAACTTTATAAAAAAGCAAAATGTTTTCGAAAACAAGTACAAGAAACCCTAATTCGAATTTTGTGATAAAAGTTTGGAACTTTTTGTTTGTTTTGATTTGTAGAACAAGTTTGTAAGTAAAGATGTGCTAAAAACCAAGAAACAAGCAAGAAAGTACAAAAATTTTAACAAAAAAATTCGATTGAAAAAAAACGTTTAAGATAAAAAATTCAATGAAAAAAACAATAACTACACCTTCTTCCGGCGAATGATACCACTTGTTAGGTCACCATTTTGTAAACACAAGTATTAGAATGAGATAGATATAAGGAGTTGGGTGATTATAAGAATTAGAGAATTAGAATTGCAAGAGTTTCTTTAAGATATCAAATAACCAACCAAGTTTACATGAGACCTAAGGCTTCTATATATAGGGAAGGAGCTAGGGCAACACTCCCTCTCCTTCCTTATATGAATTTCGTATGGGCTTAAAGCCCATGGACTATTTTACTTAAGCCTAGTAAACTTGTAACATAACATAAATGTAAGTAAGTAATAACTTAAGCAACCTATTATAACAAATGACCAGACTTGATAAAATAGTAAAACTTTGGTTCCAACAATTCTTGTGGGATCGTGGTTTTGATTGAATATTGTGATTCGGGAGGTCGGGTATGATGAAAATAGATGAACTCCATTGTTAGAGAGAGAGAAGAGAGAGAAGGGAAACTAGTGTTTTATTGATAATGAAAATGAAAGGAAAATACACACAAAGTCTCACCCTCCTAGTGAAGTCTAGGAGGGCTTATATAGCCTAACACAACATACTTTTGCAATATTACATAACAAGTCCTTGTGTTTTGGCTAAATGGGATAACTAATGTAATCCAGATAATGTCGTTCCATTTTCGTGTTGGGATTATAAACTTTGATCCCAACAATCTTCCCCCAATGGGGCGACATAAGGGATTACTTACAACATTTCCTACAAGGACAAATAAGAATAAAGAAAGGTCTTCATAAGCTCTTCAAATTGCTGAGGATGGCGACAGTTGACGCTCTTTGTCTTCATCTTGTACCTCGGCTTGAGAAATTTTTTCTTCACTTGTAGGCAAATGATGTAATATGCATGAAATGGATTAACTTCCCCCCAATTCATGCTGCATGTCTTTAGCAGCTTCTTCGTACACTTCTTTTTGGCGAAGTTTCTGAATCAGCTTCCCCCCAAACTGACAACCGTCTTCAGCAGATTCGAAACATTGATGTAGTAAACAAGTCTTCTAAATTTTGAAGTTTTGAGTACGCAGCGGAATTTGTAGATGACACAGTATACCACACCAAGCAAATCTGACTAGTTATTTAATCACGGTTATGCTCAATGCGGAAGCTCCGTTCGGGGGTAACATGCAAGAAATCAGCAAGATCTTCTCACATATGCAGGCTACTTCACACTTCACAACCCGCGAGAGTTGAAACGATTACACCAAAATCACAAAACTGAACCACTGATCATCTCTGCGGACGTCTCTCCGGTAGTAATAAAATTGTAAGCTCGATCACGTGAGTCTATTATGCGTTCCTGATGTGCACATTTCTTCCCCCTAAATGCAGATCCTCGTGGAAAATGAGTGTTTTCGCAAAGAAGTCAAGAAAAGTCAAAGAAGCAAAAGAACACCCACTCTCTCTTCCCCCACGATGTCTTCACGGAATCGGAAGCATACACACTATGTTTACGATGGAAACGGAGGCAGCGTAACCCCATATGTCCAATCAACCGATTATGTGTGAAGTATCATAAATAGCCCGTGAGAATCAACTGCTGATAAACATCTCTACTCTTTTATACTCCTCTCAACTAACTCATTGCCGACCCCATTATCATTCTATCGGCTCTTTGTAGTGACTACTGATGGAGAAAACTCAATATGACGAACTTGAGACTGAAGTAAAATAACCCAAACTTGTGACTTAAACTTGCACTATTGTCTGACTAAGAACCAATACTGAGAATTTCAATAAAGGTAGAATCATATACCCATCCAACCATCCTTAATTGTATATGAACTTCTCTCGAGTTATCCACATCTTTTGGTGACACTTGAGCACTACAACGTAACTCCTTTAAAGTGATAGCTATACACTGTGAGCACAACAATGTAACTCCTTACATCAGGTATAACTAGACAACTCAAGTCTCTGTCATTTTAAAGGTTAAAAGCTCGAACAAGGATCTCGAAGAATCATGCATCCAACCAACCCCGATATCTTCAGATACTAAGTATACGCACCCGTGAAATTCCACTTCAACCTCAAATAAATAATAAAGAATTAACGCCGTAGTCACATCTTGCGGTTAAATGCTCAATTCTAGCCCTTTTGACGGTTTAATGTGAACTTTGATAATGGTATTTCCCGATCTTGTCAAAAAACGCATCCCCGTGAAAAATTTGTAATAACCAAAATACCACTTTTCAAGCCAACAATTATACCAAAAAATAACACTTTGAATTAAAGAAGATACTTGTGAATAATGAAAATTCAGCGCATTAAGTTTTTAGTCCATGTCCACTCGTGTAGGGCCTGGTCCAACAAAATAATGTAGCAAAGAAACCATATGGCCCAATCCATTAGCCGAATGCTAGTACCCTGTATATCTTATAACTACACAAATATCACATAGACCTAAACCTAATCACAAGTACATGCATCTCTTGTAATCTCCGCCCCACACTCATCTTTTTTCCCAACAAAATAAAAGCAGCGCCTCTTCTCATCTCAAACAAAATAACATAAAATCTCTTATAACTAACAAACTCATCTCATCTCATATTCATTTTCATCATCAATCGACCACACAACGAACTAAAGTATCCAGAATCACATTCATGTGGCGAAGAGAACCCAAACCCACCATGATTCATCAACAGTTTATACGGTACCAAGGCTCCGAGCAACAGTGGCTTCAAGATCTTTATATCAAAGGTCTCGGGTAGGTTTGCTGAAAGATTGTCCTCGTTTTGTGTGTCTTAAAATGAAACAAAGATTGAATATAACATGTTTGTTATCATTCTTTCTTTAATTTTCGTATATTTATTGAAGCTTTTCTTCAAAAAATGATCGATGATGAGATTCTCTTTTGTTTATATGACCTTCGAGGTCTTCTATGCATTGGTAACCCACGAAAAGAGAGCTGAGATCATGTTTGTATTTTAGTTTTGATTCTTGTTGTATCGCGAGATGGGAAGAGGCCGAGTGGTGAAGGGAAAGTTTAAAATTGGATTTGTTGTAGCTTGTTGTGTTGGATTTAGTAGAGGCAGTGGTACTCGTATGAACCTTTTTGCTTTAGAAACTTTCTTTTGACTGATGTTAAACTAATGTCAACATAAGTTGGTATATTGGTTTTGTGTAGTGGTCAAATTGCATATTCTCTTCATTTTTTTTCTTTTTGGACACTTTACGCAAAACCTTACGCGTAGACCAGTTACAAATCTTTTGCGTAGACATGTCTTACGCTAAAAATGAACTTTTGCGTAAACCTTCTCTTTTGCGTAAGACTTACGCGTAAGAAAAGGGTTTTACGCCTAAGTTGAACCTTACGCATAACTTGTCCAAGTTATGCGTAGAAAAACCGAAGATATGCGTAGACATAGGGTTTTGACCCGTTGACCATTTTCCGGTGAGATTCCGACCATTTTTTTCTGTCTTCATAATCTGACCTTTTCTTTGCCCTTTTTGACCACAAATGTTCCACGACAAAGGTACAAAAAAAAATATATAAATGATGTATCAGATAACATGTACGATTGGTATTTGGACAAATGTTTCACGGTGTTGGTGCAAAGACAAAAAAAAATAATAAAGGTTTGAAACACAATGTTTACTGGACAGAAATACCATAATAAACATTTTTATAAACCTGTATATAAAAATATAAGACTATTGCTTTTGACCATATGGATGCAACAAAAAACTGTCTACAACTCTTAAACCAAAGAAAATGATAAAAAAAAATAGTACAGACCCATGGTTTGACAGTTTAAAGATGATGAATTTTGACAAGATTAGATCACAAAAAATCAACCAAAACTAATAACCAAGGCTCTGATTCCACTTGTGGGATCGTGGTTTTGATTGAATATTGTGATTCGGGAGGTCGGGTATGATGGAAATAGATGAACTCCATTGTTAGAGAGAGAGAGTATAGAGAGAAGGGAAACTAGTGTTTTATTGATAATGAAAATGAAAGGAAAATACACACAAAGTCTCACCCTCCTAGTGAAGTCTAGGAGGGCTTATATAGCCTAACACAACATACTATTGCAATATTACATATCAAGTCCTTGTGTTTTGGCTAAATGGGATAACTAATGTAATCCCGATAATGTCGTTCCATTTTCGTGTTGGGATTATAAACTTTGATCCCAACAGTTCTCCTAGATCGGATGTCTCTATATTTCTTGTCCTCCTCATACTCCAAATATTCGTTCAAAGTCATATCATTAATATCCAGCTCCATCACCATGATTTCCTGAAACATACTAACAAACAAAGAAAACAGAAAAGACAAAAGAAAGAAAAATAACAAAAATAAAAAGAACTAAAAAATTATAAAGACTCAAATTAAAATCCTAATAGCTCCCCGGCAGCGGCACAAAAAACTTGATGCAGGATTTACCGACCAGGTTTTAAATTTATAAAGTCTCGTCTACCTAAGGTCCACCTAATGCACTAACGAGCAGTGTACCTGGTCGTGTGAGGTATAGCTAGATGGTAAAGTCGAGGTCGTCCCAAGAGCTAAGGTTCGGATCCTAATTTAAGTCTATGTCACGATATTATAAAGGGGTTTTTATAAATGATTAATTATACTAATGAAATAAATAAAATAACTAAAGGCGAGTAAATGAGATTAATTCAGTAAAATCAATGGGCATGGTTTTCTGGAAAATAACTAATGGGATGATAATTATTATGATCATTTCTCTAACCGTATTAAATAAAGACAGTAGACTCCTATGGTCAATTAGTCTACCCTATGATCCTAGATTCCTTACCAAGGTAATTATTAGTGACCGATGGTCATCTGGTAATCTATTCTCAGTAATTAAAGTAACGGTGTTTACTATTGTTTCATCTGGGGGTTCAATTCAATAGGCTCGGTTGGTCAAATCACCTATCCTATTTCCCATAATCCCCTACTCCGATATCTAAGGATTTTAACGTTAGTGATGAACAGAGGGCGCCGGTTGACTATGTTGAGTCATTAAGTGCCTCTACTAACTTAGACTGGCCTAACGGGAAGTGTTGTCACTTACACCTCCCCTATAACTTCTTAAGTAAATCTATTAGGTAGGTGATCCTTTGGTCAATTCGCACGTGTATGGTGATGGAAGCGTTGACAGTTCATCTTAACCATCACCAATTCACATCCTTCTAAAGAAATGCGGGCACGGTCACATCGTACATTCCCCTCGAAGGACTACCCAATATCAAAACCCTTAAAGCTAGAGTGCCCTAAGACAAGCTAAGAAAGTATTCAAATAAAACTAATAATAAACGAGAAATAAAGATCAAACATTAAATTGACTGATAATAAATAAATTGAAAGTCAATAAATATTAACTACCAAACAATTAATTAATAAAACTACGTTGTAGCACAATATATTACTATGCCGTAGCTAAATAAATAGCTTCGTCGTAGCTCAATAAATGACTACGCGGCAGTTAATTAATTGAAAGACAAAAACAGTTCAATAAAATACAATACGCAACGAGACAATCAATACACATGCAGAATCAAAATAGTGATCAAGTATAATTGTTGGTCCCGTTTACTTGGTTAATAGTAACTAACGAGTTAAACTAACCAAGTTCCATGACTTTAGACAAAGATAAGATTGATTACCAATAAATAAACGTAAAGATAAAGAGACAATATTTTTCAACGTTTAATTCTTTATTAGAAGTTAATCAAAAAGAATTATACCCAAGTGTTTGCGGAATAACACTTGGGATTGAAATGACAAGTGTGGTATGACTCCTCTCTAAACCAAAACAAGTTGAGTGACAACTAAAAGGTCACACTGAGCTATCTCAGGGACTATGTTGTTCTTTGGAGGAGTAAAAGTTGTTTGTGAATGACTACGCATTAATTGCACAAACTTGCCAACTTTTACTCCTCACTTATGCTATCTATTTATACACAAGTGAATTACAAATTTACTGAAAAAGAAAAATTGATGACCTAACTAGTAGAGACAAAATACTTACGCATTTTTTTCTCTGTTACAACAGATCATATTGGGTAAAGGACAAGGTGCCTTTCTAGTGCACAGTGATGAAACCATCCTGACTTGATGCCTTTCAGGGAAAGTTTGACTTCAGGTCGATAGGGACACCTATTCAGGAATTCAAACTTTTCCCGCTTCGTCTCACCCATTCTTCAGTCTTCAGTGTTCAGTAGTTGTAGAGGAGTCCTGGGGGTTCAGTGAGTTATTGTCATCCTCACTAAACTCATCATCTTCTTCTTGGCTTAGATGCCACTCACTGAGTTCCGCCTCACTGACTAGAGAACCTTTCTTCTTAGGCTCGGTCTAAGCATCCTGAAGATGACTCACTGAGCAACTGTTCATTCAGTGACTTGAAGGTATTAATGATTATTAAACACTTAGGTTATTTTATGTTCAAATCCTAGTTAGAGGAAGTTTGGGGAATTCAGTGACCCAACAGTCTCCCCCTATTTGGATATACATGTAGCCTGAGTGTTTCATGATTCAATGTGAGTGGGTAGGGGTCTTCATCTCTCATTGAGTGTTAATGTAATTTACTAGGACACTGATAACTTAAAAAAACATCAATATTCATTAATAGCTATTACAGATCCTAATAAAAAATTACAAAACACAAAAAGGTAGTTGTTGCAGATTCAGATGTCCAATTGGTATCAAAGGGCTTCATGCTTTGCTTTCTTGGATCTCAGTAGATGTCTATCAGGATGTTCATTAATCATAGCTTTCAGGTCCAGGCAAAACCTCATATTTTCATCCCTCTTGATGGGGGATGCCAACATTGAGGTACGTAAGCATCGCTTTAATTCCAGCCATGTCCATGTCAGACCATATTTGGAAAGCAGGGTTCCCATACTCATTAGTAAAGCACATGCCTCTTTCAGGAACTTCAAGAACCACGTTGTTCACAAAGGTGATTCCTTCAGGGAGAGACATGTCACAATCCAGCCCAAAGACCTTGATCTCAGGCTCCAGTTCAATATGCTTTCTTTTCCTTCTAAAAGCCTTTTGTGGAGGAGTGGTGAGTGCTTATTCACTCACCTTTTATAAGCCAAAATAGGACTTAATAATCCAAAAACTAACCTAAACGCCAAAGAAAACATGTTTTTGTGATTGTGAATGTGCAGGTATGGATATTTCGTAAAATGACGAAAAACATACAGAAATCCGGAAAAAATGAGAACGAGAGTGGAACGAGTCAAAATGTCAAAGCTGGCAATCAAGTTGAGCTTTAAAAGTCAAAAGAGATCCTCGGAGTTTGAAGATTTGCATGAATGATCCTTGTTATGCAAGTTTGAAGGAATTTCAGAAATAGTCCCTGAACTTTGAAAGTTGACATAATCAGTCCCTTAAAGATTTATTTGGAGAAAAAGTCAACTCAGTCCTTCGTAAATCAGAAAATTGCTACAAAAGCCCTTGGATAATACTTTGCGAAAATTACATATTTGATCCTTGGAATTTCAGATTTACATGTTTGGTCCTTGTTATTTATTAAAACTTAAGACTGAAATCTAATGTATAAAGCCTGGTCCAATTAATAACACAAAGCCCAAATCCAATACTACAAACCAAAGCCCAACCATTCTTAATACCTGACCAGCCCACTCATTGGTCAAAGAAATATTACACGGTCAATGAAGTCAACAGGTCAAACCTTATTATAATATTACCCCACTTACCCGCCCCCAATTCCTAAATTACCCAGGTACGTTAGAACCCTAGATTGACCGTACACTCAAATTACAGTGAGTAAGGACAATTCAGTCAAATCAAATGTGTTCTAGAAGGTGTTGGTGATGTCAGATGGTGTCAGAGGTCAAGAAGCACATGAATGGGACATGTGGTAGGCTACTATTGGCAGAGACGCGTCACAATGATTGATCCAAGGGTGCATATCGAGTGGCAATGATGGGATTATGATCAAAGGGCTCTCAGAGGCTTCAAACTAACACAAGCTCACACGGATTGCCAGCTTGGCAATCCATGACACTCATCCCTTCCTCAGCTATAAATAGGACCTTTGTAAGCTTAGTTAGTAGTAGATTTTAGTTGTAGCGAAGCTCTGTTAAAATTTCTGTAGAATGTACCTAGACTAGTTATTGTAATGTTTACTTTTTAGTTTCCTTTAATTTCAATTTGCTTATTACTCATTTCATTCTGCTTAATTGTTTTCATACCTTATATATTCTGTTTAATCTCAGTTTCTTACTTAGCATAATTATTATTTCTTATAATTCAACTTAAATCATTTGCAAAAAACAAATAAAAATCAGAAAAATTAAAAAAAAAATAAGTTTTCAATCTGTTTTGATAAGTTTTCAAATAAGCTTACTTAGTTTTTATACAATCAATACAAGTTCTATAGCTTGTTGTGGATCTGTTTTCATTACATTCTCATTAGTGATTAGAGGTAGTCAACAACAGTCAAAGGTTTGGATCATTGGAATTTGAGGTTTTTCTGACAAGTTGAGATAAACTTTGGAAGATCTCAGCCTGTCTAAAGACAGGCTAGCTTAGAGAACTCCCTCTGTTCTAGCTGAGGGAGAGGAATTTGGTAAAATTCTTATTTTAGCTTCTGATAATTAGTATCTATTGAGATTTTGAATTTGAGTTTAGAAGTACTGTTCCATTGATGCATTTTATTGTTATTGATTCTGAGATTAGAATAAGTTTGATAGTTTGATTCAACTGAGTTGTAATTTCCGAGATGCATAGTTTTTTAGTTATCTGTCATAAGAGAAGATCTGTGTTCTTGTATTTCTCTTGAAACAGGATTTAATTTGGTTGTGTATTGTGCTTCATACAGTGATTTGTATACTGATTGGATTTGTGGATCAGAGCTTTGTGGAGGATATATAGGTTTTATAGTCTAAATTGGTAGTTAAAGGTGTGTTTGGATTTGTCATTAGCTGGGGGTAATAGTTGTTGTTTCACTGGTACATTTGCATAAGTAGTTAACTAAAGGTAATATTAGATCATAACCTGTAGAAAATTAGTAGGTTTAAACATAAAAGTCAAAATTAGTTTATAGAATAGCTTAACAGTTAATTTTAGTTGAAATCAGTTAGCAAAATTTTAGGAGTAGTTGCATTTTGAGTCACAATAGCTTAAATCAGTGTAAAATTAGTTTAGTTTAACATCTAAAAGTAGTTTTATTAAATCAAAATTGGATTAAGTCAAATTAGTGAAAGTCGCTTAATAGTTAACCCTCTCTTTGAAAGTGGTTCACAGGCTGCTGTATTTGGGAACTATTAGAGTAGCTTATGAATGATTCTGGTTAAGCACTTTGTTTTTTCTAAAATTCAGTAGTTCAATTGATCTTTTGCCCCCTTTGTTTCCTAGTTCTGAGCTTATTAGGTTTAGCTTATTGGTTCTGCTAGATTGTGGTTTAGAACCTGTTTGCATTCATATTAATAGGTCTGCTAGTGCATCATTGAGCTTGAACATGTGCTCTTCTGGTTTAACTGAGCTTATTTGTTGATACTTAAGTGAGGTTGATGGTTTATATGCTTCTGGCTTATCGTGTTTCACCTCTGTTTGCTGTTTGAGCTTATTACGTTGCTTGTTCCATCTGTTTGCTAGTTACCTGTGTTTCTGAGCTTATTGAGAGTTGTTTGGCATTTCTGAGCATATTAGATCATAAAACATCTGTGTTGAGAGTTTCATTAAGATTTGATCACAAGTGCTTATAAATAAGCACTTGTGATAAGCAGTTTATCTAGAATAAGCACTTTTTCAGCTTATTTTTGTTTCAAAATTTTTCTTCAAGCTTCTTTTATTATTTTTGATTTTCTGTTACTTTTTCATATTTTTCTGAGTTGATTTGACATTTTTCTTAATTTTTCTTTGATTTTAATCATTTTTATATACTTTTTAATAAACAAAAATCAATAAAAATTCAGAAAAGCATTAAAAAAATACAAAAATATTTTAGGAACTTTTCTTTTAATATTTTTGATTTTTCAGAAATTAGTTTACATTTTTCTCTTTTATTTTTCTATTTTCCTTTATTTTTTAATTCATTTAAAAATACAAAAACATAAATAAATTCATAGAAATTAATTAAAAAGTCAAAAAAATATTTTTATTTTTCCGGAAATTCTTTTTACTAGTTTAAGATTTTTAGAAAATTATTTCACATTTGTAGGATCATTTTTCGTTAAAAGTTACGTTTTAATTTTGTACTTTACGTTTTAAATAATCGCGTTTGCATTTCCGTTTTTAGATTTTTAAATTTAGTGCATACCTAGTTTGTACATCTTGCATAATTCTTGTTTGTTTGTCATAATTTGAATTACTTGATCACAATTTTCACTTTAAACACTTTTCACTACACAGTTTGCACGAATCAATATTCTTTTATTCCATTCACCTTCGTACGGATACGACTCGGGTGATCTGTATTTCTTGCGGATCTCCTCGATATACTTAATATATATAATATAATTGATTTTGAAACAATCAATTTTTGGCGCCGCTGCCGGGGAAGGTTGAAGTGAGTTTTTGAATATTCGTTTTGAAAAATCGTGTTTTGATAAACCTTCATCTATCTTGTATATATTTCTATAAAAATATAAAAATTGAAAAATTCAAAACACTTTTCCTAAAGTGTTTACAAAAATACAAAAATAAAGTTACAGCCTCGACTCTCCCGTGGAAGGGAGGGCGTTGTAAACCAAATAAGCCTTACAACATAAGAAAAACGTGAAATTAGTTGTTTATCGGATTACTTCAAATTCTACAACCGATTAAGCGGGAAATACGGAAGCTAAGACATTAAATTGCTAGCTGAAGAGAGAAACACTCTTCTTTCCCATCCCGTCGCGAGTAGATTTGAAGGAAACGGTTTCGATTAACGTAACGTTTTATAAAAAGAAAAACAAAAGAAATAAAAAGTTTTTGAGATTTGTTTAAATAAAAATAAAAAAAATAATAAAAAGATTTTCCTTTTTCTTTTCTTCTTCTTTTTCTTTTTGATTTTGTTTTTGGTATATGCACACCCGTTCTTCTTTTGAGAGTCTTACTTCTCCGTTCTCAAACCCCGAGAGGGTTTTACGACATAATAGTCGGGTTCATTTACTTAACGACGAGGAAATGAACCAAAACGAACAACACAATGGACCCCCGCCGATGGGTGGTCCTCAACACAATGTGATCCCTCCGATGGGACCACAACCGGCTTTTGATCCACGTCCGATGGAGGAACAACTCCAATCACCATTCAATGTTGTGAGGAGGGCCATCGTGATTCCTGATATCAATGCCAATTTTGAGATCAATCACGGATTACTAAACTTAATCACGGGTATATCCTTTCACGGGTTTGAACAGGAGGACCCATATGCTCACATCAGAAATTTCACCGACATCGCTGAGACCACTAGAATTAATCAAGTTCCTCACGATGTGGTGAAATTGAAGTAGTTTCCTTTCTCCCTTAAAGGGGCAGCCCGGACTTGGCTGGAAAAGGAACCGCCGAATTCGATTCACACTTGGAATGATCTTGCTTCCAAGTTTGTGAATTATTTCTATCCTCCCTCTAAAACTTCTAATCTTCGTTCCCAAATCTTTCGATTCCAACAAGCTTTTGATGAGTCGTTTAGCGAAGCTTGGGATCGATTCAAAGATTTGATGGAAAAATATCCGAACCATGGGTTCACCGACCTTCCGCAGATTGATACTTTCTATAATGGGTTAAGTCATGTTGATCAAGACTCACTCAACTCTGCTGCGGGTGGGAACTTGTTGGCTCGAAACACGAATGATGCTTTCATGATAATTGAGAATAAGGCTCGTGTGAGAATGTCTAGAAATAAACCTCAAGTGTCTAATACTAGTAAAAATAATGATGAAGTGATGAGTATGCTAGTGGCTCTTACAAAGAAAGTTGATGCTATGTCTATTGAAAAACCAAATCATCAAGTGAGTGTTGTAAATCAAGGTTGTGTAACTTGTGGTGGTCCACATCCGTATTACGAATGTCCATCAACCAGCTCTTATGCTCAAGAGAACGTGTATGCTGCAAACATGGGTGGCAACGGTTACCCACCTCCTCAAGGAGATCGAAATCTTATCAATTACCGTTCGAGCAATTATCTTGGACCACCCGGTTTTCAAAATCAGAGTCATAATAACAATATGCAAAATCGTACACATCAAGTTAATAGAAATCAAAATCGGCCAAATAAAGGTTTTCAAAACCAAGGTGTTAACCACAATCGGAATTTTCATGGAAATCAAAATCAAGCCCCGATTCAAGGGAATTTTCAGAATAATAATCATTGGAATTTTAATCATGGAAATCAGAATCATGGCAATTTTCAAAACCGTGGGCAGAATTTCAATAATCAAAATCAAGGTGTTATTCCAAATCAAACGCCCACGGATGAGTTGATTAAGCAATTGATTCAAAGTCAAAAAGCTTTAATGGCTAAACAAGATGAAACAACAAGGTTATTTGCTACTCAAATCAACGATATTAACAAGCGTTTAAATAATCGACCCTCGGGCTCGGGAACTCTTCTAAGCAACACGATCGCTAACCCGAGGGGCGATGCTAAAGCGTCACGACAAGGAGTGGTGTTTCTTATGATGGACCAACGGCTCCGACTGCCTCTTCTTCTCTTCCTCCTAAGGTAGTCGCCCGTGAACCCGAGGTGACAACGGATACGGAAATTCCTATTAATAATGGAAGGACCGAAGACATCCAACCTCCGGTGGTCCCAACGTCTAAAGGAAAGGAAAAAGTTGTTAATGAAACTGAAAAAGAAATTACTATTAAAACAAAGTTGCCTTATCCGTCACACTTAAACGAACAAAAGCACCACGAGAAAGATAAAAACCAAATGGAAAAGTTTTATCAAATTTTTCAAGAATTGGACTTTGATATAAGTCTCGCGGATGCTATACTTTTGATGCCTAAATTTGCTTTGATGCTAAAAGGTCTTTTTGAATAATAAGGAAAAGTTGTTTGAAATGTCTAAGACCCAAATGAATGAGAATTGCTCAGCGGTTCTTCTTAAAAAGCTACCCGAAAAGCTTGAAGACCCTGGCAAGTTTTTTATTCCACGCAATTTTCCGGGTATGGTTCAATGCTTCGCCTTGGCCGATCTTGGTTCTAGCATTAACCTAATGCCATTGTCGATTTGGCAAAAGTTGTCTCTTCCTAACTTGACACCGACTCTTATGACTCTCGAGCTTGCCGACCGATCTACGTCTCGTCCAATTGGTATAGCTGAGGATATTTTTGTCAATGTTGGGAAATTCAATTTCCCTGCCGATTTTTTGGTTGTTGATTTTGATGCTGATCCACGGGTTCCTCTCATTCTCGGGAGAGGATTCCTACGGACCGGCCGTGCTTTAATTGATGTATACGACGAGGAGATTACCTTATGTGTTGGAAATGAAGCTATTACGTTTAATCTCGATCAAACCGCGAGATACTCCTCCAATTACGATGTTGCTTCCGTCAACCGAATTGATATTATTGATGAGGCTACGGAGGAGTATTCTCAAGAACTTCTTGGTTTTACAAACAATGCTTCGAGTGGCAATCCCACTCCTTCTTTTGAACCAATCATCTCCGATACTTACCCTTCCCTCACTCCGTTTAAGGGAAGTGATCTCGCTTGGGAAGAAATCAAAGCTTGTCTTTAAAATGAATCAGTTTCACCGAAAATTGATAATTCTAACTTTGATCCGGAGGGGGACATTTTATTGATTGAAAAACTTTTAAATGAAAACCCGATTGTTTCTTCCCCTCCGATGGACCTAAAAATGGCAGACGTAAAAGAAGTAAAGCCGTCTATTGAGAATCCTCCGGAGCTCGAGCTCAAGGATTTGCCTCCTCATCTCGAATATGCATACTTGGAAATGAATAATAAATTTCCCGTTATCATATCAAAAGGCCTTAAAGATAAGGAAAAAACCCGACTCTTAAATGTGCTTAGGAAGCATAAAAGTGTTATTGCTTGGCAAATCTCCGACATTAAGGGAATCGACCCTCGATTTGGCACTCATAAGATTCTACTTGAAGATAATCACAAAGCTTCCGTCCAACAACAACGACGGGTTAACCCATGATGAGTATGTAAATACTCATCATTTTTAGTCAAATCTGAACTGCAAAACGATTAAAAACACTCAAAAACGCTCCAAAATATGAAGAAAATCCCAAAGATCGTGTTTTATATGTTTCTGATGCAAAACGAGTGAAAACAAACAAAAAATGAACAAAATTTGCATATTTGGCAGTTTCAGTCCCCCAACTTTCAAAATTTGACAAAACTAGTCCCTGGTCAGTCATTTCAAAGAAAAGCCAATCCTTGCTCTTTAAAAGTCACAATGAATCACAAATGATCTTTGGGTAAAAAGTTTTCAAAAATTTACAAGATTGGTCCCTTAACTTTGAGTTTTGGCAGTTTTGGTCCCTGGGCATTATAAAAAGGGAAAATCATATATCATGGTCCTTGGGAATTAATAAGATGGCAAGTTTAGTCCTTGATTAAAGTTTGAAAGATAGGCAGAAACAACCCTTGGAATTTCAGTTTATTACAAATTTGGTCCTTGTGGTTTTACAACACTAAAGCAAACGGACCCTTTATATTACAAACCCAAAATCAAACCATTACCCTTAACCCTCATCAGCCCACCATCTCCCTTGGCCCAAGATACCCAAAACCAACCCCTAGCCCAATCCCCTTTATACGTTTAATATCAAAAACGTGGTCAACAGGTCAACCTCAACCATCTTTTTCACTCTTCCTTCTCCAAAAACCTCCCAGTGAACCTGCAAAACTCCAAACTCAACCATCACCATCCTCCCATCACTCTCCACCCCATATCCCAATCCTACTACTACCCCCTCACACTCACAAACCCTACCTAACCCCTTGCCACGCTGGAAATCCACCACTTATATTTGGGCGCCAAAACTAGTTCCAAGGCTCTGATCACTTGGAAGACCATTCAATGGCTGGGATTTGATGGCAAGGTTCAAAGGATGACATTGCAACCCTAGAAGGCAGAGGGCAAGCACAAGAAGGCTCAAGTGTACCTACCTCCTTAGTAGTTTAAATAGTAAACTCATTGTAGCGCTTAGAGGCATCCTTTTCCATTGTAGTTTTTCTGTTTTTAAACTTGATTTACTTTTGTAGTTTCAATTATTCAGTTTAATCAAAATTTTATTGAAGTTATTGCAAACTCGAATTTTCATTTAAATTTCCAAGTTGATTGTTATTTATTTCAAAGGTTATCTAGTAACCTCAGATTGTTACTTTGAGCTTGTTTAAGTTAATCAGATCAAAAGAAAAACAAATTTCAAAAGAAAAAAAGAGTGTTTGGAAATTTTTGCAAAAAGAGGGTTTCGAACCCCTGACCTCTTGGTCATACCGGACACACAAACACAACACCAATTCCAACTCGTCCTTTGGTCTTTTTCATTAATAGTTTGCATAATTAATTTATTAAGTAGTAGTTATATGTTTGACCTATTTAAGCTTATCAGCTTTTGATAGCTTATTTTCTGGCTTATTTTGCACTTTCACCTTGTCTTTATATTTTTCCCATGCTTAGTTTAGGTTAATCTAATTTCCCAAAAATTTTCAGATCTTTAGCAAAAGTTTAAGTATTTTTAATAATTTAATTCCTTTTAAATAGTATTTAATTCGTAGGAAATAGCAAAATAGTTGAAAATTCAAAATTCTTTTTCTCAAAATTTTCTTTTGTATTTTAGTACGTAAGAAAATTAGTTAGAAACCCGTAGGACGTTTGGAACTTAAAATTCACGTTTTATTTTGCGCACTTGCGCAATTTTTAAATAAACGTCACGTTTCTAATTTAGTTTACGTTTTAGGATTCCCGATACCTAATTATGTTTTCCCGTAGTGTTTTAGGTTTTTCCTAGTTTATTAGTTGCCTTAGGTTAATTTATTTTTACCTTCATTCGTTAATTTTCAAAATTCGTTAATTTAACGTATCACAAAACCAAATAACCTTTCCAATCATACAAGATTTTAATCATAATCTCATTCGAAGCTTTCCATTCACACCTCGTTGGGGTACGACCCGGGAAATCACTTCCCAGTCTCACAATTTGAATATCACTTTCACAAGTTTTGCGAGGTAATCGTTTTCCTAAACGGTTTACTCGTACTACTTCATGTCTAGTTTTCTCACGATAACTTAGACTTCACGTTTGTTGATATTTTGATAAATTGTTGTTTGCACACACCAAAACACAACGAATCAAATGGCGCCGCTGCCGGGGAGGCTGTGTGTCGAAAGTCTCGATAAGGTTTAGACGATTAGTCTTGTAGAACTTTCGCAAGAAGTTACGCTTTCATAAAACTTATAAAAAACCAAAAATATTTTTCTTTTGTTTCTAGTATATGTATTATATCTATATAAGATAAGAAAAACACAAAAAGATTTTCCCGTTTCTTTGTTTAATAATAACAACATTAAAATCCTACCACCGCAAACTAAGGCAGAACACCTACCAACTGGGGGTGTGACCATAATAAGTTCCCAAACCAAAGATCAAAACTTGCCTTTGTATCACTTGCGTTTTGGAAAACTTTTAAATGAGAAACACACTTTAAGAGGAGTCGAAACGTTATGTGGCAATCCAACAAACTTTGACCAGTGAGAGATCCATTTTTCTCTCCCGCTCCTTTGTGCGTTTTTCTTTAGAAGTCGACCTTGCGTTCTTGATTATTGGTTTAAGTTCCCTTGTCGTTAAAGTGGTATTGTTTTAATTGATATTTTTTTTGTGGTGCATGCGCACGCGTTCGTCTACGTCAACAAGTCCTTTGCAATCGCTTAATAAAATTCCAAGAAGAAGGCGCAATCGATGACGTACCAATCGAATAGTCGAACCCGAGATTCGTACTATTCCAATCATGGCGGCCGAGCCCACTATGAATGAGCTTCTCCAAGCACCCATCGAGGGTTACGGAGATGCTATCATCATTCCAGCCATCATGGCTGACAATTTCGAGCTTAAGACGGGGTTGATAAACTTAGTCACCTCGCGTCAATTCTATGGTTTCGAGAGGGACGATCCTCAAGATCACATTCGATGGTTTAACAAAATCACGTCTACCATCAAATGCAAAAATGTCCCTGAGGAAGCTATCAAACTTCTTCTCTTCCCGTTTTCCCTCGATGGGGCTGCCAAAAATTGGCTAGACAAACAACCCCTTCGATCAATTGAAACATGGGAAGATTTGGTCAAGAAGTTTGTGAATGAGGTCTTTCCTCCATCTAAAACCACCGCCCTCAAGAATGAGATCATGAAGTTCATGCAGAAATTCGATGAATCATTCGGTGAAGCATGAGATCGTTACAAGGACATGCTTCGTAAATGTCCTCATCACGGTTTCTCCGACTTAATGCAACTCGACACTTTCTATAATGGTGTGAGCCAAGTCGATCAAGACTCTCTTAATGCCTCCGCGGGAGGTAATTTCTTGAATCGAACCACCAAAGATGCTTTGATGATCATTGAAAATAAATCTAAGGTCAGCATTGCACGAAGTAAATCGGTTGTTTCCCAAGTTAATGTTGGTCCTTCTTCCTCATCACCCGTGGCTCAATCTAGCACCGATGCTAGACTTGATAAGCTCACGGAAGCTATTCATGCTTTGGTTCTCACCAAAACAAAGAAAGTTTCTTCTCAACCTGCTGAAGTCAAAAAGGTTGACGTTTGTGTTACTTGTGGTGGTCCACACGCTTACTATAATTGTACTGCCACCGATGGCAATCCATTTGAAGTCAATGCGATAGCAGGTAGTTCCAATCAAGGAGGTAACCAATACCATCCTCAAATAGAACCAAATTACCGTGCTAACAATCAAAGTGGTCCACCCGGTTTTTCTCAACCCAATAATCCAAATCGATTCAATCAAAATCAACAACAAAGAAATCCGAATGTTCAAAACCAATTTCAGGCCCCTATGAATCAATTTCAAAATCAAGGGGGAAATTACAATCAAGGTTCTCAAAATCAAGGAAACTTGAATAGAAACCAAGGTTATGGTAATTTCAATCAAGGAAACAATTTTCATGGTAATCAAAACCATGGAAATTTTCAAAATCAAGGTTTCAATCAAAACAACCGAGCTCAAAATTTTTCTCATCAAAATCAAGCTGTTGTTCAAACTCAATCATCAACTGATAAGTTATTGAAACAATTTATGAAAGCTCAAGAAGAAACTAACAGGTTGTTGATCGGTCAAATTTCTGAACTAAAGAAGTCCTTAAATGATCGACCTTCGGAATCGGGAACGCTACCAAGTAACACGATCGCCAACCCGATGGGCGATATAAAGGCGATCACAACCCGTAGTGGTGTTTCTTATGATGGACCCGCGATTCCTACTACCTCATCTTCTTCACCTCCTGAGGTAGTGGAACGTGAACATGAGGCTACAAAGGACAAAGTGCAAATTACTAGCACACGAAGTACCGCACACGTCCAACCTCATATTGTCCCAAAAACCAAATCCAAACCGGGAATTGTTTTTGAACCCTCGGAAAATCCCGTTCAACCAAAAGCTTCAATACCTTATCCTTCGCGTTTAAATGATCAAAGACTCCATGAGCAAACTAATGATCAAATGAAGAAGTTTCTTGAAATATTCCAAAAATTACACTTCGACATTAGTTTCGCGGATGCTCTTCTCTATATGCCCAAGTTTTCTTCCACTTTCAAGAGTCTTCTAAGTAACAAAGAGAAACTATTTGAACTCACCAAAACTCGTTTGAATGAAAATTGTTTGGCGGTTCTTCTAAAGAAACTTCCCGAAAAATTAGGAGACCCCGGAAAATTTCTCATTCCTTGTGATTTCCAAAAGCTAGAAGAGTGCTTCGCCTTGGCCGATCTTGGCGCTAGCATAAATCTCATGCCTTTCTCTATTTGGCAAAAACTTTCACTTCCTGAGCTTACACCAACACGAATGACTCTAGAATTAGCAACCCATTCGGTTACGATTCCGAAGGGTATTGCTGAAGATGTCTTTGTGAAGGTTGGCAAGTTCCATATTCCTTCCGACTTCGTAGTCGTTGATTTTGATGCCGATCCTCGTGTCCCCCTTATTTTGGGAAGACCATTCTTAAAAACGGCTCGTGCATTAATCGACCTCTTCGAAGGAGAAATGACACTAAGAGTTGGCGATGAAAAGTTGGTCATTAACATTGAAAACACTTCAAAAAATCTTCTCGACCTTGAACGAGAGGAAGTCAACCGACTTGATGTCATCGATTTTGCATGCGATGACCATTTTAAAGAAGTGTTAAATGTGCAAGGATCAATCAATTCTACCATTGATGTCTCTCCCCCCTCTCTTACTCCATTTTTAGGAGGTGACTTCATTTTGGATGAAATTGAAGCTTGTTTGTCATGTGATTCTCATGTTGATCATGATTCTATCAATCCCGAGGAAGACATACTTCTACTTCAGAAGTTGCTTAATGATGATCCATCATCTCTTCCTCCAAAAGAACTTCATAACTTGGAAGTCAAAAATGTTGAAAAAACTGATGACTTTCCTCAGGTCGAACTCAAGGAACTTCTGCCTCATCTCGAGTACGCATTTTTGGAGGGTGACGACAAGTTTCCCGTCATAATTGCTAAAGACTTGAATGAGGAAAGCAGAACCGCTCTTCTCAAGGTTTTAAAGTCACACAAGCGAGCCATTGCTTGGAGACTTTCCGACATCAAGGGTATCAACCCGGAATTTTGTATGCACAAAATTCTGATGGAGGATGACTTTAAACCGGCGGTTCAACAACAAAGAAGGGTAAATCCTAAAATACATGAGGTTATCAAGCAAGAGGTCATAAAACTTCTTGATGCCGGTTTGATTTACCCTATTTCGGATAGTCCTTGGGTGAGTCCCGTTCATTGTGTGCCCAAGAAGGGTGGCATAACGGTTGTTAAAAATGATGATAATGAGTTAATTCCTACTCGATTGGTAACGGGTTGGCGCGTTTGCATTGATTATCGAAAATTGAACGACGCCACCCGTAAATACCACTTTCCATTACCTTTCATGGATCAAATGCTCGAAAGATTGGCGGGAAACGAATACTATTGTATCCTCAAGATCAAGAAAAAACGACTTTTACGTGTCCATATGGAACATTTGCTTATCGACGCATGCCTTTTGGCTTGTGCAATGCTCCGGGCACGTTTCAAAGATGCATGATGGCCATTTTTCACGACATGATCGAGAAAACAATGGAGGTCTTCATGGATGATTTTTCGGTCGTTCGGAATTCATTTGAATCATGTCTCGCCAATTTAGACAAAATGCTTCAAAGGTGTGAAGACACCAATCTTAGTCTAAATTGGGAGAAAAGTCATTTCATGGTCAAGGAAGGAATTGTCCTTGGCCATAAGATTTCCAAGAGTGGGATTGAGGTTGATAAAGCTAAAATCGATGTCATTGCTAAGCTTCCTCCTCCCACTACTGTTAAAGGTGTTCGGAGTTTCCTGGGTCATGCTGGCTTCTATCGTAGATTCATTCAAGATTTCTCAAAGATAGCTAGGCCTATGACCCGACTTCTTGAAAAAGAGACTCCATTCTAGTTGCCACCGATTGGGACCTACCTTTCGAACTTATGTGTGATGCAAGTGACTTTGCCATAGGTGCGGTCTTGGGGCAACGAAAAACCAAACATTTTCAGCCGATTCATTATGCAAGCAAAACCTTGACCGAAGCTCAAGCTCATTACACCACAACGGAAAAAGAATTACTAGCCGTGGTGTATTCGTTTGAGAAGTTTCGGCCATATTTGATCTTGACAAAATGCATAGTGTACACGGATCACTCGGCTCTCAAATATCTCTTTGCCAAGCAAGACGCAAAGCCGAGATTGCTCCATTGGGTTCTCCTCCTACAATAATTTGATATCATCATTCGTGATAAAAAAGGAGCCGAGAACCTCGCTGCTGACCATCTTTCCCGATTGGAAAATCCTCATCAAGGTGTTCTTGAGAAAAAGGAGATAAATGAAACATTTCCTCTCGAGACACTTAATGTGATTTCCTCTCGTGGTGATTCTAGTGCCCCATGGTTTGCCGACTTTGCAAACTACCATGCGGGGAATTTTGTTGTCAAAGGGATGTCGTCCCACCAAAAGAGCAAATTTTTCAAAGATGTGAATCATTACTTTTCGGACGATCCCTATCTGTTTAAGATCTGTGCGGATCAGATTATTCGAAGGTGTGTTCATGGCCAAGAAGCCATGGAAATCCTTAAGGCTTGTCATAATGGACCCACCGGGGGACATCATGGCCCGAACTACACCGCTCGAAAAGTTTTTGAATCCGGTTTTTATTGGCCCTCCATTTACAAAGACGCCCATGACCTAGTCAAATCTTGCGACCTGTGTCAACGTCAAGGAAAGATAACACAACGGGATGAAATGCCACAAAATGTCATCCAAGTTTGTGAGATCTTTGATGTTTGGGGCATAGACTTTAAGGGGTCGTTCCCGTCTTCACGAGGGAACAAGTACATACTCGTGGCCATTGACTACTTGTCAAAATGGGTCGAAGCAAAAGCTCTCCCAACCAATGATGCCCGAGTAGTCGTAAAGTTTTTGAAATCTCTCTTCTTTAGGTTTGGAACTCCCCGCGCTATCATTAGTGATCGCGGTACTCACTTTTGCAACGAACAATTTGCAAAAGTCATGCTCAAGTATGGTGTCACTCACCGACTTGCTACCGCTTATCACCCACAAACAAATGGGCAAGTGGAGGTTTCAAACCGTGGTTTGAAAAGAATTCTTGAAAGAACTGTAGGCGAAAACCGTGCCTCTTGGTCGGACAAGTTAGATGACGCTCTATGGGCTTTTCGCACGGCTTATAAAACACCCATCGGGTGTACTCCTTATAAACTCGTGTATGGAAAAGCGTGTCATCTACCGATTGAGCTCGAGCACAAAGCCTATTGGGCTTTGAAGAATGCTAATTTCGATCTTAAGTCTGCGGGTGATCATAGGAAAGTTCAACTCAATGAACTCAATGAACTTCGTGATCAAGCTTACGAAAATCTTTAATCTCTAAAGAGAAAACAAAAAAGATCCACGACTCAAAAATCAAGAACCATGTTTTCAACGTTGGTGACCGAGTCCTTCTTTTTAACTCTCGATTAAAGATCTTTTCGGGTAAGCTTAAAACCCGCTAGACTGGACCTTTCACCGTTGCCAAAGTTTTTCCTTATGGCACCATCGAGTTATCTCAAGACGACGGTCCAAATTTCAAAGTAAATGGGCATCGGTTGAAACATTATTTTGGACGGGACATACCACCTATTGTCCCGGACCTCCAAACTTTCCCCATGGACCAATGAATTCGGGGATCGAGTCAAGCTAGCGACTCGATAAACAAAAACAGTAGCAACAACATGGGTTTTCACCGTGTTTCTGATTTCTTTCTACTTTCTAACACCCTAGTGTGGGGGAGTGGCCACCCCCTGCAGCTATTTGAGATGTATATACCTTCAAAAAAAGCTGTGTGTTTGTATAAATAAAGTGAAAAATGCAAAATGACGTTCCCACAGTTAGCTTCTAATATTATCTTCTTTCGTTCAAGGATTCGGCATAATAGCCGGGACTTTGAATATTGAGGACAATATTCAATTCTAAGTGTGGGGGAGGGGAAAATTCTAGCGAATTTTATCAAATTATACCGTCTAGTACCCCCGTTTTTGGCCAAAATTTAAAAAAAGAATTCACTTTATTTCAAAATATTTTGTGGTTATCAGTCCGCCGTGTCTAAAAGACAAAAGGATTGGCTAATCCAGGAGCAAACGGCTCTTGGTAAAGATAGCTCAAACCCGTTGATGGCTTGCAATTTGCCCAAAATTGTATGGTACCTCAACTCCCTATGTCCTCAATAGTAAATGAGTTGGCTAACCCGCAAGATTATGGCTTGTGGTAAAGGCAGTGGAAAAACCATAATTGGTAACCAACTCACCAAGATGTTGACTGTTCCATCAAGAGTTGGCTAGTCCAGAAGCAAACGGCTTCTGGTAAAGACAAATCAAAACCGTTAAAAGCTGGTGGTTTGCTAAAAATCACATGGTCATCGGATGGACCATAATTCTTACTTGAACCCAAAACATTCGGCTACTCCAGAAGTGATGGCTTTTGGTAAAGAGACTTCAAATCCATTAATTTTTCTCAAAAAGATTGCTAGGGACTAGCAATAGTTTAGTGTGGGGGATTGATGAGTATGTAAATACTCATCATTTTTAGTCAAATCTAAACTACAAAACGATTAAAAACACTCAAAAATGCACCAAAATATGAAGAAAATCCCAAAGATCGTGTTTTATATGTTTCTGATGCAAAACGAGTGAAAACAAACGAAAAACGAACAAAATTTGCATATTTGGCAGTTTCAGTCCCCCAACTTTCAAAATTTGACAAAACTAGTCCCTAGTCAGTCATTTCAAAGAAAAGTCAATCCTTGCTCTTTAAAAGTCAAAATGAATCACAAATGATATTTGGGTAAAAAGTTTTCAAAAATTTACAAGATTGGTCCCTCAACTTTGAGTTTTGGCAGTTTTGGTCCCTGGGCATTATAAAAAGGGAAAATCATATATCATGGTCCTTGGGAATTAATAAGATGGCAAGTTTAGTCCTTGATTAAAGTTTGAAAGATAGGCAGAAATAACCCTTGGAATTTCAGTTTATTACAAATTTGGTCCTTGTGGTTTTACAACACTAAAGCAAACGGACCCTTTATATTACAAACCCAAAATCAAACCATTACCCTTAACCCTCATCAGCCCACCATCTCCCTTGGCCCAAGATACCCAAAACCAACCCCTCGCCCAATCCCCTTTATACGTTTAATATCAAAAACGTGGTCAACAGGTCAACCTCAACCATCTTTTTCACTCTTCCTTCTCCAAAAACCTCCCCGTGAACCTGCAAAACTCCAAACTCAACCATCACCATCCTCCCATCACTCTCCACCCCATATCCCAATCCCACTACTACCCCCTCACACTCAAAAACCCTACCTAACCCCTTGCCACACTGGCAATCCACAACTTATATTTGGGCGCCAAAACTAGTTCAAAGGCTCTGATCACTTGGAAGACCATTCAATGGCTGGGATTTGATGGCAAGGTTCAAAGGATGACATTGCAACCCTAGAAGGCAGAGGGCAAGCACAAGAAGGTTCAAGTGTACCTACCTCCTTAGTAGTATAAATAGTAAACTCATTGTAGCCCTTAGAGGCATCCTTTCCATTGTAGTTTTTCTGTTTTTAAACTTGATTTACTTTTGTAGTTTCAATTATTCAGTTTAATCAAAGTTTTATTGAAGTTATTGCAAACTCGAATTTTCATTTAAATTTCCAAGTTGATTGTTATTTATTTCAAAGGTTATCTAGTAACCTCAGATTGTTACTTTGAGCTTGTTTATGTTAATCAGATCAAAAGAAAATCAAATTTCGAAAGAAAAAAAGAGTGTTTGGAAATTTTTGCAAAAAGAGGGTTTCGAACCCCTGACCTCTTGGTCATACCGGACACACAAACACAACACCAATTCCAACTCGCCCTTGGGTCTTTTTCATTAATAGTTTGCATAATTAATTTATTAAGTAGTAGTTATCTGTTTGACCTATTTAAGCTTATCAGCTTTTGATAGCTTATTTTCTGGCTTATTTTGCACTTTCACCTAGTCTTTATATTTTTCCCATGCTTAGTTTAGGTTAATCTAATTTCCCAAAAATTTTCAGATTTTTAGCAAAAGTTTAAGTATTTTTACTAATTTAATTCCTTTTAAATAGTATTTAATTCGTAGGAAATAGAAAAATAGTTGAAAATTCAAAATTCTTTTTCTCAAAAGTTTCTTTTGTATTTTAGTACGTAAGAAAATTAGTTAGAAATCCGTAGGACGTTTGGAACTTAAAATTCACGTTTTATTTTGCGCACTCGCATAATTTTTAAATAAACGTCACGTTTCTAATTTAGTTTACGTTTTAGGATTCCCGATACCTAATTATGTTTTCCCGTAGTGTTTTAGGTTTTTCCTAGTTTATATTAGTTTCCTTAGGTTAATTTATTTTTACCTTCATTCGTTAATTTTCAAAATTCGTTAATTTAACGTATCACAAAACCAAATAAACTTTCCAATCATACAAGATTTTAATCCTAATCTCATTCGAAGCTTTCCATTCACACCTCGTTGGGGTACGACTCGGGAAATCACTTCCCGGTCTCACAATTTGAATATCACTTTCACAAGTTTTGCGAGGTAATTGTTTTCCTAAACGGTCTACTCATACTACTTCACGTCTAGTTTTCTCACGATAACTTAGAGTTCACGTTTGTTGATATTTTGATAAATTGTTGTTTGCACACACCAAAACACAACGAATCAACCCACAAATCCACGAAGTGATCAAAAAGGAAGTTATAAAACTCCTTGACGCTGGAATGATTTATCCGATCTCGGATAGTTCATGGGTTAGCCCGGTTCATTGTGTTCCAAAGAAGGGCAGAATCACTGTTGTGAAAAACAAAAATAATGAGCTTATACCGACTAGACTTGGACCGGATGGAGATTTTGTATCGACTACCGCAAGTTGAATGACGCGACCCGTAAGGACCATTTCCCGCTCCCTTTTATGGACCAAATGCTTGAACGATTAGCGGGAAATGAGTTCTATTGTTTTCTGGATGGCTTTTCTGGGTATTTTCAAATTCCCATTGATCCCCAGGATCAAGAAAAGACCACTTTTACTTGCCCGTATGGAACGTTTGCTGATGACGTATAGTCTATATATGGGCCACAAGCCCAAATAATAAACATTACTAAGGCCAATAACCACCACGCGTGGGCTATTACAACTTGGGCCGCATTAATAAAGGGATTGGGCTCACGCAAGCCCAACCATTCTATATACGGTATAGATAAGAATCTATCTATGGAATAGATATCCTTAACCCGGATAAGCACCATCTGTGTGAAACGTAAGGAGCACGAACCCTACAAGGATTCTGCGCCTATATAAGGAATGACATAATTCTCATTGAAGGTTCGATTCACAAAACCCTAAAACTCTTTATGAGAATCCTAAATCGATTACTTACTTTCACGCCGGAGTCTAATCGTGGGAGACAATCCCACGATAAGCCTAACGGTGTTGTTTATTTTCTTAAGTGCGCAGGTTTCAAGTATTAAGAAGTGAATTGGTACGAGAGCAAGAGCCCGTAATCAGGAACGCCCAACTTTTGTATCAACAAGTGGCGCCATCCGTGGGACCCCTACTAAGAACTAAGGAACTAGAATGACGAAGAATAAAAATTCAAGCCAGCGGACTCCGCAGTTGGAAAAAACACGTGACCCCCAGAGGAAGAATCAACAAGATTTGACCCCTAGGCAGGCTGCTGGGACAACCAGCGCACCTGGTCACCAAGAGGCGGGAACAACCCAACCTCTTCCAGTGGTAGAACTGCCTATAAGGACTACCCAAGCCACCACAGTGATTCCAAGGGTTGAGGAACTCCAACGCACCCTCTTCACTACTCCTCACCAAACGGTACCTACAGTGGGCAACACTGTACCACCGGGCGCGCCTAACCGAGATAGGGTGCCCAATACTGAGGCAGATATTCTTGCAGCAACTGAGGACACACCCAACCTAACGTTGGGAAATTTTGTATCCCAAAATTATGAAACCCTAGCTGCCCTCATGCAAGAAGAAGAAAGGAGAAGATCGAGTACGAGCCTACAAGCTCGGCTCAATTTTGGTCTTGAATGCGAACCATCACCACCGCGCCACCCACGAGGAAGACGCGCGGATAACGAAAAACGTACTACTATCCACAATAGGTTGGGTACGACATCTGATTCACAATACTCAGAGGAATATGAAGGCAGCGAGAGGCGTACTAATGTTCACTCCAGACTTGGCAGTCGAGGGATACAAGACCGATTAGGACCTCAACATTCACCAAGCCAAGGGTCCTCCAAATCTGGGAGCAAAAGAATTCATGACAGATTGGGGAAAAGAATATCCCCAAGTGAAAGCCCCTCAAGCTCTTCCTCTGAAGGAAGCCGGACAACGAGGATAGGGAAACAGGACACTGGAAATCAAGAGGAAGACGTCGCGAAGAAGAAAATGAGGACATATCTCTTCCATGGCGACGCCAGAAAGTTGATGCGTTTACACGACGCATCAGCGATTACTCCGGCCACAAAAGGAGGCTCATGCACACTAATGTGAAAACATATGATGGAACAGGTGATCCGGATGATCATCTAAAGGTTTTTGAATCAGCTGCTACTATCGAAAACTGGCCACAACCTGTGTGGTGCCATATGTTTAATTCCACATTGGTAGGGAATGCGCGCACATGGTTTAGCAAACTCCCACGACGGAGCATCGGTGGGTTTGAAGAATTACGGAAAGCATTCCGTCTAAACTTTACCCAAAGAAAGAAATGCGCTAAAAACCCTGTTGAACTAGCTAGAGTAAAACAGCGCCAAGGGGAATCAACCAGTGCTTTTATAGAACGCTTCAAGGATGGGTGCATACAGGTCAAAGCGTGTCCCGAAATTCTAAAAATTTCAGGGTTCATGAATGGGATTAACAACCCAGAACTTATCCGGAAGCTAAATGACAAGGTTCCCCAAACTTTCGATGAGCTAACAAAGCGCACAAGATCCTTCATACAAGGAGAAGCAGCCGCTGCGGACAGCAAAAAGGGTTATTCGAATTATAGGCAACAAGAACAGCCTAGGAGACAATCCAATGATCAGAATAACAACCGCAGCAGGAATTACCGCAGTGGAAGAGACAATGACAAATATACCCCCCTCACAAAAACTCCGAGGGAAATATTTGTAACAGAAGGTGCAAATTTCCCAAAACCTCCACCAATGCGTATAGCAGAGGAAAAGCGCGTAGGGAATGGATACTGCGAATACCATGGTCAAAAAGGCCATACAACTAACGAGTGTGTCCAGCTACGACAACTAATTGAAAAGTTAGTAAGGGAAGGCAGAATGGACCATCTTGTAAAAAACATCAAAGAGGGAAAAGACAAACAAAGGAACGGGGGCAAGAAAGAACCTCTAAAATAAAAAGCTGACACCATATACATGATACAGTCATGGCAACGCAAGATAAAACAAAAAGTCAGCCAAAAATTCTCTCCAGAAAAAGAGATATCTTTCCCTACTCTAGCTGCGGACAACGCAGTAATAGAACCTCTAACTATTGAAATACATACGGGGGGACATGATATCCACCGCATGTACATTGATGGAGGAGCATCCGCTGATATCTTATACGATCATTGTTTCAAAAGACTGCGACCTGAAATCCAAAGTCAATTGATACCAGCAACAACGTCGGTTACTGGATTCACAGGAGAAAAGATTTGGCCTATGGGGCAATTACGCTTGCTAGTGGTCGTGGGAGATGAATAACACTAAACAGCAACATGGATAAATTTCATGGTAATAAAGTCTCCCTCACCATACAATGGCATCATTGGGAGACCTGGAATATCATCCATGCGCGTTGTGCCATCCACAGCGCATGGGATGCTCAAATTTCTAGTAGAAGGAGGAGTTGTTACCCTGTATAACACAACAGTACCACCAAAAGAATGCAACGCAGTAACCACTGAGGTGGAGAGCATTCCAGAACAGCGCACAGAAAAAACACCAAACCTAAAGGTCGCTATTCACCCTGATTACCCGGACAAACAAGTTTCGATTGGAGGATCTTTATCTGACAAAGGTAAAGCAGCCGTGTGCGCACTCCTGCAAAAGAACCTAGATATCTTTGCATGGGAACCAAAACACATGACAGGAGTGCCACGCTCTATTACAGAGCACAAGCTACAAATCCGACAAGGATATCCCCCAATACGACAGAAGAAGCGCGGCCAGGCCCAGATCGCGCAAAAGCTATTCTGGAAGAAGTACACAAACTCGTAGACGCAGGCATCATGCGCGAAGTGTACTATCACGACTGGCTCTCTAACCCAGTAATGGTAAAGAAGAGTGATGGCAGTTGGATAATGTGCGTGGACTTCACAGACCTTAACAAAGCATGTCCACAGGACTGCTATCCACTGCCAGAAATAGACTGGAAGGTAGAATCCCTGTGCGGATATCCCTTTAAATGCTTTCTAGACGCATACAAAGGGTATCATCAAATACAGATGGCAGTCGAGGATGAAGAAAAAACAGCTTTCCACACCAGTCAAGGAGTTTACTGCTACACGAAAATGCCTTTTGGCTTAAAAAATGCAGGCGCAACATACCAACGATTGGTGGACACAGCTTTCGAGAAACAAGTAGGTCGAAACTTGGAGGTCTACGTTGACGACATTGTCATCAAAAGCCACACAGAGGATGAGTTGGTGCGCGACATCGAGGAAACGTTCAAAACATTGGGACAAATAAACATGAAGTTAAATCCCAAGAAATGCACCTTTGGCGCAACTGAAGGCATGTTCCTCAGATACTTAATAGAACCTGATGGAAGCCTTGCCTAGCAAAAACAAAAGCTGTTATTGATCTTCCCTCACCGCGCACACTCAAAGAAGTCCAGTCATTAAACGGAAAGCTAGCAGGGCTAAACCGTTTCTTATCTAAGTCAGCAGACAAATCACTCCCTCTCTTCAAAACACTCACGAAGTGTACTAAAAAGGGAGACTTTTGTTGGACCGAGGAAGCAGAAGAAGCTTTCCAACAACTAAAACAACATCTGGCATCTCTTCCCAAACTTGTCGCATAGCGACCAGGGGAAGAGCTAATCATGTACTTATCGGCAACTCATGGAGCAGTTAGCGCAGTACTATTGACAGATAGGAACTCCGTTCAGACACCCATATACTTTGTCAGCAAAGCACTGAAGAAGATAGAGACTAACTACAGCGCTATGGAAAAGCTGGTCTTAGCTCTAGTATTCACAGCTAAAAGACTGCGCAGATACTTTCAAGCGCACCCAATAGCTGTAATCACAGATCAGCCAATCAAACAAGTTATCTCTAAACCTGACGCATCAGGGCGACTACAAAAGTGGAGTGTGCTGTTAAGTGAATATAACATCTCATATAGACCGCGCATTGCAATCAAAGGACAGATATTAGATGATTTCATTGTTGAGAAGCCAGATACCGATAGTCCAACCTCTACAACCAAAACAGATCTGCAGGAACCCTGGATTCTGTTCACAGATGGGTCCTCGTGTGTCGATGGATCAGGCGCAGGCCTTATTCTCACAAATCCAGAAGGTATGGAATTCACCTATGCGCTGCGCTTCGAATTCACAGCCACAAACAATAAGGCAGAATACGAAGCCCTACTAGCTGGACTGCGCATCGCAATCCAAATGGGTGTACGCAACTTGGAGGCAAACGTAGATTCTCTGCTAGTCGCTAACTATGTGTTAGGTGAATATGAAGCCAAGGATGAACACATGATCCAATACCTGGATAAGACCAAGTCCTTAATTAAAAAATTTTACAGGTTCACAATAAAACAAGTGCCTAGAGGGGACAACAGGAAGGCTGATGCGCTTAGCAAAATCGCATCCACGAGCTTTGCGCACTTATCAAAATAGGTATTGGTAGAAACCTTACAAAACAAATCAATCTTGGAGATGGAAGTATCCACGGTGATAGAAGAACAAGATCCTACATGGATGACACCTATCATTGAGTTCATTAGCAAAGGAGTCCTACCACAGGATCATAAGGACGCTCGAAGAATACGGCGCACAGCGCAGCGATTTGAACTACGGGACAACATCCTCTACCGGCGTTCTTTCTTGCAACCTTGGCTACGATGTGTCGGACCCCTTTAAGCAGACTATGTATTCTGAGAAATCCACGCTGGATCATGCAGCATGCACTCAGGGCCGCGATCTGTTGTAGCGCGCGCTCTACGGTCGGGGTATTATTGGCCAACTATGCATCGCGACGCGCGCGATATGATAAAGAAGTGCAACAATTTCCAAGTACACAGGCCAATTCCACGCCAACCACAACAAGAGCTAACACCCATTACCTCACCATGGCCATTTTACAAGTGGGGCATTGACATCGCAGGACCCTTTCCAGTTGCAGCAGGAGGGCTAAAATTCCTCATCGTAGCCATAGATTACTTCACGAAGTGGATTGAAGCAAAGGCGGTGGTGAGCATCACGGGCAACCAGGTCAAACGCTTTGTATGGGATAACATTGTCTGTCGCTTCGGACTACCTGGAGAGATTATATCAGACAATGGGAAGCAGTTCTGCGACAACCCATTCAAAGATTGGTGCGCACAATTGAACATCACATAACACTTCGCTTCAGTGAAACACCCACAAACCAATGGTTTGGTTGAGCGAGCATATTGCAGTCTAGGTGAAGGAATAAAAGCACGCCTTGACAGACACAAATGAAGGTGGGTGGACGAGCTCTCACATGTCTTATGGGCGCATCGCACCGCAATCAAAACCAGTACTGGAGACACGCCATTCTCCCTTGTCTACGGAACAGAAGCCATCATACCAGCTGAAATAGGAATGCCAACAATACGAACAACAGAGGTCAACGTCACAACAAATGACGAGGAGCGGCGCATAGACTTGGACTTACTGGAAGAAAGACGTGAACGCGTAGCTATACTCGAAGCAAAGGCTAAGGCAAAGATGAAGAAGTATTATGATTCAAAGGTCAAACACACTTCCTTCAGGCCAGGAGACTTCATATACCGCGCCAACGATGCAAGCCACGCAGAAGACACAGGCAAGCTCGGACCCAAATGGGAAGGACCCTACGAGGTCACCGATGCGCTAGGCAATGGCGCATACAGGCTGCGCGATATGGAAGGTCACGACCTAGCGCGCACCTGGAACATCTGCAATCTTAAAAGATGCTATCTTTAGGAGAGGCTACGGCCAATACACAGACACCTTTGCACTTTAGGATGTGCCCAATAAGTGTTTGTTTTTCATTTTCTTTCTTAGGAATTGTATTTTTACTTTTTCAAAAACTTGCAAGTATCAATAAAATGTTATGGTTTCTAGCTAACTCCATAACGTATTTCACTCTATTGCGTACATTCTTATATATGTCAATATTGTTATCTTATATTTTTGCCTACATGGCGTGCATGCACTAATTAAGACCCACGAAGGCATAAAGGATGAGTAAACCTACTAATTCACTCGTTGAGTAAGAGGGTTGCAAACCCATCAACATTGGATCACGCATCCTTGCTAAGCGCCTTACTTTTGAGACGTCGAGGTAAGTTTTCTGTGCGCGTTCTACGAAGGATGCGCAAATATTAAGTACACCGTACAAAGCTTAGCAAATAAATGAGCCAAGACTCTTGGTCAAATAATAAAACTTCGCAAACATTAATGCAAGTATATTTTTAAGTCACGCACTTAATTTATGCACAAAAGAGTATCTTATTCAATATTTTTACACAAAATTACAAGCAAAATATACACTTTATTATTTATACAATACATATACAAGCTCCAAAAAAAAAAAAAAAAAAAAAAAAAAAAAAAAAAAAAAAGTAAAACAGCCTACACGCTATGGCGATGCTCAGGGCTATCCTCTGGGGCAACGGAACTTCCTGCCTCTTGAAGCTTCCTCAATAGCAACACATCCTTAGGCGATACAGTCGCTACACTCACGGGAACACCATCAGACCTGGGAATGTGTGCAGCGCCAACACCACATAGGACAGCTTTGCCCTTAATCCCCTTTTTCTGGGCAGCTCTCTGTGCGTGGCGCTCCTACACCTCCTTCAGAGGAATCTCCTTTTCAAGTGCGAAGGGGTTCAGCATATGGCGAGGATGCACAAACACTGGGACCTGCAGCTGCGACTCGTCGGGCTTGAGAAAGTAGTCCGGCTGCGCCTCGGCATCCTCCAAAATATGGCGTTCCAGGGTCAACCCCTCCATAATTACCTTTATGGGGTTGTCCTGGTCGCGCTCCAACTGCGCAATGTAAGGCAGCTCAAGAAGCTTCATCCCCTCCATGGCCTGCACCAGCTCGTCATACGCACTCGCGTTATAGCCAGGTACCTCAGTCAAGGCCTTGTTCAACAACTTGGCCTCATGAAGATCCTCCATAGCTTGCGACCTCCCACGCTCCACAGCGCACTTCACCACCTTCCCAAAGGCCCCCAACACCTCTTGGGACTCCAAGGTGCCCATAGCAGCTAGGCGCAACCCATGGCTGATCAACCACCTACATCAACAAAGGACAACTTGTGTTAGCAGAAATATATAAACAAATATAGTAAGGCAACGCTGCATAAAAAAAGATGAAAGGACGTACCTGCGCTCAGCTATGGTAGACATCAGATGAGGGTATAACTCCTCATCATACTCTATACTCAGGCCATGCAGCTTCTCCTCCTGCACCTGAACAATCTTCTCCATGCGCACCTTGAACTCAGCAATGTTCGCAAAGTGCTCCTCCTTCTTCTCCCAAGATACCTTACTGCCCAAGTAAGGTTGGCCCTGAACTGATGAAGTTGTCCGCGCGCTTGCTCCAGCTCAGCCATCGCGGTCAACTTCTCATTCGTGACCTTATCCGTGTACACCCTGAATGACCCCACTTACGCCTGCGCTTCAGCCAGCTGCGCACGGAGATCAGCTATCTCCTCATCCTTTTGGGCAAGAGTGCTACTCTCCCCGACGTACCTCGTCTTCAGCTGAGCCACCAGCTCAGCTTGACGCGCAGCAGTAGCAGCCAACTCATCCATTAGTTGCTGCGCAGATACGTCTTCATCTACCTTTGCTCCCTCCTCCTTGTTTTCATTCTGAGGAGGGACCACCGTCTCCACGAAGGCCCCATCATCCTTCGCGGCATCATCGCTACAATAAATGAAGAAACAGTTAGTACATATTACGACAAGTAATAAAAATATATGAAGCATGAGGAATACGACTTACATAAACGGAGAGGTCTTTGCAACCTCCTTATCCGCGCCATGAGCGGATGTCTCCTCCTCCGCAGACGACTCTTCATCTCCGATGATATAGCGCCTCCTCTTGGAGGTACCACTGCCACTAGCCTCTCCCTTGCGCTTCAGCTCCCTCGCTACCTCCTAAGGCTTCAATACCTCCTCAGGCTTCAATAACTCTACGCTATCAGATGATTCAGCGTGCGCCTCCTCCTCCTGCGCCATCTCTACATTTGGCGCCACGCTCTGTACGGGCGTAACTTGGAGAGGCGGCGAATCTTCATTGCCAGCAGGCCCCAGCACAGTCAGATGACCCTGGGCCGCTTCCAAAAGAGGCTGCTCGTTCTCCCTCAGAGGGCGCACGCCCACGGTCACCTGCTTTGGTTTCTACAGCTTCACTACCGCAAATAGATCCATCTCTGCGCACACAGGAACAAACAGCAAAAGAAGACATTAGTTATTAAACGTGCGCATATGAAAAAACTTACATGATTAGAAGCAAAAGGGACGAACACCCACCCCGGCCTTCCTCATCAATGAAGGTTGGCACTTCATCAACACCCCCAAAGTAGCTGCGACTCAACCCCATATGCACCAAAAACTCCTCCGGATAAGGGTTAATGGGGATGCGGTTGGCATCAATGGTCTGCGCATCGGCCAAGCTATAGGAACCGGGTGTGGGGCGCCCATCCCTCGGTAACGTATCTTGAGTATAAAACTCAAAGGATGACGGAAATACTACCTCATCAACCCAGAAAAAATACTCCCTCCAATGCCTTAGGGAGTTTACCTTCTCGGTATAACACTGAAGCTTCCCTGCGCGTTTCGCAAAGGATACCCACCCATGCGACCACGTTGTGTGGTAGAAAGCGCGAAATAGGTCAACGGTCGGCTCTATCGCAAGTAAACGACAGTTTACTTCAAAATTTGATACCTTAGCCGCACCTATACAGTGCAGCTGTGAGATATGAAGACGATAGTGATTGAGCAAATTGCTCAGGAAAATAGATATCGGTACGCGGTAATTGGCATAGCCAAAAAAATGCGTGTATAGTCCTATTTTCCCATCGGGGAAATCAGCTATACACGCATCGACGTCTGGAGCCTCTGGATGCACATCCAGAGGAATGAGGTAGTCAGATGAAAACTAACGCACATCATCCTCACTCATCGTAGAGCGAAACTCCTCTAATTGGGCAACCATTTTCATAAATTTACTAGAATAACGCACACAAATTTACCTAATCAAACAGTTACTTTCTTTGAAAAAAAACGCTTTGAAGAAGTGTGCAATGGTGAGTATGTGCTTTACTGTGTGTTTCGGGTAAATGGAGGCGGTAACTCTTTTATAAGGAGTCAAAAAACCCTAGATGAAGCCCATGTGGATCCCACTCACAAAACGTGTGGCTAGAATCCGAAACGGTACATGCACTTTTTCCCGTTTTCCTAGGGACACGTGGACACAACCCCCGATTTTCGAGGCATTTCTTTGAAATATCCATGACTAGGTACATTGTACTCCATATTGGGCGGCAATACTTAAAATTTTTCCCGCCACGCTTACCGCTGTTGTGACTAGTCTAGCATCCGCGGCTACGAGCCGCGCACACTAGACTGGGGGGACATGATGACGTATAGTCTATATATGGGCCACAAGCCCAAATAAAAAACATTACTAAGGCCAATAACCACCACGCGTGGGCTATTACAACTTGGGCCGCATTAATAAAGGGATTGGGCTCACGCAAGCCCAACCAAACTATATACGGTATATATAAGGATCTATCTATGGAATAGATATCCTTAACCCGGATAAGCACCATATGTGCGAAACGTAAGGAGCACGAACCCTACAAGGATTCTGCGCCTATATAAGGAATGACATAATTCTCATTGAAGGTACGATTCACAAAACCCTAAAACTCTTTACGGGAATCCTAAATCGATTACTTACTCTCACGCCGGAGTCTAATCGTGGGAGACAATCCCACGATAAGCCTAACGGTGTTGTTTATTTTCTTAAGTGCGCAGGTTTCAAGCATTAAGAAGTGAATTGGTACGAGAGCAAGAGCCCGTAATCAAGAACGCCCAACTTTTGTATCAACATTTGCCTATCGTAGAATGCCCTTTGGCTTATGTAACGCTCCAGGCATGTTTCAGAGGTGCATGATGGCCATTTTTTCTGATATGATTGAAAAAACCATGGAAGTGTTCATGGACGACTTCTCCGTTTATGGAAATTCTTTCGACTCTTGCCTCTCCCATTTAGAGAATATGCTAATACGGTGTGAGAACACCAACTTAGTTCTAAATTGAGAGAAGTGCCACTTCATGGTTAAAGAAGGCATAGTCCTTGGCCATAAGATCTCCAAATCTGGGATTGAGGTAGATCGTGCAAAAGTTGATGTTATTGCTAAACTACCTCATCCGACTACTATCAAAGGAATCCGATGTTTCCTTGGTCATGCTGGCTTTTATTGACGTTTTATACAAGATTTCTCCAAAATAGCCCGGCCTCTGACCCACCTTTTAGAGAAGGATGCTCCGTTTAACTTCACAAATGAATGCATCGATGCGTTTAATTTCTTGAAGAAGAAGTTAACAGAGGCACCGATCTTAGTTTCCCCCGATTGGAGCTTACCATTTGAGCTAATGTGCGATGCAAGTGATTATGCCATTGGTGCAGTTCTGGGCAACGAAAGAATAAGTACTTTTAGCCGATACACTATGCAAGTAAGACTATGACCGAGGCTCAACATCACTACACAACTACCGAAAAAAAATGTTAGTCGTCATTTATGCTTTTGAAAAGTTTAGACCTTATTTGCTCCTTAAGAAAAGCATAGTGTATACGGACCATTCAGCTTAAAAATACCTAATGGCAAAGCAAGATGCTAAGCCATGCTTGATGCGGTGGGTTCTTCTACTCCAAGAATTTGATGTTGAAATTCGAGACAAAAAAGGAGCTGAGAACCTTGCTGCTGATCACCTTTCACAACTTGAGAATCCCCATCAAAGTGCTCTCAAGAATAAAGAAATTACCGAAATATTTCCTCTCGAGACACTTGGGAGTGTGACTAAAATTGACCAAAGTACCCCATGGTTCGCCGATTTTGCGAATTACCATGCGGGGAATTTCATTAGGAAAGGGATGTCATCCCAATAAAATAAGAAATTCTTTAAAGATGTTCAACATTATTTTTGGGACAACTCCTATTTATTCAAAGTCTGTGCGGATCAAGTGATCCGGCGGTGTGTTCAAGGTATGAAAGCCGTTGAAATTCTTAAGGCATGCCATAGTGGACCCACGGGGGGACATCATGGTGCCAACTTCACTGCAAAGAAAGTGTTTGATTCCGGCTTCTATTGGCCGATGATTTATCGGGATGCCCATGAATTGGTGAAATCATGTGATTCTTGCCAACGTCAAGGGAAAATTTCTCAAAAAGATGAAATGCCGGAAAATTCTATTCAAGTTTGTGAAATTTTTGACGTTTGGGGCATCGATTTCATGGGACCATTCCCGTCATCAAGAGGAAATAAGTATATTCTCGTTGCCGTCGATTATTTGTCCAAATGGGTTGAAGCGAAAGCGCTCCCCACCAATGACGCCCAAGTAGTTGTCAAATTTTTTAAAAGTCTCTTTGTCTGATTTGGTGTACCTCGAGCCATCATAAGTGATCGTGGGACCCATTTTTGCAATGATAAATTTGCCAAAGTAATGCTTAAATATGGTGTCACACATCGTCTTTCTACGGCTTATCATCCACAAACTAGTGGTCAAGTGGAGGTGTCCAATCGTGGCTTGAAAAGGATATTAGAAAGGACCGTAGGAGAGCACCGTGCCTTATGGGCCGATAAATTAGACTATGCTTTATGGGCTTTCCGGACCGCTTACAAAACACCCATTGGGTGTACTCCTTATAAGCTGGTTTACGGGAAGGCTTGTCATTTGCCCCTAGAACTTGAGCACAAGGCCTACTGGGCCTTAAAACATGCCAATTTTGACTTAAAAACCGCGGGTGATCACCGAAAAGTTCAATTGAATGAGTTAGTCGAACTTTGTGATCAAGCTTACGAGAATTCTTTGATTTATAAAGAGAAAACAAAAAGACTTCATGATGCCAAGATCAAAGACCGCGTTTTCAACGTTAGTGATCAAGTGCTTCTTTTTAACTCTCGTTTGAAGATTTTCTCGGGTAAGCTTAAAACCCATTGGTCTGGACCATTCACCATAACCCAAGTATTCCCTTATGGTACCATTGAGTTAGCTCAACCCGATGGTCCCAACTTTAAGGTGAATGGTCATCATTTGAAACATTACTTTGGAGGGGACGTACCAACCATGGTAGTCCCGGATCTCCAGACTTTCCCCAAGGATGATTGAATTCGGGGATCGAGTCAAGCTACGTGACTCGAAAATCAAAAACAAAGCGCTTCGTGGGAGGAAACCCATGCTTATCCAATTTCATCTTCTTATTTTTCTTATTTCTAACAAATAACATGAGGAGGGGTTGCCTTTTCTACTCTTGTGTCCCGTGGTTGTTTGTGAATGTTTGTTTAGGATTGTCCGCGATTTATGATGACTCTCGTGCACGTTATCTTCTCTCCACTCGAGTCTCATTCATCGGTGCTTTTGGAAATCCTATATCCGTGAATCTTATCGACTAACGTTTTCTTTGGCATAATTAATAAACAGCCCTAGATTTTTGTTAAGATTGCCTTTACCCATAACACATTGATGACAATGTTCAATTCTAATCCGGGGGAGGGTGAACCTTCAATTCGATTTGACCTTGCATTTTTCACTATGCCGTGTACTCTTGCAACTCCGTTTTTCCGCAAAAATGAAAAAAATTGAAAAAAAAATTTGAAAATTTGAAAATTTTTTGAAGTAAAATCAAAGAAAAAAGAATGAAAAAGCACAAAAAAATGAGAAAAAGTTGAAAAGTTGTGCAAAAATATAATAAAGTTTAAACAAGTGATTTGACACCTTGTTGACTTTCCAGCTGGCGAGAGTAGAAATAAATATTTTGACTTGCCCGGGCGTGTTGAGCCCTAGCTTGTTCCTTTAACCAATGATAATCATATGAGCTTGTGCTAGTTTTGTACACCAGGAAAAGTTCCCGTACTTGACATTATACATGCGCAGCTTAAAAGCTTTCGCTAGTCTTTTACATAAGGAGCTAAGAAAACGCGAATTCTTCTCCTAGAATTTGCAAGTTTCCGTAATTGACTTTATATATGTGTGGCTGATTATCGGCTAAGTATTCGCGGGTTTCATTATTTGGAATCTTAAATTGGGAAGAGTGAGAAATGATAGAGTTTACTTAGAAGTTAGATGCTAAACGTGGAGTAGTGGTTCTCTTTAGAGCTCATGAGAGGTACTTGTGGCTTTTTGCTCCCATAAAATACGTCACCAATATATAATAGATATTCTAGGTTAATTAGTGGTATTTAGGGTTGGATAATATTTAGTTATTAATTTTCTTAAGAGAATCTTTGCTTTAGAAGTTGGGTACATATCAAGGAACATAAAAAATAAGAGCAAAAAAGAGAAAAATCAAAAGTCAAAAGTTGATTATGTATGTAGTTTTGGAGCTACTCGATAAGCTTCCATTGATGTTATGAGAAAAAAGAAAGAAAGAAAAGTATGAAAAATATGAGAAAAGTGAAAAAAGTGAAAAATGAAAAAGTTAAAGTTGAAAGTTATGATGAATAAGAGTTTGAATGTAAATAAGTTGTTGGCGCGTGAGGTGCATGTGGATGATTCTGAATTGGACACATGAGGTGCACGTGTAGTACTCCGGAACTTATCCATGATATTGTATGTACACAAATTCCTTGATGTGGACTGAATTTCAATTGCAGTGGTTCTTGAGTGAAAATGGAAAACTACTTATCGTTTAAACTTGGTATCACTATCGGACTAAAAAGTATTGAAACGAGAAAATATGAAGCAATTCATTTCTCAACAAAAGTAAAATATTGAGATACAAAAACTTAGGACATGGGAGTAAGAAGTTTCCACAAGTAACTTTTATTAGTAGTGTTAGCATCTAATTTGTAGATAAGCTGTGATCTCGTTTGTACGCTTAGTTTGGGGGCTTGTGAAAAATGAAGGATGACGATTTTTATCCGTATGGTCATTTCTCTATGAGAAGTGTTTCTACTCGTTGACCCTAAAAATTATTGCAAAATAATGAAAGTTCAACAAACCGTCACAAGTATGAAGTGTGAAAAGTCCAAAAATAGAAATGAAAGTAGAATAAAGGAAAGATTTTGGAAAACGGAGCGTTTGCGGGAAATAAATGATTTTGTAACTTCTTTTGAACCTCCTTGCAACTTTACAACGTTAGTAGGAAGAGTTACGAAATTATTTATCCTAAAAGCGTGAATTGATCACATTGCGTGAGGACACGAAAATACTTTAGTCCGGGGGATTTTGGTGAGTGCTTATTCACTCACCTTTTCTAAGCCAAGCTGGAGGAAGGGAAGGGATGTTAAGAACTTCTGGCATTCTCTTCAGTATGTCGTACCTCTCCTTCAGTGACTTTAGGAGATCAGGGACCACAACATTTTGCTTCTTGGCGATGATAGGTCGAAGCTTATCCAATTCAGTAATGCCAAAATAAGCAAACCTGAATGGTTTATGGACATCAATTACTCTTTGGTCAGGTCCCCTGAAAACAGTGACAATAGCAGGATTGGTGTTGTGATGAATCTGAATGTTAGTGATGGTTTCAGGTTTCAGTCTTTCTTTCATCACCCACATATACCTCTCAATCCTGGTTTTCCTGACCTGAGCGTCCTTCCTGAGCTTTTCTTCCCTCTCCTTTTGAAGAGCACTTCATTCCTCATCCTGAGCCTTTTTTAAGGCTTAACCAGCTTGCCCACCAGCCAGATCGTCAGTGTTCAACCCAATTTTCTCAGCCTATTCATGTACAATCTTTATCAGGGCAGGCTTACTAATCCTTTCTTCCTCAACCACCTTCTTAAGTATCTCATCTCTTTCCATATGAGCTTGAATTTCAGCGTCAGTGAGATGATGTACAACTCCATTAATTTCAAAGGGAACTCTGATGGGTTCATGAGGGTCACATCTGACTAAGGTGGAAGCAGGCACCAACAGAGGAATTTCAGGCTTAGTTGTAAGTATTTTCTTGCCTCTGTCCTGCCTGAGTGATGAAGAGACTGTTGCTCCATGAGGTTGATAAGAGGTGATGGGCGTAGCCTCTGTGACATTCTCCCCCTCAGAGTGAGAGGGTTGTCCTCTTGAAGCAACATCGGTAGCCATTGGTTGACTGGTTGAGGCTTCTGGTGCTTCAATGAAGGGAGCATCAGTTGCATTCTCCTCCCTCAACTGTTGCCTGAGCTTAGGTGATGGCAAGAGTTGGACCGACTGATGCTCAGGGAGAGGAACCCCTGAAGGCCTGATAGATCTCAGTTATCATAGTTTTGATGTTTGAGGTGTCTTGCTGAATGGTAGACACTTTGGCTTCAAGTGACGCCTGAGCATTTTCAATTGCTGTCATTCGTGAACCAAAACTCCAAGCCAAAGAGGCCGACTTCTGAGACTGGTGATGAGTGTGTAAATACTCATCATTTTTGTCTTATCTAAACTGCAAAAACGTTTAAAAACACTCAGAAATGCATCAAAATACAGAAAATATCCCAGGATTGTGTTTTATATGTTTCAAATGCAAAATGATTGAAAACAGTTGAAAAACGAACAAAGTTTGCAAAATTGGCAGTTTCAGTCCCTCAACTTTCAAAACTTGTCAAATTTAGTCCCTAGGCATTTGTTTTGTAAGAAAAGTCACCAAAGGTCCTTTTGAAATCGTAAGTTGTCATATTTAGTCCTTTGGTGAAGAATTTCAAAAGTTTACAAGTTTGGTCCCTGTACTTTCAAAATTGGCAAAATTAGTCCTTGGGATATTCAAATTTTGGAAAAATCTTTTATGGTGCTTATATGATTGGAATGTGGCAATTTTGGTCCCTGGGTTAACTTTGAACAGTTTGGCAAGATTGTTCCTTAAATTCCAGCTTTTACATGAATGGTCCTTGTGATAACTACTTACACCAAATAGCCCTTTTGTTAATTATTACCCAAGCCCACCCAAAAATATCATCCAATCCACCACCCTTATAACTCCCACACTCCCTAATCCACCAATTCCCTGGCCCATCACCACAAGCCCAAAGCCAAAACAAAACACACCCCCGTTATATATCTCCCTCGGTCAACAAGTCAACCAACATCCTCCCACCCAACTTGCAGCCTGCAAATCTCTTCCACACTCCACCTCTGCCATCACCACCAACTCACCACTCCATGTTTCCCCCTCCAAACAGAACCAAACAAAACCAATTAAATGCCCTGAATTCACCCCACGCTACCCCATGACTTTTTGGCGCCAAAAGTAAATTTAAAGGCTGGGATGAGTTGCAGAGATCCAATGGCCATAAATCTTGATAGGATTTGTTTAGAGACTCAAGTGGAACTCTTTTTATCATTTATAAAAGAAAGAAGAAGCAGAAGAGGAGAGGAGTAGTCGTAGTGTGGTATAGTTTATCATTTTTAGTGTAATTTCATTTTCAAACTTGTAAACTCAGTTTCAAGAATGTAATCTCAGTTTAATTTTGTTATTTTCAAGTCCTAATCAGTTAATTCCAAGTTTTATTGTTAAATTCAGTTTTTACCATTTTAGTGAAAATCTCATATTGCCTTAATATTGTTGGAAGTTGTTAATTGGTGATCATTTATGTTCATTTAAGCTCATTTGAAAGGTTTTCAAGGTTTACAAAGCATAAAAATCAGTTTAGTCAAGATAACCAAAAATACATAAAAATCATAATAAATAGCTAAATAATAAAAAAATCAGTTTATAAGGAGATACAAGCTTGGAGCATGTTTCATATTGGAAGGCCATGGTTTAGGGCCTCAGGGGAGGCATTAGGAAGTGTTTAAGGTTCTTGGTTCACTGCTCTATGCCTGGAATCCATTTGTAAGCCCTTTTCATAAATTGCAAAGTTACTGTAGAATAAGCTTGTAGTTCTAATCTCTTTGTTTATTTGTTTCTCTAGTGTAACTTAGCCATATTATTGCTTAATTTTTGCTACTTGTTCATCAAAACTCTTTGTTGCTCATTATTCACTTTACACTGCCAATCTAGCTTGTTAATGGTTTATGATGTTTTATTGTTATTTTTGTTGTTTATGTGTTCATTTAAGCTTACTTTATCATAATGTGACCTTAGGAATTAGATTCATGGCTCAAATCAGTAAAATGTTATGAAAATCTCATTTTCAATGGTTTAAAGGGGTGTTTGGTTGTAGTTGTTTTAAAGTGTTCCAGTGATCCTTTGTTGTTGTTTTTAGTTTAAACATACTACACCAGGTCCTAAGAGTCCATTCAAAGCATTAAACTCACAAGTTTTTAATAAAAAGTCAAAATCTCTTGTGATCTTATTTTGCATCAGTTAAATGGTATTTTAGATTGCATATGCATACCATTGGGAGCATAAGTAGTTTTCATAGCATAATTCAATCCTATTTCAGCTTATTACTTAATATTTAATCATTGAGAACCAATCAAAGTTCGTATAAGTCAACCTAAGTCTCAAACACAAAAAGTCAAATTTGACTCTTATGCAGAAAATCCAAAAAGTTCCATGAATTTTCCTGAATTTTGTAATTAGACTTAGGACCTGAGCTTTTCACAAGTATTAGTCCCCCAGCTTAACTTAAGAAATCCATTCTCAGCTTATTTTTAGGATTTTTTCTTATTAGCCGTTTGCAGCCCCGAAGTAGCCATTTAGCCTTGTTTCTTTCTAAATAGTACAATATGCCTGAGCGCTCGTTTTGGCTTGCGGCCAGGGCTTATCCGAGTTTTTTCAGTTGAGTTGAGTTTGTTTTAGTATATTACACCTTCCGTGAGCTTTTGGTGCAATTTAGTGTAGAAGTGCTTATTCTAAGTGCTTATTTAAGCTGCTTATTGCCTTTCTAGCTTATTTTGTTGGCTTATTTTTGTTTTTATTGCTTAGTTGTGTATATTTAAGTTAGTTGAACTTTCCCTAAGCTTTTGGTGTGATTTGGTGCATATGTGCTTATTTGAAGTGCTTATTTGCCCAATTCAGCTTATTAGTGGGCTTATCTAACTATTTATATTTTTCCTAGGCTTAGTATAATATTTTAGATTTTCCATAAAATTTCCAGATTTTTCCTAGCTCATTTAGTACTTTTCTTATTTATTATTAGTTTTTAAGTATTTTTAAATCTTTTTAAATTCATAAAAATTAAATAAAACCCAAAAAAATTATTTCTCAGTTTTAAAAATAGTTTTAGGTTATTTTAGATTTTTCAAAAGTAAATTTGCATTTTTCTCACTTTATTTCATATTTCTTTAGATTTTTATTATTTTTTAAATCTTTAAAAATAGTTTTTAATTAATAATAAATACATAAAAAGTCTAAAAAATATTTTTCTTTTTCCTAAAATTTTCTTTTACCATTAGGATCATAGAAAAGTAATTTTCATGTTCGTAGGATTAGTGTAGCATAAAATTCACTTTTTATTTTGCGCACTCGCGTTTATTTTGGCTTAAACGCGCGTTTTTAATTTTAAATACGTTTCTAAGTAATTTGGTTTTACGGTTCCATTGATATAGGTTATTTGAGTTGTTTTAACTTGTATTTACTTAGCGTAGTCATCTCAAACCCTTTCCTGTCCAAATTCACCCGATCACAAATCCGTTTTAAATACCTTCACACGCCTCGTCGGGACATAACGACCCGGGGAAACACTGTATTCCACGGAGCATTGACTCTAGGCTGTTTGACCTTGTTGACCATTCACTTGGTCAATTTAGGTTGACCGTTTTTAGCCAATCAAAATTTGGCGCCGCTGCCGGGGAGGTTGTGCGCGTGTTCTAAAACGGTTTGCAGATTAGTGAAGCTGGATATACTCTCATTGTATATTTATCCATCCTTGTTCATATTTTCTTATTATTATCATATAAAAACAAAACGGTTCCCAAAAATATTTTAAAATCAGTTTTCAATGAACACAAAAACCCAAAAAGATTTTCTTTCTTATTTTTATAAAATGTTTTCCAAAAATACCAAAAATATCCATCTTTACCCTCCTACCTTTTTGATTCTCCATTTCCTACCCTCTAAAACCATTTGATTCTTTCTATGTCTCATCCACACCTTTTTGTTTGTCAATGGTGTTGTAGTCCTTATAATTGTGGTAATTTCCCCGGTTGTGGCATGGTAGGGTCAGGAAACGGGTCTGTCTATAACCAGAATCCCTATTCCTACCATGACACGACTAATACATTCCATCAGCTTCCACACCATGAGACTCAGCAGTTTTACTGTTGTGAGTACTGTGGTGGTTCACACTATACATCTGATTGTCAATCAGGAAGCACGCTTGTCTATGAGCAGTTTCTTCATAACAATTATGACTACAGCACATATGACTCACAGCCACATCAGTTTTACTGTTGTGAGTGTTGTGGAGGTCCACACTTCAGCTCCGATTGTCAAACAAGGAATCCATTTCCTTGTAACAATTTTGACACATCGTATTATGACCAACCTCCACCTCAACCAATTCCTCAAAGTCTTCTCCTTGATCTTTTGGATTTAGTGAAAGATTTGAAAGGAATTATACATACCCCAGATAATCCAAATCAAAAATTGATGGAAGAATTGTTAGCGGAAGAGCAGGCTGCTAAAATAAATTCCCAGATTGCCATTGAAAAATATATTAGGGAATCACTTGAAAAAGAAAAAGCAGCCAGATCTAGCTCTCAATTCCGTTTCATTCCTGATGACAGTGATGATGAAGATATACTTGATATTCTTCAATTTTATAAAGATTCATCTAGTTCATCAGATGAGATTCCATCAGTTGAGATTCCATCTCAATCTACTGTTATCACATCCGAAGTTCCTACTCACTCTCTGAGCATGGAGGACGAGCATCTTGACACTGTTCCTGAAAAGGAATCGGACGAATTCATAAAGTCTAGTGTTGAGAACCTTGTCCCAATCCCAAGTGAGTCACAGGGAATTCTTGATAATATGTGTGATATCCCTCCTCCTCTTATCTTCCCAACTGATCATGTTGAGATGTTCTCCAATTCTACTGATGACGATACGTTATCTTGTGGAGACATCGTTTATGTTGAAGAATTACTTTCTGAGCTAGTTAGCTTAAAAGAAGAGAATGATGAAGAAACTGACACTGAAATGAAAGATGAAGCTCTCGTGCTACATTATTGAATGTCAGTCTTCTCATTTCTAAAATCGAGGCTTTCAAAAAGAAACCCATTTCATCTCCTATCCCCATTAAGGATAGTGACATTTCTTCCGATGATTCTATACCGGAATTTGAAGCCTTCACTTTTGATCATATGGGAGAGAAAATTAGTTGTAGTACCACTTCTCATTCTCATAATTCTCTCCCTGAATATGATTCATTCACCTTCGAGGAGTTCCCCTGTGAACTCACTCATATCATATCTCCACCGGAGTATGATAATTTCTACTTTGATCTAGACAAAGATGATCTTTGTGTTTCGGGGGGAAATGTTCTCAGCAATGAGAATTTGCGTGATATCAAAATCCCATCCCTCCCACCCATTATATGTCTAGGCCAAATGAGCTTAAATGATGAGATTCATGAGATGGAAATTATGAATTCTCTTTCTGATGATGACTTTATCTTGATTGTCATCAAGATCTTTCTTCCCTTCTTCACCTACCGGATGACTTCTCCTGTTCTTCACTCCTTCGGGAATGAAGACACTATCTTTGACCCCGGCATTTCCATGTATCATTCTTTTGAGCCAGGGTTTATCTGTATATCTCATCGGTGTGGAACTTTCACGTACTTCAACGTTTATCCAAACATCTTGAATGAAAGTTCGATGCAGATTGTCTCTTCCACATCTTGCTTCCCCAAGAACCAATGAATTCGGGGTTGAGTCAAGCTAGTGACACGGTAAACAAAAACTTTAGCATAATATGGGGTTTTCACCCTAAGTGTGGGGGAGTTGCCCCTGCTGTTGTTAAAAAAAAATAATAAAAAAAAATAATAATAATGTATGTATGTATCTATATAAATACAGTGAAAAAAATGGTGTTTCCACAGTTAGCTAGTAATCTTGCCTTTTTGCGTTCAAAGAGTCGGCATAATAGCCGGGACTTTGAATATTGAGGACAATATTTAATTCTAAGTGTGGGGGGGAATTCTAGCGAATTTGATCACATTTTACCTTCTAGTACCCCCGTTTTTGGCAAAAAAAATTTTTTTTTGGGGGAAGTGCTTTGCACTTACACAACAAATGGGTATCAGTCCACCATGTCTAACCCACATAAGGACTGGCTAATCCAGGAGCAAACGGCTCTTGGTAAAGATATCTCAAATCCGTTTATGGCTGGCAATTTGCAGAAAATTGTATGGTATTCAACTCACCATATCTTAAAAATTAAAGAGTTGGCTAGCCCGCAAGGTTATGGCTTGTGATAAAGGCAGTGGAAAACCATAATTGGTAATCAACTCACCAAGATGATGACTGTATTCCATCAAAGAGTTGGCTAGTCCAGAAGCAAACGGCTTCTGGTAAAGAAAAATCAAATCCGTTGACAGCTTATGGTTTGCTCAAAATCATATGGTTATCAGTGTACCATAGTTCTTACTTGAACTGAAACATTTGGCTACTCCAGAAGTAATGGCTTTTGGTAAAGAGACATCAAATCAATTAAATTTTCATAAAGGATTGCTAGGGACTAGCAATATTTTAGTGTGGGGATTGATGAGTGTGTAAATACTCATCATTTTTGTCTTATCTGAACTGCAAAAATGTTTAAAAACACTCAGAAATGCATCAAAATAAAGAAAATATCCCAGGATTGTGTTTTATATGTTTCAAATGCAAAATGATTGAAAACAATTGAAAAACGAACAAAGTTTGCAAAATTGGCAGTTTCAGTCCCTCAACTTTCAAAACTTGTCAAATTTAGTCCCTAGGCATTTGTTTTGTAAGAAAAGTCACCAAAGGTCCTTTTGAAATCATAAGTTGTCATATTTAGTCCTTTGGTGAAGAATTTCAAAAGTTTACAAGTTTGGTCCCTGTACTTTCAAAATTGGCAAAATTAGTCCCCGGGATATTCAAATTTTGGAAAAATATTTTATGGTTCTTATATAATTGGAATGTGGCAAGTTTGGTCCCTAGGTTAACTTTGAATAGTTGGCAAGATTGTTCCTTAAATTCCAGCTTTTACATGAATGGTCCTTGTGATAACTACTTACACCAAATAGCCCTTTTGTTAATTATTACCCAAGCCCACCGAAAAATATCACCCAATCCACCACCCTTATAACTCTCACACTCCCTTATCGACCAATTCCCTGGCCCATCACCACAAGCCCAAAGCCAAAACAAAACACACCCCCGATATATATCTCCCTCGGTCAACAAGTCAACCAACATCCTCCCACCCAACTTGCAGCCTGCAAATCCCTTCCACACTCCACCTCTGCCATCACCACCAACTCACCACTCCATGTTTCCCGCTCCAAACAGAACCAAACAAAACCCATTAAATGCCCTGAATTCACTCCACGCTACCCCATGACTTTTTGGCGCCAAAAGCAAATTTAAAGGCTGGGATGAGTTGCAGAGATCCAATGGCCATAAATCTTGATGGGATTTGTTAAGAGACTCAAGTGGAACTCTTTTTATCATTTATAAAAGAAAGAAGAAGCAGAAGAGGAGAGTAGTAGTCGTAGTGTAGTATAATTTATCATTTTTAGTGTAATTTCATTTTCAAACTTGTGAACTCAGTTTCAAGAATCTAATCTCAGTTTAATATTGTTATTTTCAAGTCCTAATCAGTTAATTCCAAGTTTTATTGTTAAATTTAGTTTTTACCATTTTAGTGAAAATCTCATATTGCCTTAATATTGTTGGAAGTTGTTAATTGGTGATCATTTATGTTCATTTAAGCTCATTTGAAAGGTTTTCAAGGTTTACAAAGCATAAAAATCAGTTTAGTCAAGATAACCAAAAATACATAAAAATCATAATAAATATCTAAATAATAAAAAAAATCAGTTTATAAGGAGATACAAGCTTGGAGCATGGTTCATATCATGGTTCAGGGCCTCAGGGGAGGCATTAAGAAGTGTTTAAGGTTCTTGGTTCACTGCTCTATGCTTGGAATCCATTTGTAAGCCCTTTTTCATAAATTGCAAAGTTACTGTAGAATAAGCTTGTAGTTCTAATCTCCGTGTTTATTTTTTTTCTCTAGTGTAACTTAGCCATATTATTGCTTAATTTTTGCTACTTGTTCATCAAAACTCTATGTTGCTCATTATTCACTTTACACTGCCAATCTAGCTTGTTAATGATTTATGATGTTTTGTTGTTATTGTTGTTGTTTATGTGTTCATTTAAGCTTACTTTATCATAATGTGACCTTAGGAATCAGATTCATGGCTCAAATCAGTAAAATGTTATGAAAATCTCATTTTCAATGGTTTAAAGGGGTGTTTGGTTGTAGTTGTTTTAAAGTGTTCCAGTGATCCTTTGCTGTTGTTTTTAGTTTAAACATACTACACCAGGTCCTAAGAGTCCATTCAAAGCATTAAACTCATAAGTTTTAAATAAAAAGTCAAAATCTCTTGTGATCTCATTTTGCATCAGTTAAATGGTATTTTAGATTGCATATGCATACCATTGGGAGCATAAGTAGTTTTTATAGCATAATTCAATCCTATTTCAGTTTATTACTTCATATTTAATCATTGAGAACCAATCAAAGTTCGTATAAGACAACCTAAGCCTCAAATACAAAAAGTCAAATTTGACTCTTATGCAGAAAATCCAAAAAGTTCCATGAATTTTCCTGAATTTTGTAATTAGACATAGGACCTGAGCTTTTCACAAGTATTAGTCCCCCAGCTTAACTTAAGAAATCCATTCTCAGCTTATTTTTAGGATTTTTTCTTATTAGCCGTTTGCAGCCCCGAAGTAGCCATTTAGCCTTGTTTCTTTCTAAATAGTACAATGTGCCTGAACACTCGTTTTGGCTTGCGGTCAGGGCTTATCTGAGTTTTTTCAGTTGAGTTGAGTTTGTTTTAGTATATTACACCTTCCGTGAACTTTTGGTTCAATTTAGTGTAGAAGTGCTTATTCTAAGTGCTTATTTAAGCTGCTTATTGCCTTTCTAGCTTATTCTGTGGGCTTATTTTTGTTTTTATTGTTTAGTTGTGTATATTTAAGTTAATTGAACCTTCCCTAAGATTTTGGTGTGATTTGGTGCATATGTGCTTATTTGAAGTGCTTATTAAAAGTGCTTATTTGCCCAATTCAGCTTATTAGTGGGCTTATCTAACTTTTTATATTTTTCTTAGGCTTAGTATAATATTTTAGATTTTCCATAAAATTTTCAGATTTTTCCTAGCTCTTTTAGTACTTTTCTTATTTAATATTCGTTTTTAAGTATTTTTAAATCTTTTTAAATTCATAAAAATTAAATAAAAACCCAAAAAAATTATTTCTTAGTTTTAAAAATAGTTTTAGGTTATTTTAGATTTTTCAAAAGTAAATTTTCATTTTTCTCACTTTATTTCATATTTCTTTTCATTTTTATTATTTTTTAAATCTTTAAAAATAGTTTTTAATTAATAATAAATACATAAAAAGTCTAAAAAATATTTTTCTTTTTCCTAAAATTTTCTTTTACCATTAGGATCATAGAAAAGTAATTTTCATGTCCGTAGGATTAGTGTAGCATAAAATTTACTTTTTATTTTGCGCACTCGCGTTTATTTTGGCTTAAACGCGCGTTTTTAATTTTAAATACGTTTCTAAGTAATTTGGTTTTATGGTTCCATTAATATAGGCTATTTGAGTTGTTTTAACTTGTATTTACTTAGCGTAATCATCTCAAACCCTTTCCTGTCCAAATTCACCCGATCACAAATCCGTTTTAAATACCTTCGCACGCCTCGTCGGGACATAACGACCCGGGGAAACACTGTATTCCACGGAGCATTGACTCTAGGCTATTTCACCTTGTTGACCATTCACTTGGTCAATTTAGGTTGACCGTTTTGAGCCAATCAACTGGGCTGCCACTGATTGATCCAAGGCAGCAAGGGAGGATTTGATAGACTCCACTGAGGTACTTAGAGCCTGAAGATTAGAGGACTTCATCAGGTTGACTAGTTCAGTGAGGTTCACAGAGTTTGGCTGATAGGTCTCTGATGCCTGAAGGAGCTTCCTGGCGAGTTCAGGATCATTCTTAACCGATTCTTGAATTGACTGAACCCCTGTATTCATCTTGTTGAGGGATTCAAGGAATTGGTTGAGATATGAGACCATCTGTGTCAGGGAGAAGTTGATGGAGGAATTCTGTTCCCTGACATCTTCATTAAACTCTTCAACTGAATCCATAAGATTGAAGTAATGAGCAACTTGTTCAGTGTGCATGTCAAAAACTTCATCAGTGACCCCTCGGAATAAGGCATTTGGTGTCCTTTTTGATGAACTTGGTGAAGAATTTCTTAGTGAGAGGAGTTTGATCATCATTAGAGGATTCAGACTGGGAGTGAGACTCAACAACTTCATGGGTAGGAGATTGAGGAGACTGAGAGATTGGTTCAGGGACTTGCTCCTCAATATCCATGTCATCTTCGGCTTTAAAAGCCTCCTCCTCACTGTGAAATTCATCGTCTAAGTACAGAGCTGCCTAGATGTCTGCTAAGGACTGAATCTGTAAAAATTGGTTAGCCGGCTCCTCTTCATAAGAAGACTTGCCTTGGTTTTGGTCAGGTCCTGACCCCACTAATCCAGCAGATTGGGTTTTATCTGCCTGGTCCTTAGAGTCAGCGGGTGGTATTTTTCCCTCTGAGTCTTTGTCCCCTGAGATCCCTTCAGATACTGATGGGTGTTTTTCAGTGCCATCCTTAGGAATCGCGAATGTTGTGTCCCTATTAGCAGGTTGTGTAAGTCCCTCTGAGTCTTTGGGAAGAGTAGTTGTTCCCTCAGACAAAAGCTTGGATTTGTGAATGTCTTCATCAGGCACCTGAGTGGTTATGCCCCCTTTCCAACAGGCTTGTGCTGGCATGTTGAAGATTTAGGGGCGTTTACTCCCTGATGCTTTCGTTGTGATTTACCCGAGCCTTTAGCGGGATGTGAAAGGGTGTAGGTCCCCATCTCAGTTGAGTAGTGCTGCCTCACCGAGGATACAGGACCCCTTGCTCCTTGAGACCCTGGTTGTGATTTGCCAGAGCCTTTAGCCAGATGTGGAGGTTGAGTTGATTACAACTCCACTGACTTGTGTATGTCAGCAGAGTCTTTGGGAATGGGTTTGTCTGAGGACACTGAGTATGATGTCTCAGTGCCCTCCATTGGCGTTTGTTTTGGGGTCAGTGAATTGGCTAGAATTCTCAGGATGTCAGCAGTCGAGGTCAATTGTTGTTGCCCCCTTTTGCCAGGTTTGTGGACAGAGGTACTAGTGGCAAGTGACTTGTGTTTAGTCACCTTCATGGACCCCTGTCCCTTCTTAGACTTCTTCTCCTTCTTGGAAGGAGAAGGAACTAGTGAGATTTTGTTATCACCTTGAATAACAGCCAACATGTATGTCGTCAGTGCGACAGGTGTAACCTCAGTGGGGTCCCAAGAGTAGTTAGTCTTATGTAAGACCTCAGGCTCAAAGCCTATGCCATCAGGCTTAATGTACTCGGACCCCAACAAGTCTTGCAGGGCACAAGAAATGAATCTAGGGTAAGACATGAGTTTTTGCCTAGACTTCCTACCCAATTTTGCAATGAGGTCCCTGAAGATAATTTCCCCAAGATCTGTTTTTATACACTCCAGGAGGCAATACACTATCATTGATTGAGTAGTGTTAAGTTTCTCAGTGGAGGATTTGTTTCCCCCAAGGACCTGAATGACAAAGGTCATTAGGATCCTCCAGGGGGCAGGGGCAGGAAACCAGGTTTTGATAATTGGGGCTTTGGATAGGAGGGCCCCTGGAGTCACCTCAGGTTAGTGTTTATCATAAGGCTCTAGTTCCAGCAAAATTGCTTTCACATCCTCCTCCGTCGGTTAGGTAGCAAAGGTCTCAGTGTAATCAAGGCCAGTGGCTTTGATAAAGGTCTTGTAGTTAAGATTTAGGAGCTTTGTCCCATTCTTCACTGAGAACCTTATGGTGGCATCCTTTGGTGCATCAGGGTTTTCAACCACTGTTGTGCACCAGAATTCCCTCAGATAGTCATGATAGATGACAGAGGGGGTTTTTGTGAATGTGGTGGAGAGAAAACAGTTTTAAAGGAATTTCACCATATCCCTCTAATTAGGGAACCCTTCAGGGTAGGTGAAATTCCCCACCACATTATGTTTGGTAAGGTCTACGCTCTCCATTTGGAATTCCTTATTGGGAGCGTATTTGATGACTTTAGAGGAAGCCATTGTGAGAAAAATGGTCTGGTTTTGAGAAAAAAAAGGTTTTGGTTAAGAGAGAATGCACACAGTTTTGATGAGAAAAAAAATTTGGCAGAGTTTTTCTAAAGTTTTGAAAGCATGTGTGTGTTTTTCTTTGTGGGGGTATTTATAGGGAATGAATTAGGGTTTGCAAGTTTTGCGGATATCAAACGATTTGAAATTAATTTGAAAGGTGTTTTAAAATTGGTTTGGTATCCGCATTAAATGGCACGATTCCCATTACCCCTCTTTTCTCACAACATGATTAGTTGAATAGTTTCGGGGGTCTGCAAAAGACACTTTTGCAGACATATGTCACCACATATTTACTTATGTGAGAGAGAGAGCATTTAATGCTCAGTGGAATTGGTGAGGTAGGTGTGGGGGCCCAAGATGTGGATGCCAGTTGTGTAGTAACATATATTCCTATATTTAATAGAAACTAGTTACCACCTAGGACATTTACTAACTACTTAGAGCATTTAGTTAAGTATTCAATGCCTTTTTATGTCTTGAGCCCCCTAAATGATTTTTCATTCAGTGGGTTGAAGTTCCGGAATGGTGATCAGTGAGTATGATGAGGTATACATCACTGAAAAATTGGTTTATTTTAAAGCAAGGAGTTCATCCCTACACTAAACAACTCAAAACTTAGTTTGTTAAATTTTGAAAACAAGTTTAAGCTTTGCTCTTCAACATACTTAAGATCAACATTAATATAATCTAAGTAAGATTTCCAATCAGCATCATCATCCATTGATAGTAAAATGTTTACCTTTCTCATGGTGATGTTTACCCACGCTCCATTCCTTACATGGTTCTTTCCCACAGCAAGCTTGTTGTCTTTTGAGAGAGCCATCAGGGTACTGAAATGGACTTCATCATCTTTTGAGGACACTTCTTCCTCGTCCTAGTCAAATGTTTCAGCGACTAGCCCCTTGTTTTTAGCCTGGGTGGATTTAGGAGCCTTAGGTGACTGAGTGACTGAGGAGGCTGATTCAAAGAAAGCAAGTTTAGCCTTGGCTTTTCTGTATTTGGCTTCAAAATATTTTGTAGGAATTTTTTCAATTTTGTTTTGAAAAGACTAACTAGATTGAAGCATTTTTGGTTGAAACTTGCTAGTTCCTGAAAAGGAGTTGTTTCCTGAGAATTTGTAAGATGGTTCAGAGGTTGTTTTTGAGAAACAATCTTTTGCAAAATGACCTTTTTTACGACATTTAAAACATTCAGTATTGTCATTTGCTTTTGGATTTGAAAAGTTTTTGTTTCTTTTAATAAAGCTTTTTGAATTTTCAAGGAGTGCCCTTTCATAAAATTCAATTTGTAAATCATTCAGGTACTCCTCACTTGTTCTCTCATCAACCTCATAATCGGATCCATCTTGGAAGTCCTGCACAACACTGTTAGAATAGAAAGCAGTTGATATGGGTGAGGTGGTCAGGGCCTTTTTGGTCTCTTGAGCTTTACCAGGGTATCTCCTGGTGATTAAGTTGTCTTCATAGACAAACTTCCCATAAATCTCACAGAGCTCAAGGTTCTGAATGTGATTGGCATTTCTAAGACCCTGAGAAAGTTTAACCGCTTCTGAGGGAGACTGTTGACAAAGCCAACGTTGATTTCATGCTTGGACAGGGTGACACCATCATTGGTCAGTTCATTCAGGAGGGTCTTATACCGGGTATAGGTCTCTGAGAGACTTTCGGAGTCTTTGGCCCTGAAAGTGTTATACTCAAGTTTCAGGTCCATGATCCTTTTTTCCTTGGTATCTGAGGGACCTTTATATCTGTGAACCAGGTCAGTCCAGGTCTGCTTGGCTATAGGACAGTTAATCACTGATTCCATTATATCGTCAGGAAGACAGGATATAATGATGTTTTCCAGGCGTTGGTCTCGATTGACCACCCTCCTCTCATCTGGGGTCCACTGAGCTTTAGGTTTAACTAAACTTTTAGCAGTTTTAGGGACATATGGACCATCATTAATAAGCTTAATGTAATATGGTTCCATCCCAGTCAAGTAGCAAAGCATGCACTTTTTCCACTTGTTGAATTATCCAACTTCAAGTCTAGGTGCAGTAGCAGAATAACTTCCACCCTTTTTATCAATAAGTTGGGGAACATCAATGTCAGCCATGGTGGGATCCTGATTTTAAAACTTTTGAGCACTCTCTGGTTTTGAAAATAGATTTACAAAAGTTTTACAAATCAGAGGCTTTGATACCACTTGTTGGTCCCGTTTACTTGGTTAATAGTAACTAACGAGTTAAACTAACCAAGTTCCATGACTTTAGACAAAGATAAGATTAATTAACAATAAATAAACGTAAAGATAAAGAGACAATATTTTTCAACGTTTAATTCTTTATTAGAAGTTAATCAAAAAGAATTATACCCAAGTGTTTGCGGAATAACACTTGGGATTGAAATGACAAGTGTGGTATGACTCCTCTCTAAACCCAAACAAGTTGAGTGACAACTAAAAGGTCACACTGAGCTATCTCAGGGACTAGGTTGGTCTTTGGAGGAGTAAAAGTTGTTTGTGAATGACTACGCATTAATTGCACAAACTTGCCAACTTTTACTCCTCACTTATGCTATCTATTTATACACAAGTGAATTACAACTTTACTGAAAAAGACAAATTGATGACCTAACTAGTGCACAGTGATGACACCATATTGGTTAAAGGACAAGGTGCCTTTCTAGTGCACAGTGATGACACCATCCTGACTTGATTCCTTTCTGGGAAAGTTTGACTTCAGGTCGATAGGGACACATGTTCAGGAATTCAAACTTTTCCCACTTCCTCCTGCCTATTCTTTAGTCTTCAGGTCTTCAGTCTTCAGTAGTTGTAGAGGAGTCGGGGTTCAGTGAGTTATTGTCATCCTCATTGAACCCATCATCTTCTTCTTGGCTTAGATGCCACTCACTGAGTTCCGCCTCACTGACTGGAGAACCTTTCTTCTTAGGCTCGGTCTAAGCATCATGAAGATGACTCACTGAGCAACTGTTCACTGAGTGACTTAAAGGTATTAACGATTATTAAACACTTAAGTTATTTTATGTTCAAATCCTAGTTAGAGAAAGTTTGGGGAATTCAGTTACCCAACAATAATGAAACTGAATAAATAATTTGGTGTCAAGAAATAATTACATATCATGCTAGATAAATGTTTTTGATCCCACAGTCGAATATCGGGGCAAAACCCCGAGGGGTTTGCCCCTAAAACCACATGTACCACTTGCTCAAATCCTAGTTAGAGAAAGTTTTGGGAGGTTATGTAAAGATTGAGGTTCCGGTTCATCAACACTAGGAAATTCCCTAGAACTAGGAGTAAGGTTATCATTACAAGTATTCAAGCCTGTATCCTCTAGGGGTGCTTGGTCCAACGGTTCTACCTCAATTGGGGTTCCTATAGTCTCTTCTACTTCTTCCGGGTAAGTCACGGGCGGTGTGTATGCCTCAAATGATGGTGGGATTTGTGGAGTACTTAGTGGGCTTGTGTTATTTTCCTCATCATCCTTCGTATCAAAATCACCTATATGTTCATCTTGTATTATCGTAGTGCCTAACCATGACATGCACTTAGGTGGCTCAACTCTACCTTCATGTGTGTTGTATGTTTTGGTGAAATCTATCCCGCTCATGCAACTAGGTAGTCCAACACTAACCATCTCATAATCTTGGTTTGATTCTAAGTTCATATTCTTAGAAACTAGGTCATCTTGCTCATACGAATCCACCAATTCGTTGAACTTATCGGTCATGGTTAGGAAGCTTTTCTCAAAATTCATCCAACGGGTCTCACTAAAAGGAATTGATCCTGATAATGATCGTCTAATAGAAATCACACATTGTTAGCATTAAAAATATATATATATATAAGTGATGGTCATTCTCATATTGTAACTTTGTGTCGTTTGTTAAGATTAGTAATAGTTTAGTCATTGGGCTTTGGACTTGGCAAGCTAATATGTTATGTGCTATGTTTCATCAGCCTTGTTATCTAAACATGTAACCAAGTCCAAGCCCAAGCCCATTGAAAGCCTATGTATGGAACTATAAAAGGCACCTTACCTCTCATTTGTAAGGAGTGCTTGTGTGTGTATTGTGTGTGTTTTTAATAAAAGTTCTCTTCATCTCTTATTCTCTTTTATACATCTTAACGCCACACATATATTACCAAGTCACCATCTTTACTTCATTTACATGCTATATTGTTATTAAAGTTGATAGATATAAGGTCCTACAAGTGGTATCAATCGCCTAACAATGATTTAGGAAGGTGTGGAAATCGTTTTTTATCAAGTTTTGGTTAAAAAGTTGCGTACTTTTCTTATATACGAGCACTTTTTCATCAAAAAGTTTTGATTTTTACAAGTTTTGGTGTTAAAGTTGTTGTTTTTATTGAAGTTTTAGTGATTCTAAGTGTTTTGGGAAAGATTTGATCAATAGAAACAAGTGGAAAAAGTGGTTGTGGTTGAAAAAATCGGATTTTTCACGTTTTCTGGTCATCTTACGCGTAACTTGGGTGAATAGCACGATTTCTTAGCTGTCTACAGTACTGTTTACGCATAAGATTAATTCAAAACCCCTTTCCTACGCTTAAGTTTAGTCAAAACCCTCTTCTTACGCATAAGTTCACTTTCCTACGCATAAGATTGATTTTCTACGCAAAAGGTTGGAAGTCTACGCATAAGATTGAGATCCTACGCTTAAGTCTGTTCCTACGCATAAGGCTACATTCTACGCTTAAGTTGGATTCTACGCATAAGTTTTCTACGCAAAAGATCCTATGCATAAGTTTTCTTCAACGATCAGAGATTACTCAGTACTTCCCTGACTTGGATAAGTTTGTGGAATACTTCAACACGGGATATCTTTCAAGCTTGGACAAGTTTGAGAGATCAATTTTGATACGTGGGAATCGCACCAGGCTTTACCTCTCAAGGGATCTTGAGAAGCTTACAACCCCCACCAGGCAGTGTACCTGATCGTTGTAGTATAGTATAGTGACAAGTACCGGGGGATTGATCGTTCAACAAGGAATAGTGTCGCTAGGATTAGAAAACCTAAATACTAGTTCTAAAGATGAGAGATGATTATTTTTGTATTTTTTATATTTTTTTTAGAAAGCAAGTAAAATCTCGGGTTTAAAGGATTTGGGCGGAATTAGTTGCTAGTCAACTAACCCAATACTAAAGATGCAATTAAAATAAAATACTAAAAATGAAAATAAACTAAATTATACTAAAGTTCTGAGCAATAAGTGGAGAAAATGTGTTTACTTAGATTTCACTACTCCCTAGATATCTTTTACACGTTAATTACTTGTTATAGTTGCGTGGATGAGGATTGTATTCCTTAATATCATTCATGGGGTGGCGCACTTAATTCCCCAATCCTATGAGTGCCTACTTCACTCCTATGTCGAGCCGATATAAGCTCCTAACATGGGATCATTAGAATTTACTCATGCAATAAATACAACCAATAAAACCTAGTGCACGTCAGTTAATGTTTCCTAAGACGTTCAAGCATGTTACCATTTGGAGATCTGCCAGTTTTCTTAAGCCTAACATCGAATTCATTCATCCAATACAACCATAAACAAGTAATCAACACATAATTAACATCTAGGTTTCATTAGAACCAAGCAAACACAAGATAAATCTAGCCTAACATGGTGGAATTAAGACAAGAACAAGATATAGACAACCAACACATAGACATATTGATTGAATTAAAAGAGTACTTATCTCAATTACACATGAAAGGGATCAAGGGTTGAGAACCCTTGAAAAACCTATAAAATTCGTACCAAAATCGTAGCTAGGGTCATAGTTTTGAAAGGCTCAAGGCGCACTAAGGCGCAAAGAGCCTCGAGTCGAGGCGCATTCTAAGGCGTGGGATTCATGAATGCGAGGCGCATTAAATATATTAAAGTTTTTATAACATATGTGACCATTTATGTAGCTTAAATAACACAAAGTAACATTAAAATACTAATACATGACACATATTGCCATTATAAAGATTAAAATGGATCATTTGTCACTTCTCAAACGGATCAACTCTTTCGTTCAATGACTTATATAGAAATTAAAATCCATATTAGACTAAATATGTTTGTATCCTACACTTGTAGATTTACATCTAACAAAGCTCACAATTTAACCCAAAATATCAAGCAATCAACGTATTAATATTCAAGGCACAATGCCACATTTTCATGATAATATGTCGTAAAGAAAATACTTAATGGAACAAAGTAACTTCTTAAATAAAATTTCAATCAATAAAATAAACATAAAATCAATTCAAATTTACAAATCATACAAATACTCACCATATGACATAAAAGGCCTTTGCATATAACTTATAGGGCCCGTATATCTTATCTTAATATTTAGAAAAAAAAGCCCAAAAACCCGTTACATCTCCGAGGCGCACAAATCCCCAAGGCGAAAGGCGCAAAAATCCCCAAGTCGCGCGATTTTTGTGGGATTCATGCATGTCGTGAGCCTCGATCCAAAAAAATCCCTAAGGCTAGAGCCTCGTGCGATTTAGCGCCTAGGCGCGCCTTAGGCGCGATTTTTAAAACTCTGGCTAGGGTTTCTCCAAAACTTCTCTCTTTTTAATGTGAAAATTAGAAAACTATATATAGGAAATAGGGTTTGACGGCGTCAAGAACAAAATTCTGACGCCGTCATCTCGCCGCCAAAATACTCCTCGGACTGCCTTGATCTACTTTTGACGCCGTCATGTCCTAGGCCGTCACGCATTTAACTCTTGACGCTCTACTATGTGACGCCTTCATGAATCCACTGGGCCGTCATGGTATTTACTCTTGACGCCGTCAAAAATTCCTTCTTGACGCCGTCACCTACTATTCCCAGTAAGGAAAATTAAGACTTTGGCGTTTTCTTCACTTTTATGCTCCAAAAACGTCCGAATTGCTTCCTTTTCCAGATTTCTCTCCCAAAGTACCTAAAATCACAAAAGGAACGATTTAGGGCAATATTTGATCAAATAAATTCAATTCCAGGCTTAAATGACCCCCTAAAAGTGGTTCATTTTTCGCCTCATCATATACCCTTACACTTGAGATTTGCTTGTCCTCAAGCAAATATGCTTTTATTCTAGTCAAAAGACAAGTTAGAGGTCATTTAACACTAATATAAAAGTAATTACAACAAATAATCGTTCCACAAAAGACCAAAGACAAGCACGGAGGTCATATACTAGCACCTCACAAATAGTGTTTAGATACTCACATCTCTCGGGTGTAATAAAGTAATATAACATTATGGAAATGGAAGATATCTCTCACTACCTGTCATAGCAAAATAGATTACCATAGGCTTGGGAAAGGATCAAACCTCCACCACATGGCGTAAGCACCTAGGATAAACTATAAAAGAGGTCTTTTAAAGGGTTGTAACGTTAGGTATATGGATATGAAATACACGGTTTTGTTGGATAAAGGAAGTTTTTACTGGTGGCGAGCTAACAATCTTGGTCAATTACATGTACAATGTGGCGTTGCTAAGCCAAGACTAGACTCGACTTAAGCTAATAAATCAAAAAGAACAAAAACATAAAATGAACATAGAATGAAACGGGATGGTAGTCCGTATGTTTTTCTCTTTTCTTTTTTTCTATTTTTTATTTTTTATTTTTTATTTATTTATTATTTTTTTTTTGCATACACTTTTACCCTACCATCCAAAATAATACATCATAGGGAATGGAAATTCCCCTTACACTTGAATCTTTACATACTTTACAATAAACTAATCTAATGACTCGAATTAAGAAAATCAAAACACTTGGAGCACTTTTCAGATTAACGCACATATGGGGGTAATATATGATGTTCTTCCCCATTACTCCATAAAATAAGTACTTACCCAGAGTCCCAATCATCCCAAAACAATATGTACAAGGATATGACTCGACTTAGCAACCATGTAATCAATTAGATAGTTAACTTAGGGTTTAACAAATAACAATAATGCACTAAAGATGAGTGCATACACGGAAGGCTAAGGCGATTTGGGTGTACATTTAAGTGGGGTGTAACAAATTCTTCCTTTAAGTAAAATGCTTAAAGTTAGAAACGAAAAGATAGGCTCGGAGGGGTGTACTAGGGGTTTCGTGTACTAAAAATGAGTAAAACGCTAAGGGTGTGGGAAAAATTAGTTGACTTAACTAGCCAAGTAATATGACTTAAATGGTCAAGTAATTATGATACGGGTTTAACACAAGGGTGATCCTAATGCCTCTTATCATGTAGTAAATCCTACTACACGAATGTAGTCTCACTAGTGGTCTCGGGATGCATCACTAACGCAAGTTCTAGAATCTAAATGCTACCGGTACACTCATAAGCACTAATAGTAAATGCTTTTCCTATCAAATCTAAAGGCGAACCTCACGTATTTGGGTGGAAAATTTTTCTGAATATTACGGTTATGTGCTAGTAATACAATCTCATATCCATGAGACGCTTGTTATGGCTAAAGTTTCACTCCTAAATGTTGTAAAAAATTTTAAATTTGGGGCTAAAGTTGCACTAACAAGTATTTCTCATAGTTTTATTACACATCTACCATTAAACAAAACAAACTCAAGCGAAAGTGTATCTGTAAGGTATCATCATTTTACCCTCCCCTTACACTTAGGATGAACATTGTCCCCAATGTTCAAGTAAAGAATGTAAAAGTGAAATAGTAAAAAGAATGAAATCAAATACTCCCCTGATTCGCTCGGTATGGATTATAATGTGGCCAGGTTAAATCTTCCTCCAAGAAAATGAAAAATCAAAGCTTCCCTTCCAGAAATATAAATCATCTTCTTGTCAAACATAACCTGTAAATCCTGATAAAATAGACAAAACAACCTCGCATAAAATCGGCGGCATCCTATATAAGTTACTAAATCCTAGAAAACAAAGTAAGATATAATGCTTGTGAATGAAGTTTGCAGATTTCCTGGAGATTATAAAACTTAATAATTCACAAAAACTTAGAGACTCCGTTAGAAAAACAAAACTAGTAAAATTTCCAGATTACACGTGACGCCGTCAAGAGTTAACTCTTGACGCCGTCAGAAGTGACCTGCAGAAATTCTTATGTTAAGTTTCCGGAAAATTTCTGGAAAAACTTGGTCCTACTTCCTGCAAAACTTCATTATGACTCAATACAAGCATTTGACTCTAACAAATACTAATATACATGTTCATTTAATATTGTGGAGAATCATGATCGGTTTGTTTCTTAAAAACATATTTGGGGTTTCCCCTTACACTTATCTTTTGTAAAAATACTTTTAAGGTAGAGTTAAGACTAGGCCAAACAACAAAGTAAAGTATTTCCACTTTTTAGTTTAGAAACATGATCTACCAACAATAAAAATAAAGCATGCATACGGAAGCAAATAACAAACAAACAAAATAAAATCACACAAAGCATGGGTTGCCTCCCAAGAAGCGCTTTTCTTTATTTACGAGTCTTGTAGCTAGACTCAAGGCCATGGGTTACTACGTGATACGGGTGAGTTCCTGATTGAGGATATCTTTGGGATCAAACTTAGGTTTCAACTTCCTATCGGTTTTCTTAGTACGGTATGACCTTTCAAACTTTTCTCCATCTAGATCATACAAAGTCACTCTCATATGCCATGATCCGTCACCTTCTTTAGGTGGCTTGTCCCACCTCCATTTACACTTGTCTCCCTCTCTTTTCCACTTATTCCTCTCTATATTAATAGGCATTACGCTTAAAAGCTCAATCATCTTCCTAAAGATTAAGGGGTCCTCAAAAGGATCTAGCTCTTCATCTCTAGCTATGAGTTGTTCTACCGAATGTGTCTTTTCAACGAAATCTTTCTCTAGATAAAATGGGCATTGAGGTCCTATGAAATTCCTTTCTATCCAAGGTCCATATCTAGATGGTCTCCTATTCATCTCTACCTAGTGCGGTGTCGGCTCATCATCACAATCATAACTATGCTTTTTAACATCATATACCGACCAAGTATCGCCTTCACCTACCGCTATCTTAGACTCCTTACAATCTATCATGGCGCTAGCGGTTGCTAAAAATCCTCTTCCTACCAATAATGGGCATGTAGTGTCACTAACCATGTCAAGGACGTGAAAATCTGCTAAGATAGTTAATTTTCCTACGTGAACAACTACATCCTTAATCATTCCAACCGGGTAAGCAATACTTCCATCAGCTAGACCTATCAATACCTCCGTTTCTTCTAACTTTCCTAGCTTAAGAGTGGTGAAAAGGGATAAGGGAATCAAGTTGAGGCTTGACCCTAAATCGGCTAGTGTGTCGAAAGCTTCGGATCTTCCTATCTTACAAGGCAAAACAAATATACCCGGATCATCAAGCTTTTTAGGCAACTTGTTTTGAACGAAGGCGGTCCCATTTTTACCTAGTTTAAACTTCTCATACTTTTCTAGGAGGGCACTATAGTAGGGAGCACGGGCTAAGACATCAATGACGGGACGTTGAAGGTGAAGTTCCTTGAATTCATCATCAAGGTCTTGCGTAGGAGGTGTTTCAACTATGCTTTTGACCGGTTCTATATCGGGTGTTTTGTTTGATTGGTCTTTTTGAAGAATTTGGTTTTGTTTGAAACACGTGCTCGTTGATTTAACCGAGTAGTATTGTGGACACGAAGTGGGTGACTAAACCGATGATATGGAATTAACGTTTAGTTTCGGATTCTTAACCGTGTTGCTTGAGAGTGCTCCCATTTCTCGGTCATTGAGAACTTTCAGCAATGCGTCAATTTAGGTGGTCATCTCGCTTTGCTTTTGTTTGAAATCGGCTTCAAACTTAGATATGCGAGCTTCTTGAGATGCCACGAACTTAGACATCAACCCTTCAAGATTGTTGGTACTACCATAGTTGTTAGAAGGATTGTTGTTGAAAGTACTGTCGGAGGGTGGACCGTTTGGTTGGTAACGATTAGGCGGATTTGAAGAATTGGGTTGATTTTGTTTCCACCTAAGGTTTGGGTGATTTTTCCAAGAGGGGTTGTAGGAATCACCGTAAGGGTTTGGCTCAGGCTTGAAAGTGTACCACTTATCTCCCGCTCCGTCGGTACGCGTAGATGCGTAGTCCGCAAAAGCTGATCCGGGGAGTTCCACACAACCACGAGTGTCATGGGGACCACTACATAATTCGCATGAAGAAGTGATTTTGTTCACTTGGCTTGAAAGCTTAGGAGCTTCGTAAGATTTCATGAGAAACTTGACTTGATGCTCAAGTTCCATGATCCTACGGTCGGGAGTGCTAGAGTTATTCGAAGGCAAAGATATTGCCTTGACCGTTTTGTTCAAATCACGGGGATCATTCCAACTTTCGTTGTCATAGAGAGCAAGATCTTCTATGAGTTCCCATGATTGTTCCGCACTTAGATCACGTAGCTTACCAACTGCCGATTGGTCAATGTTTCGCCTCGTGGAGAGATCGATATGGTCATAAAAGATTTGGACTTGGAGCCAAAGATCTATGCCATGATGAGGGACTTTTTGAAGTAAGTCCTTGAAACGAGTCCATGCTTCATAAAGAGTTTCACTTTGACGTTGTTGGAACATCAAGATGTCATTTCTAAGCTTAGTAGTTCTCCCCGGTGGGAAAAATTGAGCAAGGAAACGAGTGGTGAGATCATCCCATGTTGTGATGGATCCCGCGGGTAAACGCTCAAGCCATTGACTAGCTTGATCCCGTAGAGAGAATTGGAATAGGCGTAATCGGGTTGTCTCTCTAGTTGCAACATCTAGGTCTATGGAATCTACGATTTTAAGGAAGTCCTTAAGATGTTGATTTGGATCTTCGGAACGATGTCCATGGAATGCACATCCGCTTTGCACCAACCGGATGGTGTCGGATCGCAAGGGGGTCACATTGGCTCCAGTGAGCTCAATGGTGTTTCGATAGCCTTGGTGGCTAGGTCGGGAATACTCTCCTAAGGTTCGGGGCCTAAGGGGTTCTATTGGTGGGTTTTGTTGTGGTGGGATGATGGGTTCAAAGATGTTACCACCTTCCATGATGTCGGATGGTAAAGGTTACAAACAAAGACATGAAGAAATAAGATAGACTAAAGAAAACCTAAAAAAAAAAAAAATCTTACTAGAAAGGAATCTAGCAAGTAGACCTAATAAAAAGAGATTCTAACCTAGACAATAACTATTCCCCGGCAGCGGCGCCAAAAACTTGATACGTGGGATTCGCACCAGGCTTTACCTCTCAAGGGATCTTGAGAAGCTTACAACCCCCACCAGGCAGTGTACCTGATCGTTGTAGTATAGTATAGTGACAAGTACCGGGGGATTGATCGTTCAGTAAGGAATAGTGTCGCTAGGATTAGAAAACCTAAATACTAGTTCTAAAGATGAGAGATGATTATTTTTGTATTTTTTATATTTTTTTTAGAAAGCAAGTAAAATCTCGGGTTTGAAGGATTTGGGCGGAATTAGTTGCTAGTCAACTAACCCAATACTAAAGATGCAATTAAAATAAAATACTAAAAATGAAAATAAACTAAATTATACAAAAGTTGTGAGCAATAAGTGGAGAAAATGTGTTTACTTAGATTTCACTACTCCCTAGATATCTTTTACACGTTAATTACTTGTTATAGTTGCGTGGATGACGGATTGTATTCCTTAATATCATTCATGGGGTGGCGCACTTAATTCCCCAATCCTATGAGTGCCTACTTCACTCCTATGTCGAGCCGATATAAGATCCTAACATGGGATCATTAGAATTTACTCATGCAATAAATACAACCAATAAAACCTAGTGCACGTCAGTTCATGTTTCCTAAGACGTTCAAGCATGTTACCATTTGGAGATCTGCCAGTTTTCTTAAGCCTAACATCGAATTCATTCATCCAATACAACCATAAACAAGTAATCAACACATAATTAACATCTAGGTTTCATTAGATCCAAGCAAACACAAGATAAATCTAGCCTAACATGGTGGAATTAAGACAAGAACAAGATATAGACAACCAACACATAGACATATTGATTGAATTAAAAGAGTACTTATCTCAATTACACATGAAAGGGATCAAGGGTTGAGAACCTTTGAAAAACCAGTAAAATTCGTACCAAAATCGTAGCTAGGGTTTCTCCAAAACTTCTCTCTTTTTAGAGTGAAAATTAGAAAACTATATATAGGAAATAGGGTCTGACGGCGTCAAGAACAAAATTCTGACGCCGTCATCTCGCCGCCAAAATACTCCTCGGACTGCCTTGATCTACTTTTGACGCCGTCATGTCCTAGGCCGTCACGCATTTAACTCTTGACGCTCTACTTTGTGACGCCTTCATGAATCCACTGGCCCGTCATGGTCTTTACTCTTGACGCCGTCAAAAATTCCTTCTTGACGCCGTCACCTACTGTTCCCAGCAAGGAAAATTAAGATTTTGGCGTTTTCTTCACTTTTATGCTCCAAAAACGTCCGAATTGCTTCCTTTTCCAGATTTCTCTCCCAAAGTACCTAAAATCACAAAAGGAACGATTTAGGGCAATATTTGATCAAATAAATTCAATTCCAGGCTTAAATGACTACCTAAAAGTGGTTCATTTTTCGCCTCATCAAATTTGTTTACGCATAAACTCTAAGTTTACGCGTAAAATCAAAGTCTACGCATAAACAATATTGTTTACGCATAACTTTAGATCTTACGCATAACTTAAAGGTTACGCATAACATCTTACGCGTAAGATTATTCAAGGTTTACGCGTAAAATCAAGCTTTACACGTAAGTTTTTGACTTTTGACAACCAAACTTCAAACGGCTATAACTTTTGAACCGTAACTCCATTTTCGACGAATCAGCTGTCAAAACGACCGTGAAACAGAGAAGAAGGACACGTTGAATCAACTTACACTAATCACAACTCCTACTTCGTTGGAACGATCCAAGTATCAACTTTATCAATCTACACTTCATCAATGGCTACTCAGCAAGATATTCATGCAGCCGGTGCGCAAAACCGACCTCCAATGCTTGAAAAGGTGGATATCTCCCATGGACAAGCCGCATGCTTCGTTACATCAAAACAAAGCCTGATGGTAAATTAATGATCAACTCCATTACAAATGATCCATTTATGCCAAAACAAGTTCAAATTGAAGGCAATCCAAATACAACACCTCCTACTCAACCATTCGTGCGTGAACAAACAGAAGCAGATTACACAGATGAAGACAAGAAGCAGATCGCCGCAGATGATATGGCAATGCATTTAATCCAACTTGGATTACCACGGGAGATCTTTGCTGCGGTTGACAGTTGTGAAACTGCTTATGCTATGTGGGAACGTGTTAGAAGGATATGTCATGGAACAGAACAAACTCCTTACTGAATGGGAGAACTTTACATCCACTAAAGGTGAACAGATTGAATCTTACTACACAAGGTTTTGCACTTTGATGAATGAGTTAATCAGAAACAAGTTGACACCTCGAACAATTGCAACAAACATCAAATTCATCAATGACCTTCCAGATGAATGGGGTCGTTATGTTACAATTGTCAATCAAACAAAGGACTTACATAAGGTGAATTATGATCAACTCTATGACTTTTTGAAGCAAAACCAAGCTGAGGCTAATGAAGTAAGGAAAGAAAGATTGGCAAAGAATCATGATCCTCTTGCATTAATTGCTACTACACCAACACCGCTACCAGTAAACACACAACAATCATCATCATCTTCCACTCACAACTACTTGCAACCATCATACGTTCAACAACCAACACCGGTCTACCAACAACAGTTCTACCCACAGAAACAACAAAATGTTATTCCACAATAGCAATACCAACAATTCCAAGAACCAGAATTCACTGAAAATGATGAAGCTTCTGCAGCATTGACCCAAGCATTTGCTTTTCTGTCAAAGGCATTCCAAGGACGCTATTCTACACCAACAAACAACAACCAAAGGATTTCATCGAATACTCGCAACAGGTAGATCGCTCAGCCGAGTTTCAATATAGGCAACGGAGGCCAAATGGTTGGAGTTTATGGGAATCAGCAAGGATATGCTACTGGAATTAACATGGGTAATCAGAATATGCAGAATGCATGGAATCAGAATGCAGGAAATCAGTATGGTCAGTATGCAGGGAATCAGTTGGGTCAGTTTGTTAGAAATCAGAGGGGTCAGAATGTTGGTAATGAGGCAATGGGTAATCAGAATAGAAATGTTGCAGCTCCAGTAGTTGGAAATTTGGGAAATGTGAATCAGGGTAATCCGATTAAGTATTTCAACAGTCAGGGTGTAGGTCATATGGAAAGGAACTGTCCTACTAAGCCGAACAAGAAAGATCTAGAGTACTTGCAGAAAGCAGTGATGTTGGCACAAAAGGTTCAGGCAGGGTTTCAGTTGAACGCAGAGGAGAATGATTTTATGGCTCTTATGGATGACATGGAAGATAGAGAGGATATCGATGCGAACTGCATATTTATGGCGAATCTTCATGAAGCTAAGTATGACACGGATTCTGACACACTTCCTGTTTATGACACCAATGCACCATCTGAGGTATCAAACTTCAACACATGTCACAATAATGATATATTTGATATGTCTCCTCATGAGGAACAACATTCTGAGAAGCTAGCACCCACTTATGATACATACATGGACACGCTAAGTAGTAGCAATACTCCTTCAGCAACTCCATATGTGAATCATAATGGAGGCTTCGTTTCACAGCATGCTGAGAATGATGAGAAAACACGTGCTTTATTTGAATCATTATTGAATAATTGTCGTATTGAAATTGAGAATGTGCAAAAGGTCAATCGCGATGTTAAGGCCGCGAATGTAAAATTGACCACTGAGCTTGAGAGTTACAAGGAAAACGTTAAAGCTTTTGAATTTCATAACAAAAGACTGTCTGAATTAGAAACTGGTTATCAAAATTCCATTTCAAGGGAAAAACAATTGCAACTCAAGTTTGATACACTTGATGTTAATTCTTTCAAAAAGATAAAATCTTTAAACGCGGAAATTTCTGATTTACAAAACAAACTTTCTAAACAAAAAACAGCTTATACCAATCTTGAAAAGGAAAGGGATGAGTTGAAAAAGGACTTTGCAAAGAAAGAAGACAAACTTTTGGAAGAAATCGTAGAGTCAGAACACATGATTGCACATTTAGAAGAATTAGTGGTTAAGTCGGGTAAGTCAAGTCAAACAATGAAAATGATTTCAAATCAAACTAATCCGATTTATCATACGAAACATAAAATGGCTCTTGGTAACAACACTCCTTGTAATCTCAAGAAAGCTCAGCAAGAACATAATGTTTTGTATAATGGTAATGTGATTTACACCAAACATGATCCTCCCGTCGTTCGGGATTCTGTGCAAACGATAGACCATGTCGAAGAGAGCATAAATAAAATGAAACAAAAGGATTTGAAACCCATTGATTACAACAAATTGAACAAACTTTCGGGAATTACTTTTGTTCCACAAAAAGAACCATCTGTGTTTTCCATAAAACGACCATTCTCAAAAATGTTTTCTAAGAAAGTAATTGTTTCCAAATCTCTTTCAAAAATGGAACAAATGTCTTCTAACAACACTTTTAATACAAGTGAGGCTAGAGAAATTCTGGATGACGTTAAAAAGAGAATTCAAGAACTTCAAAATATTGTTAATTCTAAAACTACAATCAGTATTAACAACTGGCATTCCCGTTTTCATATTGAGCAGAAAAAGGTTTTTGAAAACGAAATTACTATCCCACTGAATAACATCAGTGCGAGGGTAATCCATTTTGAACAAGCTTTCTTAAAAGAAACGACCGACTTTGTCAAGGACCACAAATCCCTGGTAAACGAAGCTAATGAAACTCATGAAAACATGAATGTTTTGGAAAACCTAAATGATTCTCTCTTCGAAGCTGTTATGACTACTGACATTATGTCCATCATTTTACAAACATATTCTGTTCAAGACGATGAACGACTAAGAGCTGAGACCTCCGCAATTGTTTCAAAATATGAAAATGCTCTTATAAAGCTTGAAAAAGAAAATGTGTCATATTTTAAACAACTTGATCGAAAAAAGGAAGAATGCAAGTATGACAAATTGTCGTATGAGCGTGACTTAAAGAACATGAAAGAGCAAAATGATCTTTTGAGGGCTCAGCTTGAAAGTCAAAAAGGAAAGGGTGAGGAAACTAAGTTTGCAAAACCATTGACTTCGGAGAAACCAAATGTTTCAAACACGGTTCAAAAACCAAAAATGTCAATTTCACGGTTTGCTCCAAAAGTCGATGAGAAAAAGGATTTGACAAAACCAGTCACTCCAACACCCTTGCCCAAGCAATGTGAAAATGTTAAGATTGTTGATAAAGGAAAAGCGGTTGTCGATAAACCTAAAGTGATAGCACCTGGCCTTTTTAGGATTAGTCCCACTAATGCGTCTGCCTCAACATCTAAGACAAATGCGTGCAAAAAGGATAATTCTAAAGAGTCTAGTGATGCTAAAAAGGACAACAATATAAATCCTAACGCGTGTGCCTTACCTTCTACAGGATTAGAAAGCACCTCTAGGAGCAGCAGACTAAAGCCTAAGAGCAATACAAGGAACAATAGAGTCTCACCTGCAACTAAGAGTAGTAGCAAGAATAAAGTTGAAGAAGTAGAAGAACACCCTAGGAATTTATCGCTTTGTAATAAGAAACATGATTCATCTGAATGTAATGTTGAAAGTACTGGTTCTAATGCATGTAATGACTCTGTTTGTTTAATATGCAAGAAATGTTTAATTAATGATGTTCACGATGAATGTGTTTCTAAGTATGTTACGCCTGAACAGAAGAATGTTCCAAAAAGACCTAGTGCTAGATCTAGATCTATAGAAAGATTAGTTGCACGCTTTAGGTCTACCACTATTAGTCGAATGCCTAGGAACTACCTTAAGTTTTGTATGTGGATTCCAACGGGTAGAGAGTTCACTCTTCAGAACGGAAAATTAGAAATAGCTCAAGCTAAACATGTAGCAACTGTCTATGAGTGTGATTTACATTTTACTCCTAACCCAATGGAACCAAATTTAAAACGGTTTCCAAATACAAACTCTTCTGTTCTTGGCAGGTTATCGAAATATGTCTTTGGATCGTCGACTCGGGTTGCTCCAAGCACATGACCGGGAATTTAAAGCTGCTGATCAATTTCGTCTGGAAATTCATGGGAACTGTACGATTTGGAAATGATCATGTAGCAGCTATTCAGGGTTATGGAGATCTTCGGTTTGGGAATTTTTTAATCACTCGGGTTTACTACGTTGAAGGGTTGGGACACAATTTGTTTTCAGTTGGGCAGTTTTGTGATGCAGATTTAGAAATTGCATTCAAGAGAAACACGGTTTTTATAAGAAATTTGGTTGGTGATGATCTCTTAACTGGTAATCGTGGTACAAACTTGTATGCTATCGACATCAACCAAATGGCTTCTACATCACCAATTTGTCTTATGACAAGGGTAACCGAAACTAAGTCCTGGCTGTGGCATAGAAGATTATCCCATCTCAATTTCAACACCATCAACAAGTTAGCCAAAGACAACATCGTCACCGGACTTCCTAAGTTCAAATACACCAAGAAACACCTATGTCCATCATGCGAACAAGGAAAAAGCAAAAGAGCATCATATAAACCCAAAACCGTACCTAGTTCGGAAGCAAGGTTACATATGTTGCACATGGACTTATGTGGCCCAATGAGAGTTGAAAGCATTAATGGGAAGAAGTATATTCTTGTTATTGTTGATGATTATTCCAGATATACTTGGGTAAAGTTTTTGAGGTCAAAAGATGAACCACCAGGTACCATCATCACCTTTCTGAAGCGTATTCAAGTTCTACTTCAAGCTCCAGTAAGGATTGTAAGAACAGATAATGGCACAGAATTCACTAATCAAGAGTTAAGAACCTACTTTGAAGATGTGGGAATCACTCACCAAACATCAGTTGTTAGAACTCCACAGCAGAATGGGGTAGTTGAAAGAAGAAATCGAACTCTTGTGGAAGCTGCTCGCATAATGCTGATTTATTCTAGTGCACCACTTTTCTTATGGGCTGATGCTGTTGCCACTGCTTGTTTCACTCAAAACCGATCCCTAGTACATCCAAGATTCAATAAAACCCCATATGAGCTAGTGAACAACCGTAAACCTGACATCTCTTACCTTCACGTGTTTGGCGCTTTGTGCTATCTGACGAATGACAGAGAAGATCTAGGGAAGTTAAAAGCTAAGGGTGATATTGGAATCTTCATTGGATATTCAGAAAACTCGAGGGCATTCAGGGTGTATAATAGAATAACGAAAAGGATAATGGAGACGATGAATGTGAAGTTTGACGAGATTTCACAAATGGCTTTTGAGAGAATCGCTCTAGAACCCGCGCTTAATCTGATGGCTTCTAATCAAAAACGGATTAGGACCCGAACCAAACCAGCAGACTTCTGGACACATCAGTTCAGGACTCGTACCTCAAGGAGCTCAGTCGACAAACACGGATAAACCTTCAGAACAAGAACTGGAAAATTTCTTCGAGTTAATGTTTGATGAATATTATGGTGGAACTTCGACAAATGCATCTCAACAACATTCCGCTGCACCCGCTCAAAACCATCAACCACCACCACCGTCACAAGATGCATATACCACAATCGAAGCTGAAGCACCAACTGCATCAACATCATCTACATCTACTCAAGCAACTCCAGTACTTGAAACTGTTCTACCAAGAGTTAATGAGCAAAACCAAAACACAAATTTTCAAGAAGAACCAACAAATAATTCAAACGATGTTACGTTAGAAGAAGAAGACTAAGTATTTGAAAACCCGTTTGCAACAGACTCTGCTGAATCTTCTTCAAGATTACAAGAACCATCTAACACACATTTGTTTTACCCAAGGTACCCTTCTACGTTTCAATGGACAAAAGACCATCCAATAGAACAAGTTATTGGTGAACCTTCAAAGCCAGTTCAGACAAGGTGACAACTTGCCACTGATCTCGAATTGTGCATCTACATTTGCTCAATCAGCCTCAAAGAACCAAAGAACATTCGGGAAGCAATGGCAGAAAACCCTTGGATTGAAGCGATGCAGGAGGAATTTCTTCAATACCTGTTACATGATAGTTGGGAACTTGTTGAACGACCACTTGACAAACGTGTTCTTGATCTCAAGTGGTTTTGGAAGAACAAACTGGATGAGGAAATGACTGTTATTCGCAACAAAGCTCGTCTCGTGGCTAAAGGTTATCCACAAGAGGAAGGGATAGATTTCGAGGAATCATTCGCGCCTGTAGCTAGACTTGAAGCAGTCCGGATTTTCTTAGCCTATGCAGCTTACAAAAACATCACAGTCTATCAGATGGACATTAAGACTGCCTTCTTAAATGGAACTCTGAAAGAAGAAGTATATGTGAGTCAGCCAGAGGGATTCATCGACAAAGATCATCCAGACTACTTCTACAAGCTTAAGAAAGCAATTTATGGTTTAAAACAAGCTCCAAGAGCGTGGTATGACGAACTATCATCTTTCTTGCTCAAAAACAATTTCACAAAAGGAACGGTTGATGACACCTTGTTTATCAAAAAATTCAAAGATGACATTTTGATCGTTCAAATTTACGTGGACGACATTATTTTTGGATCAACCAATCCTAACCATTCAAAACATTTTGAAAATCTCATGAAAAGTAAATTTGAAATGTCCATGATGGGGGAACTAAAATTCTTTCCTGGTTTACAAATACATCAATCCCCTCGTGGTATTTTTATCAATCAAGCTAAATATACAATAGAGATTTTGAAAAAACATGGAATGGAAAATTGTGATTCTGTTGGTACACCAATGGTCACTTCACCAAAAATAGGTGCTGATTTGTTTGGAAAACCCATAGATCCGAAAAAATATCAGAGTATGATCGGTTCTCTCATGTACCTAACTGCTAGCCGACCCGATATTCAATTTGCTGTTTGTTTGTTAGCACGGTTTCAGGCAAAGCCTACCGAACTTCACCTCAAAGAGGTTAAACGGATCTTTCGGTACCTACGAAGCACCATTAACATGGGACTTTGGTATCCGAAGGATTCAGGATTTAATCTGACAGCATTTTCAGATGCAGACCATGCCGGTGACCAAGTTACAGCAAAGAGTACATCAGGTGGAGCACAATTTTTGGGTGAAAAGCTAGTAAGCTGGTCGTCCAAGAAATAGGATTGTACTGCGCTATCAACCGCCGAAGCCGAGTATGTGTCTCTATCTGCATTATGTGCCCAAGTTCTTTGGATGCGGACACAGCTCACAGATTATTGCTTTACTTTTGACAGAATACCTATGTATTGTGACTCAAAAAGTGCCATAGCCATCTCGTGCAATCTCGTACATCACTCTAAGACGAAGCATATCAAAGTCCACTACCATTTTATCAAAGAACACGTGGAAGAGGGTACTGTTGAATTATTTTTCGTTAAGACTGATTACCAACTCGCCGATCTATTTACTAAAGCCCTTCCAAAAGAACGGTTTGACTATTTAGTTCGACGAATTGGCATGCGAAGCCTAACTCCTGAGGAGCTAGAACGTCTTCTCGAATCTTCTTGAAAAATGTTTTCAAAATCACTTCGCTGTGAATATTTTGAAAAAAACAAAATACAATATTTGAAAAACCAACAAAAACAAAATACAAAAACATAAAATTTTAAAAAAATACAAAAACAATATAAAATCAAAAAATCCAAAAATATTCTTCTCACAACATGTCTCTCGTATAAATCAATATTCTGTACGTTTCTAGAAATGTCATTCAACAATGATACAGACATGTACAGATGCTTGAACGGGAGTTCTTTAAAATGTTTTTCTAAAAACATGTCTTTTCTCAAATGTTTCTTCACAATGGCTTTCGTATACCTCCGTACGAAACCCGGACTTATATGATGACTTCTGATTATTTTCAAATCAAGGACTCGTACGTTCAATGATGAAATCTTTTTCAAAAAGTTCGAGTCTAAACAAACGAAAAAGATTTCAAACAAAAACTCGTTTTCAAAAAGGAATTCTTGAGCACTTTTTCAAGATTGTTCAAAAGATTTTTCAAAATCTCTCAAAATTAGTGCTCAAGAAAACTCCCTCTAAACCCTTAATTGATTTTAAAATGTGCTATCATTAAGGGGGAGTACAAAAAGAAAAAATGTTCTGATTTCATGCAAAATCAAATCTGTCTTTCTCTCCAAAAAGCTTTTTATTAATCAGTTGATATCAAAAATATCACGCTATGCTATTTTTGAGGGGGAGAAGACATGATTAAAATGTGATCAAAGATGTTTAAAGTTTGTGACTGAATCTCAGAAGAGCTCGACTCAGTAAGTACCAATGATTTGACGAAGCTTAAAATGTCATTAATCGAAAAGACTTGTCCTGGATGGGTAATAATTTCAAGCTAGTCTAACTAGTGATGTAAGCGTGTCTCGAATAGGACTTGTCTGAGTAGAGTGTGCCGTATCGAAAGACTTTCTTTGGACTTGACTAGGACGGGTAATAATTTCAAGCTAGTCTAACTAGTGATGTAAGCGTGTCTCGAATCGGTCATGTTCACTGAAAGTGAATCAATTCAAAAAGTGCAAACTTCTCACGCATGTGCAAATTTCTTAAAAAATTCATGAGCACATGTGAAGGGGGAGTCCTTCAAAAGAATTGCAAAACTCTCAAAGTGGTAACAACCATGTGTTTTATTATCATAAACACTTTGAGAGATTTTTCACAAAAAGGTTTTATGGCATACGATCAATGATAGGATAGTCATGGAGTTATAAGGTGACTAAGGTTAGGGAAAACCGTCCTATGATCCGCCAGAGCCGGAGGGATCTACCCAAGGACAAATCCAATAGATTAGAATTAGAAGTCCTTAGGTATGATTGAAAAAAAAGGGGAAAATGAGAAAGGAGAAAGAAGGGGTTGAAGAATAAAAAAGAAAAGTTATGAAAAAGGGTGAAAAGAAATAGCCCTCCAAATATTCAACCTTAGGGCAGACACCGGGTTCAACTCATATGCTACTGGTTGTTACTAAGGCGACACCGGTATTGAAGATAAAGACGTCATGGACCCAGTGACGCACTGCACTAAACCTTCTTAACCACTCAAGTTCTCTTAAAAGAGCTTGTTTCATTCTCACGGGGAACCAGTGTAATCTATCGACCTGTCTCTTAGAGATGGTTGATATTGAAGCAGGAGACCTCTCCCTAATCTCCGCATAGGAAACCTAATGTGCACTTATCGAGTCTAGATCCCCGAGATTCATCAAAAGATCTCATAGGAACACATAATATTCCTACACTGGTTGTTCATCATTAAGGACGCCAGATGTAAACTTAAGAGTCCTACGCAGATCTTAGCAATCTGCCAGAACATTTATGAGAGAATTCACACAAGTGTTTCTCAATGATTGAATGGAAATTCCTGCCAGGGTCAACATCAAACAGCCCTGACAGCAGGTCACTTCGGTAATTCTTTATGGGTTACGCTTAGTGTTCACGGTGGTTTCAAATGGTCTACAGTCGTGGAGTGATCCCCAGCGACTCACCCAGTCATTGAGCTACTTAGTAGGTCTTGTAAGCTCCCTCGGGAGTATCTGACATGGGAATGGCCTTGGTAAGGGTTAGAAGGAGTCTTCACACTATGCTGTTGACAATCTCTAATTCTTATCTGTAAGTACCGGTTGATTTATTGCTAACTGTTTTTATGCAGCTACACATCACCTCCATGGCGATAGATTCCGCATGCTCATACATACATCTGGAAGTTAAAGAAAGCTCCCTCAAAGATCTATACAACACAAAGTTCAAAGAAAGATTCTACGCCAAAAAGAAGAATCTACAAAGTATAAAGACTAAAGATCAAAGTGAAAGAAAGGGAACTACGTGCATATGAATATCAAAGTCCAAAGATGTATGAGCATGTTGGAATGGTGAACAACCACCATAGACGCATAAGTGACGAAAGGCAGATAACTCTACATCATAAAAGAACAAAGTACGATGAAAAGTCAGTAATCAAATATCACAATGCATGAAGGAACAAAGACTAAAGACTATTCTACAACGACACACAAAGTTAAAGACAAAGAACACGGAAGACCCACTCACGTGGAGCATCATTCGAATGACCACCCCTTAGGGGGAGATTGTTAGCATTAAAAATATATATATATATAAGTGATGGTCATTCTCATATTGCAACTTTGTGTCGTTTGTTAAGATTAGTAATAGTTTAGTCATTGGGCTTTGGACTTGGCAAGCTAATATGTTATGTGCTATGTTTCATCAGCCTTGTTATCTAAATATGTAACCAAGTCCAAGCCCAAGCCCATTGAAAGCCTATGTATGGAACTATAAAAGGCACCTTACCTCTCATTTGTAAGGAGTGCTTGTGTGTGTATTGTGTGTGTTTTTAATAAAAGTTCTCTTCATCTCTTATTCTCTTTTATACATCTTAACGCCACACATATATTACCAAGTCACCATCTTTACTTCATTTACATACTATATTGTTATTAAAGTTGATAGATATAAGGTCCTACACACATGCATAGAATTCATCAAACCTATCTAACTTTACCACCAACTCCTCTTGGATGTCACTAAGATCACACAAAAAATCATTGGAATGATAGGAAGCAAATCTATTAGTGAAATATAATTGTTCCTCTATTGTCAGTGATCTAAATGGAATTTCGTCCGCCATAGTGACAAGTGAAAATGGTTTTACAAACAAAGGGCACAAAGAAAAAGATAGACTAAAAGAAAGCTAAAAAAAAGAAAATAAAAATCTCACTAAAATGGAATCTAATGAGTAGACCTAATCAAAACAAATTTCAACCTAAGCAATAACTATTCCCCAGCAGCGGCGCCAAAAACTTGATACGTGGGAATTGCACCCTCGCAACAGGTTTTACCTCTCAAGGGATCTTGAGAAGCTTACAACCCCCACTAGGTAGTGTACCTGATCGTTGTAGTATAGTATAGTGACAAGTACCGGGGGATTGATCGTTCAACTCAGGAATAGTGTCGTTAGGATTGAAATTAATCTAACTAGGTCTAAAGGTGAAGGAAGATTCTTTTTGTGTTTTTATATTTTATGAAAATCAAGTAAAAATCTCGGGTATTGGAAGAGTGGGCGGAATTAGTTGCTAATCAACTAACCCAAAAGCTACTAATTAAACTAATGTGCAAGAAAAGTAAATTAAGATTCTACAAGATAAGTGAAGCGTATCTACCTATGATGTATTACTCCTTGCTAGCTATCCAATTCTACCTATTGAATTGTCACATCCTTGTTTTAATTGACGGGTTGTATTCCTTAATACCATTCGTAGGGCCGTGTACGATCTTCCCTAACTCTATAAGCTCCTACTTCACTCCTATGTCGAGCCGACTAAAAGCTCCTAACATGGGATCACTAGAATTCGCTTACGCATAAAATACAACCAAAAATCGTAGTACACCTACGATCATGTTTCTTAAGATGTTCAAGCAAGTTACCAATTGGAAGTCTGCCAGTTTTTTTAAGCCTAACATCGAATTCAATCAACCAAACAAGAGACAATAGGAATCAAGAATTATAAGCTAAATCAACTTGACCTATTGAAGTTGTCACACCTTAATTGATGAAGATAGACGCAAACATCAACAAAGACATTAATAAGATCTAATCAATTATATACAAGTTTCACACAATCATAAGTAGACACAAGATGAATTAGCCAAGCATAATTAATGAAGAACAAGCAACAATAATGATAATTGAAGACATGAATTAAGATAGAATCAACAAACCATTACAAGATGTTTATGGAGTGATTGAAACCCTCTAAGTTGCTAGAAAAACACCTACCTAAACCCAGGAATCGACCTTAGGGTTTAGGGCTTAAAAATAATGAAGTTATAATGTTGTATTTATAGGCAATGTTTCTGTCGGCCCAATCTGACAGTGTCAACTTTAACAAGTGACGGAGTCACGACCATTTTTTCACCAAATCGAATATTTTTTCATCCCGATCGTTTCCTTTTTTGAATCTCTCAAATCCGAGTTCGTATTCAAAATTTATGGCCAAAACAGTGTCAGCTACTCCACGCGCAAGTTGTGATTGTCTTGATCATCTTGTGACGGTTTTATTAAGATTTCTTTGTCGTTCTAACATCGTCTCTCTATGGCTTCTGACGTCGTCAGGTTCAACCCTAACACCGTCATGTGTAAACTTACTCTAGGCCGTCACGTGTAATCTGACCCTGACGGCCTTGGTGACGCCGTCAGGTCAAATTGCCTTGAAATAGTTCTGGGCCGTCATGTATATTTGCCATATCCACCTCTTTTGCCAAGCTTGACGTCATCACTTGTTGAACCTTGACGCCGTCAGGTACTGTTCCCAGCAAGGATTTTGAGACTTTGTCGTTTTCTTCACTTTTATGCTCCAAAAACGTCCAAAATGTTTCCTTTTCCAGATTTCTCTCCAAAAGTACCTAAAATGACAAAAGGAACGATTTAGGGCAATATTTGATCAAATAATCTCGAATTAGGGCTTAAATGACCCCCTAAAAGGGGTACACTTTTCGCTTCATCAAATATCCCTACACTTGGGATTTGCTTGTCCTCAAGCAAATGAGCTTTTTCACCAATAAAAATACAAGTTAGGGGTCATTTAACACTAATATAAAAGTAATTACAACAAATGATCGTTCTACCTTAGTCAAAACAAGCACGGAAATTATGCACTAGCACCTCACATTAAGTATTTGGATACTCTCATCTCTCGGGTGTTGCAAATTTATATCATAATTGGAAATGGAGAAATATCACTCATTACCTGTCATAGCAAATAGATTACCATAGGCTTGAGAAAGGATCAAAACTTCCACCACTTGCCGTAAGCACCTAGGAAAACTATCAAAGACGTCTTTTTAAAAGGTTATAACGTTAGGTGTAAGGGACATGGAAAACACGGTTTTGTTGGATAAACGGATATTTTACTGGTGGCTAGTCAATTGTCTTAGTTAACTACATGTACAATGAGGTGTTGCTAAGCCAAGACTCGACTCAACTTGAACTAACTACGACTCTTCTTGGATTTTTTTTCAAGACACTATTTGACTTAAACATAAATAAAAGAAATGAATGGTAGCCCGTATGTTTTTCTCTTTTCTTTTTCTATATATATATATATATATATATATATATATATATATATATATATATATATATATATATATATATATATATATATATATATATATATATATATATATTATATATATATCAGGAGGCGTTACACGCGTATTGCCACCTCATTGTCCAGTCATTGCCATGTAATTCAATTTCTGCCATGTCATCACAATACATACATGTAAGCTAATATTTAAATTAAACATATAACCTAATTTCTAAATTCAACATATATTCGGAAAATGCTTATTAAAAATTTATGTATTTGAGGTTCGAACATTGTATTTGTACAATGAATAATGAAAGATAACCATGATGTATACCAATGGAGCAATACAACATTTGTTTAATGGTTTACGAATTCTAATTGATAAATATAACATAATTAAGTTTTTAATTTATGTACAAAAACGTTTTGTATTGTGTATATATTTTTGATTTATTGTTATCTTAAAATTTACTAAAAAAAAAATAAGATAAGTTTGGTAGAGATTTATTGTTATCTTTAAGTTATTTGTTAGGGTTTACATAATGTTACACTATATATACAACATTATTTATTGAGCTTAATCATAATTGAATAATCGAATAACAAAAAAAGTCGACTAACGAAGAAAAAAATGCAGCCACAACGATATTCACACAGGCTTTCTAAAGCAAAGGAAGCAAATACATCTGAAAAGCAAGAAGAGGATAACAAAAAACCTAGAATGAATTCAGGTTAACTGAATTCGTATATATAATTAATGTTGTTTGTTTCATCTTTAAATCTAACATATTGCTATTGTGTTTCTTTTGATTAATTGTTAGCAGGAAACCAAGCAGTAAAGAAAGCTGGTAGACAGAATTTTAGAGGTATATTTAACCTAGATAGATTCTGTTATGCATTATCCTTTTGCGGATGGTATTTATATGGATGGTTCCATGCGTAGTTTTTACTAATATAGGACTGTTTTAAAGTGCTTATTGGTTGTCTGGTGTTTGTTATTATAATATTTGGTCATGAAAACGAAGTGACTACATGTCAACCATAGAATGATAGCCACGACTCACATATATTTTAATACGTGCATTAAAATGTAGGCTTTTAAACTTGGGTCACATACATATTTGATGATATTAAAAACTTAAATAAATTTAATATTGATAATAAATTAATTATACGACATTACCTAAGTAACCAAATTGTAACACGGCATTACGTAAGTAACCAAGTTGTAACATGTGCCATTGTTGAGAAGGTGTCATGTCATGATAAGTAAATTTAAGGTACAAGAAATAGTTAGGTTATGTTTAGCAATCTCAAACACCTTATGAAAGTCTAACTGATATTATAAAACTATAAATTACAAATACAATATAAGTTGAACAATCAATATTTTCAAGAAAGTTTGTGGACTTTTACACATTCATATTGAAAAACAGTTTATTATGTTTTTATCTATGCTATTAATTGATCATGTATTTTTTATGGATATGTTATGAATTGTTAATGTGTTGTTTTCAGTACTTGAAGGGACATGATGTTTGTTTCTAATTCTCATTGTGTATGTGTTGATGATTTGTTAGCAGGAAAGCAACAACCGAGGAAAGGTACTCAAACGAATTTACAAGGTATGTTTATCATTAAGAAATAATGTTACATTTGTGAATAATTTTTTTTATGCAAAGCATGTTATTTGTGATAACTTTACAGACCCAAACAACGTTGAGAATGATGTGATTTTAGTTGATGAACCAGGTATTTATATATTGATACTATGTTACATGTACAATAACAAGTTAGGATTTTAGTTTTATAATGTTTTAGTTTATAGTGCATAACATATATTTGTATTTTTATTTACTTACAGAAAGAAACCATGATGATTTGAATGAGACTATATTGGTTCCACCAGATATTTTGAAAATAAATATGCAATTGTTTACAAAGTTTTTTTGTACATCCAACCTTGAAATAAAATATGTTTTACTTTGCATCAGTTTCACAATCAAAAAACAAAGACACTTCTATCGACATGGCCATTTTTGAAAGTGACACCCCTGGGAGAAACAAAGGATCTCATGGTTTAACTTTAAGAAGTACAAAGAAAGGTACAAATCCTTCAATTTCAAAACCCACAAAGAAAGATACTTCTATCGATATGTCTATTTTCCAAAGTGACACACCAAGTCGAAACTATCGTTCTCATGGGTTAAATTTAAGAAGGTCAAACAAAGGTACAATACCCGCATCTTTAGTTTTTGTGTGATTTTTTTTCCATATAATGAATATTTTTATGATGTGTTGAGTAATTGTTGTTAGCGAAAGGATTTACATCTATTAAATTAGATAACCATATCAACAAGTAATAGATTAGATCAATACAAATTCAATTTAGTAAAAGTCTCATTCATTGAAAAAGTCAAAAATAAGTTTGAAACTCAGTTTTGGTCAGAATTTTGAGAGCAGTTCTAGGATTTATTATTCATTGGAAACTCTTTTGGAAAGTTGATTTGTGGAGCTTATAAGTTAGTGAATCATCATGAATAAGAAAATATTGATTTGGAACTTATATACTTATTAAAAAATTTCTTGGAAATTGGATGTGTGGGCTAAATATTCCCTTGTGCATCAGATTTTGATAAAGTTTTCTAGGCATCATTTTGGTTATTAAATTGGATTTAGAATTAGTTCTGTTGGTAATTTTCTAATCTCAGTAGGTCAGAGGATTGTTTGGCCCCATAAGATTACCATTATCAGCTTATTAGTACAGCTTATTTGCTTGTGTTATTGAGTGGTTCAAACAAGTTTCTGTTTTCATTATAACGATTGCAATTGTTATTTAGAGTTAGCAATCTGAGATTGGTGGCTCATATAAGTTCATTGGTGCTTTTAATTGTTGTTCTCATTTTACTTTTGCTTTTAACTTATTCTCTTGCTGAACTTATTCTGTTACTGTGCTTATTCTCTTTGAATTTAGGTACTTTTAGGTTATTAGTATATCATTTTAGAATGTCATGGTCCAAGAAAATCTATCATTGATAATTAGTGTATATTGTACATTATAAATACTTAATAGATTGATCATGCATTTGTATTTAATAATAAATGTTGCAACGTTGTGGATAGGTCAAATATCTTCAAGGGGACGCAATGTAACTAATTCTGAAACGCTATGTTACAATAAATATCAGCAAAAAGATTTTGGTTATCAAGAAAATGAGTCAGGGTTGCATATGCCTCCGTCTAAAAGAAGTGTAACAGGTAATCATCCTTTCATTGTGAAACACAAGATTAATTCTTAATATATTGTTAATGCACATTAATTTATAAAAAAAATTATAGATTCATAATACTTATAAATCTTGATTTTTAGGAGGGAATTCAATACCAAAAAACCGTTCAGGCATTCATACTCCGTCGTTTGAAAGTGGTTCAACAGGTTTGATTGTTTATTTATTCTTGGATATACATTGTGTTTATTATTAATTTGTTAAATTTAATTATACAGGCATTAAATCACAGATCAAAAAAGGATATGGAATGCAAAGTTCCTCGATTGGTAATTTCCCACAACGTTGGTTGTTTTTTATTTTTGAATATGAATTAAAGTTTTAATAGATTTGTAATTTTAAATATTTTTTAAAATATTCAGGTCAAAAGATGAGTGAACTAAGAATGACTCATATTAAAGATGTGAACCCTATGATCAATAACATGGCAATTAAAGGAAGATGTATCTCTATTTGGCATTCACACAAACTTAACGAAGAACATGACCCATATAGCTTGGATTGTGTTTTTCAAGATGTTGAGGTATGTATAAGTATATTTAGTTGTATAATTATAACAATTAATTTTTAAAATATATATATAACGTCTAATTGTTTGAATAACATCAACAGGACGAGAGAATCCAAATTTACATAAAAAAAGGAGTTCATGTTTAAATTTGAACCACTTATTCAACAAGGGCAATGCTATATGATTTCTAACTTTGGTGTGGCAGAAAATGGTGGAAGATTGCCTTTGTTACCTAATAGGTGGAAAATCTCCTTTTTTAAAGGAACAAATGTCACAAGAATTGATCAAATTGATGACAACTTTGTTGGATTCATTAATGAACCATTCTCAAGAATATTGGACCCCAACAATGAATACCATGAACATGATTGTGTTGGTATGCATTTTATGCGTACATAGAAAACTAAATTTTATTAATTTCATTATTTATTTTAAAATACTAATACATATGTTGTTGGACAGATGTGATTGGAACGGTTGTGGCTGTTGGTAATATCGTGACCGTAAATAGCCATAGTGGTTCTAAAATTCGGCGAACTGTTGTCATTGAAGATGCTGAGTAAGAATAATTATTTTTAATTATATAAATATTTTTACTATTTTAGCAATATATGTAGATATAAAAATTAATTCATCCCATCTTTTGCAGATCCTATACACTTGATTGCACTTTTTTGGGATAACTGGGCACTCATGTGGAATGAATACGACAACAGACTTGAAGATATTGGTCATCTAGACATCCTTTTAATGCTAGGCAAGATTAAATATTGGGATAGTAAGTTTTTGAACATGTATTTTTTTTATTTTTTAATACATTGGAATTGAACTTATGCTTTTCCTTATTATTATATAATTATAAAATTACAATTTACAGATAAACCATCCGTACATAATGCGCTATTTTGAAGCAAGATATACATTAACAGGAAAATACCTCAATTATTGTCTTTTCGAGAAAGGTAATTTATCAAACATTAGCAAATATGACTATTAATATATAATTAATATCATAAGAAGATCAATAGAAAATAATTTTTATATGAAACAGGTATGAATCTCAAGAGGGATATGATGCGAGCGAATTCAGAATTCAGGTCCATTCACAAGACAGACATGTAGTAACACCCGCAGAGTTTATGCAAGGGTGTGTAAAGAGATTGGTAGGAATGATTCGTACTATTGAACCGGTAAGATTGCAATTCTATTTATGAAATTTGTATACATATTAACTCAATAATAATGTACAAATATATTATGAATATATAAAATAAATGTACAATATGCAGGAAACATGTTGTGTTGTATATGCAACAGTGCATAACATCCAATATCAGAATGGATGGGTTTATACAGGATGCAAAGAATGCAACACAAAAGTTACACCAATACCTGCAAAAGGTGGAATGAATTCTAGAAACAAGAATCAATTGTGGTTTTGCAAAAGACATGGAGAAACATATGATGTTTCATGCAGGTATGAAAATACATATTCATATAATTAGTTATAACATTTTTACAATTAAACATACAAAATAACAAACTAAAAGTATATCATTTTTTATGAAAAGGTTCAAAATCATTGTGCGCATTGTAGACGAAAGTGGAACAACACAGATTGTTATTTTTGACAACAATGTTCATAAGATGACTAAGTTGAATGCTTGGGAGATCATGCAAGAACAAGGCGTTGATACAGATGAATACTTCCCAGACGAGCTTAATGAGATTATTGGAAAACAATATCTATTCAAGATAAAATACACGAAATTTAACCACAACAATAACAGCCATATATATCGTACTGAAAAAGTGACTGACGATGTTGATACAGTCAACTACTTCAAAAATGGCTTCATAGATGAAGAGGTATTTTTAATTTAATTGTAAATTAACTTATCATCATGAAAGTAAATACATAAAATTATATTTGTCTATGCCCTTTTTAAACAAAGTTGTTTCTTAACAAAACCAAACAGGATAATGAAGAAGAGTTTGAAAATGATGACGAGTATTATGACAATTCTGGATGTGATTTTGAAAATAATGATGATGATTTAGAAAATGATGGAGATGAGTTTCAAAATAGCGATGATGAGTTGGCAAATGACAAAGGTAAGTTTCAAAATGAGGGAGATGAGTATGAAGATGACGACGGTGATTTGGATAAAACTCACGATGATTTTGAGGACATTCAGCACAATCATGAGAATGATGAAGATGAGTTAGCTAATAGAGAAAATTCGTTACAAGATGCTGATAATATGAATATAAAAGGATCAACCAATGTGGATCAGGTATCGCATTCTTCTTTATTTAATGTGTTTAACAAACATAAATTTACAAATTCAAATAAGTATTTATATTTTATGTTGGAATAATTGCAAAAACATCTAATTATAATGATGTATTATAATGTATTTATAAATAAATTATTTGTTTTCAAATCATTACAGAATAATGAAGGTGAGAGCAATATCGAAATCAGCAATGCAAGAATGAATATTATGGATTCCACATCAAATAATGGTAATGGTTGTACAAATAAAAAAAGATTCAGGGAAAAAGAGGATGTATCAACAGACGAAAGAATGGATGACCAGGATCCACAGCGAAAGAAGAAGTCAATTACGAAGGATTGTTGAGATAAATGATTACCTCATCAAGTTTAGATATTAATGGTTTATTTTCAATAAAACAATAACTTTTTTAATTTTAGGTTTTCCTTTCACTATTAATAAACTAAGATGTTATGGTTTTGGATTATTTTTATATTTTATTTGAACCATTTTACTATGAATAAATGTTTAAGTTATGCATTTTTTGTTTGTAATGTATACAATGAATGTCATAATTTTTTTGATAATTGAAACATTTCACATGAATATTATGTTATTTTACGATTTAAACTTTCATTGGTATATAGTTGGGAACCAAGTTATTGTCTTTGGTTGTTTTTTGAGAAAAAAATATACACAAATCTGGCCATTCAACAGTGAAAGGAATCAATATAACAACTTTTTAGTGTGTATTAGACATATGATTCAGGGAAAGGAGAAAAAAGCAGTTGATGACATATTCAGATATCATATGGCTACGTGTTAATTTTTGTATATAACAGGTTTGTCGTTTATGTGATTTTCATCTAAAGCTCACATGATTGCTTACATATTTAAATCATTAGAGTTATAAGTGAAGTTTAATCTCCCTTTTATATTCATCCAGGTTTTGTGTGGTTTTGCAACAATATCTACAACAGGTCCAAGAAAAGAAAAGACTAAAGGTGAAGATGAAAATAGATGTTCGGATGATGACGATGAGAGTAGTAACCAAACTTTAAGAACATCTGTAGCACATTATGAGCATTTCATAAATAAAATTTAAAAGAACCCTTCATAGAAGTTATTTTCTTAATACTTTTTATCTATTTTTTATTAATTAAAAACTAATAAAACTTAATTAAACTATTTAAACTAAATTAATTATAACAAATACTAAATTAAAAGTTAAAATTAAAAAAAAATTACAACTATATTAAAGTAATATAAACTTTATAAAAATATAAAATAACCTAAATACTAATTAATAAGCTATTTTTATAATTTAAAACTAATTATTATTAAATACCTAATTTAACTACTTTTAATTATAATAAATACTAAATTATTTTCTAAAAATCTGAAAATTTTTATACAACTAATAAATGTTGACAGAAACTTACAAAAAATTTAATATGGTACAAAAGCTTATGAATAAGCTGTTAAATAAGCTAATTTTGTGGAATAAGCTATAAGGAACCAAAACCTATATAAATATGTATAGGAAACCCCTTCCAACGGAACTTGTGCCCCAGAGCAGTTGGAAGGGGTGTGGGCAATTAAGCATGCTATCTATCCTGAGGTCCTGAGTTCGAATCCCACACCCAACATTTTTGCAAAATTATTTTTTTTTCAATTTTTATTTTACACAACTACTAAACAGCTTAAAATAAGCAACTTTTAAAAAAACAACTTTTTACAAAACTTACAAATAAGCTCAGAATAAGGTCATTATCCCAACAGTTGAGGTTATTTCAACTAAAATTGAATTTTTAAAAGCAATAAGCTATAAACAGATTACAAAATGGTAAATAAGCTATAAATTAATGATATAAATGTAAAGTAAGCTAAGATAACTAACTTAGCACAACAAATAAGCTCAGAATAGCTTATTATCTTAACAGTTGGCTTTTTGAAGGCCAATATTGAATTTAAAAGCTAAATAACCTATATTAAGCTACAAAGTACAAACCTAAGGATTAATTAAGCTAACAAAGACTCAAGGACTACGAAAATAAGCTGGAATGACCAGGTGTAGCACTGATAAGCTCAAAATGAGGTTATAAACATATCCAATTCCTACCTTGACCCTACTCAAGCCTGCAGTCACATTCAACGGCTATTTAAGCTTATTAAATAATCTCAAAAGCACAAAAGAAGGATTTAGTGGTCAAGCTGAGCTTGTGGGCTTTCCAAAAAGCCAAAGCTCACCTTGTGGGACCCACAGGTGAGCTTATGAAGGTCTTTTGAAAAAGCCACAAGTACACTGATTACTCAGTGTGTGTAGTCATTTGTACAAGACAAAAGCCACTAGCAGGCTTATCAAATAAGCTAGAAAATAAAATATGAGCTTTGAAACTTTGAAATGGACACCTAAACTTCCTAAAAAACTAAATTGCTTAAGTTTTTGTCCACAGGTAAGCTTTTAATGAGCTTTTAAAAAGACTCACATACACTGATTGCTGAGTGTAGGCAGTAATTTTGAACAACAATTTTAATCATGAAAAGCAATCCAAATAAGCAATTAAGAGCAAAATAATCATACAAGTTTCAAGCTAGCCACAATGGCTTCACAAAAGCACAAGAATTACACACTTATACTGTTTAAATAAGCTTGTGCAAGCTTATAAATATAGCATGTTAAGGCTGTGTACAGGGCAGTTTTGTGAAAAAGATACTAACAAAAACCAATTAGATAAGCAGTTTAATTAAGCTAATAAAAATTAATATAAATAGTATAGTTAAGATGAGCAACAAAATAATTAAACCGTACAAGCTTATAACCTAAAACTTAATATTAAGCTCACAATTAATTGAACTTTTAATTAAAAAATCTGTTTACAAAGAAATTTTATACCAAACGTGTATGAATATTTCATCCAAAAAGTTCCAAAAATAAAAAATTTATAAAAAGTTTAAAAATAAAAACATTAACAATATACTGATAAAAAAAAACGTATATGTATAAAAAATATAAATTTGGTATATATCTTTGGTATATATCTATAGTTATCATAATGAAATTTTTAAAGTTTAACCCAAAAATATAAGATAAAATTGGTAAATATCTGTTGCTATCTTAAAGATTTTGTTAAACTTTAACCTAATTTTACTCTATATATAGATCGTTATTTATTGAACTCCACAAGAAAGTATAACACGATCAAAAATTGCCAGCAACATGCAGCCTCAAAGAAACTCCAATACGAATTCAAAAGCGAAGGAAGCCACTGAATACGGGAAAAAGAAAGAAGGAATGAAAAACACTAGCATGAACTCAGGTTAATCAATTTAAAATTTGTGAATTTAATTGATTTATCTTTAAATCTGATATATTAGTATTGTGTATGTGTTGATGCTTTATTAGCAGCCGAGAAACAACTGAAGAAACAAAGTAAACTGGATTTACAAGGTACAACAGCCATTAATAATTAATTATTCTTTGGTGTATAAAATTATAACCTAACTCAAACCATTTATTTTTTAATTATGTTACAAAAGAAAAACATACAGAAAACAATTTAACTATGTTGGAACAAAAAGGTACATGTGAATACTTAGTATGTTATTTGTACATACACAACTTAGACATGTGTGTTTTTTTTATGATCAGCGCCAGTTTTTGTTGTTTAGTTTTCAAAAAACACAACATCAGATGGTTGTTATGTGTAGTGTTCTCTGTTGTAGGTGAGTTATTTGTTACAATGTTACCATGTTACCATGAAAAAAAATTTCTATGGTTGTCTTAGTTTACTTGATCTATGCATATATCGTTTACTATAAGAAACTTCTCATGTGTACTCCTTTGAAACATCACTTTTCATGTTTTGAAATTAAACTTAAAATTGAGTTTTATGGCTTCTGTTTACCAAGTATTTTTGTAGTACATAAGAAATATATATGTATGTAGATTAATTTTCATAATTAAACCATGAATTTTTCAATCTTTTTTTACAGGACAAGCATCACATGATACGTCTCTGTGTGCAATAAAAGATGCTAATAATAAAGATATACCAATAATTTTTTTATCCGATGATGAACAGGTACAATAACATGGTTTTTAAATACTATAAATCATTTGAAAAAAAAGTATGTGTTAAAAAGTTTTACATAATTTTGGTGTAAACAGGTTACTCACAAACGACGTAGATTGGTAAAGAAAGGGAGCAGACAACCAAAAGAAAATGACACAGTGGTATGATTTTAATAACATTAATCCCATTATTTGTTACACAACTGTATACATTACAATTAATAACATTACAATGTAAACAGGTTACTCAGAAATGTCGTAGATTGCCAAATAAAGGGAATGTCATTGAAATTAGTTCATCAGACGATGAAAAAGCAAGCCAAACTTCTCTTAATGAAAAGCAACCAAAGAATATTAATCATAATGATACGGTGGTATGAATTTAATATCATTAGTCCAATTATTTGTTACACAAGTAAATACATTACTCTTATTTCCGTACATTCATTAAATTACATAAATTATGTTTTGATGAGATGTATTTATTTTTATAAACTTTTGCATGGAAGATATCTGATGAAGATGCACCAATATCTTTTAAACGTGGCAAAAAAACAGACGAATGTGTTTCATCAAATAAACAAGAATATATGCTCTTTGACGAGGATACAGATGATGAGGAATTTAGAAAAAATGCAAGTCCTAAAGATGGGGTTTGGGTAAATGTGAATGATCTTGATGAACCTTTTTATGATCTAAAGGAGTATAAGCCCAAATATATTATTCCAGATGATGACATTATTGAAGACTCTTCAACAGGTTTTTCTTTTTTTTTTTTAATTAAATTATTTGTTAATGTATGATAATTTTTTTGTATAATTACTTATTCAATAGTTATAAATTATTAAATGTACTAATAGATGTTTTAAAAATACAAAGTGATTACAAATATACTGTGGTTGATGAAGAACATGATCGAGAAGAGTTGGACAAACATAATCTAATTGAGGAAGACATGTTTCATGAGATGGTTGATATTGATGGAAAAGTAAATGGGAAAAAAAATGCACTAATTATATTGAAGACGAGAGTTGGGAAGTTGATTCGGATGCATATAGCATAAGGTCAGTGAGCTCTGGCGATGATATATCTGATTTCATCAATGATAACACAACAGATTATGAAACAACAGACGGTGATGATAGTGATGAAGAATTTTGATGCAGCATTCTAATTTCATTCAAGATTTACAATAATAAGTTTTAAACATTATCATTTATTTGTGTTTTAAAGATGTTACCCTCATATGATTGTTTTTATTTTCATTGACAAATAGTATTATTAATTATTTTGGCTCCATTACATTCAGTGCATATGTAACTACTCTTTGAACAAGCTTTACATCCGCCACCATTTTAAATGATATTCAGAATTTCAGATGTGTGTACAAATAGTTGTAAATTAGCTAAATAAAATAAGTAAAAATTAATCATACAAGCAATTACCCAGGAGGTAAGTAGAAATAATGACTACTGGTATTGTAAAGGTCAGATGACCAACTAAAATGATGTTCCAACGAATTACTAATAATGGCAGTCATAAAAACTTGTGACATATCTATGTTTCTATTGATGAGGGGATTACACAGATGAAACATGCAATTTGCAAATGTTTTTTCAATAAACAAATTAACTTTAAATATTAATTTTGTATTTGCAATTGATTTACTTACTACCAAACTAATCAAAAATGTTAGCCAAAACAATTTCCAATAAGCAATCAATTCTACAGTCTTTTGCAAACTTTCGACTAAATACTTATTTGAAACTATTTTGACTCTAATAAGCTCAAAATGAGGTTATAAGCATATCCAATTCCTACCTTGACCCTACTCAAGCCTGCAGTCACATTCAACGGATATTTAAGCTTATTAAATAAGCTCAAAAGGACAAAAGAAGGATTGAGTGGTCAAGCTGAGCTTGTGGGCTTTCCAAAAAGCCAAACCTCACCTTGTGGGACCCACAGGTGAGCTTATGAAGGGCTTTTGAAAAAGCGACAAGTACACTGATTACTCAGTGTGTGTAGTCATTTGTACAAGACAAAAGCCACTAGCAGGCTTATCAAATAAGCTACAAAATGAAATATGAGCTTTGAAACTTTGAAATGGACACCTAAGCTTCCTAAAAAACTAAATTGCTCAAGCTTTTGTCCACACATAAGCTTTTAATGAGCTTTTGAAAAGCCTCACCTACACTGATTGCTCAGTGTAGGCAGTAATTTTTAAAAACAATTTTAAGCAACATGTCAAATGTAAGAAATTATGTTGCTCACTTCCTAACTTTAAAGTACACATCAGCTCCCAAAACATGTGAGAAGGCTAACGAGATCAATGTACATGTATGTTCCTCCTAATCGATCTGCCGGGTGTATGACTGTCACATTGTCTAACTTTGAACTTAATTGCAATTGTACATGGTCTTCTGATTGCAAATACTTAATGGTAAGTATGGATGTTTTAACTTGGTTACAAATACTGAATGGTCAGTATGGGTATTTGACGACATGTCACTGAATGGTCAGTATGGTGAAGCATTCAACTTGGTCCTATTTAGAGTTCTATTGGCTCTATATCGTGTTATAAAAAAACAAGTGTTATCACAGCAAAACACATATAAAAGTGATCTAATATACTGTTACATTGAAACTCCTATCCTACATAAACTTAACTGAGACTTATACTCGGTTTGCAAATTGAATATGTTAACAAAGTCGGATGCTTCAGCTATGCACATGTACCCAACATCTGAGTTGAACCTTATTCTTCGGATTACACACATTCATACATTGAGTACAACTAATGCTCGTGATGGATTTTTTATGTTTCATAATCTGAGTTAAACATTATTCTTCGGATTGCAAACATTCATGCGTTGAGTACAACTAATGATCGATGTTACTATCATTGCATTGACTCAATTGTAGTGAAAATTTTAATTGACAAACTAAATTCAAAATAAAGAAGGACACGTTTTAACTTTTGTTTTTAAAACAATCTCTTCTGAATTTATAACTTTGTAAATAGATTATAACAATCATTCAAATAATATTTTACAATTAAATTATATTAAAGTTTTATAAACATATTTAAGAAAAGATTGTTATCCAGAAATAAAAAAGCTAATCTATTCCATATTCAATATATATCTTGAGATAAAATATACATACAAATATATAAAAAACAATTAAACGATATTCACAAATACATTTACATCTGCTAACACATCAAATTCTCCAAATACAAAAATGGCGACACACAATACTTACTCTGAATTACAAGTTCTTTTTCCTCGAGTTGATGATCAAATACGTTCACATACAGGTATACAACAAACAAACCATACAGCAAATCATCCAAAACCAAGAGGACGACCTGCCAAGTTGAAAAACCAAATAGGTACTCAATTATACTAAACAACAATATGTTTACTCATCTTACAATTTTATTATAATTATTTAGTTCTATATCTTTGAATATGTCACAGTTGACAGCAATGATCTAATGAAACGGCTGCCAGGAAGACGTGCATCTTCATGTAAGATACACATTAAACATGTGTTTACACTTAATTTAACCATATTCTATAAAAACTTTAATAAGGTTTTTTTTTAAATATATATCATTGTTATTTTAATTAGTACAAGTATATGGTTAAATCTCTGACAGTTGACATTAATGATATACGGATTCGTCGGCCGGGGAAAGAACCAAGCAAAAACACATCAACGTTTGGAACTTCAAGTAAGATACGCATTGTACATTTGTTCCAAACTTATTTTATATATCTACTAATGTACAAAAAAAATTCAGTTATGAACAACGATCTACTTCCCAAGCATCCAGGAAGACCGCCTAAAAAAAACAACCTAAAAAAACAACAACCGGTTAGTAGTATTCAATTTACATGAAATATCAAACAAGCCGACGTATTTTGTATATCGAAAATAATTAAAACAATTATATGAAAAAAACTAATCCAACAAGGTAATAACGATATTGAAACTAACATCTACAAATAGTTATTTTGTAACTTATTGTAAGTTACAATTTCATAAATATATGTTTTTTGTTTCAGCCACAGCGGAAACAACAACTAATGTTGAATGCGACATATCTTTTAGACAGTCAAGTAAACGGAAGTCGGAAAGGCTTAAAGATATAACAAGAAATGTTAGGAAAAAATATTTATTCAAACAACCTGGTAGTGATACAAGTATAAATGATGCCAATGTCACACATCAACAATCATTTGTTGGTATATCAAACGGTAAAAACAATACACTTTTATTTCTAAAACACAATCAGGTGTTGTAATATGTTAACTAATGATTGTGTATGTTCTCTTATTTGGTATATTCACAGATTATATCGACCATGGAAATGCTGTTATTGAATGTGAATCGTGCCATGCATTGTTATGGAATCAAGAAAGCATGATAGGTAATACACATTCAACAACGGAAAAATATTCCCTTTGTTGTAGTAGAGGCAAAATTAAATTACCAGATGAGGTGGAGCAGCCACCAAAACTGTTGATGGACCTTATTAACGGAGAACACCCAAAAAGCAGTATGTTCATTGACAATATCAGACGCTATAATTCAATGTTTGCTTTCACATCTATTGGTGCAAAACAAGACATGTCAGTAACCGACGGACGGGGACCGTATTGTTACCGTATTCAGGGCCAAAATTACCACAGAATGGGTACATTGCTGCCAGAAAAAGGAAAAAAACCAAAGTTCGCACAACAATACATTTATGATAAGAGAACGAGATACAACACCGGATTGACAATGTCAGGTAACACATTCTTACAAAAAACATATTGTTGTTACAAACCATTGTTGGTCATATTACTGAATTTTTAAAAATTGTTTCAATGAATGAAAATTTAACTCAAATTAACTTATTCTGAATTTTAAATACAGCGACGAATCGTCAACAACAAAAAACAATGTCATTGACCACGAGCTAACGGTTGATTTACGTGACATGCTCGATGAAATCAATCCGTTAGTGGCCCAATTCAGAATGGCTGGCGAAATTTTTGTCAACGAAAGCCAACAAAATAAATATAAGCTAAGACTTATCGGTACAAGGGAACGTGACGGAAGAGATTATAATCTCCCAACAGCAAACGAAGTCGCGGCTCTAATTGTAGGAGACTTTGATTCATAAACTAATCAGAGAGACATAATACTACACTGTAAAGAAGGAGGACTGAAGAGAATCAGTGACCTTCACCCATCGTATCTCGCACTCCAGTACCCACTGTTGTTCCCTTATGCAGAGGATGGTTATCGGATAGACATATATCACTTTGGCGTAACCGAAAAAATGGAAACAGACAAGAGAACACGAGTAACGATGAGAGAGTATTTTGCATACCGGTTGCAAGAAAGACCAAATATTTTCTCAATGGTTCTAAATGCGCGGAGACTATGTCAACAGTTTATTGTAGATGCATACACCATGGTCGAATCTGAGAGGATGCGCTACATTAAAAACCAAAATAAAGACCTAAGATCCGAAACTTACTCAAGATTAGCTAAATTAGCAGAAGATGAAAACTCAGGAGTCAAGCTACGAGGGAAAAAGGTAGTGTTGCCATCTTCGTTTACAGGAAGTCCGAGGTATATGATGCAAAATTATTTAGATGCAATGACCATTTGTAAGGCTTACGGATACCCGGATTTATTCATAACATTCACTTGCAACCCGAATTGGCCGGAAATTCAACGTTTTATTGCTGAAAGGGGATTGAATTCAGACGACAGGCCAGACGCAATTACAAGAGTTTTCAAACAAAAACTTGACAGCCTTATGAGGGAATTCAAAGATAAGCATTACTTTGGTGAACTAAAAGCAGGTAAATATATTTCAATGTAATATTACACACATAATTAGCATATCACTTTAATTAAACTATTTAATACAAATTACATTACGCTTTCCTTGCAGCGGTATACACTGTCGAATTCCAAAAGAGAGGGCTTCCTCACGCACACATTCTGCTATTTTTGGAAGAAAACTATAAAATAACACAACCGGCACAGATTGACAGAATTATCTCGGCAGAAATACGAGACAAAAATGAAGATCCAGACTTGTATAAAATCGTCACGGATCACATGATGCATGGTCCGTGCGGCCCACAAAACCCAAGTTGTCCATGCACGGTGAAGAACAAGTGTACAAAAAAATTCCCAAAAGAATTTAATGACAAAACTTTCATCGATGAGAGCGGGTACGCGATTTACAAAAGAAGAAATGACGGGAACACTATAAAGAAAAACGGAACTGAATTGCACAACGGATATGTTGTACCATACAATCCAGGATTGCTACGACGGTTCCAATCACATATTAACGTTGAGTGGTGCAACCAAGTCGGATCAATAAAGTATTTGTTCAAGTACATTAACAAGGGACCAGACAGATCTACAGTAGGTTTGGAAGAGAAAGACGTTGACGAAATAAAAGAATATTACTATTGTAGGTATCTTTCGGCATGTGAGGCGGCGTGGAGAATCTATGGATTCGATATACACTACAGGTTCCCACCCGTAGAAAGACTACCATTCCACTTAGAAGGAGAACAATCAGTAATTTTTTAGGCCACCGAAAGCATTGATTTTGCGTTGGAAAAAGCATCGGTTAACGAAACAAAGTTCGTTGCATGGATGGAATACAACAAGAAAAACACTGACGCACGACACCTACTTTACCACGAGTTTCCAAAGTACTATGTATGGAAGCAAGAAGAAAGAATATGGGTGAAAAGACAAAAAGGCACAGCTCTTGGTCGTGTACATCATGTCCCCCCTTCGTATGGAGAATACTTTTATTTACGGATACTACTCAACAAGGTTAAGGGAGCTAAAGATTGGAGTGATTTCAAAGAATTTGAGAATGTCATTTACCCAACATACAAAGACGCCTGTCAAGCACGTGGTCTTTTAGAAGATGATAAGGAATACATAGACGGTCTGATGGAAGCCAGCTACTGTGGTTCAGGAAATTACCTACGTAGATTTTATGTCATGCTACTTATGACAGATAGCATGTCAAGACCAGAGGTTGTTTACGAAAAAACCTGGGAAGTGTTGGCCGCGGATGTTGAGAGTATTGAACGGAAGAAAAGAAATGATCCAGGTATTAAATTCATTTAATTATCGGCCACATTAACACTATATAAATTCATGTGTACGAATTGTATAAATTAAAAAAAAAATAATAATAAAAAAAAAAAAAAAAAAAAAAACTTCAATAAATTACGAAAATAACAATCAACATGAATCCAAAGGGTAGACGGTTAAACAAAATCTGAATATCATCAACTGCAACCTAACAAATATTTAACCTTTTTTTATCAAATTTGATTCTTACAGACGAGGAGAGAAAGAATATTTGCCTAACATATATCGAGCACATGCTCCTCTGTAACAACAAAAGCTTGAAACAAATCCCAAACATGCCGTTCCCTCATGAAATGATGACAATGGGTGATTTCAAAAGATTGGTGTATGATGAGTTGAAATACAACAGAGATGCGTTACGAGAACAGCATGAAAACCTGTACAAATCGCTGACAAACGAACAAAAAAACATACATAAAACTGTAATGGAAGCTGTTCAACGTGATGAAGGAGGAATGTTCTTTGTTTATGGCTATGGAGGAACAGGTAAGACATACCTTTACAAAACCCTATCTGCAGCATTAAGATCAACAGGTGAAATAGTCTTAAACGTTGCTTCAAGTGGTATCGCATCACTTTTGTTAGAAGGCGGAAGAACGGCCCATTCAAGGTTTGATATTCCGATAAACGTAGTGGACGATTCAATGTGTCATATTCCAGGGGATAGTGACTTGGCTGATTTAATCCAAATATGTAAACTGATAATCTGGGATGAGGCTCCGATGACACATAGACACTGTTACGAAGCGTTTGACAGAACATTGAGAGACATTTGCAGGACGGACACACTTGAACCCTCAAAACAGGTTTTCGGAGGTAAAGTCGTTTTATTTGGTGGAGATTTTCGACAAATACTGCCGGTCATTACAAATGGATCAAGGCATGATGTCATACATGCATCAATAAACTCTTCATATTTGTGGCAACATTGCAAAGTCATGCGCTTGACTATTAACATGCGACTACAAAAGGGATCAAACGATTCAGAAAGAAAAGATATCCAAGATTTTGCAGATTGGATATTGGATATTGGCAATGGAAAAACTGAAGGAAAAAATGATGGAGAATCAACGGTGGAATTCCCAGATGATATGCTTATCCCAGATTCAGATGATCATATAGGTACAATAATTGAAGAAATATACCCAGATCTGAAAGACAACCTTTATAATCGCACATTCTTCCAAGATAAATCAATTCTTGCGCCAACTCATGAGCTTGTGGACATGATTAACGATCGCATGCTGCAACTTCTAGAAGGAGAGGAAAAGACGTACGATAGTTCAGACTCGGTAGGTGTTATTGATATGGACAATGATTTTAATGAGGCACTGTACACTGACGATTTCCTTAATAGCATAAAAATCCCTGGTCTCCCGCAACATACTCTAAAATTAAAAATAGGCGCTCCAATAATGTGCATGAGAAACATAGACCAGAGAGGAGGATTATGCAACGGTACAAGGTTGCAAGTAATAAGGATGGGTGTGAATATAATCGAAGCAAGGATTATTTCAGGCGGTAATGTTGGAATGCTTTGCGCAATACCAAGAATGGTTTTAAGCCCTACTGATAATAAGATGCCATTTAAATTTAACCGTAGGCAATTCCCAATGTCATTGTGTTTTGCAATGACTATCAACAAAAGCCAAGGACAAACTCTAACACAAGTGGGATTGTTTCTTCAAAGACCAGTATTCTCTCATGGGCAACTCTACGTAGCAGTATCAAGAGTTATAAGTAAAAAAGGATTAAAGATTTTATGTTGTGATGAAGAAGGAAATTACGCCAAGTCAACAACAAATGTGGTCTATAAAGAAGCTTTATTTAGAATTTAATGTAAAAAAAAATAGTATACAACAGTTCATTCATTAATAGTTTTTTTAATTAACAATTTTCATATATTTATTCCCCTATATTTCGTTGGTTTGTAATTACTTGCTGTTATTACTGGCGGATGACGTCTTATTAGCGACTGTTATTGGTTGTTATTCAACCGCAATTCAACAGCCAAATTGCATATTTCAGCAACCATTGGTTGTTATTAGGGGATGTTTGGATGGCTCTTTATTAGGGGTTGTTATTCGCTATTATTAGGGGCGGATGCCAAATTATTAGGACTATTATTGGCCGTTATTTAGCAGCCATTTGGCTGTTACTTCCCAAGTTTCACTTGAAAAATAAAATACAGTCAAACAAAAGGCCAAACATGCACCAAACTAAGAAGCAATTATATTAGATGGTAATTTTGACCGCTTGCACAAAGGCCTAAGCAAGTACACTTCACTAAGAACCACAACGCGATAACACACCCGTGCATTCTGTTCCTCTAAATTGTAACTGTGTAAACTATTTTAGATACTACTGCTTCACATTATGTTTTTTACATTGTACAAACAGTATATACATTGCTAAAATTTTTAAAACTAAACTTAGTACCAATGCTCCTACTGCAGAAACCAAACACCCCTTACGACAGATTCTGTAGTAGAACTAAAATTAGTACCAAATACAAGTTATGTGGAACTAAACTCGGTACCTAATACAATGAAATAATAAAAATGAAAAACACTTACATTAGTTGATCCTAATTAACAATTTCCAGCATCCATTTAACACTACTACATACATCATTTTTTACAATACACAAACAGTTTAAAGACGTCATCGTCAAACCAAAATATTTAAAACATTAGTTATACAAACGCAAAATAACTAACCAACTTGTCAGACATTACTAGATAATTTCAAAGTCAGCATCTTCTTCAACTTAACAAAGATGAAATACAGGATAATGAGTATCCTCATCAGTAGCCGCTTCCAAATCTTCAATTACATGCATAAACTTAAACCTTATCAATTTGTCATATACAAATCCAACTTGCTCACCAAACTGCCTCCATGGTCCTAAAACATTAATATGATTGATCCTTGAAGGATTTTCAGCATGAAATACCATCTCCATTGTCATTAAGTACTCAATATGGTCATGCTTCATAAGAACCTTAGTAAATGTGTGGAATTCACGATTCTTAAGGAACTTTTCCGGGATGGCCTTCATTTATATATAATAAACAAATAAATATACGTCTCACAGTTTTAAAAACAAATCAATCAAACAATTACACTTAAATACTTACAAGTATTTCCCTTACGTAGATGGCTGAAAAATACTTATAGAATGAATTTACTTCAAAGAAGTGGTCCCGGTGAAAACGCCACTGGCATACATGTTTCATTCGATCATCATCTTCAAAAAAAACAAAATACAAATGGTTTAATGTAAAAAACTACTTCACATATTATTTCAAATATTAATTAACAATTAACATATGTATTCACAAACTAATAATTATACAAACCTCTTTCATCCGGCTACAATGGAGGCTGAATCCTTAACAACCGTGTCGCTCCTTTGAAATGTGCATCAGTAGTTAAATGTCCATTAACTGAAAAACCTGTTAACAATATTTTGTTTGCACGTTTTCTTGTGAAAATCACAATCATTCCAAGTTTCAATTCCAAATTCTCTTCGACACCAATCCAATCTTCCATATCAATTTCATACATACGTGGTCCATTTCCTCCTCCAACAAGAACACTTCTAACATTGACAACAAAATTAATTCCATTGCCCTTAACAGTTATTTCTCCCTCATTGCCTAACCCTTCCAGAAATTCAAGTGGTAATCTCTGTCGTTTATATATACCACATAAATTATAATCATTTACCCAAAAAATATACCATTTAATAAATAAATCACAATCTAAAAAACAAAAAATTAATCTAAAATATACAATTACCTGGCGAACATCTAAGTAAGGAGTTACAATAGACATAAACCTTGGAAAACGACCAGCAATCATATTGTATCCAGCAAATTCAGTTCCATCCCAATTGTATCCAGTGACAATGTAAGAGTCCTCCCCTTCTTCCACAAAATGCAATAGTTGAACATCTTCATTAACATTTACCAACGCAAACGCCCTCCATCTTGGACCAGTTACTATCATCGACCCATTCCTTTTAGTTACAACTCTAACTCTGAATCTAACACCACCTACAGTTGTAACATACATATCCCTATTACCATTAAAACCCTCATCAGCATACACCCATGGTAGTTCCTGCGACAATTCCATTAAAGTCTTAATAAGTAATTATATATGAAATTTATTATATATATGAAATTGTATCCAACAAAATACCTGAGAATCGGGATACGTGTCTCTGTTTAGCCTTACTACAAATTCACCAACCATATTTCTACACAGAAATATATATTATATTAATAAAACAACAATTGATGTAACAAACACATTACAAAATGTTTTATCATTTTACTGTCAATTTTTTGGATTTTAATGAAAAGTAAACAAATTTGCAAAATACGTTACTACTTTAATAATGAAATGCGACAATTTCTAATAACTTAAATGCAACCTAGATCTAATAGTATGCAAAGTAACAGATCCAACAAAGCTAAATAAGAACACAGAAATTACTTTGAATTGAATTTTGACTTTCTACCTATAACCTACTGAATTTTATACTACAGCTTATCTATATATGCCTAAGATGACCTATTACTGCAGCAATAAGAACTATAAAGTACCAATACTACAGTGAACTATTCTAATCCAAACATCCCAGATGGTGTTCTAATGTTTGGGCCATCATTTTCGAATTCTAACGATTTGTAAGAGCAGCAAACAAAAGTGAAGGACCCATTAAAACTTATAAAAACTTTAAAAAATTAAATGGATGACTATATTTAAAATTTAAAAGTGAATCTAAAATCACATGCCCACTCCTCCCCCACCTCACGTACCAATTTTAAAAACTTAATCATCCACCATAAAACAACCATTCAATTAGACTTAAACAAATAATTTGCAAACAAAAAATAACATGGTTATTAAGCTCTAAAATGAGATCGACACAAAAATGATACTACAAACTAATTTCATACCCAAACAACAAGAAAATAAAAAAAATCACCATCAAAATAAACTGTTATTAGCAGTTATATTGGTGCAGAGCTGCACTCTAACAGATTAACTACCACACTTGAATGAAACTAACAATAAATAACAAAACTCAAACTAAAGCTATAAAACAACAATCTCAAAGTATGAAAATATACAAGACCAAACAAGATAACCTGAAAATAATAACATGTACTATCGTATAACCTACACACTTACGCCAACAAAGAAAATAATTTGATATACGGCATCAAAAATAATATACGATTCTAACATGATAAGTTAATCATAACAAATTTCTAATGCCAAAATTCAAAACTGACTAAATTACAACGAAAAAACAAAACTACATTACATATATTCTAGAATACAAAAAACAAACACAAACATCACAACAACCCACATATAACATAACTAAACTAAACATCAATACTTGAATACCAAAATAATCATATACCATAAACAAACCCACAATCAAGCATAAAACATAACACCATCAGTTCCTAATCCTATATAACAACAAAAAAATAACAACAACAATATAAATCACAACAACCATAATATAACTCAATACACAACGAAAAAAATAATAATAAAAAAATACTAAAAACATTCAACTACACAATCGATACAAAAACCAAACGAAACCATAACAAAAAATCATCAAAAAACCATCCAAAATAATAATCATAAACTCACATACGACAAATCGACACAAACCATAAAAAAAAAAAAAAAAAAAAAAAAAAAAAAAAAAAATTGAAAAGAACAAGGAGATCGAACAACTACAATATAACCACGCAAACGGGGATGATTCTTTTTCTTCATAAACAAAAATACAAAAAAACACCACCACCTGCTCCCTATTCATGAGTTTTCATTGTATAAAAGAATATATACAAACTACCACACAAATCATTCAAATATTAAAGATACTTAATTGCATGTATAATAAAATAAAACCACAACATAATGGTTACCAAATCTGTTACATAAAACCTATACGAAAAAAAAAAAAAAAAAAAAAAAAAAAAAAAATTGATGATCGATTACCAGATCTATGGAAGAGAGGATAAGGTTGTTGATATGTGTGTTAAAATGTAGTGATTGTGAGTGTTAATATGTGGTGATTGTGTGTGAGAAGAGATAAAAGAGGTGTAATGCCCAATTAAACTATATTAAATTTTGGTCTGAATATGAATCATTGCATTGTAACAAAATGATGGCTCAATTTATTTTGCATGCATCCAGAACGTAACACAATTCATTAACCAACAATATACTTAAAAACAAAAAAAAAATAAAAAAAAATAAATAAAATTATATTATAACTTTCAAAAGTCCTATAGTACACAAACCAAAAAAAAAATTAATGCTTCAAATTGCACTAAACGTCATTTAAAATTAAATACAATCGTTTCCTAGGTTGATAAAACACAAAAAACATTCAAATATGACTTTAAAAAAAATCAATTACTATAAATTAACAAAATTCAAATTTTTAATAAAAACATATCATTAAGTATTATATCATTTAAAAAACATAACTCAATTACAAAAAAAAAAAAAAAAATTAATTTTAACAAATACTAAAAATCTATAATTTACAAGTCATGACCGACAATGCTAAACATTCATCCGTTAATCAATTAACATTTGAATGTGTACTCTCGACAATATGAATGAAATAAAAGTAATTGCTACAAGTAGTATGGTTTCATAATCAAAACAAGATTGGTATGTGTACATGGATCATGGTTCATATTTAACATTCATCAGACCAACATAAAATTTATCAAGTAAAAATTTGTATATGCGGTCTAAAAAATAACATTTGCAAAATTTCTTATTTTGAATATTGTGCTTATTAACATTTAATTGATACTTTAAATTCAACAATTATGAGCCCTTTAGTTGAAGATTTTATAATAAAAATACATCAAGAATGTTTGGATGAAGCTACACAATAACAATACCATTAATAAATTATATTTAACATTAATCAACTATAGTTAACAAAAACAACTCTATTTAACAATCATTATTTATTACAATTAATATACCACCATCTATTATTAAAAATCAAATATTTATAAGTCATGCCCGCCCATCGGGCGGGCTTCGAAATCTAGTATATATATATATATATATATATATATATATATATATATATATATATATATATATATATATATATATATATATTGATTTTTTTTTGCATACACTTTTACTCTACTCTACCATCCAAAATAATACATCAAAGGGAGCTCGTTTCCTCCATACACTTGAGCTTTTACATACTTTACAATCAACTATTCTAATGACTCGATTCACAATAATCAAAACACTTGGAGTACTTTTAAATATTAACGCACATATGGGGGTAATAATTGACGTCATCCCCATTACTCCATTACAATAGTACTTTGCCCATGAGTCCCAATCGTCCCAAAACAATATGTACAAGATATGACTCGACATAGCAACCATGTAATCAATTAGACAACTAACTAAGGGTTTAAACAAATAACAATAATGTACTAAAGATGAGTGCATACACGGAAGGCTAAGGCGATTTGGTTGCACATTTGGGTGGATTGTAAAGAAATTCTTCCTTTAAGTAAGATGCTTAAAGTTAGAAACGAAAAAGATAGGCTCGGAGGGGTGTACTAGGGGTTTCGTGTACAAAAAATGAGTACAACGCAAAGGTGTGGGAGAATTACTTGACCTATGAAGTCAATGTAATCATATTACAGGTGTAAAGCAAGGGTTATCCTAATGCCTCTTATCATGTAGTAAATCCTAACTACACGAATGTAGTCTCACTAGCGGTCTTGGGATGCATCGCTATCACAAGTTCTAGAATCTAAATACTACCGGTACACTCACAAGCATTAAGAATGAATGCCTTTTCCTAAAGATCTAAAGGCGAACCTCACATTTTTGGTGTGGAAATTTTTGAGTGGTATGGTTTTGGTGCTAGTCATACAATTCCTATCCATGAGACGCTTATTAAGACTAAAGTTTCACTCCTATATGTTGCAAAAAATTTTAAATTTGGTGCTAAAATTGCCCTAACAAGTATTCCTCTCAGTTTTATTACACATTCACTATCTAACAAAACAAAAATCAAGTGGAGTTATAGTTTCTAATATACCCTCCCTACACTTAAACCAAACATTGTCCCCAATGTTCTAGATAAAAGATGTAAAAGTAAAAATAAATAAGAATGAAAGAAACTAATACTCCCCTGATTCGTTCGGTGTGAATAATGTGACAACATAGTTAAATCTTCCTCCAAGAAAATGAACGTTGAAAGCTTCCCTCCAAAAATGTAATCATCTTCTTGTCCTGTAATCAACAAACACAAAAACTAAAGCATCAAACCGAACAAAGAAAAACCACAACTAGATGTAATTCCAGACTTAGAAATAAAAACAAAACAAAACAATAAAAGGATAGGATACTTATGGAATGAATTACAAATAGGAACTCATAAAACATATCCACAAGTATTGACACTCAAACAAGATAGAATATATGCTAATCATGAATTCTGAATTTTTCATGTTCGAATTTCGTTCTTTTTAACAAAATATAAACTTCCCTACACTTATCTTTATGTAAAATACCTTTATATGCAATTAAGACGAGGTTAAAAACAAAATAAAGCATTTTCACAAATTATTCAAAACATGAAAACTCAACAATTATGATTAAGCATATATGACACAAACAAACAAATAAATTAAAAACATCAAACAATTAAAAACATGGGTTGCCTCCCAAAAAGCGCTTTTTTTGTTCGAGTCATGAGCTTGACTCTACCCTTATTTAACAGAAAAAGGGGAGGTTTTCCCTACACTTAGGATTAAGTGCGGGTGGAAGTAGCGATACACACCCTTAGGGTGGAAATATGCCACGTAAGGTGAAGGGGATGAGTGAATGGCTTCCTTCATACTAAAACTACCCGGATAATATTGGTTGATGGGTGGGTCGGTTCCTCTTTTGTCTCCTAGATGTAAATCTAAGGATGGGAGGTTATGTAAAGATTGAGGTTCCGGTTCATTAACACTAGGAAATTCCCTAGAACTAGGAGTAAGGTTATCATTGCAAGTATTCAAGCCTATATCCTCTAGTGGTGCTTGGTCCAAGGGTTCTACCTCAATTGGGGTTCCTATAGTCTCTTCTACTTCTTCCGGGTAAGTCACGGGCGGTGTGTATGCCTCAAATGATGGTGGGACTTGTGGAGTACTTAGTGGGCTTGTGTTATTTTCCTCATCATCCTTCGTATCGAAATCACCTATATGTTCATCCTGTATTATGGTAGTGCCTAACCATGACATGCACTTAGGTGGCTCAACTCTACCTTCATGTGTGTTGTATGTTTTGGTGAAATCTATCCCGCTCATTGTAACACCCCCAAAATCATCACGTCAGCGGAAGACTTAAAAATGTCAGCGGAAGACTTTTTGGGTGTTACTTTGAGGATCTTTGTCACAATCATAGAAAACGACACAAAAGTGACGCTTTAAAGTTTAATTCATTCAAAATACCAAATATTCGAGACATCAAGATATTTCATAGTTTAAACAACAAGTTTATTTGAAATGTGTCAAAACGTTTATTTAAGCCCTTACCAGGTTACAAGCCCACTCCGTGCCTTCAAGTTCCTTCTTGTTTAGTTACCTGAGATAAACACATGCTAAAAGTGTCAACACAAAGGTTGGTGAGTTCATAGAGTTTATAGTTTCGAATATCGATTTCCAAAATCAAAGAGTTTGTGAGTCCAAAGTAGTTATAATAACAGTTGATTATCAAATTTAAGTGTGAGTAAATCCATAATGTTCATAGCTTAAATCGTTGATTTATCAAAATCAGAAAATGAGTGATTTTCTTATTAATTCAAAAATAGTCCGTTGGTTTGCCCTTCACCGGGTCAACACCAAAATAGTAGTTTGTTTGACCTAACCGGGTCAACACCAAAATAGTTTGTTCGTTTGCCAATTATTAATAGTTTTCCTGCTATATAGTGAGCACAATCTCATAGTTTAATAAAACAGTGGGCTACAGCATTGTACACCCCAAACATCAGTCGTTGTAATACTGTATCATGACTACAATACTACCATTCTATTGCTCTAAGCTCATGACACTCAACGATTAACAGGCATCAAAATTATCCATAATAATGATGTAAAACAGTGGCCCTCAAGATAGGTATTTACCAGTAACCTATGAAATCAAATAGCGTGCATTTGGTGGCTTTCCTCTAGCGACCAAATGGGGATTGTCAATCCCTAATAGATCTATTCACATTTATTTACGTTCACCCTGCAAGTGATTAAGGCGCATGATCGAGGGACTTTTGGTAATAGGTACTTAAGCAATAAAGATCAAATATAGCATATCGTTGAAAAATCACTTGTAATCATGTATGTCTATAGCAGGTATCTCCTTATGAGATATAAAAATGTGTAAACTAGTAAAGTTTATATGTAATATAGTCCTCTGTTTAATTAATGAATACTTGTAAAAGTAAAAACAGTAGTTAAGCATGTATCTCCCCCAAAAACATTTATAAACCATTGTAAAACAAGTAAGAGTAGTGGCTATGACTCACCTTAGTAGTACAGTAGTAGTGGTAGTAACATAATCTCAACGATGCAAGGCAACGGCTTCACACACAACCTAAAAGATATGGTATGTTTTAGTTGATAGTCTAAATCTAGTTTTATCGCGAATATTAGTCATTCAGTTGTGATTAAAACTCGTGTTCGTTTAAATGCTTGAAGTTCAAGAACAAAGTTATATATACATATAACTTGTGAGTGTAATGATCGATGATCGATGTGCGATGGAAAATCATTAAGAATAAGTTGAAGTATGTAGACGATGTTTTATGATGTTAGTTTTAAAAGAAAAGAAATAAACGTATCGTTATATATATATAAGTTAAATTTATAAGAGTTTTATACTAAACATGTGTATTTATATATAAAATATTAATATTATTTTTATAAAATAATATTACCGAAAATCCCTTCAAGTTTTACAATTGTTACCTTTTTAACCCTATCGACATAAATTTTACACCGTTAGTCCAAAGTTATATATATTTACATTTTATGTCCAAAAGTATCGATATTTACATTTATTACTTCTAAGTTTTAGTAATTACAGTTTATAACCGATAAATTCAGATTATTACAATTTTGAGCCTAAGTTTCCAAAATTTACACTTTTAGTCCCTCGGTTAATAAAATTTGCAAATTTAGTCCAAATTTCACCAAATTAAAAGTTTAACATTTTCATTTTCTAAATAAGCTCAGAATATTCAGATTAGCTTATTTGAATAGCTTATTTGCTTAAAATCCAAATTTTCCATTTAAATGGGCTTAGCGAGCCATTAAACTTGGCCCGTTAACATTTTAAGATCCAAAGGGTTAGGGGGAACACTAGACCTACCTTAGTCCATCATTTTAAGTTATAAAAACATTTCAAAAGTGCTTTTATCATCAGCTTATGGAATAAGCTTAAAAACAGTTTAACGGGCTTAACAGGCCCAAAAGTTAACTTATTAATGTTTTAGAAACCAGTTTTGGTTGATTCAAAATGGGTCGAGTAAACTGCTTATACGAGCTCATAAGGTCAAATAAAATATGTTTCCTAATTGTTTACCAAGTGGTTAATGAGGTTAAGCTTTAAAAACAACATGTCAAGTGTCAAATTTATAAATGGCGAGACCAAAGCTTATGACCAAAATCTATATCAAAATAGTTTCCAGACTTAGAAATATTTCTAAGTGTTTAAAACAAATTCGAAATGGGTCAAGGTTACTCATAAACGTGTCGAGTTTAATATGTAAACGTTATAATTAGTTCCAAAACTTCGTGGTATTCGTTTGTTAGTATAGTAAGCATCTCGAATGTTAAATAATTTATAGGTGTTATGTTTATAAATCACGAAATAATTAAGACAAAGTGAACGTGCAAAAATTAAATATAACGAATTGAAAAATAGTAAAATGGTTCAAGTATTCTCACCTCACCTCAAAAGGGTGGGGTAAAATTGGACGTAGAGGTTGAGCTGGGGAAAATGGGGATTGTGGTTCGACACACGACCCACCAAGGATCTTGGATGATCAAAGATTGGATCTTGAACTCGTCTTGAACCCCTCGAAAACTTGGCAGACTTTCTGTCCCATTTTAACTCGATATACTTGGTGAAAGTTTAAAATATGGTGTGTTTGAGTGTGTGTTTCAATCTGAGCTCACACGAGAGGTTTTAATGGAAGTCTTGAGTGTGAAAACGAGCAGGAGGTTACAAGTATTTGAGTTTGAGATAAGAATGAATGCATGTTGCCTCCAAAACCAACCAATCGAGTTTTAACATTACAAGGAATGTGTCATGTTCAGTTTCTGACATTCTCTGACACTTCTGGCAGCCTATGTGATGTTTAGTATTCGTTTTGTGGTGATTGGGGAGCATGGGAGGTGCTTTGAAATCATGTGACACGTTTTTATAAGTTTGGCAAGAGTGAGTTTTGTGATTTACTTTGCTCGGTTTTTAGGCAGTGAACATGTAAGATATGTAACGATATTTATCATTTTGAATCCTTGTTAGGTGGTGATTCGGGTGATGCAAAGATATACATAGGTTGTGTGTCAAAAATGGGAGAAACGAGGGTGCCTTGTGGCCTTGGTCGCGACTGGAAATCAAAAGAAAGAAAAGAAAATAAAGGGGGCGCTGGGTTGGGTTTGTTGGGCTTGTGTTTGTGTTCGGCCCAGCAGAAAACAAAGAACAAAAATAATTAAGGGTCCGTTTGGTGGTAGTTGGGGTTTAAGTGTATGTAACTACTGAGCTTGCATGTGAGGACTCAGTAATATTTGAAAGTGAGTTTTGTGTTGAGTGTGTGAGCGAACTGTCGACTTGCATGGTTTGTTTATATACCCGAGTTGTACCTGGACAAGTGGCGAGGTGGTGCAGGGATCATGTGGATTTTTGGAGTGCATGTTCTTTGATTGGGGAGGCTTTGAGGTGGAAGGTTGAGGGTGTAAGAGTTTACACATGGTTTTGTAGGTTTTATGTGAGGTAGTAATGAGTGAGGGAGGGTGATGTGTAGGAATGTACAAGTAGTAGTACCCAAGTTGAGTCCAGGTCGTATTTTTCAGATAACGGCCTAGAATTGTATTTTTGGATCAAAATCTCGCGAGTCTAGATGTAAAACATTATTTCGGACAACTTTCGTGTTTTACACTTTTCCTGGTTCGGACCAGAAGGGCCTTAAAATTGGGATTTAAATACGTTACAGAAAGATGGTGGTTTATTAGAATTTATACGAAGTGTCATTACTATTTGTGTTAATTTGAGATTGTGTAAGGTGCCTTAACTTGATCAATATTCTAGTATAGTAATTATATTTAAAAGTTGATAACAATTGTTTTTCATGGTTCTTAGAAGCATGGAAACTAGAGTTGTTAAATAAAAGGGATACGTCGTGTGTAAAAGTTAAAATCAACTGAGCTAAAACAAACATGTACTTGTGACTTGTAAATATAATAGTTAGAGGTGTGCTTGGTGAGCTTGTTCAAAGTATCGTGTCGAGGTCCAAAATATTAGTGAGCAATCTCCGGAATTTTCGTAGGCTCCGGAAATATATAAATATTGTACGGTAATTAAATGAAACGTATAATTTTAATTATAAATGTTTGAAATATATATTCGCGATATTTATAGATTATCGAGGTTGTGTGTAAGCATCGTTCCTAGGCAAATGGTCAATCATAAATGTCGTAGTGATTCACATAATATGTAATGCATAAAAAAAAATTGTTCCTCGTAAAAATGGTATTTAATTCACGTAATATCCTTTTATTCAATTATTGATATTTACTAATCGTATGGGAAAATTACGGGAGGTTACATTACCTACCTCTTACAGGGAATTCCGTCCCGGAATTCTAGTCTAAGATAGTTGCCAGGGTGTCTAGGGAAAAGATGTGGGTACTTGGTGCGAATCTGGTCTTTGTGTTCCTTAGAAATCCTATATTTCAAGTATAACTTACTTACACCTCAGAGACAATTGTTCCCTTCATTGCATGATTCTTCCTAAATTAGACATAGGTGATCAGGCTATGTATAATTTACGAGTAATAATGCAATGCTTGGACAAATCCACCCGTAAGATGTCCGGTCTAGTTGTTGGTTCGTAGAGTTTATAAGTTAAACGGTTGATTTCCTAAATCAAGGTATGAGTGATTGCCCTAACTCAGTCAATACCAAAATAGTTCGTTGGTTTGGTGTTGAAATGGATTTTGGCCATGCCACAAATGAAATGATAGCTAGAGTAGATGGAGTGGATAATATGGAATTTAAGAAGAACTGGATAGTACAATAGATGAGGAAATATCACAGCGAGTCGCTTATTGAACAGAAAGTAGACCTAAGTCGTGAGAAAGACGAATACTTAAAGGTGACATCACTTAGTACAACCAAGTGCTTAAGGAAATTCGGACGGCTAAATTCTAAACTTCATCAGTCTGCTGCGTTGTTGAGAATTGTTGTTGTTGTTGCGGTGATTGCTGGTGTTGCTATGATGGTTGTTGTCGTGGTGATGGGTGATTCTTTTATTATCGGGTTTCCTTTTGAGCTCATTGCATTTTACCTCTTGGTCCAATAGCCTCTGAGCAAGTTTCATTGCTGCTTCCAGGGTTGGCGGGTTTGATGAGGTGACATCTCCTTCAATGCTCCTAGGGAGTCCTTCGACGTACTTCTCCAAGGTTTTCTCAAGGTCAGGCACCATCGATGGGCATAGTATCTTAAGTTCCTGAAACCTTCGGTTGTAAGTTCTCAGATTGATTCCCTTTACTACCAACACATAGAACTCATCCTCAAGCTTCCTCAATTCCAAACGAGGACAATACTTCTTTAATATTTTGGTCTTGAATTCAGTCAATGAGAGTTGACATGCTGTCGTTGCTCCTAGAGTCTGAACAATAGCATTCCACCAAGATAGGGCATCTTGTATTAGGCTTCCTGTTGCGAAGCTAACTTTGTTGTTTTCTAAGCATCTATTTCTTTGGAAGACCGTTTCACATTGCTCAAACCATTGGGCTAATTCGGATATCCCTTCGGTACCTTTGAAGTATGTGGGTTGGCATGCTATAAAGTCCTTATAGGTGTAGTAACGAGGTGCGGGTGTCGCGTTTCATGCCATTTGTGTACCAGTATCTCTTTAGCGGGTTTGTTCGGTTAAGACGGCATTGACACCATCAGCAATTGCTTGCTGTATCGCTGCTGGGGTCATAACTTCGGGGTTTGTTGGCGTAGTGGTTGTGGTTGTTCTTCTAGTTCTAGCTATGTTGCTATCATCGACGGAAGAAAGACGTATGTTTTAGAATTTCATAATGACCAAGTTAAGTTAGAATACTTCTTATATAACCAAGAATAGGTTATAATCATAACAACTTAGTCAATGAGAAATTTAAATTAAGATGTGTCACATCATGTCGGAAGGACAAACATAAATCGATGTCATTACAACATTTATTAATACTTGCTTGAATGTTTACAAAATATTATATGACAAGATTCCTTATTAATAGAACGTTGGTTTGCTAAGCTTATAAGTTTCAGATCCATGGTTTTCCTAAGGTTTTGTCCATGTGGTTTTTTTTTAAGTTCTTGAATGCCAGTGGTTATAGTTTCGATGGTTTGATCTCTTGTTCTTAGGGATTCTTGTAAGGCTTGCCTAAGATACACATTCTCCATGTCAATCCTCTCAATTTCACGGTCCAGGGCTCCCATCATTATTTTTGTTGAAGTGTTGACTCCACACAATGCTCCTATAAACTCCATTGATTCCCAAAACTGAGTATTCATCTGTTCAAATACAACCTTCATAACTAACTGGCCAATTACGAAGTTCTCAATCTCATCTGTAAGAGTCTCGACGTGTTCATGAAGAAAGTCGTTGAGGGTGTCGGTAATAGTATTGATTCGATTCTCATGTCGGACAAGTCTATCTGCCAACAAGGGTATAGTGTGATGAAGGGGTGAATAAATAGTTATTCCTAATGATCTAATCCTGAGTGGTTTTAATTGTTCTTTCTAGCTTAACGTATCTGCTACTACATTAGCTTTTCTTGGGTGATAACGTATCTCACTGTCATAATTGTTGAGTAACTCTAACTAGTGGCGTTGTCTTGACTTGAGAAACAATTTCATTTTGAATGAAGATTGTTATTCTATTGTGTTTGGAAAATAATTATTGTTCACATTCTATTGTTCCGAGGAAATCTGTGGGGTAACTTACCCGTTTAGACAAGGATTTTGTCTGCAACAGATATTTAACAATGAGAGTTTCGGATAAAAGTGATAGACGTAGAGAAGGTTGCATGAACTTCAACTTTTGTATGGGAGGTCTAAAGTCTTTTAGTTTATTTATGTTTCATGACAAGTTAAAAGAAGGCTTTGATACTAAGAGGACTATTTGGGGTTTTATCTACGCAAATAACTCCTATGTGGATGTAAAGTTGAACTGCTGAAGGAACCTCTTTCCGTTCTTAAAGCAAGTATGCTTTTCAAGCTTTTCCTTTATTCTTACTATATCAGGCACACGCAAAATTCTCTATTTGGCTTTTTACTAAAATCAATACGTCTAAAGATAAGGAAGGTGCTTTCACGACTTACTAAATGGGGGATCAAAATCTTTGCGCAGTAGCGGAGGGCGAAGCGAATGTAGGGGACACAACCTATTTAGGGAAGGAGGATGGTGATGCGTGGGAATTGCACCAGGCTTTACCTCTCAAGGGATCTTGAGAAGCTTACAACCCCCACCAGGCAGTGTACCTGATCGTTGTAGTATAGTATAGTGACAAGTACCGGGGGATTGATCGTTCAGCAAGGAATAATGTCGCTAGGATTAGAAAACCTAAATACTAGTTCTAAGGATGAGGGATGATTATTTTTTGTATTTTTATGTTTTTTTAGAAAGCAAGTAAAATCTCGGGTTTAAAGGATTTGTGCGGAATTAGTTGCTAGTCAACTAACCCAATACTAAAGATGCAATTAAAATAAAATACTATAAATGAAAATAAGCTAAATTATACTAAGGTTGTGAGCAATAAGTGGAGAAAATGTGTTTACTTAGATTTCACTACTCCCTAGACATCTTTTACATGTTAATTACTTGTTATAGTTGCATGGATGACGGTGTTGACATAAATAATGTCTTAAAACATTGTTTACATATTAACAATGTATCTATGTTTTGATAATTACAAAGCATAAACTTATTAATCTAAAACTTATGACATAAACAAGGTTTTAGTGCTTAATACTTGTCTTTGCTTCCATATCACTTAAGGTATGAATAAACAAAGGGTTTATTACATTTCATGATCAAAGGAAATTTATTTAATCACTTGTATTTTTATAAAATGCATTAAACATTTTATATCTTTTACAAAATCACTTTTGGAATTAAAAGAATATGTTTAATTCATTATAAATATATGATTTCAAATTTCCAACCAAAATTGGCAAATTCTATCCAGAAAAATATTCCCCACTAAAAGACAAGAAAAACCAACTGTAACAACCCGCATTTTCAGGACATTTCTCCTATTCACTATTCATCAGTTACTATTCATCACTTACTATTCACCGGTCACTATTCATCATTTTACTATTCATCGTTTTCGGAGTCAGTTTGTGATTCCGAGAAGCGTTCAAAATTTTACTATTCATGTGACACTATTCATTTCCGGAAGGAAATCACTATTCACGATTGCCGTTCATTTCATCGCAAACTGAGTTTACGAGTCTTCAAATTCGCGTAACCAATGTGGTTTCGCTGTGAATTCATGCATCATTCATTAATGACACTTCATATAGACTGGAGCAGTCTACATATTATCATCACATTACTTACTACACGGATATGCATTATTTCTATATACGTATGCTTAATTTGTAATTAACGTTACCACTCAGTTTTTACTACGAACGTATACCCAATACTCCCGACTATGATCCTAATATATTTTCATACTAATTATAATAATATAAAAATTATATTATTAATTTACCCGGTGTTTTGAAATCAATTACTATATTTCACGGTCAGAGCTTATAACTCCGTCGGTTTGCGTTATTTCAATTCGATAATTATTTCAACACCCGATTCTCATCAGGAATATTATTTTACAACTTTTACAACTTCGTCATATTTTATTTCATCGCGCCATGATTTATTTTTAGTTAACTCGGTACCCGGTATCACTTAAACTACACAATATCTACCTAAAGAACACCTAAAGTCAAATTTTACTTACAACATCAACCAAACCCATCACCAACCCACGCCCCCCCCCTTGCTTTCTTCCCCTAATTTGTGGATCTTGTCCCCTAGACAATACATATATACTCATCTCTTTATCATTTCATCATTTTCTTCCATATAAACTACACCTAGCAAAACTCTCTCATTCCTCTCCATTCTCTCTACATATTCGGCCAAGCCAAGAACACAAGGAGGGATCCATCAACTTTTCAAGATCAAGTGTTTAAACAAGTCATAGTGTTGATCTTGTTAAGGTTTTGAAATAAAAACCTCAAGATTATTAAGTTTTCTTGCTCAAAAACTCATCAAACCTTCAAGTAAGTTACTAATCATTTTTCTAATCTTTCAAACTATTTCTTAATGTCTTTTTATGATCTAGTAAGAAAACATGCAAATATACTATGATCCATACCACTTATTGTTTATTTTTGTTCATAAACAATAGATCTACAATTTTTACTAGCAATCTCATTAGATCCACTAAGATTGGTGATGTTTAGGAACCCATGACACCCTAAGAAGGTGTATGGTAGGATTGGGTACTTGTGGAGTTGATTTGAGATAGTTTGGGTAAGATCTAAACAAGTCTTGAACTAGAAAGGTTGATTTTTCAAACTATATATAAGGTTCTGTCCATTTTTGTAAAATCTGGAACGATCAGTGGGTTTTGGGTAACTTTGGACCAAAGATTTAGAAAATATATTCCGAAACGAAACTATGGCCGAAAACGGGGATAAAATCCGAGTTACGACGAAAAAGTTATGATATTTTCAATTTTAACGACGAAAACTATTTTCTGAAAAAAATACCTTGCTGTCCCACGATTTTCATGGGCTATTTCGAGGCCTAAAACTTGATCTAGCCATCCCGACTTATCAAAAATATATTAGTATACTTGATTACCTTCGCGGGGATATAAAGAACATAGAAAACGGGCTTATAACGAAAAAGATACAAGTGTTTGAAATCCGACGATACATATATTTTTCCATCAGCTTTTGTATTACCATTTTTGCCGCAAAACTGTCTTTGCGAGACACCACTTTCACGGCTATTTTTCTTTATGATCGGATTAGTTTGAGTCCGAGCCGTAGTTAAGTAAAATCAAGTACTCCTCGCCTACTTTTCAACTCAATTGGCCGTTCGTCGAATAGACTTATAACGAATAAACTACGACCTCATCTATATACCCGATAAACTATATATTTTGACAGCTTTTACTATAATAAAATTTTCTAAGTGTTGAACATAATATTTTCAAGTAACAACAATAAGAGTCGATTTTCTCATCGATCGAGACCCGTATAGCCAAAAGTTAAATGACACGACTTCAAGATATTGTTACAAGGTTTTCAAAAACGCCGAGTTTCATCACTAACCCTTAATGTACAATATTTTGCGACGAAAACCTTATATTTGCCGATAGAACACCAAACAAGGATCGTGGAGTACCGTTTCAACCTATTCCCATGAAAAGTGGTTATTAACCTAACGAGACGTCAAAAACGTATTTGTCGACGATAAACGTTATTTTCAAAACTAATGAGTGGTATCGATAGCATACGTATTTGCATGTGTAGCATCATTTCATTTCTTACATTAGATCATATCATTCCTATTAGGTTGCGATTAGAGATCGTGCCTCATTTCGTGTATTCCTTGTTGTCATCGTAGCTATTGCACCAGGTGAGTTCATAACCCCTACTTTTACTTGTTTTACAACTGTTTTGGGGGAAGATACATGCTCCTTACTATTTGAATTCAATGCTCGTTTTACTAAAACGCATTACTCGCTTTACATAGTTGATTACTCAAATATTTTCAGCTTTATCTAAATACTTGTTGATTATCCGAGTACAATATTATTCACTTGCTACCTACTTGCTATTTACTCATGGACATGAGTGCATAAATTTAAACTATTTACTGATTGCCAAATATTGCCTAAGTTAAGGACCGGTAGCTACAATATCCTAGGTATGTTTGATTACCTAGAAGTTCTTTGGTATGTTTGATTACCTACAATATCCTAGGTATGTTTGATTACCTAGAAGTTCTTGGGTATGTTTGATTACCTACAATATCCTAGGTATGTTTGATTACCTAGAAGTTCTTGGGTATGTTTGATTACCTACAATATCCTAGGTATGTTTGATTACCTAGAAGTTCTTGGGTATGTTTGATTACCTACAATATCCTAGGTATGTTTGATTACCTAGAAGTTCTTGGGTATGTTTGATTACCTACAATATCCTAGGTATGTTTGATTACCTAGAAGTTCTTGGGTATGTTTGATTACCTACAATATCCTAGGTATGTTTGATTACCTAGAAGTTCTTGGGAGCGTAACCTCCTGCATATAGCTAGAAAACCTTTTCGGTGCCTTGAACTTAGTGCAATCAATATTCTTTCCTAAACTGGTGCTATGAAACTTTGTTTGTTAAACTATTTATGCGTTTTGCTGTGGAAACATTCTTTTAAGCACACATGTCTTACTCATACTATATTTGACAGTGGATTTACGATGCCTTTGCGGGGAAATACTTGATTTCTGGAAAATACTTGTTTACCAAAAATACTTGATTACTGGAAATACTTGATTACGGGAAAAATACTTATTACTAAAATCTATGAACTCACCAACCTCGTGTTGACGTTTTAGCATGTATTTTCAGGTTCTAAGCAATGGCACGCTACTGGAGGTTTTGGCAGGGCATGGCATGGTCATAGAAGACTCTGATATTCTTATGGGGACCGTTTTAAACTATTTTAAAGGCCTACTTCCGCACTACTTTTAAAAATGTAAATTCAACATTTTGATTTAGTTATTTTATTCTAAATGATTCAAGTGAAAATCCGTTTTGAACCTGTGTTGTAATACCAATTGAGTTACACCCCAGCTGCTTGTATGCTTCCGCTGTACCCGATTTCTGGGGGTGTGACAGATTGGTATCAGAGCTTTGGCTATAGCGAACTAAGTGTTTTTAAAACCTAGACTATAGCTACCTTTACGAAAACTTAACCCTATGACCGTCACGTGCCTGCCTGCCAAGATGATGCCTCATTTGTAGTTTGTTGCTGACTTAGGTGATGAGATTTGTGTCTCATTATCTGATATACTATATTCATTTATCATAGTTGATTACTATAACTATCTTTCATATAAGCATGTTCATGTATCATATATTTCACCGCGTTATGTTTTCCCTTGCATAGTTTCATCATTTGACCTCGAGTTTGGTCACCTGCTTTTGTCTTTCAGAACGTCTTGGTACTTGTGAAGGACATGGTATTAGTATAACTGAGCTGAGTATTTTAAAATTCATGGAACCTCGGTGGAATATAGACTGGTCATCTATATTCGACCCGGGATAGTGAGGTATAGGCTGACCACCTATGTCTGACTCAGAAGTGAATTTTGCAACACTGAGAATGGTTATAATAAGATTATGTCTGTATTGAATTCCCTACTCAATTTCTAAATGTTTCATTCATGTGTGTGTATACTCTTGTTGTTGGAACCTTCATACTTTTCATCACTTCGTAAACCACCGATTGGAAGTATGTCAGCTAGTCATTTATTTCATGAACTTTCATATTTATGCACAATACACTCATATCACAATATTTTCTTTTGTCACAATATCATTTTGTTGCAGTTGTCATAGTCTCTTCCCTTCTCACCATCACTATCATTTCTTTTCCCCACCCCCATATATACAAAGAATTAAGTGACACTCTATAGATTCCGATGTCACTCATCCCTCACTACTCCCTATATTGATAAGTGGATATTATCAATGACCTCCCTAGGAAAGACTTTCCATACCTTCTATGAGGATGATCCCTCGGTACAGTAAGACCATTCAAAACTCAATAGAAACCGCAAAATATCACAAAACCATTCGAACCACTATCACTGGCCTGATCACCAAAAATTTTACCATCTAGAAAGTATTGGTTTGACTGAATTACAGGATTTGTTTCGATACGAGTGCTCACTAAGCCACACCATAGAGATAAATCCAACCTTTTAACCAAGACTATAAATTGAACATGTCCTCACCAATAGACTTTATTCGAACATGTTAGACACCTATGCATTTGTGCAGAATACCTACCTGGTTATTTTATCCTCTTAATACTTTCATTTTTAAATGGAATTTCTCCAAACTACCGTTATACAAAACATATATCTTGTAAGAAATACTTTTCTGATGCTCTTATTTTGACAAGCAAATTCCTTTTGGCTAATCTTTTACAAAACTATTGAATATTACAAAATTTCAAACATCGATCTTTGGTAAACCATATTATCCACCTTATGTTGAAAATTTTCCTATATTACATAACTACTAAATTTTGAAACATCAAGAAGGATGTTACCTAAAAAGCTGTTTGCTTAAACTTGTAGATTCATTTATTCAGGAAAGGTTTATGAACAAAACACAATCTCAAAACAAACTTTGAAAATCAATCACTATATTACCTCACTTATACCTTTAGGAGTTTGTGAGTTGATGACCTATAACTTGGGGAAAATCTTAGTAATGGAGACTAAGCACCGTAGGTGGAGAAAGACTCAATTCCTGACATCCTGCGGAGGATCACAACCTTATCCTAATCTATTATTATTTTCAACAACACCCTTTTACGGATTTAACCCTGTTAGTCTTTCAAAACAAGATTCATGATACCCATTTCAATTATTCCTAATAGAGGAATTTGATTCACCTCAAACTTCTAGCGATTACATTAAAGACTTCTTTGGAACCACACCAACTATCATTTGTAGACCAATGGTCAGAATTTGAGATTGATTCAAACATAGGGAGATATGCCCAAATCGGGCGTGATTGACTCTAGAAATTGTTGGATTAACCATTTTCCATAAATCAGATTCCTTTATAACCATAGTTACCACAAGAGCTTAGTGACTACATCATTTGAGGCACTTTATGGTCGAAGTGCCAACATCCATTGAAGGATCGAAATTTGGAAAAGCCCAACTCTCTAGTCCAGTAAGCATTCATGAACTCGATATACACTGAACCATTTACGATTTCAGACAGAGTAGGCCTAGTGGCCGTCAGACTTGAATCTTGTTAGAGCTCAGTAGCTTACACGATTATATCATCATCTTTTCACCAATACAACTTCAGAGACCAACACAAACTGAACTTCGGGGCGAAGTTCCTTCTAAGGGGGTGAGACTGTAACAACCCGCATTTTCAGGACATTTCTCCTATTCACTATTCATCAGTTACTATTCATCACTTACTATTCACCGGTCACTATTCATCATTTTACTATTCATCGTTTTCGGAGTCAGTTTGTGATTCCGAGAAGCGTTCAAAATTTTACTATTCATGTGACACTATTCATTTCCGGAAGGAAATCACTATTCACGATTGCCGTTCATTTCATCGCAAACTGAGTTTACGAGTCTTCAAATTCGCGTAACCAATGTGGTTTCGCTGTGAATTCATGCATCATTCATTAATGACACTTCATATAGACTGGAGCAGTCTACATATTATCATCACATTACTTACTACACGGATATGCATTATTTCTATATACGTATGCTTAATTTGTAATTAACGTTACCACTCAGTTTTTACTACGAACGTATACCCAATACTCCCGACTATGATCCTAATATATTTTCATACTAATTATAATAATATAAAAATTATATTATTAATTTACCCGGTGTTTTGAAATCAATTACTATATTTCACGGTCAGAGCTTATAACTCCGTCGGTTTGCGTTATTTCAATTCGATAATTATTTCAACACCCGATTCTCATCAGGAATATTATTTTACAACTTTTACAACTTCGTCATATTTTATTTCATCGCGCCATGATTTATTTTTAGTTAACTCGGTACCCGGTATCACTTAAACTACACAATATCTACCTAAAGAACACCTAAAGTCAAATTTTACTTACAACATCAACCAAACCCATCACCAACCCACGCCCCCCCCCTTGCTTTCTTCCCCTAATTTGTGGATCTTGTCCCCTAGACAATACATATATACTCATCTCTTTATCATTTCATCATTTTCTTCCATATAAACTACACCTAGCAAAACTCTCTCATTCCTCTCCATTCTCTCTACATATTCGGCCAAGCCAAGAACACAAGGAGGGATCCATCAACTTTTCAAGATCAAGTGTTTAAACAAGTCATAGTGTTGATCTTGTTAAGGTTTTGAAATAAAAACCTCAAGATTATTAAGTTTTCTTGCTCAAAAACTCATCAAACCTTCAAGTAAGTTACTAATCATTTTTCTAATCTTTCAAACTATTTCTTAATGTCTTTTTATGATCTAGTAAGAAAACATGCAAATATACTATGATCCATACCACTTATTGTTTATTTTTGTTCATAAACAATAGATCTACAATTTTTACTAGCAATCTCATTAGATCCACTAAGATTGGTGATGTTTAGGAACCCATGACACCCTAAGAAGGTGTATGGTAGGATTGGGTACTTGTGGAGTTGATTTGAGATAGTTTGGGTAAGATCTAAACAAGTCTTGAACTAGAAAGGTTGATTTTTCAAACTATATATAAGGTTCTGTCCATTTTTGTAAAATCTGGAACGATCAGTGGGTTTTGGGTAACTTTGGACCAAAGATTTAGAAAATATATTCCGAAACGAAACTATGGCCGAAAACGGGGATAAAATCCGAGTTACGACGAAAAAGTTATGATATTTTCAATTTTAACGACGAAAACTATTTTCTGAAAAAAATACCTTGCTGTCCCACGATTTTCATGGGCTATTTCGAGGCCTAAAACTTGATCTAGCCATCCCGACTTATCAAAAATATATTAGTATACTTGATTACCTTCGCGGGGATATAAAGAACATAGAAAACGGGCTTATAACGAAAAAGATACAAGTGTTTGAAATCCGACGATACATATATTTTTCCATCAGCTTTTGTATTACCATTTTTGCCGCAAAACTGTCTTTGCGAGACACCACTTTCACGGCTATTTTTCTTTATGATCGGATTAGTTTGAGTCCGAGCCGTAGTTAAGTAAAATCAAGTACTCCTCGCCTACTTTTCAACTCAATTGGCCGTTCGTCGAATAGACTTATAACGAATAAACTACGACCTCATCTATATACCCGATAAACTATATATTTTGACAGCTTTTACTATAATAAAATTTTCTAAGTGTTGAACATAATATTTTCAAGTAACAACAATAAGAGTCGATTTTCTCATCGATCGAGACCCGTATAGCCAAAAGTTAAATGACACGACTTCAAGATATTGTTACAAGGTTTTCAAAAACGCCGAGTTTCATCACTAACCCTTAATGTACAATATTTTGCGACGAAAACCTTATATTTGCCGATAGAACACCAAACAAGGATCGTGGAGTACCGTTTCAACCTATTCCCATGAAAAGTGGTTATTAACCTAACGAGACGTCAAAAACGTATTTGTCGACGATAAACGTTATTTTCAAAACTAATGAGTGGTATCGATAGCATACGTATTTGCATGTGTAGCATCATTTCATTTCTTACATTAGATCATATCATTCCTATTAGGTTGCGATTAGAGATCGTGCCTCATTTCGTGTATTCCTTGTTGTCATCGTAGCTATTGCACCAGGTGAGTTCATAACCCCTACTTTTACTTGTTTTACAACTGTTTTGGGGGAAGATACATGCTCCTTACTATTTGAATTCAATGCTCGTTTTACTAAAACGCATTACTCGCTTTACATAGTTGATTACTCAAATATTTTCAGCTTTATCTAAATACTTGTTGATTATCCGAGTACAATATTATTCACTTGCTACCTACTTGCTATTTACTCATGGACATGAGTGCATAAATTTAAACTATTTACTGATTGCCAAATATTGCCTAAGTTAAGGACCGGTAGCTACAATATCCTAGGTATGTTTGATTACCTAGAAGTTCTTTGGTATGTTTGATTACCTACAATATCCTAGGTATGTTTGATTACCTAGAAGTTCTTGGGTATGTTTGATTACCTACAATATCCTAGGTATGTTTGATTACCTAGAAGTTCTTGGGTATGTTTGATTACCTACAATATCCTAGGTATGTTTGATTACCTAGAAGTTCTTGGGTATGTTTGATTACCTACAATATCCTAGGTATGTTTGATTACCTAGAAGTTCTTGGGTATGTTTGATTACCTACAATATCCTAGGTATGTTTGATTACCTAGAAGTTCTTGGGTATGTTTGATTACCTACAATATCCTAGGTATGTTTGATTACCTAGAAGTTCTTGGGAGCGTAACCTCCTGCATATAGCTAGAAAACCTTTTCGGTGCCTTGAACTTAGTGCAATCAATATTCTTTCCTAAACTGGTGCTATGAAACTTTGTTTGTTAAACTATTTATGCGTTTTGCTGTGGAAACATTCTTTTAAGCACACATGTCTTACTCATACTATATTTGACAGTGGATTTACGATGCCTTTGCGGGGAAATACTTGATTTCTGGAAAATACTTGTTTACCAAAAATACTTGATTACTGGAAATACTTGATTACGGGAAAAATACTTATTACTAAAATCTATGAACTCACCAACCTCGTGTTGACGTTTTAGCATGTATTTTCAGGTTCTAAGCAATGGCACGCTACTGGAGGTTTTGGCAGGGCATGGCATGGTCATAGAAGACTCTGATATTCTTATGGGGACCGTTTTAAACTATTTTAAAGGCCTACTTCCGCACTACTTTTAAAAATGTAAATTCAACATTTTGATTTAGTTATTTTATTCTAAATGATTCAAGTGAAAATCCGTTTTGAACCTGTGTTGTAATACCAATTGAGTTACACCCCAGCTGCTTGTATGCTTCCGCTGTACCCGATTTCTGGGGGTGTGACACCAACGTTCTGTATGGGCGGCCCCCTTAATGTTGCTAGGCGGTCCCCTTAATTATTAAGGGGACCGGAACCCAATTAAGGGGACCGGCCACGCTCCAGAACAGTATTTTCCTCCCCTTTAAATACTGATTCATCCCTCAGAATTTTCTCACCTTTTGCACTTCTAAACTTTCTGATCTAGATCCATTTCTCCTTTCTCTCATCCTTTGATCATAAGTGTATATATTCTTTGTTTCAAAGTGATCCAATCCTCTTCCTTTCAAGTGCAAGAGAAGAATACTTCTATTCCTCAAGACAAGAAGTATTACAACTTGTTGTGATCTCCACATTCAAGTTGTTGGTGCATTATCAAGATTATTTACATATTCTTTGTGAAGATTGGTGTGAATATTTGCTTTTAGATAGTTGTGATATATATAGCTTGTGTGATTAGTTGATAGCTTGGTGTGAAGAAGATTAGTTAGGAACCTTATTGGTGTGAAGAAGATAGGTGTGGAGTAGCTAGTTGTGAAGAAGACCGATTTGAAGAAGGTGTGTAGAAGTTGTGACTTAGGTGTGAAGAAGTTGTGGTGTGACAATTGGTGTGTAAATTGGTGTGTATATTGGTGTGTAAATTGGTGTGTATATTGGTGTGTAAGGTTTTCTCCGCCATAAGGGAGCTTGTTGACATAGTGAAGAAAACTCTCGAGTTAGGTGCTCGGGGAGTGGAGTAGGGCAAGGAAGGTGTCCTTGTAGCCGAACCACTATAAATCGCTTATCTCTTGGTTCGATCTTTCCATCTCTTACTTATTTCATTACTTATCATTGTTATATATTACATATTGATTGTTGTTTGTATTGTGCAAGACTTGAGATCACATATTATCGAATCTAAGTTTAAAAAAAAAACTAAGTAAACATCAAAATTGTTTTTTATAACTAATTAAAAAGACGTAAAACTATTCAACCCCCCTTCTAGTTTTCCACAATTGGTATCAGGAGCCACGTCTAGCAAGATCTTTAAAATATATTGTATTTTAAAACTTGTAACGATCTATGGAATCTGTAAAATATCTAGAAGGGCAATCTATGCAAAGACCACCACTATTTGAAAGTGATGGATTTTTATATTGGAAAAATAGATTCGAAACTTATGTGAAATCAAAAGATCTTGATCTTTGGCATATTATTACCTTTGGTGATTTTCCCCCTATTCAATATAATGTTGAAACTAGAATGGATGAAATTGTTGCTTTTGAAAAACAAAATGATGATTTGAAAAAGAAACTAGCAAAAAATAATGAGGCTAAAATGGTTATTTATAATGCGTTACCACGCAAAGAATATGAAAGAATTTTTATGTGTAAAACCGCAAAAGATATTTGGAATTCTTTACTAATTACTCACCAAGGTAATAGTCAAGTTAAAGATAACAAAATAGATCTTCTTGTACAACAATATGAACAATTTACGATTCCGGAAGAGGAATCAATTGATAATGCTTTTGCTAAATTTAACACTATCATCACAAGTTTAAAAGCACTTGATGAGACATTTTCTAGTAAAAATTGTGTTAGGAAATTTCTTAGGGCATTGCATCCAAAATGGCGAGCTAAGGTCACGACTATTGAAGAATCGAAGAATTTGATGACGTTGTCACTAGATGAGCTTATTGGCAACTTGAAGGTCCATGAAGAAATTATAAGAAGAGATTCGGAAACGGTCAAAGTCAAGAAAGAACAAATCAAATCCATCGCTCTAAAAGCAAAAAAGGAACCTTGTGACGATAATGATTCAAGTGACGAGAGTGAAGACGAAGAATATGCAATGGCCGTAAGAGAATTCAAGAAATTCTTCAAGAGACGAGGAAGATTCACTAGATCACCACGTGACGAAAGAAAATCGTCCCAAAGTAATAGAAGTAATAGTTACATGAAAAGAAAGTGCTTTAGATGTGGAAGTCCTAATCATCTCGTTGGAGAATGTCTAAAGCCGCCGGGTTATGAAAATCATAGCGCATTTGTTAGTGGAACATGGAGTGATAGTGATAAAGAAGAAGTGGAAAAACCAAAAGAAGAAAAGTGTTTTGTGGCAAATGCAACCGACGAAATTTGCCTAGGAATTGATTTGGAGCCCGACGAATGGATCAAGGATAGCGGATGTTCGAGGCACATGACGGGGAACCGCAAGCTATTCTCTACATACAAGGCATACAATGGAGGTAACGTTATTTTTGGTAGTGACTTGCGTGGAAAAATTATTGGCAAAGGTACGATTTCTCAAGACTCACTTACTATTGATAATGTTGAACATGTAAATAATTTAACATATAACTTACTTAGTGTAGGCCAAATATGCGATAATAAATGTAGAGTTATCTTCTCCGAAGAAGATAGCGAAATAGTTAAGAATGGAAAAATTATAGGTAGAGGAATTAGGAAAGGAGGTGTATATGTTATGAAACTAGGAAACAAACCTGAGGATAGGATATGCCTAACGACCTTAGACGAAAATTCCACATTATGGCATAGGAGATTAGGACATGCTAACATGCAACAAATACAATCCTTGGCCTCTAAGGAATTAGTTAGAAACTTACCAAATCTAAAATATGACAAACATTTTTGTGATGCATGTAAAATTGGAAAACAAGTTCATGCTAGTCACAAAGCTAAGAATATAGTATCTACTACTAGGTGCCTAGAACTATTACATATGGATCTTTTTGGTCCATCCGTTGTGCGGAGCTATGGAGGAAACAAATATACCTTAGTAATAGTAGATGACTACTCACGATACACGTGGACTAGGTTTTTAAGTGACAAGACCCAAGCATTTGAAAAATTCGAAATATTTAGTAAAATGATTCAAAATAAATTAGGATGCACAATAGTAGCCATTAGGATGGACCATGGTAGGGAATTTGACAATGAAGTACAATTCGGAAAATATTGTGATTTAAATGGAATATCTCAAAATTTCTCCGCTCCTCGCACTCCTCAATCAAATGGCGTAGTAGAAAGAAAAAATAGATCACTACAAGAAATGAGTAGAACAATGCTAAATGAACAATCCATCCCACAAAAATTTTGGTGTCACGCCGTAGATACTTCAACATATATTATTAATAGGGTATCAATTAGAAGAATTATAGGAAAAACTCCTTATGAGTTACTAAGAGGTAGAAAACCTACTTTAGAGTATTTGGAAGTAAATGTTACATTCTAAACACTAAGGATTACCTCACTAAGTTTGATCCAAAATCGTATGAAGGAATATTCTTAGGATACTCACAAAATAGTAAAGCATATATAATACTTAACAAACATTCGATGAAAGTAGAAGAATCACTAAATGTAACTTTTGATGAAACACCACCACCCTCTAAAACTTTACCATTAGAAGATGATGACTTAGTCGAAGAAGAAGCTATTGAGGTTAGTAAAACTAAACCCATAGGAAATGATAATGAAGATATTAACTTAGAAAATAACGAAATTATAAATGTTAAAGAATCTAGATCACATCCACTAAATAATATAATAGGACATCTTAATCAAAGAACCCTTAGGTCACAAGCTCAAGATAAAAATAATCTCTTTTGTTTCCTCTCAGCAATAGAACCTAAGAACATTAATGAGGCTTTAAAAGATGAAAGTTGGGTTATAGCTATGCAAGAAGAATTAAATCAATTTAAGGCTAACGATGTTTGGGAATTAGTCTCAAATCCAATGAATATGACCATCATAGGAACTAAATGGGTGTATAGAAATAAATTAGATGAAAATGGAATAGTTACTAGGAATAAAGCTAGGTTAGTTGCCCAAGGTTATAATCAACAAGAAGGAATTGATTATGACGAAACTTATGCCCCCGTAGCTAGACTAGAATCTATTAGGATACTACTTGCCTATGCTTGCGCCCTAGATTTTAAGTTATTCCAAATGGATGTGAAAAGTGCATTCCTTAACGGTTTTATCAATGAGGAGGTATATGTGGCACAACCTCCAGGATTCATTGACTTCGCAAAACCTGATTATGTTTATAAGTTAAAGAAAGCTTTGTATGGACTCAAACAAGCTCCAAAAGCTTGGTATGATCGAATAAAAACTTTTCTTATTAAACATGATTATTCCATGGGAATGGTAGATAACACTCTTTTCACTAAAAGGAAAGACCCAAATCTCATCATTGTCCAAATATATGTTGATGACATTATATTTGGATCGACTTGTCAAGACATGTGTGATGAATTTGCCAAAATCATGCATGATGAGTTTGAGATGAGTATGATGGGTGAACTTAACTTCTTCCTAGGATTACAAATAAAACAATTAGATGATGGAATATTTTTTAACCAATCTAAGTACATTAAGGAAATGCTTAAGAAATTTGGCCTAGAAGACTCAAAACCCATGAAAACTCCCATGTCTACGGAGGTAAAGCTCACAAAGGACGATGAAGGTGAGTCCGTAGATAACACCAAGTATAGAGGAATGATAGGTAGTTTACTATACTTGACGGCAAGTAGACCCGACATCATGTTTAGTGTCTGCCTTTGTGCCCGTTTTCAAGAGGATCCCAAAACCTCTCACCTAGAAGCGGTTAAGCGTATCTTCCGATATGTTAAAGGCACTATACACTTAGGATTATGGTATCCTAAGGAATCCGGCATAGAAACCATCGTCTATGCGGATTCGGATCATGCGGGAGACTACGTAGATAGAAAGAGCACTAGCGGTATTTGCACGTTTATGGGATGTTGTCTAACGTCTTGGTTTTCGAAGAAGCAAACCGCTCTTGCTATTTCTACAACCGAAGCCAAATATGTAAGCGCCGGAAAGGCATGTCAACAAGCACTATGGATGAAACAAGCTCTCGTAGACTATGGCATTAGGTTAGAAAATGTCCCCATTATGTGCGATAACAAAGGTGCGATAGATTTAAGTAAAAATCCGGTGCAACACTCTAGGACTAAACACATAGAAATACGTCACCATTTTCTTAGGGATAATGTACAAAAAGGAAATATATCTATAGAAAAGGTTGCATCGGAAGACAACATTGCGGATATATTCACAAAACCCCTTAAGCGTGAATTATTCAACCACTTGCGTTTAGGATTAGGAATGATGGAAGAAGTTGACTAAATTATATTGAATCAATTCAAATTTATACTTGCATGAAATTCATTTTTCTTCCATTTCACCTTTTCTGAGTCTAGGAATCTATTTCGCACAAAATTAAAGATTGAGAAGATTTATTTTCTTTGCATAAACCTTTTTGTAAAACTCAATCAATTTTCTCTAAAAATTATTCTCACAATCTAGGAATCACATGAAGATCATTTTCCTTACATTGTTGACAAATTTTAAAAATATTGTCTTTCAAAATCATGCATAAACTCTCACATAAATTGTCAAGGTATATAATCTAATATATGTCTTTGACATTCATGATCGAGCAAAAATTGAATCTAGGAGATCATTTGGATTGTTTCTTAGGATCGTTATTTCTTTTTGCATCTAGGAGTCGAAACAATCACAACTCCACATTTGTTGCATATAGACACTCACTAGGACAAATTCCCTAATAATGGTGTCATCTTTATCCATCACTAGCTTTTCACTCACTAATTGCCCTTGCCTTTGCCTTTTATCTAAGATAGGTGCCTTAGGAAGCTTAAGTGTGCTTGCCTTTACTTACCTCCTATTGCTTATTATGTGTTGATTATGTGCTCTTTTGCCTATGTGTTCTTGCATGCATGCTATATCTTTATTAGATTAGATTCTATATTGCCTAAGAGAATTGAACTTGCTTGAACTCTAATCCAAACACATAACCTTTCTGAAAATTTTCTGCCAAAAACACAATTCTGGCAACCTGGAAATCACCAGATGGGCGGCCCCCTTAATTATGTAAGGCGGCCCCCTTAATTATTAAGGGGACCGCCCCCTAATTAAGGGGACCGGCCATCTGATGATCGGGTTTACAGAATCTTTTCTGCTTTTTAGCCCATTTCAACCTACATTTCCCAATTTTAACCAACACACTTTGTCCCAATCTTCCAAACAAACCTTATCCATCCTTCAACACACAAATCTTACACTATAAATATCCCCAATCCTCAAAACTCTCCATTCATCCCATCATGAACTCTCCAAACAAACCAAAATCAAAAGCCTCAAGGCTAGCAAGGATGACGGAAAAACCCGTTTGGCGAAGGAAAAGCCCTCGAAACAAATCCATCATAACCAATGAAATTGGAAGTCATTCAACACCTCCAACTTCTTACTTCCCAAACTTTGCCTCAAACCCACAAGGTCATTCATTTGATCCTTTTCACAAACCATACAACATTGGCCAAACATCTTCCTTCAAGCCAAACTACATATCTCAACCTTCATCCACTTATTATGATCCATACAAGTGTGATCTACCATCAAACCACAATCCCAACTACACAAACCAAATCCATCCATATCAACACTATGATCCTCTCCACATTGCCATGGAAAAACAAAAGTTCCGTGATGAAATTAACCAAATCCATGATCTTAGTGATCTCCTTGCTATGCATCTTGCACAACGCAACAAAGGGCAACCTCCATCATCACCCTATGCAAATTGCCTTCCCCACTCACTTAACTTGGATCAAGTTACAAACCATACCCACTTTTGCCCTTGTTGCATATTCCTTCAAAAACAAATCCTTTACTTGAGTGAAGATATTTCTTGGATTGAATATCTTCTCACTCGTGATCATCCAATTCCACCCCTAACACGATACAATATCGTGAGATCCACCTCTTCCACTCCATACCACACTCCATTTCCCTCATCATCAAACAAGTAAGCTCTATGCTTATGTTATCCTTCAAGCAAATAAAACAATCAACCATGAGTTGCAAGCAAGTCCAAATGCTCTTTCTAGGCAATATAGGACTTTGTCTTTTCTTTTGTTTTATTATGATTAATATGCCTTAAGCATATTAAATATTGTAATCCTTTCTATGATGCTTGAATGAATCTATTTTTGCTTTGCATATATATGTGCCTTGTTCTAATATTTTGTGTAGCCAAAGTCTTCCATAGCTCATTCCCTTGGTGCTCTCAAATGAGGGGGAGTTTACATCAAGGGGGAGCCTTAACCTTTTTAATTTTACAAAAAGGGGGAGAAGAGAATGTTAAACTCTAAATTCTTGTCTAAAAATTAATTTTTAGACTTAATGAGTTTAAGGTTTTGTAATCATCAAAAAGGGGGAGATTGTTGACATAAATAATGTCTTAAAACATTGTTTACATATTAACAATGTATCTATGTTTTGATAATTACAAAGCATAAACTTATTAATCTAAAACTTATGACATAAACAAGGTTTTAGTGCTTAATACTTGTCTTTGCTTCCATATCACTTAAGGTATGAATAAACAAAGGGTTTATTACATTTCATGATCAAAGGAAATTTATTTAATCACTTGTATTTTTATAAAATGCATTAAACATTTTATATCTTTTACAAAATCACTTTTGGAATTAAAAGAATATGTTTAATTCATTATAAATATATGATTTCAAATTTCCAACCAAAATTGGCAAATTCTATCCAGAAAAATATTCCCCACTAAAAAACAAGAAAAACCAACGTTCTGTATGGGCGGCCCCCTTAATGTTGCTAGGCGGTCCCCTTAATTATTAAGGGGACCGGCACCCAATTAAGGGGACCGGCCACGCTCCAGAACAGTATTTTCCTCCCCTTTAAATACTGATTCATCCCTCAGAATTTTCTCACCTTTTGCACTTCTAAACTTTCTGATCTAGATCCATTTCTCCTTTCTCTCATCCTTTGATCATAAGTGTATATATTCTTTGTTTCAAAGTGATCCAATCCTCTTCCTTTCAAGTGCAAGAGAAGAATACTTCTATTCCTCAAGACAAGAAGTATTACAACTTGTTGTGATCTCCACATTCAAGTTGTTGGTGCATTATCAAGATTATTTACATATTCTTTGTGAAGATTGGTGTGAATATTTGCTTGTAGATAGTTGTGATATATATAGCTTGTGTGATTAGTTGATAGCTTGGTGTGAAGAAGATTAGTTAGGAACCTTATTGGTGTGAAGAAGATAGGTGTGGAGTAGCTAGTTGTGAAGAAGACCGATTTGAAGAAGGTGTGTAGAAGTTGTGACTTAGGTGTGAAGAAGTTGTGGTGTGACAATTGGTGTGTAAATTGGTGTGTATATTGGTGTGTAAATTGGTGTGTATATTGGTGTGTAAATTGGTGTGTAAGGTTTTCTCCGCCATAAGGGAGCTTGTTGACATAGTGAAGAAAACTCTCGAGTTAGGTGCTCGGGGAGTGGAGTAGGGCAAGGAAGGTGTCCTTGTAGCCGAACCACTATAAATCGCTTATCTCTTGGTTCGATCTTTCCATCTCTTACTTATTTCATTACTTATCATTGTTATATATTACATATTGATTGTTGTTTGTATTGTGCAAGACTTGAGATCACATATTATCGAATCTAAGTTTTAAAAAAAACTAAGTAAACATCAAAATTGTTTTTTATAACTAATTAAAAAGACGTAAAACTATTCAACCCCCTTCTAGTTTTCCACAGACGGGTTGTATTCCTTAATACCATTCATGGGGTGACGCACTTAACTCCCCAATTCTATGAGCTCTTATCTCCTCCTATGCCATGCCCAGCACAACCATAGGGATTATAAACAGTGGCTCATGCATTAAATACGACCAATAAAGACCTAGTGCATATCGGTTCATGTTTCCTAAGACGTTCAAGCATGTTACCATTCGGAGATCTGCCAGTTTTCTTAAGCCTAACATCAAAATCATTCATCCAAAACAATTATAAACAAGTAATCAACACATAATTAACATCTAGGTTTCATTAGATCCAAGCAAACACAAGATAGATTTAGCCTAGCATGATGGAATTAAGACAAGAACAAGATATAGACAACCAACACATAGACATATTGATTGAATTAAAAGAACACTTATCTCAATTACAAATGAAAGGTATCAAGGGCTTAGAACCCTTGAAAAACCTGTAAAATTCGCACCAAGTTCGTAGCTAGGGTTTCTCCAAAACTCCTCTCCTTTTTAATGTAAAAATTAGAAAACTATATATAGGAAATAGGGTCTGACGGCGTCAAGACAAATCTTGTGACGCCGTCACCTCGCCGCCAAAATTCTCCTCGGACTGGCTTGATCTACTTTTGACGCCGTCATGTGTTAGGCCGTCACACATTTAACTCTTGACGCTCTACTTCGTGACGCCTTCATGAATCCACTGGGTCGTCATGGAAATTACTCTTGACGCCGTCAGGATATTGCTCTTGACACCGTCACCTACTGTTCTCAGCAAGGAAAATTAAGACTTTGGCGTTTTCTTCACTTTTATGCTCCAAAAACGTCCTAATTGCTTCCTTTTCCAGATTTCTCTCCAAAAGTACCTAAAATCACAAAAGGAACGATTTAGGGCAATATTTGATCAAATAAATTCAATTCCGGGCTTAAATGACCCCCTAAAAGTGGTTCATTTTTCGCCTCATCATATACCCTTACACTTGAGATTTGCTTGTCCTCGAGCAAATATGCTTTTATTCTACTCAAAAGACAAGTTATAGGTCATTTAACACTAATATAAAAGTAATTACAACAAATAATCGTTCCACAAAAGACCAATAGACAAGCACGGAGGTCATATACTAGCACCTCACAAATAGTGTTTAGATACTCACATCTCTCGGGTGTAATAAAGTGATATAACATTATGGAAATGGAAGATATCTCTCACTACCTGTCATAGCAAAATAGATTACCATAGGCTTGGGAAAGGATCAAACCTCCACCACATGGCGTAAGAACCTAGGATAAACTATCAAAGAGGTCTTTTAAAGGGTTGTAACGTTAGGTATAGGTATATGAAATACACGGTTTTGTTGGATAAAGGAAATTTTTACTGGTGGCGAGCTAACAATCTTGGTTAATTACATGTACAATATGGCGTTGCTAAGCCAAGACTAGACTCGACTTAAGATAATAAATGAAAAATAACAAAAACATAAAATGAACATAGAATGAAAAGGGATGGTAGTCCGTATGTTTTTTTTTTCTTTTTCTTTTTCTTTTTCTTTTCTTTTCTTGATTTTTTGATTTTTTTTTTTTTTTTTTGCATACACTTTTACCCTACCATCCAAAATAATACATCATAGGGAATGTAAATTCCCCTTACACTTGAATCTTTACATACTTTACAATAAACTAATCTAATGACTCGAATTAAGAAAATCAAAACACTTTGAGCACTTTTAAGATTAACGTACATATGGGGGTAATATATGATGTTCTTCCCCATTACTCCATAAAATAAGTACTTACCCATGAGTCCCAATCGTCCCAAAATAATATGTACAAGGATATGACTCGACTTAGCAACCATGTAATCAATTAGAAAGTTAACTTAGGGTTTAACAAATAACAATAATTCACTAAAGATGAGTGCATACACGGAAGGCTAAGGCGATTTGGGTGTACATTTAAGTGGGGTGTAACAAATTCTTCCTTTAAGTAAAATGCTTAAAGTTAGAAACGAAAAGATAGGCTCGGAGGGGTGTACTAGGGGTTTCGTGTACTAAAAATGAGTACAACGCTAAGGGTGTGGGAAAAATTAGTTGACTTAACTAGTCAAGTAATATGACTTAAATGGTCAAGTAATTATAATACGGGTTTAACACAAGGGTGATCCTAATGCCTCTTATCATGTAGTAAATCCTACTACACGAGTGTAGTCTGACTAGCGGTCTCGGGATGCATCACTAACGCAAGTTCTAGAATCTAAATGCTACCGGTACACTCATAAGCACTAAAAGTAAATGTTTTTCCTATCAAATCTAAAGGCAAACCTCACGTATTTGGGTGGAAAATGTTTCTGAATATACGGTTATGTGCTAGTCATACAATCTCCTATCCATGAGACGCTTACTAAGGCTAAAGTTTCACTCCTAAATGTTGTAAAAAAATTTAAATTTGGCGCTAAAATTACACTAACAAGTATTTCTCATAGTTTTATTACACATCTACCATTAAACAAAACAAACTCAAGCGAAAGTGTACATGTAAGGTATCATCATTTTACCCTCCCCTTACACTTAAGATGAACATTGTCCCCAATGTTCAAGTAAAGAATGTAAAAGTGAAATAAGTAAAAAGAATGAAATCAAATACTCCCCTGATTCGCTCGGTATGGATTATAAGGTGGCCAGGTTAAATCTTCCTCCAAGAAAATGAACAATCAAAGCTTCCCTTCCAGAATATAAATCATCTTCTTGTCAAACATAACCTGTAAATCCTGAGAAAATAGACAAAACAACCTCGCATAAAATTGGCGGCATCCTATATAAGTTACTAAATCCTAGAAAACAAAGTAAGATATAATGCTTGTGGAATGAAGTTTGCAGATTTCCTGGAGATTATAAAACTTAATAATTCACAAAAACCATAAGACTCCGTTAGAAAAACAAAACTGGTAAAATTTCCAGATTTTTTACACGTGACGCCGTCAAGAGTTAACTCTTGACGCCGTCAGAAGTGACCTGCAAAAATTCTTATGTTAAGTTTCCGGAATATTTCTGGAAAAAACTTGGTCCTACTTCCTGGAAAATCCTGCAAAACTTCATTATGACTCAATACAAGCATTTGACTCTAACAAATACGAATATACATGTTCATTTAGTATTGTGGAGAATCATGATCGGTTTGTTTCTTAAAAACATATTTGGGGTTTCCCCTTACACTTATCTTTTGCAAAAATACTTTTAAGGTGGAGTTAAGACTAGGCCAAACAACAAAGTAAAGTATTTCCACTATTTAGTTTAGAAACATGATCTACCAACAATAAAAATAAAGCATGCATACGGAAGCAAATAACAAACAAATAAAATAAAAATCACACAAAGCATGGGTTGCCTCCCAAGAAGCGCTTTTCTTTATTTACGAGTCTTGTAGCTAGACTCAAGGCCATGGGTTACTACGTGACACGGGTGAGTTCCTCATTGAGGACGTCTTTGGGATCAAACTTAGGTTTCAACTTCCTATTGGTTTCTTTAGTATGGTATGACCTTTCAAACATCTCTCCATCCAGATCATACAAAGTCATCCTCGTATGCCATGATCCGTCACCTTCTTTAGGTGGCTTGTCCCACCTCCATTTACACTTGTCTCCCTCTCTTTTCCACGTATTCATCTCAATATTAATAGGCATTACACTCAAAAACTCAATCATCTTCCTAAAGACTAAGGGGTCCTCAAAGGGGTCTAGCTCTTCATCTCTAGCAATGAGTTGTTCTATCGAATGTGTCTTTTAAACGAAATCTTTCTCTAGATAAAATGGGCATTGAGGTCCTATAAAGTTTCTTTCTATCCAAGGTCCATATCTAGATGGTCTCCTATTCATCTCTACCCAATGCGGTGTCGGTTCATCATCACAATCATAACTATGCTTCTTTACATCATACACCGACCAAGTATCGCCTTCACCTACCGCTATCTTAGACTCCTTACAATCTATCATTGCGCTAGCGGTTGCTAAAAATCCTCTTCCTACCAATAATGGGCATGTAGTGTCACTAACCATGTCAAGGACATGAAAATCCGCTAATATAGTTAACCTTCCTACGTGAACAACTACATCCTTAATCATTCCAACCGGGTGGGCAATACTCCCATCCGCTAGCCCTATCAATACCTCCGTTTCCTCTAACTTTCCTAGCTTAAGAGCGGTGAATAAGGATAAGGGAATCAAGTTGAGGCTTGACCCTAAATCGGCTAGTGTATCGAAAGCTTCGGATCTTCCTATCTTACAAGGCAAAACAAATATACCCGGATCATCAAGCTTTTTAGGTAACTTGTTTTGAACGAAGGCGGTCCCATTTTTACCTAGTTTAAACTTCTCGTATTTTTCTAGGAGGGCACTATAGTAAGGAGCACGCATTAAGACATCAATGACGGGGCGTTCAAGGTGAAGTTCCTTGAATTCATCGTCAAGGTCTTGCATAGGAGGTGTTTCAACTATACTTTTGACCGGTTCTATATCGGGTGTTTTATTTGATTGGTCCTTTTGAAGAATTTGGTTTTGTTTGAAACACGTGCTCGTTGATTTAACCGAGTAGTATTGTGGACACGAAGTGGGTGACGAAACTGAAGATATGGAATTAATGTTTAGTTTCGGATTCTTGACCGTGTCGCTTGGGAGTGCTCCCATTTCTCGGTCATTGAGAACTTTCAACAATGCGTCAATTTTGGTGGTCATCTCGCTTTGCTTTTCTTTTTGAAATCGGCTTCAAACTTAGATATGCGAGCTTCTTGAGATGCCACGAACTTAGACATCAACCCTTCAAGATTATTGGTACTACCATAGTTGTTAGAAGGATTGTTGTTGGAAGTACGGTCGGAGGGTGGACCGTTTGGTTGGTAATGATTAGGCGGAATGGAAGAATTGGGTTGATTTTGTTTCCACCTAAGGTTTGGGTGATTTTTCCAAGAGGGGTTGTAGGAGTCACCGTAAGGGTTTGGCTCGGGCTTGAAAGTGTACCACTTATTTCCCGCTCCGTCGGTACGCGTGGATGCGTAGTCCGCAAAAGCTGTTCCGGGGAGTTCCACACAATCGCGAGTGTCATGGGGACCACTACATAATTCGCATGAAGAAGTGATTTTGTTCACTTGGCTTGAAGGTTTAGGAGCTTCGTAAGATTCCATGATCCTACGGTCAGGAGCGCTAGAATTATTCGAAGGCAAAGATACTGCCTTGACCGTTTTGTTCAAATCACGGGGATCATTCCAACTTTCGTTGTCATAGAGAGCAAGATCTTCTATGAGTTCCCATGATTGTTCCGCACTTAGATCACGTAGCTTACCACCGGCCGATTGGTCAATGGTTCGCCTCGTGGAGACATCGATATGGTCATAAAAGATTTGGACTTGGAGCCAAAGATCTATGCCATGATGAGGAACTTTTTGAAGTAAGTCCTTGAAACGAGTCCATGCTTCATAGAGAGTTTCATTTTGACGTTGTTGGAACATCAAGATGTCATTTCTAAGCTTAGTAGTTCTCCCCGGTGGGAAAAATTGAGCAAGGAAACGAGTGGTGAGATCATCCCATGTGGTGATGGATCCCGCGGGTAAACGCTCAAGCCATTGACTAGCTTGATCCCGTAGAGAGAATTGGAATAGGCGTAATCGGGTTGTCTCTCTAGTTGCAACATCTAGGTCTATGGAATCTACGATTATGAGGAAGTCCTTAAGATGTTGATTTGGATCTTCGGAACGAAGTCCATGGAATGCACATCCGCTTTGCACCAACCGGATGGTGTCGGATCGCAAGGGGGTCACATTGGCTCCGATGAGCTCAATGGTATTTCGATAGCCTTGGTGGCTGGGTCGGGAATACTCTCCTGAGGTTCGGGGCCTAAGGGGTTCTATTGGTGGATTTTGTTGTGGTGGGATGATGAGTTCAAAGATGTTACGACCTTCCATGATGTCGGATGGTAAAGGTTACGAACAAAGACACAAAGAAATAAGATAGACTAAAGAAGACCTAAAAAATAAAAATAAAATCTTACTAGAAAGGAATCTAGCAAGTAGACCTAATAAAAAGAGATTATAACCTAGACAATAACTATTCCCCAGGCTGCGGCTCCAAAAACTTGATGCGTGGGAATTGCACCAGGCTTTACCTCTCAAGGGATCTTGAGAAGCTTACAACCCCCACCAGGCAGTGTACCTGATCGTTGTAGTATAGTATAGTGACAAGTACCGGGGGATTGATCGTTCAGCAAGGAATAGTGTCGATAGGATTAGAAAACCTAAATACTAGTTCTAAGGATGAGGGATGATTATTTTTTGTATTTTTATGTTTTTTTAGAAAGCAAGTAAAATCTCGGTTTTAAAGGATTTGGGCGGAATTAGTTGCTAGTCAACTAACCCAGTACTAAAGATGCAATTAAAATAAAATACTAGAAATGAAAATAAGCTAAATTATACTAAGGTTGTGAGCAATAAGTGGAGAAAATGTGTTTACTTAGATTTCACTACTCCCTAGACATCTTTTACATGTTAATTACTTGTTATAGTTGCATGGATGACGGGTTGTATTCCTTAATACCATTCATGGGATGACGCACTTAACTCCCCAATTCTATGAGCTCTTATCTCCTCCTATGCCATGCCCAGCACAACCATAGGGATTATAAACAGTGGCTCATGCATTAAATACGACCAATAAAGACCTAGTGCATATCGGTTCATGTTTCCTAAGACGTTCAAGCATGTTACCATTCGGAGATCTGCCAGTTTTCTTAAGCCTAACATCAAATTCATTCTTCCAACACAATTATAAACAAGTAATCAACACAAAATTAACATCTAGGTTTCATTAGATCCAAGCAAACACAAGATAGATTTAGCCTAGCATGATGGAATTAAGACAAGAACAAGATATAGACAACCAACACATAGACATATTGATTGAATTAAAAGAACACTTATCTCAATTACACATGAAAGGTATCAAGGGCTTAGAACCCTTGAAAAACCTGTAAAATTCGCACCAAGTTCGTAGCTAGGGTTTCTCCAAAACTCCTCTCCTTTTTAATGTAAAAATTAGAAAACTATATATAGGAAATAGGGTCTGACGGCGTCAAGACAAATCTTGTGACGCCGTCACCTCGCCGCCAAAATTCTCCTCGGACTGGCTTGATCTACTTTTGACGCCGTCATGTGTTAGGCCGTCACACATTTAACTCTTGACGCTCTACTTTGTGACGCCTTCATGAATCCACTGGGTCGTCTTGGAAATTACTCTTGACGCCATCAGGATATTGCTCTTGACGCCGTCACCTACTGTTCTCAGCAAGGAAAATTAAGACTTTGGCGTTTTCTTCACTTTTATGCTCCAAAAACGTCCGAATTGCTTCCTTTTCCAGATTTCTCTCCCAAAGTACCTAAAATCACAAAAGGAACGATTTAGGGCAATATTTTATCAAATAAATTCAATTCCGGGCTTAAATGACCCCCTAAAAGTGGTTCATTTTTCACCTCATCAGATGGATTGGACACGCTCTGGTTCATGGTATGGGTAAGAACAGTCCTAATTACTTTTTAGTGAAGATATGCTTATATGACACGAAATGCCGATCAAATTCGTCGAACAAAAGACATGCATTAAAAAAATGCCTATAGTACTGCTCTAGTAAGAAGTTCATGGATCTATTGGTAAAAGATAGTAGGTGGTGATGGTGATAGCACAGGTGGTGTAAGTGGTGGTGGCACAACTGATTCCGGTGGTGGTATGACAAGAGCTGGTAGTGATATAAGAAGAATTTGCTTCATACGGCTGAAGTTGTCGAATTTTTCTTATTTTGGTGAATTGGATCAGGTGATGTTGAAGGGGAAGCCTATAAATCCGATGACAAGACAATAGGGTGGGAATATGAAGACATGGTATTTTTAATAATCCCGATTAGTAAATATAAGTCATTAGCATAATTATAACATGTTAACATATATAAGAAATCGTGTAAAAGTAACGTCTCTACCAGATATTGGAAACACGTAGGCACGGAGGGCATAAGGTGGTATTTTGTAAAAGTGGTCCGTTTTAAAAGTGTAGTTATAGTCCAATGTTCAAAACACTTGGTTCTCTATAACTGTAGCTCTGATGCCAATCTGTAACACCCCCAAAATCATCACGTCAGCGGAAGACTTAAAAATGTCAGCGGAAGACTTTTTGGGTGTTACTTTGAGGATCTTTGTCACAATCATAGAAAACGACACAAAAGTGACGCTTTAAAGTTTAATTCATTCAAAATACCAAATATTCGAGACATCAAGATATTTCATAGTTTAAACAACAAGTTTATTTAAAATGTGTCAAAACGTTTATTTAAGCCCTTGCCGGGTTACAAGCCCACTCCGTGCCTTCAAGTTTCTTCATGTTTAGTTACCTGAGATAAACACATGCTAAAAGTGTCAACACAAAGGTTGGTGAGTTCATAGAGTTTATATTTTCGAATATCGATTTCCAAAATCAAAGAGTTTGTGAGTCCAAAGTAGTTATAAAAACAGTTGATTATCAAATTTAAGTGTGAGTAAATCCATAATGTTCATAGCTTAAATCGTTGATTTATCAAAATCAGAAAATGAGTTATTTCCATATTAATTCAAAAATAGTCCGTTGGTTTGCCCTTCACCGGGTCAACACCAAAATAGTAGTTTGTTTGACCTAACCGGGTCAACACCAAAATAGTTTGTTCGTTTGCCAATTATTAATAGTTTTCCTGCTATATAGTGAGCACAATCTCATAGTTTAATAAAACAGTGGGCTACAGCATTGTACACCCCAAACATCAGTCGTTGTAATACTGTATCATGACTACAGTACTACCGTTCTATTGCTCTAACCTCATGACACTCAACGATTAACAGGCATCAAAAATATCCATAATAATGATGTAAAACAGTGGCCCTCAAGATAGGTATTTACCAGTAACCTATGAAATCAAATAGCGTGCATTTGGTGGCTTTCCTCTAGCGACCAAATGGGGATTGTCAATCCCTAATAGATCTATTCACAATTATTTACGTTCACCCTGCAAGTGATTAAGGCGCATGATCGAGGGACTTTTGGTAATAGGTACTTAGGCAATAGAGATCAAATATAGCATATCGTTGAAAAATCACTTGTAATCATGTATGTCTATAGCAGGTATCTCCTTATGAGATATAAAAATGTGTAAACTAGTAAAGTTTATATGTAATATAGTCCTGTATTTAATTAATGAATACTTGTAAAAGTAAAAACAGTAGTTAAGCATGTATCTCCCCCAAAAACGTTTATAAACCATTGTAAAACAAGTAGGAGTAGGGGCTATGACTCACCTTAGTAGTACAGTAGTAGTGGTAGTAACATAATCTCAACGATGCAAGGCAACGGCTTCACACACAACCTAAAATATATATGGTATGTTTTAGTTGATAGTCTAAATCTAGTTTTATCGCGAATATTAGTCATTCAGTTGTGATTAAAATTCGTGTTCGTTTAAATGCTTGAAGTTCAAGAACAAAGTTATATATACATATAATTTGTGAGTGTAATGATCGATGATCGATGTGCGATGGAAAATCATCAAGAATAAGTTGAAGTATGTAGACGATGTTTTATGATGTTAGTTTAAAAGATAAGAAATAAACGTATCGTTATATATATAAGTTAAATTTATAAGAGTTATATACTAAACATGTGTATTTATATATAAAATATTAATATTATTTTTATAAAATAATATTACCGAAAATCCCTTCAAGTTTTACAATTGTTACCTTTTTAACCCTATCGACATAAATTTTACACCGTTAGTCCAAAGTTATATATATTTACATTTTATGTCCAAAAGTATCGATATTTACATTTATTACTTCTAAGTTTTAGTAATTACAGTTTATAACCGATAAATTCAGATTATTACAATTTTGACCCTAAGTTTCCAAAATTTACACTTTTAGTCCCTCGGTTAATAAAATTTGCAAATTTAGTCCAAATTTCACCAAATTAAAAGTTTAACATTTTCATTTTCTAAATAAGCTCAGAATATTCAGATTAGCTTATTTGAATAGCTTATTTGCTTAAAATCCAAATTTTTCCATTTAAATGGGCTTAGCGAGCCATTAAACTTGGCCCGTTAACATTTTAAGATCCAAGGGTTAGGGGGAACACTAGACCTACCTTACTCCATCATTTTAAGTTATAAAAACATTTCAAAAGAGCTTTTATCATCAGCTTATAGAATAAGCTTAAAAACAGTTTAACGGGCTTAACAGGCCCAAAAGTTAACTTATTAATGTTTTAGAAACCAGTTTTGGTTGATTCAAAATGGGTCGAGTAAACAGCTTATACGAGCTCATAAGGTCAAATAAAATATGTTTCCTAATTGTTTACCAAGTGGTTAACGAGGCTAAGCTTTAAAAACAACATGTCAAGTGTCGAATTTATAAATGGCGAGACCAAAGCTTATGACCAAAATCTATATCAAAACAGTTTCCAGACTTAGAAATATTTCTAAGTGTTTAAAACAAATTCGAAATGGGTCAAGGTTACTTATAAACGTGTCGAGTTTAATATGTAAACGTTATAATTAGTTCCAAAACTTCGTGGTATTTGTTTGTTAGTATAGTAAGCATCTCGAATGTTAAATAATTTATAGGTGTTATGTTTATAAATCACGAAATAATTAAGACAAAGTGAACGTGCAAAAATTAAATATAACGAAATGAAAAATAGTAAAATGGTTCAAGTATTCTCACCTCACCTCAAAAGGGTGGGGTAAAATTGGACGTAGAGGTTGAGCTGGGGAAAATGGGGATTGTGGTTCGACACACGACCCACCAAGGATCTTGGATAATCAAAGCTTGGATCTTGAACTCGTCTTGAACCCCTCGAAAACTTGGCAGACTTTCTATCCCATTTTAACTCGATATACTTGGTGAAAGTTTAAAATATGGTGTGTTTGAGTGTGTGTTTCAATCTGAGCTCACACGAGAGGTTTTAAAGGAAGTCTTGAGTGTGAAAACGAGTAGGAGGTTACAAGTATTTGAGTTTGAGATAAGAATGAATGCATGTTGCCTCCAAAACCAACCAATCGAGTTTTAACATGACAAGGAATGTGTCATGTTCAGTTTCTGACATTCTCTGACACTTCTGGCAACTTATGTGATGTTTAGTATTCGTTTTGTAGTGATTGGGGAGCATGGGAGGTGCTTTGAAATCATGTGACACGTTTTTATAAGTTTGGCAAGAGTGAGTTTTGTGATTTACTTTCCTCGGTTTTTAGGCAGTGAACATGTAAGATATGTAACGATATTTATCATTTTGAATCCTTGTTAGGTGGTGATTCGAGTGATGCAAAGATATACATAGGTTGTGTGTCAAAAATGGGAGAAACGAGGGTGCCTTGTGGCCTTGGTCGCGACTGGAAATCAAATGAAAGAAAAGAAAATAAAGGGGGCGCTGGGTTGGGTTTGTTGGGCTTGTGTTTGTGTTCGGCCCAGCAAAAAACAAAGAACAAAAATAATTAAGGGTCCGTTTGGTGGTAGTTGTAAGGACTCAGTAATATTTGAAAGTGAGTTTTGTATTGAGTGTGTGAGTGAACTGTCGACTTGCATGGTTTGTTTATATACCCGAGTTGTACCTGGATAAGTGGCGAGGTGGTGCAGGGATCATGTGGATTTTTGGAGTGCATGTTCTTTGATTGGGGAGGCTTTGAGGTGGAAGGTTGAGGGTGTAAGAGTTTACACATGGTTTTGTAGGTTTTATGTGAGGTAGTAATGAGTGAGGGAGGGTGATGTGTAGGAATGTACAAGTAGTAGTACCCAAGTTGAGTCCAGGTCGTATTTTTTAGATAACGGCCTAGAATTTTATTTTTGGTTCAAAATCTCGCGAGTCTAGACGTAAAACATTATTTTGGACAACTTTCGTGCTTTACACTTTTCCTGGTTCGTACCAGAAGGGCCTTAAAATTGGGATTTAAATACGTTACAGAAAGATGGTGGTTTATTAGAATTTATACGAAGTGTCATTACTATTTGTGTTAATTTGAGATTGTGTAAGGTGCCTTAACTTGATCAATATTCTAGTATAGTAATTATATTTAAAAGTTGATAACAATTGTCTTTCATGGTTCTTAGAAGCATGGAAACTAGAGTTGTTAAATAAAAGAGATACGTCGTGTGTAAAAGTTAAAATCAACTGAGCTAAAACAAACATGTACTTGTAACTTGTAAATATAATAGTTAGAGGTGTGCTTGGTGAGCTTGTTCAAAGTATCGTGTCGAGGTCCAAAATATTAGTGAGCAATCTCGGGAATTCTCGTAGGCTCCGGAAATATATAAATATTGTACGGTAATTAAATGAAACGTATAATTTTAATTATAAATGTTTTAAATATATATTCGCGATATTTATAGATTATCGAGGTTGTGTGTAAGCATCATTCCTAGGCAAATGGTCAATCATAAATGTCGTAGTGATTCACATAATATGTAATGCATAAAAAAAATTGTTCCTCGTAAAAATGGTATTTAATTCACGTAATATCCTTTTATTCAATTATTGATATTTACTAATCGTATGGGAAAATTACGGGAGGTTACACTCATGCAACTAGGTAGTCCAACACTAACCATCTCATAATCTTGGTTTGATTCTAAGTTCATGTTCTTAGAAACTAGGTCATCTTGCTCATACGAATCCACCAATTCGTTAAACTTATGGGTCATGGTTAGGAAGCTTTTCTCAAAATTCATCCAACGGGTCTCACTAAAAGGAATTGATCCTGATAATGATCGTCTAATAGAAATCACACACGCATAGAATTCATCAAACCCATCTAATTTACCCCCAACTCCTCTTGGATGTCACTAAGATCACACAAATATAATTGTTCCTCTATTGTCAGTGATCTAAATGGAATTTCATCTGCCATAGTGACAAGTGAAAATGGTTTTACAAACAAAGGGCACAAAGAAAAAGATAGACTACAAGAAAGCTAAAAAAAAGAAAATAAAAGTATCACTAAAAAGGAATCTAATGAGTAGACCTAATCAAAACAAATTTCAACCTAAGCAATAACTATTCCCCAGCAGCGGCTCCAAAAACTTGATACGTAAGAATTGCACCCTCGCAACAGGTTTTACCTCTCAAGGGATCTTGAGAAGCTTACAACCCCCACCAGGCAGTGTGCCTGATCGTTGTAGTATAGTATAGTGACAAGTACCGGGGGATTGATCGTTCAACTCAGGAATAGTGTCGTTAGGATTGAAATTAATCTAACTAGGTTTAAAGGTGAAGGAAGAATCTTTTTGTGTTTTTATATTTTATGAAAATCAGGTAAAAATCTCGGGTATTGGAAGAGTGGGCGGAATTAGTTGCTAATCAACTAACCCAAAAGCTACTAATTAAACTAATGTGCAAGAAAAGTAAATTAAGATTCTTTAAGATAAGTGAAGCGTATCTACCTATGATGTATTACTCCTTGCTAGCTATCCAATTCTACCTATTGAATTGTCACATCCTTGTTTTAATTGACGGGTTGTATTCCTTAATACCATTCGTAGGGCCGTGTACGATCTTCCCTAACTCTATAAGCTCCTACTTCACTCCTATGTCGAGCTGACTAAAAGCTCCTAACATGGGATCACTAGAATTCGCTTACGCATTAAATACAACCAAAAATCGTAGTACACCTCCGATCATGTTTTTTAAGACGTTCAAGCAAGTTATCAATTGGAAGTCTGCCAGTTTTCTTAAGCTTAACATCGAATTCAATCAACCAAACAAAAGACAATAGGAATCAAGAATTATAAGCTAAATCAACTAGACCTGTTGAAGTTGTCACACCTTAATTGATGAAGATAGACACAAACATCAACAAAGACATTAATAAGATCTAATCAATTATATACAAGTTTCACACAATCATAAGTAGACACAAGATGAATTAGCCAAGCATAATTAATGAAGAACAAGCAACAATAATGATAATTGAAGATATGAATTAAGATAGAATCAAAAAACCATTACAAGATGTTTATGGAGTAATTGAAACCCTCTAAGTTGCTGGAAACACCTACCTAAACCCAGGAATCGACCTTAGGGTTTAGGGCTTAAAAATAATGAAGTTATAATGTTGTATTTATAGGCAATGTTTCTGTCGGCCCAATCTGACGGTGTCAGCTTTAACAAGTGATGGCGTCACGACCATTTTTTCACTAAATCGAAGATTTTTTCGTCCCGATCGTTTCCTTTTTTGAATCGCTCAAATCCGAGTTGGTATGCAAAAGTTATGGCCAAAACAGTGTCAGCTACTCCACGCGCAAGTTGTGATTGTCTCGATCATCTTGTGACGGTTTTATTAAGATTTCTTTGTCGTTCTGACGTCATCACTCTATGGCTTCTGACGTCGTCAGGTTCAACCCTAACACCGTCATGTGTAAACTTACTCTGGGCCATCACGTGTAATCTGACCCTGACGGCCTTAGTGACGCCGTCAGTTCAAATTGCCTTGAAATAGTTCTGGGCCGTCATGTGTATTTTCCATATCCACCTCTTTTGCCAAGCTTGACGCCGTCACTTGTAGAGCCTTGATGCCGTCAGGTACTGTTCCCAGCAATGATTTTGAGACTTTGTCGTTTTCTTCACTTTTATGCTCCAAAAACGTCCAAAATGTTTCCTTTTCCAGATTTCTCTACAAAAGTACCTTAAATGACAAAAGGAACGATTTAGGGCAATATTTGATCAAATAATCTCGAATTAGGGCTTAAATGACCCCCTAAAAGTGGTAGACTTTTCGTTTCATCATGCATGTTGCTTTCACAACTTTCATATCATCTCATCTCTAAGAGATGAACTTCATACCATGTTTGGTCACCTTTAGTATCTCCTTCCTCAACCCATCATACATCCAACTCCTCTTGCTTCCATGCTACCTTCGGCTCCACCTTCTTATCATCCACCTTCAAACTAAACATCTCTATATGTTTAGTTAAATAATCGAGAAGACTATCTTTTGGTCCAAGCATGCTCTAGGAAGTTAGGATTTTCTTGTAATGGTTTTATGTGTTGTATGACTTAAGAATCTATGATGACTATGTGATGATTGTATGATGAATCTATCTGATGCATGATGTCTTCTTATAAATGAATGAATGTATTGCTATGATATTATGTTGTGTTGTTTATAATGGTTGTCTCTAAAATCTCATGTTAACCAACTTTAAAAATGGTAAAACACTTAACTCATAACACACCTCTCAAATATAACGCCTTCTGGCGGCGGTCCCCTATCAAAGTGGCGGTCCCTCATTGATAAAGGACCATCCACATGTTTATGGGACCGTCCCTAGTTGTGCTTAAAACTTGATTTTTACATGCCCTGCTTCTTCTGATTTCACATCCGTTCTTTCTAATCAATCATATCCTTCTATTTCTCTTCTCAATCCTCTATATTCTTCTATATATGTGTATGTGCTTTGTCTTCTAACTTGTTTTTGTAGCACCACACCATAGCTCGATTCTCCGGTGCCCTCATCTAGGTGGAGCACTAAGCACGGTGGAGCTTATATATACCGTCGACTTCTTTCATAATACTCTTCGACGAAGCCTTTTTGATTCTACAAAAGGGGAGAGAAGTGAACGAAAACTCATCTAAAATTTTATAAATACGTAAATTTACCTAACATGAGTTTCTATTTTGTAATCATCAAAAAGGGGGAGATTGTTAATATAGATAATGTCAAAAACTTTATTTGAATTATTCAGTCTCTACATGTTTTGATAATCACAGAATATAAAAATACGATACGTAAACTTACGGTTAATAAATTTTTGATCGAGATAACTTGTTTACTTAACGTATTGTCTACAACATCACTTCAGGTATGAACAAACTATATACCTATACTAGTAAAGTGATCAAAGAGTTTATTTTTACAAAACCTTACATTTTTATGTATGAAAAAACATTTTCACAAAAGTATTTTTATGTTTTCAAAAGAAATGTTTTATTAAAAAAATAAATTCAAATTCAAATGTTGTAACAGCCATATTTCCCGCCCTAAATAGTAAAGTTTTCACCAGATAAACTTTCACCATGTCAGGACAAAAAGATGAGCGTCTGGCGGGACGGTCGTTTAAATCAACTGACGGTCCCTTAGTGATAAAGGACCGTCACATATTTAAGGGACTACCCACTCCTCTCCTAGCGCCTATAAATACAGAACTATTCCCTTTCAAAAAACTAAGCCTCTTTGCACAAAAACTTTCTGTTTCTTTCTTTCTTCTTCTTTGGTCACTATAACATGTCGGTATGTGCTTATAAGTGATTCTCGTATCCTCTACATCAAAGTGCAAGAGAAGAACACTCAAAGTCATCAAGAATCGATGTGTTAATCAGTCCACACACAAACGTAACAAGTGTTACGATTCTATCCTTCCTCCAACTCTCTCATTTGTAAATATTGTAATATTGTGAATCCGACTTGTGTATGAGTCATGACTAGATATGTTAGGGTGAACTTGGACAAAGGTGATAGTCCAAGAAGTGTTGTATCTAGATTAGACTTTGTAATAGTTGTGTGTTATGGTGTGAAGGCTAGAACTTAGTGGAGTTCTAGTGCAAAGATTAGGTCTTAGTGAAGTCCGTGTATGAAGCCTTGAATCGGGTGAAGGTTCAAGTGAACGGGGTGCTCGTTCGTGTGAAGACTTGGATTGTCTGTTGATCCAATAGGGATAAGAATGCTTTTTCGTGTAGCCACGTGGGCTTTGGTGTAGATTGGTTATAGCTAGGAATAGAACTCTACATTCCGCTTAGTGTTGTTAAACTTGGTGTAAGCTTGTGTACGGATTGCTCCGCCTGAAGGAGTGTGTTGACATAGTGCTTGAAAACTCTCGAGTGTGGTACTCGGGGAGTGGAGTAGGACGAAGTGTGAGCTTCGTGCCGAACCACTATAAATCTCGGCGTCTCCTTTGGTTGTGTTCTTTCCTTTACTATTTCCTTTACACAATTTATGTTTATGCATCTAGTTAACCTGATATCACATAACTAGCAAATCTAGCAACTTTGGAATAAAAACATAAACGGACCTAACAAAGTGAAAATCGATTTTAATAAGCAATAATAAACGGTGAAATTATTCAACCCCCCCCCCCCCCGCCCCTCCTTCTAGTTTCTACACAAACTAAGAATTATTGAATAAGCCATCTTCCTATCATGAAAAGACTAACTCAACACCCTGTTTAACTTTTTCAAAAACCAAAACAAAATCAGTTTGAAGGTGCAAGTGTCTACGCTTGCCAAAAGCAGTTTCAAGGTGTGTATACAACTTTTCCACAGGTAATTTTTATTAACAATATAAATAAAAAAGATAATTGAGGGTTCTTTTTCTTACACTGTAATCCGCTTGTTTGACATCAAGAGCTTTCAAAATCAATTTGAATTTCCTCGTATAAAAAACCCGCTGATGTTCACTCTCCCCAAGATAAAATGACAACACCTGAAAAACCAAACCATTTTTCATTGCATCATAATCCCTTAAGCCATATGAATAAACTAATCCAAACACATTAAAAAAAGTGTTCATAAATTATACAACAATAAAACAACTAATTTCACAAACCAAAAATACAATGTACCTTGAAGAATCTCTCTTGGAGTGTTGAACTAGGTGCGGATCTACATGTTAGACAGGGTATGCACTTGCATACCTTGTGAATTCTCAGCTTAGTGTAAAAAAAAATAATTTTGTGCTTTTACTTGTTTATTTTACATAGAGTACATACCCAGTAAAAATTAAGTGCATACCCTTTTTATTCTCAGCTAGAACAAATGAAACCAAAATCTAAATAATGAATATTTAAGAAACAACAATGGCGTTTTAAAGTTGCAGAGGTTATAAGAAAGAGAGTATTTGAGATAGACTTGTGAATTTTTAAGTGTAGACAAGTGTGTCCCCTATTATATACAATAGTATTATATTATATCTCTCAAGTTTCTAGGTGAATTTGTGGTTGGACTGTTTGTTAGACTGATGCTAGTGGGTGTTCCTTGGCAACCACAACCCCACAATGCAACGCGCCTCTCCCCCTAGCTCCCCCAAAAGCAACGTGTCGCCCATGACTTTTTCCAAAACTCGGTTGCACTCCCAACCGAAACAATTGAATGATAAAGCCTTTAATTTTGGAGCGTTGGGGAGTAAATGCATTTAATTTTTTAACGTTGGTGGCTCGTTTTCAACAGTTGCACCCTTTTTCTTTGTGGTTTATGTATTTGAAGAAACAGAGGTGTGTAATTAGGAGGAAGAAGATGCTTTTGGGCCATTTTCATTTTGCACCCTCAAATTTTATAGTAATTACATTTCTGTCCTAACTTTAGTACTTATACAAGTCAAAATAAGTGCCAAATGATCTACCAAAATAACTGTTTCAGCCTATGTTTTGAAATATTTTTGCTACAAATGGTCCAAAAAAAAGTTAGGGGCTTGCTTTTGTGGTCAAAACAAGCTAGTTATGGTTGGGGTGTAGTTGTGAAGATAGAAAACTGAGGTGGCGCTGACCTGGTGCGGGGTTGCTTGGGTGAGAAAGTAGTCACCACTAGCATTAGTCTTAGACTCTTAGATTACTATTTTTTCATTTTTATAATTTTACATTTAGTAGCATATATTGGTTCGTGTACCAAAATGACTATCTGTTGAACCAAATGTAAGATTTTGTGACAAAAAATCTAAAGTGATCCAAATCAATCAACTAAATCAAAGTTAAAAAAATAAAAAATAAATAAGACAAAGAGAACGGTCAAAAAAAACAAATAGATGTAAAAACCAGTTATAAAAATTAAGTAAGACAAGGAGAACGGTAAAAAAACAGATAGATGTAAAAAACTAAAAACCATTAAAAAACCCCGAACCGACCCGACTCAAAAAATAAAGCCAAATCAAAATTTAATTTATTAATTTGTGCACGTGTGACAGACACTGTTGAAGCCCAAACAAATACTCTTCTAGGAGCTGTCCCACCTCTCCACACTTCTTCAAACTATCAATCAACATCCACATTGAAATCAATCACTAAATACAACAAAATGATACACTTGCGCAAAAATTATAATCTTTCAAAAAACACTATACGGGTACCCGCGCAATGCGGCGGCGGGTAATGTGTGATTATATTTTGCGTTATTTGGTTACACATTTAGTTGTCTTCATGCTTTATAAGTAGAGATATTAGAGATGGTTAAGCCAAATAATTTTAGTTTTAACAACCAACCGCTTCCTAACAAATTAATTTTGAGATCTTTTCATAATAAGCAAGAAAAAAATCTGAATTTTAAGCTTTTCTAATTATATAATAGTTTCAAATGCATTATAATATAGTATAGATATAGATAGAATATGATGTAAGGTTAATAAACTTACAAACGTTTAATGATAACCTTGCGAAACTTTTGGGATTTGGTTATGTAAAATGAGGGAGGCGGTGGAAGTTAAGGTAAGAATACCGGATCTTATCCAAAATGAAAGTCACGTTTTCTTAGACCGAATATATCAAATGGCGCAGGTAGTAGAATTTAGTCTGTTTTTGGGCCAACTATCAAGAGTTATACGACAATGTCTTGGGAAGCCCGAGTGAATATTTTAATAGTCCCTCGGCTAATGATATATACATATAATTGACTATATATGGTTCGCATATAGTTCATCCATTGATTTACCTATTGTGGATATTAATTGAAAGCTAATTACATAGTATAAACTGTTGGGATTTTAAGATAAGTTTGGTGAGTTTTGAAACAGTTGAAGCATAACGTACAAATTATCTCACTTAAACTGTATGATGTTGTTTGTCTGGTATTAATTACTTTGGCAACTTGTCATGCATGTGGCTATTGAACCAGCCACGATAACCTCAGCTTTGTGGCATTAGAAAGAAGACTTGTTGACCCCAACATACGGTAGGTGATAATAAGACTTTGATTCCATTCTAGAGATTAGATTAAAAAAATGAGAAGCTTGAAGAAAATGATTTTAATGGAAGAAGCAACCATACTTGTTCTTTTAGTTTTCTCACTCCACATGCAAAAAATATACACAGCCGAAATTGACATCATCTCAGGCTCAAGCTTCTTGACAGAAAACGACACGCTGGTATCTCCTGCTAGAACATTTGAACTGGGATTCTTCAAGCCAGGTAGCTCGGATAACACTTACGTTGGTATTTGGTATAAGAAAATTTCTGTTAAAACTGTGGTTTGGGTTGCCAACAGAGACTACCCCATCACCAATGTATCATCAAGCATTTTAAGGATTGACAGTGTGGGAAATCTTGTTCTCAAGAACTATACCGATCATGTAGTGTGGTCATCCAACTCAACGTCATCAGGAAATGCAACTGCAAAGCTTTATGACTCTGGAAATCTAGTCATCACGGATGGAAACAGCATGAAGATTCTGTGGGAGAGTTTTGACTATCCTACAGATACTTCTCTACCTGGCATGAAGATTGGAAAAAATTACTTAACAGGCACCGAATGGCATTTAACATCATGGAAGAGTATTCATGATCCAGCTATAGGGGAATTCACCTTAAGTGTTGACACACGTGGTTATCCTCACTTAGTATTAAGAGATGGTTTGGAGGTCAAGGGTCGAGCCGGATCATGGAATGGTGAACGGCTTAGTGGGTCACCCTTGGTTTTCAACAACACGTACTTGCCATACAATATGGTTATTAATGAAAAAGAGGCGGTTTATAATATGGAAAACACTTCTGTAATAGTGAAGATGACATTGACTTCTTCTGGGAATATAGAATTTTTAGTGTGGCAAGAAGATAAGAAAACATGGCAGGTTATTGGGACAGCACCAAGAGATATTTGTGACACGTACAAAATCTGTGGCCCTTATGGAAGCTGCAACACTGAAGACGGGCAAAAATGTTCGTGCTTAGATGAGGCAAAATTTGAGCCGATAAACAAAAGGGGTTGGGTAACAGGAGATTGGACAGGTGGTTGTGTGAGGAGAATACCGTTGGATTGCAAAAATGGAACAGATGGGTTTATCAAGTATTCTAATGTAAAATTGCCAGATACACAGACTTCGTGGTTTAACAATACAATGTCTTTAACGGAATGTAAAGCAACATGCCTACAGAACTGCACTTGTATGGCATATGCAAATACCGATATCAGAGGCGAAGGAAGTGGTTGCTTGCTTTGGTTCAATGACCTATTAGATATCAGGGCAACCTCGATGGGTGGTCAAGATGTACTCGTGAGAATGGCTTCCTCTGAATTAGGTAACTACTTGAATACGTTATGCTTTGTTCATGTTTGTTTCAAATAATGAAAAAAAAAAAATTTTAAAAAATTTAAAAAAAAAAATAAAAAAATAAATAAAAATAAAAAAACTATATACATCTACTATCATGTATTCTTTCTGGTTACTTTCATGGTTGTTATGTGTCTGTAAGTTGATTAACGATGTTGTTTTTGACTTTTTGTGTTAAGATCATGTACGTGCTCCATCGGTTTTCAAAAAGGACGGAGGAACAAACATCAAAATCATCTTGAGTGGAATCTTTCTGGTGGTTTTTGTGATAAGTTTGAGCACATGGTTGTGGTATGCTTGGAGAAAACGACATCTTTCACCACAAACTGAGGAAGGTAAGATATTTGTCGAGTTTTAGCAATAAGTATATGTTAAATGGTTCAGAATAGTCACAATTCTGTGAGCAGGTTCAACCAGTTTGACGGGTTTTTATTATTAACGCACAGGGGGGTTACTAAATGTAGGTGAAAGAGGGAGAGAAGCCATGGAGCTACCATTGTTTAGCTTCTCTAGAGTAGCTAAAGCTACTGCTGATTTTTCACTCGATAATAAACTTGGAGAGGGCGGATTTGGACCGGTCTATAAGGTAAATGAAGAATCTTATTTATTTGAATTCGGTTTGCTGAGTATAGCGTCACATTATGATTCGTCCGTTTGACTATAATTGTTAGAGCAACATTCTAATTCATTATAGATAACAAAATTATGAAGCGAAAATGTTTATGCGTGCCATTCATAAAAATTGGTAATGTTCAGGGTATGCTTGAAGATGGGCAAGAAATTGCAGTTAAACGTCTCTCAAAGACTTCCAGTCAAGGAATTAATGAGTTCATGAATGAAGTTATATGCATTTCAAAACTTCAGCACAGGAATCTCGTCAAGCTCCTCGGATGTAGCATCAAGGGGGACGAGAAGTTGTTGATATATGAATACATGCCAAACAGAAGCTTAGACGAGTTTATATTTGGTCAGTATCATATAATTTCTATTAAATCGAAAATAGTAACTTATTACGGTAAGATACTTTCAACAACTAAACCTATATGATGTGCAGATAAAAGGCAAAGCACATTCCTTGATTGGACAAAGAGACTCAACATCATCAAAGGAATTGCGCGAGGACTTCTTTATCTTCATCAAGATTCACGATTAAGAATCATTCACAGAGATCTTAAAGCTAGCAATATTCTACTAGATGTGGATATGAACCCAAAAATATCAGACTTTGGGATAGCTAGAAGCTTTGGAGGAAATGAAACTGAAGCTAACACCGAGAGAGTTGTTGGTACCTAGTAAGATACAACATTCTGGTTTATCTTCATTCGCTTTTTGTTAAGTTCGTTATTTTTAAGACTTGTAAACGTTATTCTATGTATAGTGGTTACATGTCACCAGAGTATGCGCTAGATGGTCTTTTCTCAATAAAGTCAGATGTTTTCAGCTTTGGTGTATTAGTGCTGGAGATTGTGAGTGGGAAGAGAAACAGGGGATTCGTTCATTCTGAGCATAACAATAATCTTATTGGACATGTAAGTTGCTTGATTTCAAATTTATCTGGCATAACTCTATTGCCTAATAAGTAAATCCGCATTTATATTTAGGCATGGACGATGCATAGTGAAGGAAAGTCAATGGAACTCCTGGATTCAAGTTTTGCCAAGGCAAGCAATCCATCGGAAGTTTTAAGATCGATAGAAGTTGGCTTATTATGTGTACAACAAAGTCCAGAAGACAGGCCAAACATGTCGTCGGTGGTTCTCATGTTTGGCAATGAAGGTGCATTGCCAAAACCTAAAGAGCCAGCATTTTTCACAGATAGGAACTTACCTGGTACTGGTTTCTCTTCAACCTCTTATCCAACAAGTTCAAGCAATGGCTTAACCTTTACAGAGATAGATGCCCGATAGAAAGCACTTATGATACTTCCATTATAATGTGTTTGCGATCCTTTACTTCTTATCTTCATGTACAAGCTTATATATATGTCCATTATAAACTTTTACATACGACATAAGATTAAATTTCTATATAATCATATATAGTAATAAATCAGAGTTACTTTAAATTTACCTAGCTCTTTTATAGTGGGATAATGTGACATTTATTCAAAGAATTATGCAGGACGTAGGGACATAGTCAAAATTTGTAATTAATGGGGCGTCAAACATGTTACTTAAGAGGATAATAAACATGGACTCCTAAATCTCATACAGTATTAGTAATTGAATGGAACTAACAAAAATAAGAAACAACTAATGCTACAATGTCAGGGAAAAGATTCACAATTAAATGTAATTTCATTTCAGATTAGATGTCAACCTTTCGCTTTTCATTTATCCTGAAATAAGTGTCTACTTCTAAGTTTCGAACAATCAAAAACGTTTTTCAAAAAAAAATATGATAGAAGACAGTTACTATTCCGTAACTACAACAACAACAATGCCCAATCCCACCGGAGCGAGGTAACTTGTCTACAAAAACCATGTATAGAGTTTAATGTTGAGTACATGCATGGAATAAGGTCATATCGAAATAATGATCAAGAAAAAACAAAACTTTGACATGCAAATTATCGCTTAAACATGTTGTTTACAAACTTAAACTACCCATCTTCTTATGGCATATAGTTCAGAGCATAATTCTGTGAAGCAAGTAAAACCGCAATACACGCCTAGTTCTGGACTCATCTTGCTTGGTTGTTTAGCCAGATTTTTTTGGTTGATTATGCTCGGGTAACTTGAGTGCACCTTCTTTCAGTGAAGGCTGCAATTCTCTCTTTGCAAACTTAAGCACCTTAGGATCCGTGGTTTCCATGTATGCGCATACCCTTGGCACTGTAAACCAGTTTTGCACCACTAATCAGTTTAAATATTATGGCTCTCCTTATAGGTGAAGACAAGGTAGGTCTGGGTAATGGGTCAACAATTAGTGTGTGGGTCAGATAGAAAAGTAAACACATTTGTTTGAATAACAAACTTAAAACATGATTACTTTTCATTGATCACAAATCTTTTTGACTTTTTTTTTCAATTATAACCGGTGGAATGGGCCATTACGATACACCAGAAAGAGAAAAAAATATAAAGGCTCTCAGAAAAATAAATATGGTTAAGTTACCTGTGACCTCGGGACCATGTCTTACACTTCCCTTTGAAGCTTTCTCCCATAAAGTAGATGCAAAGGAAGGTGATTCAAGTGTTGGAATATGTGAATCATAACAATAATATAAACACATAAACATCACAAAGCACGCAGCGGAAATAGATAAAATACATGTAATTAAAATTAACCGAATATAAATGAATGCGTACCTCTTTTGTGATTTCTAGTAAGAACAAGAAATCAATTGAACAAGAACTTATAAACCCTAATTAGGGTTTAATGTGGATCGACTAAAGGATAGTCGAATGGGCAATCACAACGTTAGCAAAAGTATGCTAACACTTCGTTCTCGAACACACGTACTATTAGTGTTTCAATAAGAAAAGATAGGTTCTTAATTCACGAGCAAGCACTACTAGTTGAGCCTTAATTGATCCTTGTGGATCGCCTATAGCTCAAGTGAAAGGAGATGAAGAAGTGAATTGGCTTGCTAATGAACCAAGGGATGAGAGGAATGAATACATGATGCCATGTATTTATACTATCCCAAAATTTGGAGCAAAAGAAATCAAACCCTACCCCCAAAGGGTGGGTCGGCCGATCATAGAGCCTAGCTAAGAGGGGGTTCTAGATCCTTCTTGTCCACTTTTTCATCTTTAGTCCTTAATCTTTCGTCTAACGGTCGTTAGGTACCGTTAAGTGCTCATTTCGTGAATTTAATAATTATTCGTCACTAAAACAATAATTATTAATTAATTGAAACTCATACGTAAAGTGTGCAATCCCGAAGTCTCGTGTTTGAGTCCGGACATATACATTAATTTTGTATCCGTTACATTTAACAGCTCCCACTCGGATATACATTAATGTGATAATGACAATGGTTAGTCTAGCATAACACGCATCCCATAACGAACTTATCATATGATTCAAAGATCGATTGAAACGATCCAAAAATACGATGTTTTAGTAAGTAGTTGCAATGACTCAAAAACCGACAATTCATATGTAGTTGCAATGATTCAAAACATATCAAAACGTAATGATTAGGTATTTATGATATGATTCAAAAATCGATTACAACGATAAAAAATACGAAGCTTTAGTATGCAATTGCTATAATTCAAAAACCAATAATTCATAAGTAATTGCAATGATTCAAAACTCAACAAAACGCAATGATTCAGGTTTTATTTATTCATAAAAATTTACCACATCTAAACCATGATTCACATGTTTCAATGTTAAATCTATGAGTTAATGATTCATATATCGAACACTTAAATAAAAAAAAAGTTATGATTCATATACTTAGAATGATGAACTAGCACATTTAGTGATAAAAATAAACATGATTCATATTGCAAACACATGATTAATATATTTAGGTGTTGAAAGGAAGGAAATAATAAATTAGACACTTAAAGTTAAACATATTCTTAGCTACTGAACGATATGTTTTTTTTGTTATAAATAACAATTCTTAGTCAAATAACATGATACATAAATATAAATTCTAAACTTTTGCCATTACGATCTTTTGTTAGTTTTTACTAGTTATAATACCCGCGCACGCGCGGGTTTTTTTTAAATCTTTTGAAATAATTATTTAAAAATTTTGTTTTTTTTTTATTTTTTGAAATAATTATTTAAAAATTTTAATCCTATTGTTAATTGCATCTAATCTATATTTTTTGTATTTATCTTCTACTTGTGTTGTGGATAAATATAAAATAAATAATCTTTTTTTTAAATATCTTATCTATATTTTTTGTATTTATCTTCTACTTGTGTTATGGATAAATATAAAATATTACCTAATAAGAAAATAATATTTTTTTAAAATAAAATTATTACTAAATCAGGTATGAATTGATTTTTTTGAAATGCAAAATTCCCAATAGGGTTTTGTTTTATTATATAAAAGATTAAGAATTTATACAGTAAAAAAATATGAATCATCAAAACAGATAGTGGATTAAGAAACAAAAGGCCAAAGATGGCTGAAATTAGGAACAAAATAATATTCGATGAAGGAAACCTCCGATCCTACTATGTGGTCAAATTCAAATTTTGGAGAGGGAATTAAAGGTGCATTCATTATCAAATAAATTGTGCATTGATGCAATTACAATATTACCCTTAACAACTAATAATTAATTATGTAAAATGAATCAAAATAAAAATAATTGAATGGCTATGATCTCTTCTCAAACTTCTCAATCTAAAACTCTTCTCAATGAAACCGGATTTTATATATATATATATATATATATATATATATATATATATATATATATATATATATATATATATATATATATATGCTAGTTTTCGAAGTCCGCCCGATGGGCGGGCATGTCCTATAATTTTACTTTTGATGGTGTTACTTAACGGAAATTTGTTTTTTAAGTACGGTGTTTTTTCATTATTTTTAAAAATGTATTAGTTTACGTTAATTAATTCTTTTTAAAGGAAAGATTTTGAATGCAAGAACAATGAAAAATAAATGAAGTTTTGCAATTATAGAATAACAAAAGGTACTAATTTATTCATAAATAGATAGTTCATACAGTGAATAAAGAAGAACAAAGTCACAACCTAACTTGAGAATGCATCGGGCTAATTCTAACAGCATTCGAGCACACACTTGGAAAGCTTCACACAACTAAGTTGAATCAATTAATACCTGTAATTTGGGATTGGTTGTGGGCCATGGTTTCTGCACTAAGGTACTGAGGTATCTTGTGTAACTTTTCGGTTGCAGGTAGAGCACCTCTTGTAGTACCATTGTTTTATGGTATTAATTTTAAATATTGTGGCTTCAGTTGTGAAATCTTGACCACTTTAGAGCAGGAATTTTGTAATAGAATTTTCAAAAATGTATTCATTAAGTTTAGAAGAAGAGGACATATATACTTCCCTGAATACACGTGAACACATTCAGATAAATTCACGTGTATCTTGTGTTTATACTTCATACCATTATTACATATATACTTACTTACCCGGTTGATATCCTGCCACTTTTAACAATTGCAATCGCAGTATAGGAAAACTCATGGAAACGCTCTTCCATAACAGAAGCTTGAACTGAAACAAATGATAAAGATGATGAAATGGCTATTCCAAACCTTCCAACCTGAATAACATACCAACAATTAGCAACCAAAAGTTACTTAATATGATCATAGAAACCTATTGTAAATAACTTATAATCATAGAAACCAAAAAAACAATCAAATAATGATAACACATCATAATATTGGTAATCTTAAAAATTCATGAATAATAATAGAAACACTCAAATAACCACTAATGAATAGTATACGCGTGCATGAAAGTAGCTCAGCAAACACAAACAAATCAACTTTTAGTTTAGCCTTTTGCTAAAATGGAACGAAATTGATTCACGAAAGCTAATTCACACAATCATGTGACAGCATTTATGCGAGCTTGGAAGTTAAACTTGCCTTTTAGTTTCACTCGGCTGACCAAAACCTTGAACTGCGTAATTTTTTGAAACATGCGAGGAAAGGAATTAGTCATCTAAGGAACATGGCTGCTGGAAGTATGTAAAGAGCACACAATCAGTGGCCTTTAAATAAATACTCAGTACCTATAAAACATATAAAACAGAAAGAAAAAAAATCACTTCAGCGCTACATAATCAAGCATTGAAAGAATTAGAAATTGGTCTCTTGGACATAGTTGATGGTGTCTAAGAGAAGGTAGACAGTGCATCTCCGATAAACTCATTGCGAAACATCTCCAGGACATCAATATTAGCAATCAAAATGCAGCATCCGTATATAATATATTGGTTTTCTCTTATCAAGAAAAATATTAAACGCTTTAGATGAGTCGGGTTTTTGAAAAAGAACAGTTTTTGTTGCTTTTTGAATTTCCTCGACAGACCGACCCGTGCCAATATACTATGATATAACCTCCCATCACCAAGATGTTCCTTTGGGATAATTAGCCGTTCCTTTCCTTAATAGTTCAATCTCTACTTTCCCCCCATGGTTTTGGTTTCTTTTCAAAATTGCTTGTGGACATAGTCCCATTGACTTTGGGTTTTGCAGATCCATTTTTTTTACTGTTGTCTATCGCATGACCTTTCTCAATATTGTGAGAGTTAATCGCCTCCTTTAGAAGCTCATATTGACTTCGACTATCTTTACCTTTTCCTTCCATATTCTCACATAAGGTCTGTAGCTGTAACATATCAAACGGCAAGCATATATTTTCCACGTCATCTTGTGTAATATTGAGCAAATTATTTGCCACAACATGGGTCGAGAGAGCTCTTAAACAGGTTCATTCTTTTGTCAACAGTTTCTTTTCTTTTTCTTTTAGTTTCTTTTGGTTTGAAGTAGCTTCAGCAGCCTGTTTTTCCTCTTCTTCTTTATTACGTTTATTTTCTTCTGCAATTCTTGCGGCTTCTTCTTCTTGTTGTTTCTTAACCGCATACTTAGCCTCCTTTTTCTTCTATTTTTTAGCTTTTATCATCTCCTTCAATTTTATTATTCGATGTATTAACGTTACATTGGGTTGAATTAAGCACTATGACAACTAAAAACATGAGAATAGTTTATTACTCTCATAGTACATGTGATTAACGATTGGCTCAATTTTATATATAGGATTCTATTCGTATCGTTTTTTTGAGGAGGACACTCGTGACGAGCTGAATTGGATCTCCTCTAACTGTGGCCTACGTCGTCTTGCATTATGTTAAAGGCGATATTGTTGACTATGTAAAGTAATGGTAAGAGTGGTGATCCATCACAACCTTCAGCAGTAAAAAGATGATAAGAACATCTATATCAAAGCAAAAAATGATACTTTACTTCAACACACCAATCAGATATGAATTTTTGTTTGTTGACTATATTGAGAAAAGAATCATATCAGGACATCTCAGATATATATATTTTTTCCGAGTGTGCATTATAAACGTGTAAGTAGCAAACAATTTACCATGCCAATCATGATCCAGCCTGATGAGGCGAAAAATGAACCCCTTTTAGGGGGTCATTTAAGCCCGGAATTGAATTTATTTGATCAAATATTGCCCTAAATCGTTCCTTTTGTGATTTTAGGTATTTTGGGAGTGAATTCTGGAAAAGAAGGCATTTTGGACGTTTTTTGAGCATAAAAGTGAAGAAAACGACTTAATTTTCCATGCTGAGAACAGTACCTGATGGCGTCAAGAAGAAAAAGCTGACGGCGTCAAGAGTAAAATCCGTGACGACCCAGTGAAAACCTGAAGGCGTCACAAGAAGGGCGTCAAGAGTTATTATGGTGACGGCCTACAATTGGAATACACATGACGGCGTCAGACCAGATCTAGGCAGTCCGAGAAACTATTTGGCGGCGAGATGACGGCGTCAGAAATTTGTTCTTGACGCCGTCACCTATCAGAATCTATATATAATTTTCTATTTTTCAATCATTAGAGAGGAACTTGTGTGGAGAATACTAGGGCCGAACTTTGTAAACCCTAGGTCGTATTTTACAGTATTTTCAAGGGTTTTCACCCCTTGAATCCTTTCATGTTCAATTGAGATAAGTCTTCTCTTAATTCAATCAATATGTCTATATGTTGTTTGAATTTATCTTATGCTTGTCTTGATTTCAACATGCTAGGCTAGATCTATCATGTGTTTGCTTAGATGTAATGAAACCTAGATGTTAATTATATGTTGATTACTTGTTTATAGTTGTATTGGATGAATGATTTCAATGTTAGGCTTAAGAAAACTGGCAGATCTCCATTGTGTAACATGCTTGAACGTCTTAGGAAACATGAACCGATGTGTACTAGGTTTTATTGGTTGTATTTAATGCATGAGCAAATTCTAATGATCCCATGTTAGGAGCTTCTTAGCCGGCTCGACATAGGAGTGAAGTAGGTGCTTATAGGATTGGGGAAGGAAGTACGCCACCCCATGAATGGTATTAAGGAATACAATCCGTCATCCACGCAACTGTAACAAGTAACTAACATGTAAAAGATATCTAGGGAGTAGTGAAATCTAAGTAAACACAATTCTCCCATATATTGCTCACACCACTAGTTTAATTTAGTTTATTTTCATTTCTAGTATTTTATTTTGATTGCATCTTAGTAATTGGGTTAGTTGACTAGCAACTAATTCCGCCCAACTCCTTTAAACCCGAGATTTTTAATTGCTTTTATAAAAACTAAAAAATACAAAAAGAATCATCCCTCATCTCTAGACCTAGTCTTTAGGTTTTCTAATCCTAGCGACACTATTCCTAGCTAAACGATCAATCCCCCGGTACTTGTCATTATACTATACTACATCGATCAGGTACACTGCCTGGTGGGGGTTGTAAGCTTCTCAAGATCCCTTGAGAGGTAAAGCCTGGTGCAATCCCTACGCATCAAGTTTTTGGCGCCGCAGCCCGGGGAATAGTTATTGTCTAGGTTAGAATCTCTTTTTATTAGGTCTACTTGCTAGATTCCTTTCTAGTAAGATTTTATTTTTTATTTTTAGGTTCTCTTTAGTCTATCTTATTTCTTCGTGTTTTTGTTCGTAACTCTGTACCATCCGACATCATGGAAGGTGGTAACATCTTTGAACACATCATCCCACCACAACAAGGCCACCCACAAAACCCACCATTAGCTAACCAACCTCTTAGGCCCCGAACCCTAGCAGAGTACTCCCGACCTAGCCACCAAGGCTATCGAAAAACTATTGAGCTCACCGGAGCCAATGTGTCTCCCTTGCGATCCGACACCATCTGGTTGGTGCAAAGCGGATGTGCATTCCGTGGACTTCGTTCCGAAGATCCAAATCAACATCTCAAGGACTTCCTTAAAATCGTAGATTCTATAGACCTTGATGTTACAACTAGAGAGTCAACCCGATTACGCCTATTCCAATTCTCTCTACGTGATCAAGCTAGTCAATGGCTTGAGCGTTTCCCCGCGGGATCCATCACCACATGGGATGATCTCACCACTCGTTTCCTTGCTCAATTTTTCCCACCGGGGAGAACTGCCAAGCTTAGAAATGACATCTTGATGTTTCAACAACATCAAGGTGAAACCTTTTACGAAGCATGGACTCGACACAAAGACCTACTCCGAAAAGTCCCTCATCATGGCATCGAACCATGGCTCCAGATTCAAATCTTTTACGATAAAGTTAACTATCAAACAAGAAGGGCTATAGATTACGCAGCCATGGGCAGGCTAAATAGACTTAGCATTGACGAATGCTGGAAAGTTCTTGAGGGGTTGGCACAGTACAAAGAAGAAGGATGGGAGGACCCGATGTTTTCAAGTAAGGGGAAACTTGATTATGCACACGCCACCCAAGAACAACTATTAGGAAGTATCGAGAAGTAGGTAAAAGAATTAATGAGAGCTGAAATACCTGCTGCTGAACCCGCAAGGAATCCTAATATACGTAGGAATGCGGTTATCAACCATGATTTTCCTGAACGTTTACGACAAGAGGAGTTCGAAGGGATAATGGTAACTTTCATGAATAATCAGGAAAAACAAATTCGGCACCTAGAAGCACGCATGGAAAGCACTCGCAATGCTTTTATGGATTTAGCAGACAAATTCATATCAAGAATTAAAGAGAAGATTAAGGAAAAATCCGCACCAAGAAAAATCGAAAAAATCTTTGAGGTTCCAACCCCTTTGGTGTTTGACCAAGAGGATAACGAGACATCCCTTTCAAGTGCTTCGCCGTCAATCACTTCCTACTTTTGTGAGCATCCTCAGGAAGAGAAGAATTCGCAATTTCATAACACTTTCGTTGGATGCTTGCAAACCACGCTCCCAAATTTGTGCAAGAGACGTTCCTTTGGTTTTAAACCCGGTGTGAAGAGGCTGCACCTCAAAAACACCACAGCTTTGAGACCCTCTATGGAACAATACCTCTTTGAACCTACCGTTGACCAATGCGAAGGTTATAACTTAACTAAAATCTCACCCACCTCTTTCTACAACCGCACCTCTTTCCGTGACAGTAACGAAATGTTCGACCCTGGTGGACTTCACTAATGGGATAGCTACTCATAGTTTTTACTTGAGTTTAGCTATTCACACTAGTGCAGGGACTGAATGTGAAATTACCACTTTCTATTCCTGATGCGGGCATCTGACGGCGTCAGATGTTAACTCTTGACGCCGTCACCTCGCTATCTCAGCAATAATAACCCAAAATCCATCACTTTCTACTCATACCTTACAAATCACACCCAAATTGCGGCTCCACCTCCGAGTCTCCATCATCCAATCCGACATCTTTCGTGACAAATCTCCACTTGGTAAGTAGTTTCTTTCACTCTTTTTCGTTCAATTATCCTTAGGTTCAATCAATTTTGAAAACCCCCATCATCCGAAACCCCAAATATGTTTTTAAGAAACAAAACCGATCATGAGTCTCCACAATATTAAATGAACATGTATATTCGTATTTGTTAGAGTCAAATGCTTGTATCGAGTCATAATGATGTTTTGCAGGATTTTCCAGGAAGTAGGACCAAGTTTTTCCAGAAATTTTCCGGAAACTTAACATAAGAATTTCTGCAGGTCACTTCTGACGGCGTCACGAGTTTCCTCTTGACGGCGTCACGTGTAAAAATCTGGAAATTTTACCAGTTTTGTTTTTCTAACGGAGTCTTAAAGTTTTTGTTGAATTATTAGTTTTATAATCTCCAGGAAATCTGCAAACATCATTCCACAAGCATTATATCTTATTTTGTTTTCTAGGATTTATTAGCATATGTAGATTGCCGCCGATTTTAAGCGAGGTTGCCTTGTCTGTTTTCTCAGGTTTTACAGGTTATGTATGACAAGAAGATGATTTATATTCTGGAAGGGAAGCTTTGATTGTTCATTTTCTTGGAGGAGGATCTAACCTGGCCACCTTATTAACCATACCGAGCGAATCAGGGGAGTATTTGATTTCATTCTTTTTACTTATTTCACTTTTACATTCTTTACTGGAACATTGGGGACAATGTTCATCCTAAGTGTAAGGGGAGGGTAAAATGATGATACCTTACAGATACACTTTCGCTTGAGTTTGTTTGTTTGATGGTAGATGTGTAATAAAACTATGAGAAATACTTGTTAGTGCAATTTTAGCGCCAAATTTAAATTTTTTTAAAACATTTAGGAGTGAAACTTTAGCCATAGCAAGCGTCTCATGGATAGGAGATTGTATGACTAGCACAAAACCGTATCATTCAGAAAAATTTTCCACCCAAATATGTGAGGTTCGCCTTTAGATTTGATAGGAAAAGCATTCATTATTGGTGCTTATGTGTGTACCGGTAGCATTTAGATTCTAGAACTTGCGTTAGTGATGCATCCCGAGACCGCTAGTGAGACTACATTCGTGTAGTAGGATTTACTACATGATAAGAGGCATTAGGATCACCTTTGTGTTAAACCCGTTTCATAATTACTTGACCATTTAAGTCATATTATTTGGCTAGTTAAGTCAACTAATTTTTCCAACACCCTTAGCGTTGTACTCATTTTTAGTACACGAAACCCCTAGTACACCCCTCCGAGCCTATCTTTTCGTTTCTAACTTTAAGCATTTTACTTAAAGGAAGAATTTGTTACACCCCACTTAAATGTACAACCAAATCGCCTTAGCCTTCCATGTGTGCACTCATCTTTAGTGCATTATTGTTATTTGTTAAACCCTAAGTTAATTATCTAATTGATTACATGGTTGCTAAGTCGAGCCATATCCTTGTACATATTGTTTTGGGACGATTGGGACTCATGGGTAAAGTACTTATTTTATGGAGTAATGGGGAAAAACATCATTTATTACCCCCATATGTACGTTAATCTTAAAAGTACTCCAAGTGTTTTGATTTTCTTAATTCGAGTCATTAGATTAGTTTATTGTAAAGTATTTAAAAATTCAAGTGTAAGGGGAATTTTCATTTCCTATGATGTATTATTTTGGATGGTAGGGTAAGAGTTTATGCAAAAAAAATAAAAAAAAAATACAAATCAAAAAAATCAAAAAAAAATCAAAAAAATTAAGAAAAAGAAAAAAAAAATAGAAAAAGAAAAGAGAAAAAACATACAGACTACCATCCCGTTTCATTCTATGTTTGTTTTATGTTTTTGTTATTTTTGATTTATTAGCTTAAGTCGAGTCTAGTCTTGGCTTAGCAACGCCATATTGTACATGTAATTAACCAAGATTGTTAACTCGCCACCAGTAAAGACTGCCTATATCCAACAAAAGCGTGTATTCCATATCCCTACACCTAACGTTACAACCCTTTAAAAAGACCTCTTTGATAGTTTATCCTAGGTGCTTACGCCATGTGGTGGAGGTTTGATCCTTTCCCAAGCCTATGGTAATCTATTTTGCTATGACAGGTAGTGAGAGATATTTTTCGTTTCCATATTGTGATATTACTTTATTACACCCGAGAGATGTGAGTATCTAAACACTATTTGTGAGGTGCTAGTATATGACCTCCGTGCTTGTCTTTGGTCTTTAGTGGAACGATTATTTGTTGTAATTACTTTTATATTAGTGTTAAATGACCCCTAACTTGTATTTTGACTAGAATAAAAGCGCATTTGCTTGAGGACAAGCAAATCTCAAGTGTAAGGGTATATGATGAGGCGAAAAATGAACCACTTTTAGGGGGTCATTTAAGCCCGGAATTGAATTTATTTGATCAAATATTGCCCTAAATCGTTCCTTTTGTGATTTTAGGTACTTTGGGAGTGAATTCTGGAAAATAAGGCATTTTGGACGTTTTTGGAGCATAAAAGTGAAGAAAACGGCAAAGACTTAATTTTCCATGCTGAGAACAGTACCTGACGGCGTCAAGAAGAAAAAGCTGACGGCGTCAAGATTAAAATCCGTGACGATCCAGTGAAAACCTGAAGGCGTCACAAGAAGGGCGTCAAGAGTTATTATGGTGACGGCCTAAAATTGGAATACATATGACGGCGTCAGACCCAGATCTAGGCAGTCCGAGAAACTATTTGGCGGCGAGATGACGGCGTCAGAAATTTGTTCTTGACGCCGTCACCTATCAGAATCTATATATAGTTTTCTATTTTTCATTCATTAGAGAGGAACTTGTGTGGAGAATACTAGGGTCGAACTTTGTAAACCCTAGGTCGTATTTTACAGTATTTTCAAGGGTTTTCACCCCTTGAATCCTTTCATGTTCAATTGAGATAAGTCTTCTCTTAATTCAATCAATATGTCTATGTATTGTTTGAATTTATCTTATGCTTGTCTTGATTTCAACATGCTAGGCTAGATCTATCATGTGTTTGCTTAGATGTAATGAAACCTAGATGTTAATTATATGTTGATTATTTGTTTATAGTTGTATTGGATGAAAGATTTCAATGTTAGGCTTAAGAAAACTGGCAGATCTCCATTGTGTAACATGCTTGAACGTCTTAGGAAACATGAACCGATGTGTACTAGGTTTTATTGGTTGTATTTAATACATGAGCAAATTCTAATGATCCCATGTTAGGAGCTTCTTAGCCGGCTCGACATAGGAGTGAAGTAGGCGCTTATAGGATTGGGGAAGTAAGTACGCCACCCCATGAATGGTATTAAGGAATACCATCCGTCATCCACGCAACTGTAACAAGTAACTAACATGTAAAAGATATCTAGGGAGTAGTGAAACCTAAGTAAACACAATTCTCCCATATATTGCTCACACTACTAGTTTAATTTAGTTTATTTTCATTTCTAGTATTTTATTTTGATTGCATCTTAGTAATTGGGTTAGTTGACTAGCAACTAATTCCGCCCAACTCCTTTAACCCCGAGATTTTTAATTGCTTTTATAAAAACTAAAAAATACAAAAAGAATCATCCCTCATCTCCAGACCTAGTCTTTAGGTTTTCTAATCCTAGCGACACTATTCCTAGCTGAACGATCAATCCCCCGGTACTTGTCATTATACTATACTACATCGATCAGGTACACTGCCTGGTGGGGGTTGTAAGCTTCTCAAGATCCCTTGAGAGGTAAAGCCTGGTGCAATCCCTACGCATCACAGCCATATATTCCATCATTGATGGCATAATGACCATATGGATTTTACATATCTGCATTTGCTTATTAGAGATTCGCAATGATTCATACCTGGCAAATCCTTCATTTCAAACAATAACTCACAAAAAAAATATGTGTACGTTATCATCATGAATAACTAACATATGCATATACGATAACTGATTTTTATCATTAGGGTTTTGAGGGAAAAGAGACATACCTTTTTCCTGTACGTGATTGATCTGTCAAAAAAAACTATAAAACGTGATACAATGATTCATACCTTGCAAATCCTGCATAGTAACAAAGTTGCATAATTAGGGTTTTGAGAGAAAAAGTGAGGTACCTTTTTTGTACGTGATGAGAGAAACAAAAACTTTGATGATTAGGGTTTTTTTGTGAAAAAATATACATCCCGGTTTTTTAATAATGGATAAAATGTTTTGTATGGGATTATTATTGTAAAAGATTTTATATTTATCTCATTAAGATGGTCAATATTTGGTTGCAAGAGTTTATAGATTTTCGTTTTGCAAGATAAAATAAAAAAATATGTTGGTCTAGTGGTAATCTCATTTGCTAATCTTACAAACAACCCAAGTTCGAATCTCACTATGGTCAATTTTTATTAATTCCGAATTTTTTTTAAAAAAAAATGTGCCTACGTGGCCTTGATTGGGTGGACGAAAAATGATGACATGGCACTTGAAAAGTGATGACTGGGCATTGACCATGCTTATTTGGCATAAAATGGTCAAACGCCTCCAGTTATATATATATATATATATATATATATATATATATATATATATATATATATATATATATATATATATATATATATATAGATTATGTGTAAGTGTGAGGAAATGGTGTGTTATAAGGTGGAATTGAGAAATGATAATGAAATGATGAAGATAAGTTTTTGTCAGCGAAGGGAGTTTGTTTCATCCATAGTTATCTTGTGCGAAGGAGTTCTACTTTTATGTTGATTCACTTAACTCACATCTCTTCATCTTCATGAGTTTTCTAATAGTAGACATAAAAGATTTTCGAGTTGAACGTTAAAGTTCAAAAGGGCCAATAGGGGGAAGGAAAAGGTTCGAAAACGAAAAATTTCCTTGAGTTCTAGAAAGTCAACAAATGACGTATCTAGGTTATGTGCACAAATGTGTATATATATATATATAATACTATAAGTATAGGGATATATATATATATATATATATATATATATATATATATATATATATATATATATATGTTCATATATAAAAGAAAGAGGTCAAACAACTATATATACGCAAACTAAACAACAAATCAAGAGAGAGTTATCTAAGCATGGCAATGAGTTGTGAAAGAAAGGCGTACCTTGCGGTCTTCAAAAACAATCTTCAAAAACTTCAAGAGGATTTGTAGACTTTGCAAAAGTCTATGGTGAGAGAGCTTCAAGCTAGTCTAATGGAATGTTGATCTAGCTATTCGGTCCCCATTGCCTCTTTGGTCCAAAGTTTTTTGGTCCAAACATGTTTAACATTTGACTAGGATGCATGAAAGGTGGTAGTATTCCCCAAGGATTGTAACTTTGTTGATAGTTCCACATTTGATTGCTAGTGTTATTGTAGTTTTGCCTATTTTGGTTTCTTCTTTGTTGAGGTGTTTTAGACCTAGGATAAGAGTTATTTGGCTTCCTAGGTGGTGGAGTTTTAGATCTTGTTTTAGGTTTAGAGGATCCTACTTCAGTTTTTAAGGATGGTTTATAAAAAGTTTTTATTTCTTCATCACTAGCAAGAGGTATTTCCTTATCATTTATGAGTATATATTTGGGATGTGATTCTAAAGGTTTTAGTCTACTAGGTTCACTTTCAAACTTAACATTTTTTGTTTCACTAGTTGCAGCTTCAATTGGGTTAAAACCTAAACCGGTTTTATATCCGGATATTCTTTGAATGCTTATTATTTTCTTAAGTGAGTTACTACTATTTTAAAATTTGTCAAGTTTACAAATTTCTTCTTTAAGTATTTCATTTTCATTTTTAAGCTCTTGACATAATTTACATTTTTCAACAATTTCTTTACCTTTTTCCAAATTATGTATTTTGATTTTCATTTCTAGTATTTCATTTTCTAATTGATTGTTTATACGTTTTAGTGATTTATTTTTAGCCATTACTTGTTTTCCTAATTTGCATAGTCTATTATACTTATTATCTAAATCATTCTCGTCTAATGATAAATTCTCATCACTAAAGTATTCGATTTTGGAACGTACCTCGCTTGATGCTTTTTCCATAAGACACTTCTCTTCCTTTGTCGTTTCTTTTTCATCTTCATCGCTATCACTCCAAGCTCCTCCAACAAAAGCTCTTTGATTTTGATCTCTTGACATCATTGGACATTTTCCAATGAGATGATTTGGATCACCACACTTGAAGCATTTCCTTTCATTCTTGCTATTCTTGTCATCTTTATTCTTTTGAGATGCTTTCCTTTCATCATGTGGTTGTCTAACGAATCTTCCTCGTCTTTTAAAGAATTTCTTGAAATCTCTTACGACCATGGCATATTCTTCGTCATCACTTTTGGAAGATGAGCTATCTTCGTTACTAGATTCCTTTCTAGCTTTCAAGGCGATTGACTTGCTTTGCTCTCGTTTTCCTTTGACCATTTCGGAGTCCTTCTTTATTATTACTTCGTAGACTTTCAAGTTCCCAATTAATTCATTAAGTTGTAAAGTTGACAAATTCTTTGATTCTTCGATAGCGGTCACTTTAGCTCGCCATTTTGGGTGAAGAGCCCTAAGAAACTTCCTAACAAAATTCTTACTAGAAAAATTCTCATCAAGTACTTTTAAACCTGATGATTGTGTTAAACCTCGCAAAAGCATTATCAATTCTCATATTGTTGAACAAGTAGTTCTATTTTGTTATCTTTGACTTGACTATTACCTTGGTGAGTTATTAGTAAAGAGTTCCAAATTTCTTTTGCGGTTTCACACATAAAGATCCTTTCATATTCTTACGTGGTAGCGCATTGTAAATAACCATTTTTGCTTCATCATTTTTAGCAAGTTTTTTTTTTAAATCATCATTTTGTTTTTCAAAAGGTACGATTTCATCTTTCTTTGTTTCGGGGTTATTTTGAATAGGTAAAAAATCACCATTAGTAATAATATGCCAAAGATCTTGATCTTTTGATTTCACATAAGTTTCGAATCGATTTTTCCAATATAAAAATCCATCACTTTCAAATAGTGGTGGTCTTTGCATAGATTGTCCTTCTAAATATTTTTCAGATTCCATAGATCGTTACAAGTTTTAAAATACAATATATTTTAAAAAAATCTTGCTAGACGTGGCTCTTGATACTAATTGTGAAAAACTAGAAGGGTTGAATAGTTTTACGTTCTTTTTGTGTTTATTTTCAAAAGCTTTTGTAACTTATTAAAACTTTGATTCGATCTTATGTGAATTCAATTGTTAACAAGAATGAGAAAATCTAAGTAAGTACAGTCAAATAATGTAAGTCAAGTAATGAAATGAAATAAAAGATAGAAATGGAGAGATCAAACCACAACACGCGAATTTATAATAGTTCGGATACAAGGACACCTTCCTTGCCCTACTCCACTTCCCGAGTACCACACTCGAGAGTTTTCTTCACTATGTCAACAAACTCCTTATGGCGGAGAAACCTTACACACCTTGGCTTACACGGATTAACGACACTAAGCTAAATGTCGAATTCTATTCCTAGCTAGAACTAATCTCACAACTTCTTCACAACTTCACAACTTCTTCACAACAGCTTCACGACTTCTTCTTCACGTCTACTTCACACCTTGTTCTATGCACAACTAATTCACAACTTCTAGTCTACTTTACAACACAACTAATATCTACAATCTACTAAATTACACAACACTTTGCAAGTAATCAAGCACTACTACAAGATGATATCAACTAATCACAACACTACTACTACTTTGTATAGATGTTGAAGGAGTGTTCTTCTTTTTGCACTTGTGTGGATGAAGCTTTGGATCACTTGGAAACAAAGACTTATGAATTATATGATCAAAGGTTTTTAGAATAGAAATAGAGATGAGATCAGAAAGTTTTTAGTGCCAAAATGTGAGAAAAATCTGTGAAATGAACCAGTATTTAAAGGCCAGAAAAACACTATTTTGGAGCGTACCGGTCCCCTTAATTAGGGGCCGGTCCCCTTAATAATTAAGCGGGCCACCTAGGAATTAAGGGGGCCACCCCCTCCAGAACGTTGGATTCGTTTGTCCTTTTGTGGGGAAGGTTTCTCTGGATTATATTTGCCATTTTTGGTTAAAGATTTGAATTCATATATTTGTAATTAATTAAACTTATTCTTTTAACTCCAAAAATGTTTTTATAAAAGTTATAAATGTTTGATTTCATTTTACAAAATGTTTTTTGTTTAAGAAAATGCTTCTTTGATCATGTAATGCATTAGTCACTTTGTTTATACATACATTAAGTGATTAGATGGTAAAAGTGAATATTTACTACTAAATACTTGTTTACGTCATAATTTTCGATTTAATCAAGTTTACATTTTGTGACTATCAAAACGTAGAGTTATTGAAAAATATTAATAACGTTTTTAAGCATTATTTATATCAACACTCAAGACAAAGCGGGTCATTGGTAGAGGAAGAAAATCTGATGGTCTGTATGTGTTTGAACCAGAGGTTTCAAAATCCTTAGTTAGACATACCTCATCATCTCGATTTGAAGCACAGTGTTGTCTTGGCCACCCATCTCTTCAGAGTTTGAAGAAATTATTGTAACACCCCCAAAATACCGCAGCGGAAGACTGTGTCATTGGGGTGCTACTTCATAATACAAAGCACAAGATATAGAAAACGACCTCTAAATGAGACGTTTTGAAAAGTTACCATTCGATTAATGAATTCAAAGTTACAAACATGAGATTCCAAAGTATTATACATAAATGTATACAAAATGTTTGAATGGTAAATTATAAAAAGCGTAAGTCTTCAGAATATGCAGCTTGACTCTAAGTTCAACGCACTAGCTATCGCCTTACTAACCTGAAATAAACATGCTCAAGTGTCAACACAATGGTTGGTGAGTTCATAGAGTTTGTCTTAAAACAATTAAAAAGCCTTAAAAGAATGTTCACACAGCAAAGGCATTGTGAATCCACTCAGTTGCAAGTCCCGCCCATAACAACACTTGCAACCTGTGTGTCCACAACCCACTGCTACAATATAATATGAGTAAGACATGTATAAGTTCATCAAAACAGTTAAGCAATTAGTCGTGAGTCTACACTTCATCTCCGAAGACCTCACGTTTGTTGTATGTCTCAATGGTCTTCCAGCAACTTAATCTGGAGCCACTGGCAGTCTCAATGGCCATCCAGCAACTTAATCTGGAGCCACTGGAAGTCTTACAATCAAGTATAACGCAGTTAAGTATAACACAATCATGTATGTATGAAATCAAGTATAATGCAATCAAGTATAAGACGATCAAGTATAAAAGCTTTGAATGTTTGTACAAGTAAGCAAGTATTTGAGCATGTATCTCCCCCAAAGAGTTAAAACAAGTATGAAAAAGTAGGGGATATGACTCACCTTAAGCTTATGTAATGAGAAATGAAAGTGGTAGTCGAATCGCGAAAGTCTCTAAGAACAGCCTATAATAGAACGTTGCGACTTAGGTTTGGAGTAACGTCTAAGAATACGAAGAATTGCCTATATATGTCTTGCATATAGTTCATGATGTAGTACTTAGTATATAGTGTAAGTCTTTGAATAAAAGTGGTCTATGAAACATGTATAGTTTGTATATCTCTTACTACCGTTCGGGCCGACATAATTCAGAAGTCATGTAGTAAACGTTCGAGGAGCCATGACACTTTAATTCGTAAATCCACAACTCATCTCGACGGCTTACTTAATGAACTCCTCAGATGAGGCTCCCTACTATTGTAGTGTTCAATATGTATAATAGTTATAATGATTTCGGTTTAGAAAGCCCTAAAGTCTTAGCCGTGGCCTTGCCGTGGCTTTGGTCATGGCTACCATGGTCTTGAGACTCAGCCTTGGCCTTAGCCATGGCTGTGGTCTCGGCTTTAAGGTCATTAGACCCCTTGGTTATACTTAGCCATAACCAATAATATAGTAACTTGGGTATTTAAAATAGTTGTTAAGAAATTGAAGAAAATGTCATTCATTATTGGTTTTCTGGGCTCGTGCTCCTGAGTTTCTGTAAAAAACATCATTCCGGACAACTTTTTTGTTTTAACATTTTGATGAAACGGACCAGAAAGACCTCTTTTTGCGTGTTTAAGTCTGTTACAGAACCTTTAAGACAGTTTTGCCGCAAAGTTTTGGTAATTTCAAATAGCCATAACTTTTGACTCGTATACTTGTTTTAGGTGGTTCAAATTGCTATGGTTTCCTTGTTAAGTCCTCTACTACAATATGTAATTGTCTAATATCATTTATATATTGTTTTGATCAGATTTCTCCATAAAAATCACTAGTTTGCTTGCTTAAATAACATAGGTTAATATATGTATACTAATACTTGTTTTACTCATTTTTATACATCATGAACTCAATACAAAGACCATATATAGCATGAATGAAACACAAAGAGCATGAAAATGATAATTAAGCAAGGAAGTGTATTAGAGTTCTTACAACTTTTGGCCTTAATGAAAAGGGAAACTAGGACAAGAACTAGGAACTAGGACAAGAACTAGGAACTAGGACTTTGATTGAACAAGCTTTCCTCCACTTTAGCAACCTTCTACCCTTGTATTGTTGGATGATTTGTGATGAAGGTTTAGGTGACTTGAGTGGATCTAAACTCAAGAGAATCACAAAAAGTTTCTAAGGTTTGGAAGTAGTTTGATGAATCAAAACCTAACTAGGGTTTATGTGTGGATATTGCACTTGATTTCTTGAGATAATACTTGAAGTATAAGATCAAATGAAGAGAGTATGTGTTTTTTATGGTGGTGAACGACCAAATGAGGAGGGGAGGGCTTATATATGAGTTTGAGGAGGTGCTAGGAAGTTGCCTAAACTTGGATGCCAAGATGTACACATGTTATGATCTAGTGAACCCTTGGTGACCAAGTTTGCTTAATATACATGTATCCTAAAGTCCAAGGCTTATCACCAAGCCACCAAGGCTTGGTGAATCATCATATACACGTTCATATGATGGGAGGAGTGACTAGATGGATAAACTTGGTATTATCTAGCTTACGGAGTGAGTTTTGGTCCCGGTAATTGCTAACGGTAAGTCGTTAAGTCCTGAAACTTAAAATCGGGTATCTTAAAAATATGAAACTTATAAATATGTTAAAACTTATTAATATAACCTATCTTAGTATATTTAATGAGTGACAAGTTCTATCCGGTTGCTTAAACGCTGCTAAAACTGGAAAACGCGGGTTTAAAACGCGAAATACTTAAACTGTACGAAAGTTGCGTAAAATTGAGAAAAGTAAAATGTTACTTTTCTAATAGGATAAAAATGAACTAAAATGTCTTATAATGTCTAGGCTGGGCTCAGTCTAGTGTTGGTTGGTATTTAATGTCTTTTAGACCTAAAACCGGAAGCATAAAAATCAAGGAATGACTTATAAAATCAAAGAATGATTTTTGGTCAAAGGAGGAGGGAAAAATATGTTGACTTTACCAAATAATGTGAAAACTCAAATTGTCTTAGAAACGCGGTGCAGGTATAAGCTAAGGTTATGGCTAAGTAAAAGTGCTTGAAAACCTAAATTTCTGTTTCTCACGGTCCAGGGTCTATTTGGTAACATTTTTCTTAGTCACGATCAATTCTCTAATTAATCATGAGCATACTAAACCTTTTTCTGATGCGGGGAAAATTAACGCGGTCGAGTTTTGTTGTGCGTAGAATTTTTGAATGACGTTTTACCCTAAAACGTGTAATTCCTTAATAACTTTCATGAAAATGATCTGATGAGTGTCAAACTTTTAATTTGCTATTGAAATGATTTATCACTCGAGGCCATGAAACAAAAATCAAATTTTGTGAAATGAATAGTGAAAGTGAATAGTAAAATTCCGAGGATGAATAGTGATCCGAAAATGTGAGTTGTTACAGTCTCTACCCCTTAAGGAGAACTTCGTCCCGAAGTTCTGTCGATGTTAACTACTTACGGTGTGTCTAAGAGAATTCAGGATCTCTAATAGTGGTGCTCACTCTGATTCGTCTAAGGTTGTGGTTAAGGAGTCGTATCGGATACACATAAGCCCACTTATTTATAATTCATTATTTTCATAAAGAAGCGTCCAAATTTATGTAAGTAAGGGATCATAAACTTATGGTTCGGTGATTTACAATTTTTTTATTTGAATAAAGAGGCGTCCCAATCCATTCAAATAAGGAGATTCTAAATCATTCTACTTAAGAATTTCCGACACAAAAATCACTATCTGAGACAGATAGTAAGATAACCAAATCATCAAATCCCTAAAGCTAAGCAATAATATTATTTAACCCAAATCTTGTGTCTCATCAAACAAGAACTGTCACAAGATCAAGTTAACTAATTAGTTATTACTGAGCTCCAAATTTTTAATGACTCGATTAAATTCTGGGGTTCCTTATAAATAATAAAGTCTTATCATCCAACAGCATGGAACTAAGCAAACCTCTAACCAAAAAGCATATGTGTATGTATTGTGTGTAAGGCAAATAAAGAGGAAGGTCTCAATGTATATAGCAGTTATAGTCTAGGAAGGTCTCAACGTATATAGCAGTTATAGTGTAGGCACTAAATGCAACCTAGTTCTCTATAACCAAAGCTCTGATAACAATCTGTAACACCCCCAAAATACCGCAGCGGAAGACTATGTCATTGGGGTGCTACTTCATAATACAAAGCACAAGAAATAGAAAACGACCTCTAAATGAGACGTTTTGAAAAGTTATCATTCGATTAATGAATTCGAAGTTACAAACATGAGATTCCAAAGTATTATACATAAATGTATACAAAATGTTTGAATGGTAAATTATAAAAAGCGTAAGTCTTCATAATATGCAGCTTGACTCTAAGTTCAACGCACTAGCTATCGCCTTACTAACCTGAGATAAACATGCTCAAGTGTCAACACAATGGTTGGTGAGTTCATAGAGTTTGTCTTAAAACAGTTAAAAAGCCTTAAAAGAATGTTCACACAGCAAAGGCATTGTGAATCTACTCAGTTGCAAGTCCCGCCCATAACAACACTTGCAACCTGTGTGTCCACAACCCACTGCTACAATATAATATGAGTAAGACATGTATAAGTTCATCAAAACAGTTAAGCAATTAGTCGTGAGTCTACACTTCATCTCCGAAGACCTCACGTTTGTTGTATGTCTCAATGGTCTTCCAGCAACTTAATCTGGAGCCACTGGCAGTCTCAATGGCCATCCAGCAACTTAATCTGGAGCCACTAGAAGTCTTACAATCAAGTATAACGCAGTTAAGTATAACACAATCATGTATGTATGAAATCAAGTATAATGCAATCAAGTATCAGACGATCAAGTATAAAAGCTTTGAATGTTTGTACAAGTAAGCAAGTATTTGAGCATGTATCTCCCCCAAAGAGTTAAAACAAGTATGAAAAAGTAGGGGCTATGACTCACCTTAAGCTTATGTAATGAGAAATGAAAGTGGTAGTCGAATCGCGAAAGTCTCTAAGAGCAGCCTATAATAGAACGTTACGACTTAGGTTTGGAGTAACGTCTAAGAATATGAAGAATTGCCTATATATGTCTTGCATATAGTTCATGATGTAGTACTTAGTATATAGTGTAAGTCTTTGAATAAAAGTGGTCTATGAAACATGTATAGTTTGTATATCTCTTACTACCGTTCGGGCCGACATAATTCAGAAGTCATGTAGTAAACGTTCGAGGAGCCAGGACACTTTAATTCGTAAATCCACAACTCATCTCGACGGCTTACTTAATGAACTCCTCACATGAGGCTCCCTACTATTGTAGTGTTCAATATGTATAATAGTTATAATGATTTCGGTTTAGAAAGCCCTAAGGTCTTAGCCGTGGCCTTGCCGTGGCTTTGGTCATGGCTACCATGGTCTTGAGACTCAGCCTTGGCCTTAGCCATGGTTGTGGTCTCGGCTTTAAGGTCATTAGACCCCTTGGTTATACTTAGCCATAACCAATAATATAGTAACTTGGGTATTTAAAATAGCTGTTAAGAAATTTAAGAAAATGTCATTCATTATTGGTTTTCTGGGCTCGTGCTCCTGAGTTTCTGTAAAAAACATCATTCCGGACAACTTTTTTGTTTTAACTTTTTGATGAAACGGACCAGAAAGGCCTCTTTTTGCGTGTTTAAGTCTGTTACAGAACCTTTAAGACAGTTTTGCCGCAAAGTTTTGGTAATTTCAAATAGCCATAACTTTTGACTCGTATACTTGTTTTAGGTGGTTCAAATTGCTATGGTTTCCTTGTTAAGTCCTCTACTACAATATGTAATTGTCTAATATCATTTATATATTGTTTTGATCAGAGTTCTCCATAAAAATCACTAGTTTGCTTGCTTAAATAACATAGGTTAATATATGTATACTAATACTTGTTTTACTCATTTTTATACATCATGAACTCAATACAAAGACCATATATAGCATGAATGAAACACAAAGAGCATGAAAATGATAATTAAGCAAGGAAGTGTATTAGAGTTCTTACAACTTTTGGCCTTAATGAAAAGGGAAACTAGGACAAGAACTAGGAACTAGGACAAGAACTAGGAACTAGGACAAGAACTAGGAACTAGGACTTTGATTGAATAAGCTTTCCTCCACTTTAGCAACCCTTCTACCCTTGTATTGTTGAATGATTTGTGATGAAGGTTTAGGTGACTTGAGTGGATCTAAACTCAAGAGAATCACAAAAAGTTTCTAAGGTTTGGAAGTAGTTTGATGAATCAAAACCTAACTAGGGTTTATGTGTGGATATTGCACTTGATTTCTTGAGATAATACTTGAAGTATAAGATCAAATGAAGAGAGTATGTGTTGTTTATGGTGGTGAACGACCAAATGAGGAGGGGAGGTCTTATATATGAGTTTGAGGAGGTGCTAGGAAGTTGCCTAAACTTGGAGGCCAAGATGTATACATGTTATGATCTAGTGAACCCTTGGTGACCAAGTTTGCTTAATATACATGTATCCTAAAGTCCAAGGCTTATCACCAAGCCACCAAGGCTTGGTGAATCATCATATACACGTTTATATGATGGGAGGAGTGACTAGATGGATAAACTTGGTATTATCTAGCTTACGGAGTGAGTTTTGGTCCCGGTAATTGCTAACGGTAAGTCGTTAAGTCCTGAAACTTAAAATCGGGTATCTTAAAAATATGAAACATATAAATATGTTAAAACTTATTAATATAACCTATCTTATTATATTTAATGAGTGACAAGTTCTATCGAGTTGCTTAAACGCTGCTAAAACTGGAAAACGCGGGTCTAAAACGCGAAATACGTAAACTGTACGAAAGTTGCGTAAAATTGAGAAAAGTAAAATGTTACTTTTCTAATAGGATAAAAATGAACTAAAATGTCTTATAATGTCTAGGCTGGGCTCAGTCTAGTGTTGGTTGGTATTTAATGTCTTTTAGACCTAAAACCGGAAGCCTAAAAATCAAGGAATGACTTATAAAATCAAAGAATGATTTTTGGTCAAAGGAGGAGGGAAAAATATGTTGACTTTACCAAATAATGTGAAAACTCAAATTGTCTTAGAAACGCGGTGCAGGTATAGGCTAAGGTTACGGCTAAGTAAAAGTGCTTGAAAACCTAAATTTCTGTTTTTCACGGTCCAGGGTCTATTTGGTAATATTTTTCTTAGTCACGATCAATTCTCTAATTAATCATGAGCGTACTAAACATTTTTCTGATGCGGGGAAAATTAACGCGGTCGAGTTTTGTTGTGCTTAGAATTTTTGAATGACGTTTTACCCTAAAACGTGTAATTCCTTAATAACTTTCACGAAAATGATCTGATGAGTGTCAAACTTTTAATTTGCTATGGAAATGATTTATCACTCGAGGCCATGAAACAAAAATCAAATTTTGGGAAATGAATAGTGAAAGTGAGTAGTAAAATTCCGAGGATGAATAGTGATTCAAAAATGTGAGTTGTTACAATTATGTCCTGAATTTTCACATTTATCATCTCTTAAATATGATTCTTGTGAGTTTGATAAGCACCGGTGTGTTCATTTAAGCCCTCGAGTAAATAAGCAGGCAACATCCCCATTTGAGTTGGTCCATTCAGATGTGTGGGGTCCATGTCCTGTTACATCCAAATCTGGTTTTAAGTATTTTGTGACCTTTGTTGATGACTATTCCGGTGTTACTTGGCTTTATCTTATTAAGAATCGATCCGAAGTATTTACACACTTTTGCTCATTTGTTGCTGAAATAAAAACACAATTCCATGTTACTGTTCAAACGTTACGGAGTGATAATGCGAAGGAATATTTTTCTGAGTCATTTCAGTCATATATGCTTCAACATGGAATTCTTCATGAGTCATCGTGTGTCTACACATACACCAGCCCAAAACAGGGTTGTCGAACGCAAGAAACGCCATCTTCTTGAAGTTGCTCGTGCACTTTTGTTTCAAATGACTGTCCTTAAACCATTTTGGGCTGTTGCGGTTTCAACAACTTGTTTTTTGATAAATCGCATGCCGTGTGCTGTTCTTGGTGGAAAATACCCTTACTTTGTTCTATTCCCTACAAAACCTCCAATTCCTATTGATCCTAAAATCTTTGGTAGTACGTGTTTTGTTCGGAACACTCAGCCTAACATCACCAAGTTGGATCCTAAGTCGCTTAAGTGTGTTTTTCTTGGATACTCCCGCATTCAGAAGAGGTATAGATGTTATTCTCCTCAACTTCACCTCTATCTTGTCTCAAGAGATGTCACTTTTCATGAAGATTTACCTTACCTTCCGGTTACTAATTATCGTCACAAAGAGGAGAATGATGATTTGTTAGTTTATGTTTCTCCTACCCCTGTTTCAACCACTAAACCTGTTGCAACCACTGAAGATCCGCCTATTAAAGTGTATAATAGGCGACTTCGAGTGACATCAGGTTCTGTTCATGAACCATCCTCTCAGTTAGAAGATGCACCAATTGATGCACCAAATGATGCATCAGACAATTTACCTAATGATGTACCTATTACTGCAACTAGTGAGGCACAAAGTGATTCTAATGCACCACCTTCTACACCTGAACATGATCTACCAATTGCACTTCGGAAAGGTAAGCGTACTTGTACGTATCCGGTTTATACATTTATTTCTTTTGATGGGTTATCTACCCCATCTCATGCCTTCATTGCAAACTTAGACTCGATATTAATTTTGAAGACTGTTGGTGAAGCATTGACCCATCCTGGATGGTGTGCCGCTATGATTGAAGAAATGAATGCCCTTGATCATAATGGCACATGGACTTTAGTAGATTTACCTCTTCACAAGAAGCCAATATGTTGTAAATGGGTGTTTAGTGTTAAAATGAATCCTCATGGTTCTGTTGCTCCATTGAAGGCCCGTTTGGTAGCTAAGGGTTATGCACAGACATATGGCATTGATTACTCAAAGACTTTCTCATTGGTTTCCAGGATATCTTCTATTCGTCTGTTTATTTCTTTGGCTGCGACTTACAATTGGGTACTTCATCAACTAGATGTGAAGAATGCCTTCTTACATGGTGACTTACAAGAAGAAGTATATATGGAGCAACCTCCGGGGTTTGTTGATAAGGGGGAATCTGAAAGAGTGTGTAAGCTTAAGAAAGCTTTGTTTGGCATGAAATTGTCTCCGCGTGCTTGGTTTGGAAAATTTATTAATGCAGTAATTAAGTTTGGCTTACGAAGGAGTGTTTATGATCATTCTGTCTTTTATTCATCATCTGACACAGGTTGCATTTTGCTTGTGGTCTATGTCGATGATATAGTGATTACAGGTAGTGATAAAGATGGGATAAAGAACTTAAAATCATTTATTGGTACTTGCTTTCAAACAAAGGACCTTGGATCGCTCAAGTACTTCTTGAAATTGAAGTGTCTCGTAGTAGTAGTAGGGGTATTTGTCTTTCTCAGAGGAAATATTGTCTAGACTTGCTAGATGATGTAGGTGAAATTGAGGCAAAGCCATGTGATGAGCCTATGATACCAAAGTTGAAACTAAAGTCTGAAGATGGAAGATTGCTACAAAATCCAGAGAAATATAGGTGAGTAGTTGGGAAGTTAAACTACCTCACTATTACTCGTCCTGATATTGCATTTCGGGTTAGTGTTGTAAGTCATTTTTGTCATCTCCTAGAACGTCACATTGGGATGCTGTTACTCAAATTCTTGGATATCTAAAGGGCACACCAGGACTTGGTATCTTATATGCTAATCATTGGCACGATATAACAGAAGGGTTCACGGATGCCGATTACGCTAGATGTCCAAATACTTCGCGCTCTACAACAAGATATTGTGTTTTTGTGGGAGGCAACCTAGTCTCTTAGAAGAGTAAGAAACAAAATGTTGTGTCCCGGTCAAGTTCAGAGGCCGAATATAGAGCTATGGCACAAACGACTTGTGAGCTTGTATGGCTACGTAATTTACTTGGTGAGATTGGGTTTCCTCAATATCTACATTGCAACCAGTCCAGTGTTTCATGGAAGGACCAAGCATATTGAAGTTGACTGCCATTTCACTCGCGAGAAGTTAGAAGATTGGACAATCACAACTCCTCATGTTAGGACAGAAAATCAATTAGCAGATGTCCTTACAAGAGCACTCCCTGGAACTTGTATTAATTCTATTTGTAACAAGCTGGGCATGATTAACATATATGCTCAGCTTGAGGGGAATGTTAGAATCTGTAATAGGGTTGGGCCGAGCCCATTATTGTAACTTAGCTTAGTGCCTACGCAATTGTGTCCTTTATACAGTGACGGAGCTACATTATGACTTGGGTAGGCCATGGCCAACCCCAAAAGTTTGAATAGAAGCCCATGTATTCATAGACTTGTACTACATTGGTCCCTCTAAATTCATTTGGCTCATCCTTAGCATTAAGATTTCATACATTTTGAAGCATTTTCCAATTAGTTTAGTGCAATTACAATTAATCTAGTTTTGTTATATAGATTAGAATCATAAAATATGTTGTATTATGTAGTGTTCATCCATTAAAAGTAGTTAGTAATGCGTTTTTGTTTATTTTGAGTAGTAGTTTAATATTTATTTATTAATTGTTCTAAAAAATGGCTACGTACTTAAGAATAAGGTATCGTGTTAGCGATATTAATTTGTAGGCTAAACACTAAATTGCTTTTTGGTCCACCCTGAACTAAAATTCTGGCTTCGTCACTGCCTGTATATATATCCATATAAAATTATGTAATAGATGTATCCATTTAATCCAATACACATCAGCTACATCACTTCATTATCATTAAGATATCATTTTTCCATTACCATTGTTCATTACAATTAACAATTTGCATATATATATATATATATATATATATATATATATATATATATATATATATATATATATATATATATATATATATATATATATATATGTTGACAATTTTTCTTTCACGCCATATGTGATTGTATCAACGTGGTTTGAATGTAGGTTGCTTTAGGGGGCGCAGACAACATTCTTAGCCCACATTTGGATGAAAAGTTGGCTTCCTTGCACGAAGCTATAGCATCTCGTAGCAACCCCTAAATCAGAAGTGGAAGAAGAGGAAAATCTTCTAGAAAACTTCCATTCAAGCAGGACAATAAGAAAATTAATACTTGAATCACCTTCCTTTGCATCTACTTTATGGGGGAAAGTTTTCAAAGGGAAGTGTAAGACATGGGCCTTTATTTTTATTTTTTTCTCTTTCTGATGCATCGTAATGGCCGATTCCATCGGTTATAATTGAAAAAAAAGTCAAAAAGATTTGTGTTCAATGAAAAAGTAATCATGTTTTAAGTTTGTTATTCAAACAAATATGTTTACTTTCATTTCAATCTGGCCCACACACTAATTGTTGACCCGTTACCCAAACCTACCATGTCTTCACCTCTAAGGAGAGCCATAATATGTAAACTGACTGTTACCGCAAAACTGTTTTACAGTGCCAAAGTAGTATGTGCATATTTGGAAACCACCGATCCTAAGGTGCTTAAGTTAGCAAAGAAAGAATTGCAGCCTTTACTGAAAGAAGGTGTCCTCAAGTTACCCGAGCATAATCAACCAAAAAAATCAGGCTAAACAACCGAGCCAGATGAGTCAAGAACTAGGCGTTTATTGCGGTTTTACTTGCTTCACAGAATTATAGTCTGAGCTATATGCCATAAGAAGATGGTAGTCTAAGTTTGTAAACAACATGTTTATGCTATAATTAGCAAGTCAAAGTTTTGTTTTTTCTTAATCATTATTTTGATATGACCTTATTCCATGTACTCAATATTTAACGCTATACATGGTTTTTGTAGACAAGTTACCTCGCTCCGGCTGGATTAAGTATTGTTGTTCTAGTCATTTAGCAACTGTCTTCCATTATCTTTTCTTTTTGAAAAACGTTTTGGGATAAATCAAAAGAAAGGTTGACATTTAGTCTAGGACGAAATTACATTTAATTGTGAATCTTTTCCCTGACATTTAATTACTAATACTGTATGATCCCAAGCCCGAACCCGTTTGGACCATGGCCCGTGCCCGCCCAGCCCGTTTTGCCACCTATTTAGGAGTCCATGTTTATTATTCTCTTTAAGTTTTGAAGTACTTAACATGTTTGACTCCCCGTCAATTACAAATTCCTCCGTCCCTACATCCTGCATAATTCTTTGAAGGGTAGCAATTAAGTCCTCTTTTTTCTCAGGGGTAAATGTCACATTTTTTAAACGAGCTAGGTACTTTAAAGTAACTTTGATCATATATTATATGATGTCCCCCTTAACTTATTTTTACTTTGCTTTTGCAAAAGATTATACAGAAATTTAATCTTATGACGTACGAAAAAGTTTGGAATGGACTTATATATAAGTTTGTACATGAAGGTAAGAAGAAAAGGAATGCAAACACGTTATAATGGAAGTATCATAAGTGCTTTCTATCGGGCAGCTATCTCTGTAAAAGTTAAATCATTGCTTGAACTTGTTGGATTAGAGGTTGAAGAGAAACCAGTACCAGGTAAGTTCCTATCTGTGAAAAATGCTGGCTGTTTAGGTTTTGGCAATGCACCTTCATTGCCTAACATGAGAACCACTGACGACATGTTTGGCCTGTCTTCTGGACTTTGTTGTACACATAATAAGCCAACTTCTATCGATCTTAAAACTTCCAATGGATTGCTTGCCTCAACAAAACATGAATCCAGGAGTTCCATTGACTTGCCTTCACTATGCATCCTCCATGCCTAAATATAAATGCGGATTTAATTATTAGGAAGTAGAGTTATGCCGGATAAATTTGAAAATCAAGCAACTTACATGTCCAATAAGATTATTGTTATGCTCAGAATGAACGAATCCCCTGTTTCTCTTCCCACTCACAATCTCCAGCACTAATACACCAAAGCTAAAAACATCTGACTTTATTGAGAAAAGACCATCTAGCGCATACTCTGGTGACATGTAACCGCTATACATCGAATAATGTTTACAAGTCTTAAATAATGAACTTAACAAAAAGTGAATGAAGATGAACCGGAATGTTGTATCTTACTAGGTACCAACAACTCTCTCGGTGTTAGCTTCAGTTTCATTTCCTCCAAAGCTTCTAGCTATCCCAAAGTCTGATATTTTTGGGTTCATATCCACATCTAGTAGAATATTGCTAGCTTTAAGATCTCTGTGAATGATTCTTAATCTTGAATCTTGATGAAGATAAAGAAGTCCTCGCGCAATTCCTTTGATGATGTTGAGTCTCTTTGTCCAATCAAGGAGTGTGCTTTGCCTTTTATCTGCACATCATGTTGGTTTAGTTGTTGAAAGTATCTTACCGTAGTAAGTTACTATTGTCGATTTAATAGAAATTATATGATACTGACCAAATATAAACTCGTCTAAGCTTCCGTTTGGCATGTATTCATATATCAACAACTTCTCGTCCCCCTTGATGCTACATCCGAGGAGCTTGACGAGATTCCTGTGCTGAAGTTTTGAAATGCATATAACTTCATTCATGAACTCATTAATTCCTTGACTGGAAGTCTTTGAGAGACGTTTAACCGCAATTTCTTGCCCATCTTCTAACATACCCTGAAGATTACCAATTTTTATGTGAAAACTATACAAAATTCAAAGGTAACTATCATTCATATTTTTTTGTAACAATGTGATGCTATACTCAGCAAACTGAATTCAAATAAATAAGATTCTTCATTTACCTTATAGACCGGTCCAAATCCGCCCTCTCCAAGTTTATTATCGAGTGAAAAATCAGCAGTAGCTTTAGCTACGCTAGAGAAGCTAAACAATGGTAGCTCCATGGCTTCTCTCCCTCTTTCACCTACATTTAGTGACCCCCCTGTGCGTTAATAAAACAAAACCCGTCAAACTGGTTGAACCTGCTCACAGAATTGTGACTATTCTGAACCATTTAACATACTTATCGCTAAAACTCTACAAATATCTTACCTTCCTCAGTTTGTGGTGAAAGATGTCTTTTTCTCCAAGCATACCACAACCATGTACATGTGCTCAAACTTATCACAAAAACCACCAGAAAGATTCCACTCAAGATGATTTTGATGTTTGTTCCTCCGTCCTTTTTGAAAACCGATGGAGCACGTGCATGATCTTAACACAAAAAGTCAAAAACAACATCGTTAATCAACTTACAGACTCATAACAACCATGAAAGTAATCAGAAAGAATACATGATAGTAGATGTATATAGTTTTGTTTGTTTGTTTGTTATTTTTTTTTTTTTTTTTTTTTTTTTTTTTTTTTTTCATTATTTGAACAAACATGAACAAAGCATAACATATACAAGTAGTTACCTAATTCAGAGGAAGCCATTCTCACAAGTACATCTTGACCACCCATCGAGGATGCCCTGATATCTAATAGGTCATTGAACCAAAGCAAGCAACCACTTCCTTCGCCTCTGATATCGGTATTTGCATATGCCATACAAGTGCAGTTCTGTAGGCATATTGCTTTACATTCCGTTAAAGACATTGTATTGTTAAACCACGAAGTCTTTGTATCCGGCAATTTTACATTAGAATACTTGATAAACCCATCAGTTCCATTTTTGCAATCCAACGGTATTCTCCTCACACAACCACCTGTCCAATCTCCTGTTACCCAACCCCTTTTGTTTATCGGCTCAAATTTTGCCTCATCTAAGCACGAACATTTCTCCCCGTCATCAGCGTTGCAGCTTCCATAAGGGCCACAGATTTTGTACGTGTCACAAATATCTCTTGGTGCTGTCTCAAAAACCTGCCATGTTTTCTTATCTTCTTGCCACACTAAAAATTCTATATTCCCAGAAGAAGTCAAGGTCATCTTCGTTATTACAGAAGTGTTTTCCAGATTATAAACCGCCTCTTTTTCATTAATAACCATATTGTATGGAAAGTACGTGTTGTTGAAAATCAAGGGTGACCCACCAAGCCGTTCACCATTCCATGACCCGGCCTGATTCTTGACCTCCAAACCATCTCTTATTACTAAATGAGGATAACCACGTGTGTCAACGCTTAAGGTGAATTCCCCTATAGCTGGATCATGAATACTCTTCCATGATGTTAAATGCCATTCGGCGCCTGTTAAGTAATTTTTTCCAATCTTCATGCCAGGTAGAAAAGTATCTGTAGGATAGTCAAAACTCTCCCACAGAATCTTCATGCTGTATCCATCCGTGATGACTAGATTTCCAGAGTCATAAAGCTGTGCAGTTGCATTTCCTGATGACGCCGAGTTGGATGACCACACTACATGATCGGTATAGTTCTTGAGAACAAGATTTCCCACACGGTCAATCCTTAAAATGCTTGATGATACATTGGTGAGGGGGTAGTCTCTGTTGGCAACCCAAACCACTGTTTTAACAGAAATTTTCTTATACCAAATACCAACGTGAGTGTTATCCGAGCTACCTGGCTTGAAGAATCCCAGTTCAAATGTTCTAGCAGGAGATACCAGCGTGTCGGTTTCTGTTAAGAAGCTTGAGCCTGAGATGATGTCAATTTCGGTTGTGTATATTTTTTGCATGTGGAGTGAGAAAACTAGAAGAACAAGTATGGTTGCTTCTTCCATTAAAATCATTTTCTTCAAGCTTCTCATTTTTTTTTTTTAATCTAATCTCTAGAATGGAATCAAGGTCTTATTATCACCTACCGTATGTTGGGGTCAACAAGTCTTCTTTGTAATGCCACAAAGCTGAGGTTATCGTGGCTGGTTCAATAGCCACATGCATGACAAGTTGCCAAAGTAATTAATACCAGACAAACAACATCATACAGTTTAAGTGAGATAATTTGTACGTTATGCTTCAACTGTTTCAAAACTTACCAAACTTATCTTAAAATCCTAACAGTTTATACTATGTGATTAGCTTTGAATTAATATCCACAATAGGTAAATCAATGGATGAACTATATGGGAACATATATAGTCAATTATATGTATATATAATTGGCCGAGGGACTATTAAAATATTCACTCGGGCTTCCTGGCAAGACATAGTCCAATAACTCTTGATAGTTGGCCCAAGAACAGACTAAATTCTACTACCTTCGCCATTTGATATCTTCGGTCTGAAGAAAACTTGACTTTCATTTTGGATAAGATCCAAAAAGTTTCGCAAGGTTATCATTAAACGTTTGTAAGTTTATTAACCTTACTTCATATTCTATATGTTTTTTGAAGGATTATAATTTTTGCGCCAAGTATATCATTAAACGTTTGTAAATCAATGGATGAACCACATGCGAACCATAGTCATCAAGTATGTTACATGGGCTGATCACGGTCTGAAAACCGGACCGGACAGGACTGAAAACCTATTTGGTCAAAAAGTCCGGACCAAAACCGGACCGAAATGTTCGGTCTATTACCAGGTCAGTCCGATCCAGCTAAGTATAATAGTCGGTTCTGCATAAGACCGAACCGGACCGAGGACCGAAAATGAGAAAAAGGGTGGACCGAGGATCGGGCCGAAATAAGTTCGGTCCGGTCCACGGTCTATAATGCTCAGCCCGTTGTATATGCAGGGACGGACCCAGGATATTCAAGGATATTTAATAGGGTGTTGCACAAAAGAAATACTGGGCTAACTAAAGTTACACCGTAAGAAACGAAAGTTTTGAAATCTTTTTGCACTTCGTGACCTAAAATCTGGTGTAGCCCAAGCCACACCCAACATACACGTGGTCCATCCATGTGTATATTGTTGGAAAATTTAGTGCACTTGAGGGATCAAATCATACTTGAAAATAGGTTTGGAGGTACGGAGTGTACACCCATCAAGTCCCTGATTACCCTGACTCAATAGTGGTTGTGCTAGTGTGAATCTGATTCTGCTGATGCATGAATCTGATTCTGCTGCTAGTGTTGTGAATCTGCTGCTAGGATTCTGCTGCTAGTTGATCCTGCTGATAGGATTCTGCTGCCAGCTGATCCTGCTGCTAGCTGATTCTGCTGCTGATAGCATTCTGCTGCTAGTGTGAATCTGCTGATAGCATCAGCAATTCTGCTGCTCGGTTTTAACCACTGATTCCTACTATTATGGAAAGTATTATGATATAATTAATGGGCCGTTAATTATATATAATTTCATGGGCTAGGGTTTTGAGTATTCTCTATTATAAATAGAGGTCATAACACATCTGCATGAATATATGAAATCACAAAACCCTAAACACTTGAATACGCATCTGGTTCTTGGTTTGTGCCTAAAACAAGAACATCACTTGGTCTTATCCCATAGAGATATTCGTGTAACCCAGGCATAGAGTCGAATAGTTTTTATTGGAAAGTGATACCACGATTTCAAGTGAATATCGGGTACCTTATTTATTATCTTAACCCAAATCTGGGAACTTGTTAACACTTAATAACCAACATATATGCATGGTTGCATGTTTTTTTGGTGGCACATTATGATATAAGATTTTTAATTTTTTAATTAAGATTTTGAATTGTTTGACAATGTTCCAAGAAAATGAAGGGCAAAAGTGCCGAAATTGGGATTAGGATGTTATTCAAGGATAAACTAAAGTTTGCGTATTATATCTTTATTAAATCTGATTTGACAAACATCTACTCCTATTTCTCAAAAAGACAAATCTTTTGTAAATAATATGTTTTTTATTATCCAGTTTTGACAGTTTGAAACAAACAACTCACACAATCAATGTTTACCTATTAGTAGTCTCGTTAATGCATGTACTGAGAGTTCTGAGGAATTGCTTAGATCAAATCATGGAAATGTATAAAAAAGAAATGTATGTGCTTATTTGCATATATGATATATATTTGTTGACAATTTTTCTCTCATGCCATATGTGATTGTATCAACGTGGTTTGAATGTAGGTTGCTTCAGGGGGCGCATACAACATTCTTAGCCCACATTTGGATGAAAAGTTGGCTTCTTTGCATGAAGCTATAGCATCTGTCGTAGCAACCGCTAAATCAGAAGAGGAAGAAGAGGAACATCTTCTAGAAAACTTCCATTCAAGCAAGACAATAAGAAAATTAATACTTGAATCACCTTTCTTTGCATCTACTCATCATTTTTGGTGAAATCTGAACTGCAAAACATACAAAAACACTCAGAAATGTATCAAAATACTAAAAATATTTCAAAATTGTGTTTTATATGTTTTAGATGCAAAATGAGTAAAAACAAATGAAAGACGTACAAAGTTTGCATAATTGGCAGTTTCAAATCCCCAACTTTCATAAAATATCAAAACTAGTCCCTGGTCAATCAAAATATGGAAAATTATCACCAAATGTCCTTTTGAAATCATAAGTTGTCATATTTTGTCCTTTGGTGAAAAATTGGAAAAGTTTTGGAAATTTGCAATTTAGTCCCTGGAGTTTCACTTTTTGGCAGATTTGGTCCATGGTGGGATATTTTTGAAAGAAAAATCATTTTTTGTCCTTGGGAATTCACATGTGTCACTTTTAATCCCTGGATGAAAATTTTGAGAAAATTACATGTTTAGTCCCCACAGTTTGAAAATTGACACATTTGGTCCCCGAGAATTTTAAAAATGGAATTTGGCCCTTGTGTTTTTGGTACTTGGCAAGAATAGTCCTTATTATAAGATTGGTAACTTGGCAGGATCAGTCCCTCAGTTTTTGGTAATTACAAAATTGGTCCTTGAGTTTTGTTAATAAACATACAAACCAAAACCCTTAATATTAAACCAAACAAACAAAACCCAATCCACCCTTTACCACCCCAGCCCACCAAGCCCAATCCCTTTTAAATAAAAAAAACCCACCCCGTTTTTTATATATTCCCAGTCAAACCCCACCATTGACCACCTCCTTCCCCACTAGCAGCCTGCAAAGCTACTCCAACACTCCACCTTCTCCATACCCTCTGCAACCCTTCCCCATCTCTTGTCTCCTCCACCTCACACTAAACCCCAAGCTCCATTTATTACCCACTAATCCCTCCAAGAAACCCCCTAACTGCCAAAACCAATTTTTCCCGCCCAAAATACTTTGAACGGCTCAGATTGATTGAGGCTAATCCAACGGCCAATGAGTGATGGGAAAGTCAAAGAAACTCAGAAGGACCCATATAAATCAAGAAAAAATGAGAAGAAGAAAGAGTTAGTAGCTGTAGTATATTATTAGTGTAACAGTAGTGGTTTAGTGTAAGTTTTGAATTATAGTTGTATTTTTAGCTTAAAAAGGTTGTAATCTACATTTTCAGTGTATTGGTAACTTGTTTCAATCATCAATTTCAGTTGTCTCATTTGAATTCAGTTTTCACCATTTCCCTTTGAAAAATCTCAAAATCATTGTAAGCTGTTAAAAGTGTTTTTTGTTTGGTTGTTTAAGCTTATTTCAGTGAATAATAAGCTTATATAAGTATAATGAGCATTAAATCCAGTTTCAAATCAAGTTCACTAAAAATACTAAAAATAGGAGATAAATAGCTTGAAAAATCAAAAATCAAGAAAAGTAAGACAAGAATCAGGGAGCATGATGGATTATGGATTGCTTTGGGTTATAGAGTTCATTGGGAAACTATAGGGTGTGACAGAGGTCCTTGGTTCCATGTTTTTATCCTGAAGTCAATATGTAAGCCTTTTGCACAATTTTAATGTTTTACTGTGTTATAGCTTATTACCTACTTATGCATGGTCCTTTGTGTATCTTAGGTGTATTTTAGTTAGAATAATGTTTAAGTTTGCTTGTTTGTTTATTTGAACCTATCAGTGGACTTATTTTCATTTTTAGCTGTTAAATTTGCATTTTAATGAAGTATGAGTTTGTGATGTTAGTACCTGTGTATTTATGCTCAAATAAGTCCATTTCATAATAATACAACATTACTCAGTTGAAACATGGCCTGTCTCAAGCATTTGCTTTGAAAATCTTCAATTCAGTGAGTAGAAGGGGTGTTTGGGTTAAACTGCTCACATAGGTTCTGTGTTGTTATTGTTGGTTGTTTTGGTATTTTTAGGTTGCATCAGGTTGTAGTAGTGTAATACAATCATTAAACATAAGTCTCAAGTGCTAAAAAGTCAAAATGACCTTTGATCTAGCTTAAGTGTTCACCGTTAAGGTTTCATGCTTGCATAATCATCACATGGTCTCAATAGTTGTTAGGTTAGCTTCTAATAGTCTTATTACACTTAATTACTTCATGTTTAATCAGTAAAGTAGGATCAAACTTCATAAAAGTCAATTTAGGTGTTAAAACTCAAAAGTCAAATTGCACATCAGTTGGAAAACCCATTTCTTGGGTGAATTATTTGGAATTTTGTATAAGGATTCAAGCTTTGTGGTTTTTAGGAATCATAGTATACTAGCTTAACTTCATTTTACTTATGTTATTTCATTTTTAAAATTTTTTCTCTGGGATCCACAGCCACCCAAAGTAGGCCGCAGGGGAGACCCTGCCCTGCTGCAGCAGTCCTCACCACCACACCACCACCTTTGGTGGTGGTTTCTGACCAACACATTGGTCCCACAGGCTCCAACTTTGTTCCTTTCATCCCCCCTCCTACCCCTCTCTCAATATTGACCATTAGTTTGACCTTAGGACTTGTGGACCCCACCTGGAATCAACCCTCAATTTTGTCCCATTTTCTGTGTGGAATTAAGTTCAAAGTGCTTATTTAAGTGCTTGTTTGCTTATTCTTGTGAACCCCTTGTGCTTATTCTGGCTTAAACATGTTCACTATATTCAATTGAACCAGAATCACCCATAGTGGGTCCCACTTAAGCTAGTTTGAGCTATTTTCCTCACTTGGTCAACTAAAGTCAACTGTGGAGCAAATAAGCTTCCACAGTGCTTATTTTTAAGTTACATAAAAGGTGTTTTCACAAAAGTTTTAAGTTTTAAGTATTTTTAGAGTTTTGTAAAAGAAAATCCAGAAAAAACAAATTTAATAATAAGTGATAGTTTCTATTTAATGTAATTTAAATTTTAATTTTCATTTTTATATTTTTATTAAGAACTTAGATTTCTTTATATTTTTCTTAAATTACTTTTATATTAAAGTAATTTTAGTAATTTTCTTAGATTTGTATTTTATCATTTGGTATTTATTAGATTTAATATTAGTTTTATTAGTAATTAATTAATAATTAAGTTTTAAATAGCATAATTAGTTTTTATTAAGTAAGACCTAGTTTTTATATTTTTCCTAGCTTTTATAAGTTATAAAATAATTTTAGGAATTTTTCTTATAATTTTTACTGTTCATTTTCTATTTTTCTTAATTTAAAATAGTTTAATTAGGTAATTAATATTTAATTGGTAATTAATTAATATAAAAATCACAAAAAGACAAAAATACTTATTTTTAATTTTAAAATTAGTTTTTAGTTATTTTATAATTTTAGAAATTTTATTTTCATTTTTCTAGTATTAAATTAATATTATATTGTATTTAAGTTATTTAAATATTAATAATTAGTATTAAATAGTATTTAATTAATATTAAATAATTAATTAGTGTAAAAATTTATTTTCTTTTTCTAAAAAATTTCTTTTATCTTGTAGTTTGTAAAAAAGTCATTTTCACCCCCTGGAGGTTTTCAGATTTCAGTTTTCACGTTTTATTTTGTACGTTTACGTTATTTCAAATGTAAACGTACGCGTTTTTAGATTTCAAGCGTTTTTAGGTATCTAACTTTCACGTAATCATCTTTATAGCTTGTTTAAGCTATTTCTTTGTAGATTCCCTAGTTCAATCACTCACAAACCTTTTCCTGTCCAAATTCACCCGATCACAGATCCGTTTGATAACCATCACACCTCGTCGGGACATAACGACTCGGGGAAACCCTATACTTACACGGAGCATTGACTCTAGGCTGTTTGACCTTGTTGACCATTACTTGGTCAATTTAGGTTGACCGTTTGGGGCCAATCAATTTTTGGCGCCGCTGCCGGGGAGGTGTGCGCGCTTTTCTAAACGGTTTTGCGTATTAGTGAACCTGAATATACATCCATTGTATATTTACCCATCCTTGTTCATATTATCTTCTTATTTTCATATAAAAACAAAACCGTTCCCGAAAACATTTTAAACTCAGTTTTCAACGAACACAAAAAAACACAAAAAGATTTTCTTTCTCATTTGTACAAAATGTTTATTCAAAAATCCAAAAATAATCATCTTTACCCTCCTACCCTTATGATTCTTCATTCCTTACCCTCCCTAAACTTTTGATTCTTTCTATGTCTCATCTACACCTTCTTATTTGCCATTGGTGTGGTAATCCTTATAATGGTGGCAATTGCCCAAGTTGTGGCATGGTAGAGTCAGGAAACGGGTCTGTCTATAACCAGAATCCCTATTCCTACCATGACACGACTGATTCATTCCATCAGTTACCACACCATGAGACTCAGCAGTTTTACTGTTGTGAGTACTGTGGTGGTTCACATTACAGTTCTGATTGTCAATCGGGAAACACGCTTGTCTATGAGCGGTTTCCTGATAACAATTATAACTCAAGCACATACAACCCACAGCCACATCAGTTTCACTGTTGTGATTACTGTGGAGGTCCACACTCTAGCTCGCATTGTCAAACAAGGAATCCATTTCCTTGTAACAATTACGACTATTCGTTTTCAAACCCACCTCCACAGTACCATATGATTCACACAACTCCTCATGATACTGAGCAATACCTTTTACTAAAGGCTCTTGATATATTGAAAGAACTTAAGGAGGAGTTGGTTACTACATCATTTCAAGACTCTCGTGAGAAATCTATGGCAGAATTACTTGCCGAAGAACGAGATGCTAGAAACGAATTGAGCATGGAAGAAATGCTTGTCTTAGAACAAGCAGCTATAACACGTGCCAAATTTCGTAAAGCTGCTCTGCTAGACTATGATGATGATAGTGATAATGAAGACACCCTTGATATCCTTCAATTTTATAAGGGTTCGTCAGATTCATCATTTGTGATTCCTTCCATTGAAAATCAGGGAGAAAATAATGAGACGGGGAAATTACTAGCAGAAGATCAAATGGAACTCGTACAATCCATGAATGCTAGCTCCTCTCCACTCCCTCAGTCTATTGATATCACACTCGAAGTTCACACTCACTCTCTGAACATGGGGGATGAGCATCTTAGCACTGTTCCTAACAAGGAATCGGACGAATTAATAAAGTCTAGTGTTGAGATCCTTGTCCCAATCCCAAGAGAGTCACAGGGAACTTTTGATCAAGTGTGTGATATTCCTTCCACCCCTATTAATCCAAATGATCAAATTGAGACTGTCTCTGATTCCAGTGATGATTGTTTATCTTATGGAGACATTGAGTATGTTGATGCATCCCTTCCCCACTATAATGTTGACTTTCTTCTCGAGGAGTTCGCCGATGAACTCACTCACACCAATCCACTTCCATCGGGATATGATGATGATCTCTTTGATCTCAAAGATGATCTAGAAGAAGTCGAAGCATTCCTTGCCCTAGATAGTTCAACTTTGTATGAAGTTGATGATGACTATCTTGATTCAGAGGGGGATATTCTTTTCCTTGAAAGCTTATTGAATGATGATCCATCACTCAATTCCTATCTCAACACCGGGCTTAGTGATTCAAACACTGATGAAAATTCTTTATCTTATGGAGACATCAGTGATGTTGATGAAATATCTTCTGAGCTCGTCATTGATCACCGTATCATGACTCCTCCGGAGTATGATAGTCCGGGGGGAGATACTCTCAATCATGAGGATTCGCAAATTCCCACCCACCCTCCCGGGATGTTTTTGAGCTTAACCTTTGAAATCCAAATTCAGGCTAATGAGCCTGCTCTCGAGGTGCCTTCCTCTCTTCTTCACTCCTTCGGGAATGAAGATACCATCTTTGATCCCGGCATTTTCATTTACCATTATCTTGAGCCGGGATTATATCTCATCGGTGTGGAACTTTCACGTGCTTCAAATGTTTGTCCAAACATTTTGAATGAAAGTCCGATTGAGATTGTCTCTTCCACATCATGCTTCCCCAAGGACAAATGAATTCGGGGTCGAGTCAAGCTAGCGACTCGTTAACAAAAACAGTAGCATTTACTTAGGGTTTTCACCCTAAGTGTGGGGGAGTTACCCCTGCTATGGTTACAAATAAAGTGAAAAGAAAATGGTGTTTCCACATTTAGCTTGTAATGTTGCCCTTTTACGTTCCAAGAGTCGGCATAATATCCGGGACTTTGAATATTGAGGACAATATTCATTCTAAGTGTGGGGGGTATTTCGATATTCTAGCGAATTTTATCACATTTTACTATCTAGTACCCCCGTTTTTGCCAAAATTAAAAAAAAAAAAATCACTAAAGTTTCAAAATTTTTTGTGGTTATCAGTCCGCCATGTCTAAACGACAAAAGGATTGGCTAATCCAGGAGCAAACGGCTCTTGGTAAAGATATCTCAAATCCGTTGATGGCTTGCAATTTGCCCAAAATTGTATGGTATATCAGCTCGCCATATCCAAAAAAGTGAATGAGCTGGCTAGCCCGCAAGATTATGGCTTGTGGTAAAGGCAGTGGAAAAACCATAATTGGTAATCAGCTCACCAAGATGTTGACTTGTCCATCAAGAGTTGGCTAGTCCAGAAGCAAACGGCTTTTGCTAAAGACTAATCAAATCCGTTGACAGCTGGTGGTTTGCTCAAAATCACATGGTTATCAGGTGGACCATAGTTCTTACTTGAATCGATACATCTGGCTACTCCAGAAGTGATGGATTTTGGTAAAGAGTTTAAAATTCATTAAGTTTTCAAAACATTTTATTGCTAGGGACTAACAATAGTTTAGTGTGGGGGATTGATGAGTGCTCAAACACTCATCATTTTTGGTCAAATCTGAACTGCAAAACATACAAAAACACTCAGAAATGCATCAAAATACTAAAAATATTTCAAAATTGTGTTTTATATGTTTTAGATGCAAAATGAGTAAAAACAAATGAAAAACGTACAAAGTTTGCATAATTGGCAGTTTTAGTCCCCCAACTTTCATAAAATGTCAAAACTAGTCTCTGGTCATTCAAAATATGGAAAATTATCACCAAATGTCCTTTTGAAATCATAAGTTGTCATATTTTGTCCTTTGGTGAAAAATTGGAAAAGTTTTGGAAATTTGCAATTTAGTCCCTGGAGTTTCACTTTTTGGCAGATTTGGTCCCTGGTGGGATATTTTTGAAAGAAAAACCATTTTTTGTCCTTGGGAATTCACATGTGTCACTTTTAATCCCTGGATGAAAATTTTGAGAAAATTACATGTTTAGTCCCCACAGTTTGAAAATTGACACATTTGGTCCCCGGGAATTTTAAAAATGGAATTTGGCCCTTGTGTTTTTGGTACTTGGCAAGAATAGTCCTTATTATAAGATTGGTAACTTGGCAGGATCAGTCCCTCAGTTTTTGGTAATTACAAAATTGGTCCTTGAGTTTTGTTAATAAACATACAAACCAAAACCCTTATTATTAAACCAAACAAACAAAACCCAATCCACCCTTTACCACCCCAGCCCACTCACCAGCCCACCAAGCCAATCCCTTTTAAATAAATAAAAAACCCACCCCGCTTTTTATATATTCCCAGTCAAACCCCACCATTGACCACCTCCTTCCCCACTAGCAGCCTGCAAAGCTACTCCAACACTCCACCTTCTCCATACCCTCTGCAACCCTTCCCCATCTGTTGTCTCCTCCACCTCACACTAAACCCCAAGCTCCATTTATTACCCACTAATCCCTCCAAGAAACCCCATAACTACCAAAACCAATTTTTCCCGCCCAAAATACTTTGAACGGCTCAGATTGATTGAGGCTAATCCAATGGCCAAGGAGTGATGGGAAAGTCAAAGAAACTCAGAAGGACCCATATAAATCAAGAAAAAATGAGAAGAAGAAAGAGTTAGTAGCTGTAGTATATTATTAGTGTAACAGTAGTGGTTTAGTGTAAGTTTTGAATTATAGTTGTATTTTTAGCTTAAAAAGGTTGTAATCTACATTTTCAGTGTATTGGTAACTTGTTTCAATCATCAATTTCAGTTGTCTCATTTGAATTCAGTTTTCACCATTTCCCTTTGAAAAATCTCAAAATCATTGTAAGCTGTTAAAAGTGTTTTTTGTTTGGTTGTTTAAGCTTATTTCAGTGAATAATAAGCTTATATAAGTATAATGAGCATTAAATCCAGTTTCAAATCAAGTTCACTAAAAATACTAAAAATAGGAGATAAATAGCTTGAAAAATGAAAAATCAAGAAAAGTAAGACAAGAATCAGGGAGCATGATGGATTATGGATTGCTTTGGGTTATAGAGTTCATTGGGAAACTATAGGGTGTGACAGAGGTCCTTGGTCCCATGTTTTTATCCTGAAGTCAATATGTAAGCCTTTTGCACAATTTTAATGTTTTACTGTGTTATAGCTTATTACCTACTTATGCATGGTCCTTTGTGTATCTTAGGTGTATTTTAGTTAGAATAATGTTTAAGTTTGCTTGTTTGTTTATTTGAACCTATCATTGCACTTATTTTCATTTTTAGCTGTTAAATTTGCATTTTAATGAAGTATGAGTTTTTTATGTTAGTACCTGTGTATTTATGCTCAAATAAGTCCATTTCATAATAATACAACATTACTCAGTTGAAACATGGCCTGTCTCAAGCATTTGCTTTGAAAATCTTCAATTCAGTGAGTAGAAGGGGTGTTTGGGTTAAATTGCTCACATAGGTTCTGTGTTGTTATTGTTGGTTGTTTTGGTATTTTTAGGTTGCATCAGGTTGTAGTAGTGTAATACAATCATTAAACATAAGTCTCAAGTGCTAAAAAGTCAAAATGACCTTTGATCTAGCTTAAGTGTTCACTGTTAAGGTTTCATGCTTGCATAATCATCACATGGTCTCAATAGTTGTTAGGTTAGCTTCTAATAGTCTTATTACACTTAATTACTTCATGTTTAATCAGTAAAGTACGATCAAAATTCATAAAAGTCAATTTAGGTGTTAAAACTCAAAAGTCAAATTGCACATCAGTTGGAAAACCCATTTCTTGGGTGAATTATTTGGAATTTTGTATAAGGATTCAAGCTTTGTGGTTTTTAGGAATCATAGTATACTAGCTTAACTTCATTTTACTTATGTTATTTCATTTTTAAAATTTTTTCTCTGGGATCCACAGCCACCCAAAGTAGGCCGCAGGGGAGACCCTGCCCTGCTGCCGCAGTCCTCACCACCACACCACCACCTTTGGTGGTGGTTTCTGACCACCACATTGCTCCCACAGGCTCCAACTTTGTTCCTTTCATCCCCCCTCCTACCCCTCTCTCAATATTGACCATTAGTTTGGCCTTAGGACTTGTGGACCCCACCTGGAATCAACCCTCAATTTCGTCCCATTTTCTGTGTGGAATTAAGTTCAAAGTGCTTATTTAAGTGCTTGTTTGCTTATTCTTGTGAACCCCTTGTGCTTATTCTGGCTTAAACATGTTCACTATATTCAATTGAACCAGAACCACCCATAGTGGGTCCCACTTAAGCTAGTTTGAGCTATTTTCCTCACTTGGTCAACTAAAGTCAACTGTGGAGCAAATAAGCTTCCACAGTGCTTATTTTTAAGTTACATAAAAGTTGTTTTCTCAAAAGTTTTAAGTTTTAAGTATTTTTTGAGTTTTGTAAAAGAAAATCCAGAAAAAACAAATTTAATAATAAGTGATAGTTTCTATTTAATGTAATTTAAATTTTAATTTTCATTTTTATATTTTTATTAAGAACTTAGCTTTTTTATATTTTTTTTAAATTCCTTTTATATTAAAGTAATTTTAGTAATTTGCTTAGATTTTTATTTTATCATTTCGTATTTATTAGATTTAATATTAGTTTTATTAGTAATTAATTAATAATTAAGTTTTAAATAGCATAATTAGTTTTTATTAAGTAAGACCTAGTTTTTATATTTTTCCTAGCTTTTATAAGTTATAAAATAATTTTAGGAATTTTTATTATAATTTTTACTGTTCATTTTCTATTTTTCTTAATTTAAAATAGTTTAATTTGGTAATTAATATTTAATTAGTAATTAATTAATATAAAAATCACAAAAAGACAAAAATACTTATTTTTAATTTTAAAATTAGTTTTTAGTTATTTTATAATTTTAGAAATTTTATTTTCATTTTTCTAGTATTAAATTAATATTATATTGTATTTAAGTTATTTAAATATTAATAATTAGTATTAAATAGTATTTAATTAATATTAAATAATTAATTAGTGTAAAAATTTATTTTCTTTTTCTAAAAAATTTCTTTTATCTTGTAGTTTGTAAAAAAGTCATTTTCACCCCCTGGGGGTTTTCAGATTTCAGTTTTCACGTTTTATTTTGTACGTTTACGTTATTTCAAATGTAAACGTACGCGTTTTTAGATTTCAAGCGTTTTTAGGTATCTAACTTTCACGTAATCATCTTTATAGCTTGTTTAAGCTATTTCTTTGTAGATTCCCTAGTTCAATCACTCACAAACCTTTTTCTGTCCAAATTCACCCGATCACAGATCCGTTTGATAACCATCACAGCTCGTCGGGACATAACGACTCGGGGAAACCCTATACTTCCACGGAGCATTGACTCTAGGCTGTTTGACCTTGTTGACCATTACTTGGTCAATTTAGGTTGACCGTTTGGGGCCAATCAAACCGCTATAAAAAAAATTTTTACAAGGTACCAACAACTCTCTCGGTGTTAGCTTCAGTTTCATTTCCTCCAAAGCTTCTGGCTATCCCAAAGTCTTATATTTTTGGGTTCATATCCACATCTAGTAGAATATTGCTAGCTTTAAGATCTCTGTGGATAATTCTTAATCGTGAATCTTGATGAAGATAAAGAAGTCCTCACGCAATTCCTTTGATGATGTTGAGTCTCTTTGTCCAATCAAGCAGAGGCGCAGCTATGTAGGGGCGGGGAGGTGCGCCCGACCTCCCGAAATTTTTTTTGCGATGTAGGGGTATATTGTTTTCGTGTAGAAAAATTTCGGTATATTCGGTTTCGACCCACCATTTTAATTGTGAAATTTTTTGTATATATTAAGCAATAAAATTTTGATCTATTACATTTTACATAAGCACATCTACCCAAACTAAAATCTATTAATAAACCAAATCCCAAACTAAAAATCCATTACATATTTACTTAGCCCATTATAAAAAAAAAAAAAAAGAAAGAAAGAAAAAAAGAAACCGGATCTTAAAGGTCGAAATGCTGAACTCTAATTTCTTCAATGAATCGAACCAGATACCAACCATTTGTCTCCTTTTTAATGTTTAGTTGTCTTGGACAAATGTTTAGTTTTTTACTGATTGAAACTTTTTTTTTATATAATAATAACATTTAATTTTTGACCTGACCCGAATCGAATCACCAACGCGAACATATTACCCGAAAAATAACATTAGGAAAAAAAAATTTAGATCCCGACCCCCCACTGAAAATTTTCTAGCTTCGCCACTGCAATCAAGGAGTGTGCTTCGCCTTTTATCTGCACATGCATCAATGTAGGTTTAGTTGTTCAAAGTATCTTCCCATAGTAAGTGTTACTATTGTCGATTTAATGGAAATTATATGATACTGACCAAATATAAACTCGTCTAAGCTTCTGTTCGGCATGTATTCATATATCAGCAACTTCTCATCCCCCTTGATGCTACAACCGAGGAGCTTGACGAGATTCCGGTGCTGAATTTTTGAAATGCATATAACTTCATTCATGAACTCATTAATTCCTTGACTGGAAGTCTTTGAGAGACGTTTAACTGCAATTTCTTGCCCATCTTCTAGCATACCCTGAAGATTACCACTTTTTATGTAAAAACTATACAAAATTCAAAGGTAACTATCATTCATAATTTTTGTACCAATGGCACGCTTAAACATTTTAGCTTCATAATTTTGTTATCTATAATGAATTAGAATGTTTCTCTAATAAATAGTCAAACGGACGAATCTTAATGTGATGCTATACTCAGCAAACTAAATTCAAATACATAAGATTCTTCATTTACCTTATAGACGGGTCCAAATCCACCCTCTCCAAGTTTATTATCGAGTGAAAAATTAGCAGTAGCTTTAGCTACTCTAGAGAAGCTAAACAATGGTAGCTCCATGGCTTCTCTCCCGCTTTCACCTATATTTAGTGACCCCCCTGTGCGTTAATAATACAAAACCCGTCAAACTGGTTGAACCTGCTCACAGAATACAGACTATTCTGAACCATTTAACATGCTTATTACTTTAGGTTTAATTTATTACTTTATATATAAAAATAAAAAAAAATAAAAAATAAATAATAATAAAAAAAAAAAAACCTCTGAGTATCAAGGACTTTGAGTATGTTCATGTCCTTTTGAATTCATCATGTAATCCTTAAGTTGTCGGTATTAATATATTTCACATTTTCACCAAAAAAAAAGGTTTAATTTTTAAATTGATTCTGATCACTTTATCGCTAAAACTCTACAAATATCTTACCTTCCTCAGTTTGTGATGAAAGATGTCTTTTTCTCCAAGAATACCACAACCATGTGCTCAAACTTATCACAAAAACCACCAAAAAGACACCAATCAGGATGAATTTGATGTTTGTTTCTCCAGCCTTTTTGAAAACTAATGGAGAAAGTGCATGATCTTAACACCAAAAGTCAAAAACAGCATCGTTAATCAACTTACAGACTCGATCATAACAACCGTGAAAGTAACCAGAAAGATTACATGATAGTAGATGGAACCTTTTTTTTTTTTTTTTTTTTTTTTTTTTTTTTTAATAAAAATAAACATGAACAAAGCATAAGGTATTCAGGTGGTTACCTAATTCGGAGGAAGCCATTCTCACAAATATATCTTGACCACCCTTCAAGCTTGCCCTGATATCTAATAAGTCATTGAACCAAAGCAAGCAACCACTTCCTTCGCCTCTGATATCAGTATTTGCATATGCCATACAAGTGCAGTTCAGTAGGCACATTGCTTTACATTCCGTTAAAGACATTGTATTATTAAACCACGAAGTCTGTGTATCTGGTAATTTTATATTAGAATACTTGATAAACCCATCTGTTCCATTTTTGCAATCCAATGGTATTCTCCTCACACAACCACGTGTCCAATCTCCGGTTACCCAACCCCTTTTGTTTATCGGCTCAAATTTTGCCTCATCTAAGTACGAACATTTCTGCGTGTCTTCAGTGTTGCAGCTTCCATAAGGGCCACAGATTTTGTACTTGTCACAAATATCTTTTGGTATTGTCACAATAACCTCCCATATTTTCTTATCTTCTTGCCACACTGAACGTTCTAGATTCCCAGAAGAAGTCAAGGTGGACTTCGATATGACAGAATTGTTTAACATATTATAAAAGGTAACCGCCTCTTTTTCATTAATAACCGTATTGTATGAAAAGTAAGTGTTGTTGGAAGGCCAGGATGACCCACTAAACCGTTCACCATTCCATGGTCCGTGCCGAAACTTGACCTCCAAACCATCTCTTAGTACGAAGTGAGGATAACCACGTGTGTCCATGCTCCAGGTGAATTCCGCTATAGCTGGATCATCAATACTCTTCCATGATGTTAAATGCCATTCGGCGCCTGTTAAGTAATTTTTTCCACACTTCATGCCTGGTAGATTAGTATCCGTTGGATAATTGAAACTCTCCCACAGAATCTTCATGCTGTTTTGATCCGTGATGACTAGATTTCCAGAGTCGTAAAGCTGTGCAGTTGCATTTCCTGTTGATGTTGAGTTGGATGACCACACTACATGATCGGTATAGTTCTTGAGAACAAGATTTCCCACACTGTCAATCCTTAAAATGCTTGATGATACATTAGTGAGGGGGTAGTCTCTGTTGGCAACCCAAACCACTGTTTTAACATAAATTTGCTTATACCAAATACCAACGTAAGTGTTATCCGAGCTACCTGGCTTGAAGAATCCCAGTTCAAATGTTCTACCAGGAGATACCAGCGTGTCGTTTTCTGTCAAGAAGCTTGAGTATGAGATGATGTCAATTTCGGCTGTGTATATTTTTTGCATGTGGAGTGAAAAAACTAGAAGCACAAGTATGGTTGCTTCCTCCATTAAAATCATTTCCTTCAAGCCTTTTTTTTTTTTTTTTTTTTTTAAGCTAATCTCTAGAATGGAATCAAAGTCTTATTATCACCTACTATACACAGTGAAGAATTGGGGTCAACTAGTCTTCTTGACAAATTGTCAATTCTCAAATGAACCCACAAAAACTTGTAATGCCACAAAGCCGAGGCAATCGTGACTGGTTCGATAGCCACATGAGTCACATGACAAGTTACCAAAGTAATTAATACCAGTCAAACAATATCATACAGTTTCTATACTATGTAAGTAGCTTTCAATTAATTGTTGGTTATTATTAGTAAATAAGTTCCCAGATTAGGGTTAAGATAATCAATAAGGTACCGGATATTCACTTGAAATCGTGGTATCACTTTCCAATAGAAACTATTCGACCCTATGCCTGGGTTACACGAATATCTCTATGGGATAAGACCAAGTGATGTTCTTGTTTTAGGCACAAACCAAGAACCAGATGCGTATTGAAGTGTTTAGGGTTTTGTGTTAATCGTATTGTTATATCGTATATCTATGCAGAATAATGTGACCTCTATTTATAATAGAGAATACTCAAAACCCTAGCCCATTGAATTATGTATAATTAACGGCCCATTAATTATAACATAATACTTTCCATAATAATAGGGATCAGTGGTTATCAGTGGAAACATTATCACTAGCAGTGGTAATGTTAACACTATCAGTGGAAACAATAACCCTTGCAGTGGTAACGTTAACACATCAGTGGAAACGCTAGCAGCAGAATCACATTATTAGTAGGATCATGCTATCAGCAGAATCTCCTATCAGCAGAATCATGCTATCAGCAGAATCAATACATAACCACTATTGAGTCAGGGGATTCAGTGACCAAATGGGTGTATACTCCATACCTCCAAACCCATTACCAGGTGTGAATTGATCCCTCAAGAGCACTAAATTTTACAACAATCCTCCCCAAATTTAGTTCTCTTCCTTTGCATGAAAAAACAAACACAAACCAAAACAAGTGCATAAATGAAAATATCCTGAGGATTGAATTTCCACATTAGTACATATACTTTCAAATATTCGAGAATCAGGGTGTTCTAAGAATTGAACCCTTCAACCCATTTAAATACCTGATGATAAATACACACAAGTTTTCAAACACAAAAATACTCCTGACACTATACAAGCCATGTGTCCATATCCAATTCATAAATGTTGTAAAAGCTAAAAGTCCAAAGCTTCCTGAAGCGGCAAAACTTCAACATTCACATAGGTGGTTCATCTTTAATTCATGCTCCTACTTAGCACTTTTTCAAAGAAAATTAACCATTAAGAAGTTATGACTTCATCCGCCTTTCCAGCAGGTAACAAGCACAACCTTGGGATGTTTGTGAAACATGTGCTTCAGTCCACTAAACGATCAGCTTTCCTCATTGAACTCAGCTTCCAAGTTTCCTTAGAAGGGAGTTGGGTATCCTTGCATTCAGTGACTAAGTTGGACTTAATCCCATCCCTTGAGCAGACTTTAAAACCAAGTCTCTAGCCGAACCCTTCGTCAAGTGATCAGCTAAGTTTTGTTGAGATCTAACAAACTCTATAGATATCACCCCATTCATGATTAGTTCACGAATCATGCTATGCCTGACACCTAAGTGTCTATACTTCCCATTGTACATCTGGCTATAAGCCTTTGCCAATGTAGTAGCACTATCAGGATATTTTCATTTATGCACTTGTTTTGGTTTGTGTTTGTTTTTTCATGCAAAGGAAGAGAACTAAATTTGGGGAGGATTGTTGTAAAATTTAGTGCTCTTGAGGGATCAATTCACACCTGGTAATGGGTTTGGAGGTATGGAGTATACACCCATTTGGTCACTGAATCCCCTGACTCAATAGTGGTTATGTATTGATTCTGCTGATAGCATGATTCTGCTGATAGGAGATTCTGCTGATAGCATGATCCTACTGATAATGTGATTCTGCTGCTAGCGTTTCCACTGATGTGTTAACATTACCACTGCAAGGGTTATTGTTTCCACTGATAGTGTTAACATTACCACTGCTAGTGATAATGTTTCCACTGATAACCACTGATCCCTATTATTATGGAAAGTATTATGTTATAATTAATGGGCTGTTAATTATACATAATTCCATGGGCTAGGGTTTTGAGTATTCTCTATTATAAATAGAGGTCACATCATTCTGCATGGATATACGATATAACAATACGATTAACACAAAACCCTAAACACTTCAATACGCATCTGGTTCTTGGTTTGTGCCTAAAACAAGAACATCACTTGGTCTTATCCCATAGAGATATTCGTGTAACCCAGGCATAGGGTCGAATAGTTTCTATTGGAAAGTGATACCACAATTTCAAGTGAATATCCGGTACCTATTGATTATCTTAACCCTAATCTGGGAACTTATTTACTAATAATAACCAACAATTGAGTCAGGGGATTCAATAACCAAATGGGTGTATACTCCATACCTCCAAACCCATTACCAGGTGTGAATTGATCCCTCAAGAGCACTAAATTTTACAACATTAATATCCACAACCAATGGATGAACTATATGCGATAATGCGAACCATAGTCTAATTAGTCATCATATATGTATATGGTTGAATATGAATGTTTTACGTAGTGGCTTAATATTATAAGGCTGGTGGTAGTGGGTCGGAAATAATCGGTCGACCAAATCGGTCGATCGATATTCATATCGATCGTTCCCTTTGTGGGAAATCGATCGCCGGTCAATGGGATGCAAAATTGAGCGGTTTGCCAACCGATATTCCACAAACTTTGCAAACACAAATTCCACCTTTTGAAAATAAAAGTAACCGTTTGGTGCTAAAAAAAAACTTTTTTTCAAAAAACATTACCACTTTTCATCCTTAAATACCCATATCAACCTCACTTTCAAACATACAATTTCAAAGACAATTCATCCAAATTCACATCAAAAAACACACAATGTCAAAGAAAAACACTCCACAATCAAAAAACCGATGATCCCGATTAACACAAAATGCACCCGACATAAATTTCTCTCCGCAAAACACCTTTGAACTAACCGGCATAACACCACCACAACAAGGGAACATACGCTTTCGTCCACAATCCTTCGAATATCCAACACAATTACCACAAGTCAATCAAAGAGAAAACTTATTTTCCATTCATCGTCCCTTTGTCCCACCACAACGTGTTAATCATCACGAAGAACCAAGTGAGCCGTCCTATCGTCCTAACATGGATTTCTTGCATTGTTCCCAACCGTATCAACAACATTCTCCGATTCGGTCTACTAATATTGATATGAATTTGGATGATTGGGCAGACTTTCATAACTATGGCTATTCGACCCAAGACTATCCAAGCCAAGACCAACCGAGTCAAGATGTTTCGATGGGGCAAGGTTCGGGTCACGGTTCCTACCACGGTTCTTTCCACGGTTCTTTGCCCGTTGATGACGATGAGTCTGACGAAATCGAAGCTACATCACCCGTCAAGCAAAAGAAGCCTTCGCGACGTGCTACAAAGGCGAAAGGCAAAGCCAAAGCCAAAGAACCCGAACCGGCCAAAAGAATTGAACCATGGTCTAGCAGAGAAGAGGTCGTTCTTTGTAAAGCTTTCATCTTTATTTCTGAAAATGCAAAAAAAGGAAACAGTATGAATCGGAACAAATTTTGGGACAAGGTGGCAGCCTACTTTTGGAAAGAAACTGGTTCAGACCGGACAATGAATTCGATCATGTCCAAATGGAAGACTAGAATTCGTTGTCAAGTTGCGAATTTTGGTGCTATTGTTGATAATGTCAAGGGGACGCATGGTAGTGGTGAGAATGACATTGACGATATGTCCAAAGCTCTTATGGAGTATCGTGCGCGTTACGGTCAAGATTTCACTCTGGTGGAGTGTTGGAAAGTTTTGAGGGGGCATGATAGCTGGAAGGAAGATATACCCCTTTTTCAATCGGGCGTTCGAAAGAAAGTGAAGGGTTCAACAACTACGTCGGGGTCAACACACGGCCCCTCAAGTTTTCAAGACTTGGATGATGACGATGATGAAACAGAGGATGATACTAGAGAATCACGACCAGAAGGTCTGAGTGCTTATTTACTCACCATTTTCTGGCCAAACACCAACCCAAAACGACTATTTGAGCTAATAATCGTCAAGAAAACGCGTGTTTTTATATTTGTGATGTGCAGGTACGGATATTACGAGAAATGGACAAAACAAAGCAAAAACCGAGCATGAGAGTGGAAAAGGATTCAAGAGCCGAAGCCGGGAAAGAATTTTCAAGTTTGGATCACTTTTATGCTCAGATTATCAGAATTTACCTTGGAGAATTATAATTGGTCAAGTTCAGTCCTTGGAATTAATTTACAGAAGTGGCCCTTGGATTTTCAGATTTTACACTATTGGTCCCTATAATTTTACAAATGCTAAATTTGAAGTTCAATTTATAAAAGGCTGATTCATATAATCCCACAAGTTACCAAGCCCACCTTAAATGCCCAAGTCCATCACCAATATTACCTTGAGCCCAATTTCATTTTACCTACAACCCGAGCCCACCAAGCCATACCCGGTCAAACGTTATTAAAACCAGTCAATCCCCAAAATAACACACACCCCGCTTATCCTATTTTCCCCAATTTAACCATTTACCCAGAAAACACTATTCCGTGAACAGTAACTAGAACCCTAATTACCCCAATCCTATTAATTACCACAATTAAGGGTATAATTGGCAAATCATGGGTATTCTAGAAGGTCAGGAGTGGTCAGAGTGTGTCAGAGCTATAAGAAGCACACATGGGACAGATGTCAGCTCACAATTGGCTATACCACGTCATTGGGATCTAATCTAAAGGTTGTAATCATTGGGAAATGATTGAATGGCTCAGATGGAACTTGAAGAAACACAAGCACACGGATTGCCAAGCTGGCAATCCGTGACCCCCAACTCTTAGTTTAGCTATAAATAGGTGATTTGTTAGCTTGTATGTGTGTGGAGTTTGGAATAGCCAAACTCTGCCAAAATTTCTTTAGAGTTGTAATTCTTTTCAAAGTCAGTTGTAATGTTTAGTTTAATTTTAATGAGAATTCAGTTTTTAGTTAAATCATTCCTGCTTATTGTAGTTTACAACATTTAAATCAGCTTTTATCCATTGTCTAATTAGCTTATTTCATTTCAATTCTTAAGTTTTAATTTAGCTTTTCATTTCAGTCAATAGTTTATGGGAATTTAGAATTTAGAAAACACAAATGATTTCTGTTTATATTCAGCTTTCAGTTTATCTTTTCAGTAGATTAAATAAAGCTTTTGATTAGATTTAAAAGCTTTGAAGAGTGTTTGTTTTAGTCTTTAACTGTCCTTGTTCATTTTTTAATTGGTCAACATTTGATCAATTGTTGAGATTACATAGTAGCTGTGGAGGTTTGATAAGCTGATACAGAAAGTTTGAAGTCAGCCTATCTAGAGATAGGCTAGCTCAGGGAACTCCCTCTGTTCTGCTGAGGGAGACAAATTGGTAAGTCTGTTTTGAACCTTTGAGTTAGTTGAATCTGATTTTTAGTTCTGTAGTTACTTTAAGTGTTACTGTTTCAATGAGTTAATTAGAGTAGTTGATATCTTAACTGATGTAGCTTTAGTTTGAAGATCTGAGTTGTCATATTGCTTTTTGATCATAATTGTTGCAGCTTTGAGTAGTTTAGTAGATTTGAGTATCTGTTTTTGCATAGGATCTATTAACTGTCATAATTGTGAATCTGAGTTTCTGAATTGCTGGTTGATTTAGTTGTATTTGATTGCTGAGTTTGGTTCTGTTATAGATTTTGTAGCATTATAGATCAGTAGAATGGTAGATTGTGGTTGATTGCACTGTTTCGTAGTTATAGCAGGTTATGTTGGAGTGTTTGGCTTAACTAGGAATAGAGTAGAATAGTTGTTAGTTTGCGGATTTGGTGTTTCATACAGGTTGATATAGAGTAATGATAGAAGTCTAGTTCATAGATTGAGTAGGTCACTTTACATTTAGTCAAAATAGATTGCATACATTACGTTACTGTTAGCAAATTGCATACAGTTAGTTTAATAGTTAGAATAGTTGCATTTTAGATCTTACTAGCTTACTCTAGCTCAATTACAGCTTATTATTACATTGAGACATAGTTATAATTAGTTGAAATTGGATTTAGTCAACTAGAGTAGGTATTAAGATAGTCAACTGTTTCATATCTGTTGGTCATTAGGCTGTTGTTTCATGCTCTTTTTAGATCAGTATAAGTGTAAGTGAGATAGGGCTTTTGAATTTTCATGATCTTTGGTTGGTAGTTCATTATTTTTCCCAATTGGTTTTAAGATTAAAGCTTATTAGATAGTGCTTATTTGGACTGCAAGTTAGTAGTTTAGGCCTGTTAACTGATTTGAGCTTATTAGACTGCATTTGGTTGATTGAGTTTGAGATTATGTTTTATCAGCTTTTCTGAGTTCTATCTTAGTTATTTGAGAACTGTTTATGGTTTGCTTGTTCTAGCTTATTCATTTTCCATAACTGCTTATTCTATAGTGTGCTTAGATTGCTTATTAGTGTGTATTAACTGTTTCTGTGATTATATTTGTTACTTTTGAGTTATTTTGAGCTTATTTTGGCATTATACATTTGTGTTGAGAATTTGGTAAACTTTCTTTGGCTAGTGCTTATTAATAAGCACTTGCCATAAGCTGAATAGCACTGTTTAAGCACTTCTGCTTATTATTTTTTATCCAAAATTTTTCTACAAGCTTTTTATATTTTAGAATTTCTGTAAAATTTTCAGATTTTTCTGAGTTCATTTGGTACTTTTCTTAATTTCTTTTAGATTATAATCATTGTTTAAATCATTTTTAATATCAAAAATCCATAAAAAATAGAAAAAAGTCCTGAAAAATACAAAAAATAGTTTTTAAAATTCTTTTATAATATTCTAGATTTTCTAAAGTAGTTTTCATAATTTTCCCATTATTTTTCACATTTTCTTTTATTTTTAATTACTTTTTAATTCAATAAATAGGAAATTAATTCTAGAAATTAAATAAAAAGTCCAAAAAATATTTTTCTTTTTCTCAAAATTTTCTTTTATCATTTAAGATTTTTAGAAACTTGTTTCACGTTCGTAGGATCATTTCTTGTATATAAGTCGCGTTTTATTTCGTACGTTACGTTATTTTCGCGTTTGAATTCCCGTTTTCACGTTTTTAACGTCCGTACATATCTAGATCGTATATTCTTCATATTTCACTATTTCTTAGCATAATTTGAAATCCAAAATCATATTTTTCATTTTCCCGCTTTTCACGACACGATTTCTCGATCCGGTTATTCACGATTCCATTTCACCTTCGTTGGGAGAACGACCCGGGAAATATTTTCACCGGTATTTCCTCGGAATATAATTATACTATAATTGACATTTATCAAAATGGCGCCGCTGCCGGGGAAGGTGGACGTGAGTTTTGAATAGTCGGTTTGAAAAATCGTGTTGCGTTAAGTTTTTAACTATCTTGTATATATTTTCTATAAAAATATAAAAATTTTAAAATCAAAAACATAAATAATCTTCTTATCCTCTTATATTTGATTCTTCTTCTCAAACCCTCTTACGTTTAATTCTTATGGATCCGATTTGTTTCAATTGTGGAGAACCGTTCTTCGGAGGGTTGTGTGTGTGGTGTACGTGCGACGAATGTGGAGATAATATTCGTGATGGCGTTTGTTTGAATTGTAATTCTCACTCGTATGATAAAAATTCGTTCAACAATTCGTCTAATATTCCCGATTTCTATACACCACCACCACCATCGTTTTCTTGCTATAATTGTGGAAACCCGTCCAAAGAAGGAAGGCCGTGTGGGCGATGTTTTTGTGATGTATGTGGATACACCGATTGTATGTGCTATGCTTCGAATGCTGACACGTCTTACGCTTACGATTCGAGCTTTGATTGTTATCCTCAAAATGATTTTTATGAGCAAAATTCGTATTACAATGGTGATTCATTTCAAAATACATCAAATTTTGAAAATTGTGGGGGATCGTTTGAAAATTTTTATGAGCCTAATCCTTATTACGATTCTCATGGTTTTAACCAACCCCCACAAACTTCCAATTTTAATAATGATATTTTTGAACTTAAATCTATGATGGATAAGTTGAAAGAGATGGTGACTAGTCGTTATACATCTACTCCCGAGCCTAATGAGAGACCGATGGAAGTACCTCGTGTCGAAGAAAGAAAATTCCAATTTTGCGAGTGTTGTTTGTACGATGATGATTCCACAATTACCATCAATATAAATCCTCAAAATGATTCTATCTCCTCTCCCGTTAAGCCCGTGGACTCTCTAATAATGGGGGACGAGCATCTTGACACTATTCCGGCAACGGAATCTGATGAATTCAATGAGTCAAGTGTTGAGAACCTCGTTCCAATCCAAAGTGAGTCCGGGGAAAATTCTAACGGTGATTCTTCTTTTCATCCTTCTTTCACACCGGTTGAAGGGAGTGATGCTATTTTAGATGAGATCGAGGCATTTCTTGCTAGTGATGTTATTCCGACAATGGTCGACGATTCTAATTTTGATCCGGAGGAAGACATTCGTGTACTTGAAGAGTTATTGAATGAAGAACCGTTAACTTCTCTTCCTCCGATGAACAATGAAGATTATGATGAAGTCGAAAGTTATTCCGATTCTCACAATGAGTATACTACGAGTGATGAAGACTCTTGTGTAGATATCGATGATTATGAAGAAGATGTTGATGTGGAAATCCGAGATGAAGCTTTACGTGAGACATTGTTAAATGTCAATCTTCTTATCTCCCGTATTGAGGCATTGAATGATCCTTTTACTTCTTCTCCTATCCCCGATAAGGATAGTGATTTCTTACCCGAGCTTGAAATTTTTCGATTCGAAGAGACTAGTAGTGGCAATCCCACTATTCATGCTGATATCTCTCTTCCGGATTATGAGTGCTTTCACTTTGAGATTGATTCTTTACCTATTTCCGATAATCCGTCACGTGACTCTCTTTTAGAGGATTTCGATATATTTCTTGCTGCGGATGACTCGATACCACCGGGTATTGAGAATGATGAGAATGATATTTCTTTCGATTCTTCTTCTTCTCGTCCACCCGCGAAACCACCCGATGAAGATTTTGAGCTCGATGTTAATGAAGTTGTTGTTAGAGTGGTGGACGAGACTTATGATCTCGATGATCCCGTGCTTGATTCTAATGATGTTTATGCTTTTACTATCCGAGTGTTTCACCCATTCTTTGTTTATCCCATCACTTCGTCACTTTTCCACTCCACCGGGAGTGAAGACACCGTATTTGACCCTGGCATCTCTATCTTTTGTGCCAAGTGGCCGTTTTCTCTGCTCTCCCCAAGGACGAATTAATTCGGGGATCGAGTCAAGCTCATGTGACTCGGTGAACAAAAACAAGCGCTTCGTGGGTGGCAACCCATGCTTATCCAATTTCATCTTCTTATTTTCTATTTTCTAACACCTAACGTGAGGAGGGGGTGCCTCTTCTACTCTTGTGTTTCGTGGTTGTTTGTGATGTTTGTTCAGGATTGTCCATGATTTATGATGACTCTCGTGCTCGTTATTTCTTCACTTGGAGTCTCATTTATCAGTGCTACTTGGAAATCCTATATCCGTTAAATCTTATCGACTAACGTTTTCTTTGGCATAATTAATAAACGGCCTAGAATTTTGTTAGGATTGCCTTAACCCATAAAACATTGAGGACAATGTTTCGTTCTAGTCGGGGGGAGGGTGAATCTTCGATTCGATTTTGACCTTGCATTTTTCACATGTCGTGCACTCTTGCAACTCCGTTTTTCCACCAAAAATAAAAAAATTGAAAAAATTGAAAAATTACAAAAATTTTGATGAAAAAGTCATGGAAAAGCACAAAAAAAAAAATGAAAAAGTGAAAAAGTTGTGCAAAAATATAATAAAGTTTGAATAAGTTTTTTTTGACACCTTGTTGACTTTCTTGCTGGCGAGAGTAGAAATAAATATTTTGACTTGACCGGGCGTGTTGAGCCCTAGCTTGTTCCCTTAACCAATGATGATCACATAAGCTTGTGCTAGTTTTGTACACAAGGAGCTATAAAATGCGAATTCTTTCTTAAGAATCTGCAAGTTCCCGTACTTGACTTTATACATGCGCAGCTTTAAAAGCTTTCGCTAGTCTTTTACATCAGGAGCTAGAAAACGCGAATTCTTCTTCTAGAATTTGCAAGTTTCTGTATCTGACTTTATATATGCGTGGCTGATTATCGGCTAAGTATTCGCTGGTTTCATTATTTGGAATCTTAAATTGCGAAGAGCGAGAAATGATAGAGTTTATTTAGAAGTTAGATGCTAAACGTGGAGTAGTGGTTCTCTTTAGAGCTTATGAGAGGTACTTGTGGCTTTTTACTCCCATCAGATACGTCACCCATATATAATAGATGTTCTAGGTTAATTAGTGGTATTTCGGTTTGAATAATATTTAGTTATTTGTTTTCTTAAGAGAATTTTTGCTCTAGAAATTGGGTACATATCAAGGAACATCAAAAATAAGAGCGAAAAAGTGAAAAAATCAAAAGTCAAAAGTTGATTATCTATGTGGTTTTGGAGCTACCCGATAAGCTTCCATTGATGTTGAGAAAAAAGTCAAGAAAGGAAAAAAAGTGAAAAATATGAGAAAAGTGAAAAAAAAGTGAAAAATGAAAAAAAATGAGAGTTGAAAGTTATGTTGAATAAGAGTTTATGTATGTAAATAAGTTGTTGGCGCGTGAGGTGCATGTGATAAGTGATTAGTAATCAGTCACATGAGGTGCACGTGATCGTACTCCGCAACTTATATCCTTGATATTGTACGTACCCCAAATTCCTTGAAATGGACCGAATTTCTATTGCAGTGGTTCTTAAGAGAAAATGAATAACTACTTATCGTTTTAACTTAGGTATCACTATCGGACTAAAAATTATCGAAACGAGAAAATATGAAGCAATTCATTTCTCAACAAAATAAAATATTGAGATACAAAACCTAGGAAATGGGAGTAAGGAGTTTCCACAAGTAACTCTTATGAGTAGTGTTAGCATCTAATTTGTAGATAAGCTGTGATCTCGTTTGTACGCTTAGTTTGGGGACTCGTGAAAAATCATGGATGACGATTTTTATCCGTATGGTCACTTCTTAAATAGAAGTGTTTCTACTCGTTGACCCTAATAATTATTGCAAAATAATGAGAGTTCAACAAACCGTCACAATTATGAAGCATGAAAAGAACAAAAATAGAAAGTGTAAGTTGAATAAAGGAATAAAAGGAAAATTTTGGAAAACGGAGCGTTTTTCGGGAATAAATGATTTTACTACTTCTTTCGAAACGCCTTGCTACTTTTCAAAGTTAGTAAAAAGAATTTTGAAATTATTTATCCCAAAAGCGTGAATTGATCACATTGCGTGAGGACACGGCAATACCTTAGTCGGGGGGATTTTGGTGAGTGCTTATTTACTCACCATTTTCTGGCCAAACACCAACCCAAAACGACTATTTGAGCTAATAATCGTCAAGAAAACGCGTGTTTTTATATTTGTGATGTGCAGGTACGGATATTACGAGAAATGGACAAAACAAAGCAAAAACCGAGCATGAGAGTGGAAAAGGATTCAAGAGCCGAAGCCGGGAAAGAATTTTCAAGTTTGGATCACTTTTATGCTCAGATTATCAGAATTTACCTTGGAGAATTATAATTGGTCAAGTTCAGTCCTTGGAATTAATTTACAGAAGTGGCCCTTGGATTTTCAGATTTTACACTATTGGTCCCTATAATTTTACAAATGCTAAATTTGAAGTTCAATTTATAAAAGGCTGATTCATATAATCCCACAAGTTACCAAGCCCACCTTAAATGCCCAAGTCCATCACCAATATTACCTTGAGCCCAATTTCATTTTACCTACAACCCGAGCCCACCAAGCCATACCCGGTCAAACGTTATTAAAACCAGTCAATCCCCAAAATAACACACACCCCGCTTATCCCATTTTCCCCAATTTAACCATTTACCCAGAAAACACTATTCCGTGAACAGTAACTAGAACCCTAATTACCCCAATCCTATTAATTACCACAATTAAGGGTATAATTGGCAAATCATGGGTATTCTAGAAGGTCAGGAGTGGTCAGAGTGTGTCAGAGCTATAAGAAGCACACATGGGACAGATGTCAGCTCACAATTGGCTATACCACGTCATTGGGATCTAATCTAAAGGTTGTAATCATTGGGAAATGATTGAATGGCTCAGATGGAACTTGAAGAAACACAAGCACACGGATTGCCAAGCTGGCAATCCGTGACCCCCAACTCTTAGTTTAGCTATAAATAGGTGATTTGTTAGCTTGTATGTGTGTGGAGTTTGGAATAGCCAAACTCTGCCAAAATTTCTTTAGAGTTGTAATTCTTTTCAAAGTCAGTTGTAATGTTTAGTTTAATTTTAATGAGAATTCAGTTTTTAGTTAAATCATTCCTGCTTATTGTAGTTTATAACATTTAAATCAGCTTTTATCCATTGTCTAATTAGCTTATTTCATTTCAATTCTTAAGTTTTAATTTAGCTTTTCATTTCAGTCAATAGTTTATGGGAATTTAGAATTTAGAAAACACAAATGATTTCTGTTTATATTCAGCTTTCAGTTTATCTTTTCAGTAGATTAAATAAAGCTTTTGATTAGATTTAAAAGCTTTGAAGAGTGTTTGTTTTAGTCTTTAACTGTCCTTGTTCATTTTTTAATTGGTCAACATTTGATCAATTGTTGAGATTACATAGTAGCTGTGGAGGTTTGATAAGCTGATACAGAAAGTTTGAAGTCAGCCTATCTAGAGATAGGCTAGCTCAGGGAACTCCCTCTGTTCTGCTGAGGGAGACAAATTGGTAAGTCTGTTTTGAACCTTTGAGTTAGTTGAATCTGATTTTTAGTTCTGTAGTTACTTTAAGTGTTACTGTTTCAATGAGTTAATTAGAGTAGTTGATATCTTAACTGATGTAGCTTTAGTTTGAAGATCTGAGTTGTCATATTGCTTTTTGATCATAATTGTTGCAGCTTTGAGTAGTTTAGTAGATTTGAGTATCTGTTTTTGCATAGGATCTATTAACTGTCATAATTGTGAATCTGAGTTTCTGAATTGCTGGTTGATTTAGTTGTATTTGATTGCTGAGTTTGGTTCTGTTATAGATTTTGTAGCATTATAGATCAGTAGAATGGTAGATTGTGGTTGATTGCACTGTTTCGTAGTTATAGCAGGTTATGTTGGAGTGTTTGGCTTAACTAGGAATAGAGTAGAATAGTTGTTAGTTTGCGGATTTGGTGTTTCATACAGGTTGATATAGAGTAATGATAGAAGTCTAGTTCATAGATTGAGTAGGTCACTTTACATTTAGTCAAAATAGATTGCATACATTACGTTACTGTTAGCAAATTGCATACAGTTAGTTTAATAGTTAGAATAGTTGCATTTTAGATCTTACTAGCTTACTCTAGCTCAATTACAGCTTATTATTACATTGAGACATAGTTATAATTAGTTGAAATTGGATTTAGTCAACTAGAGTAGGTATTAAGATAGTCAACTGTTTCATATCTGTTGGTCATTAGGCTGTTGTTTCATGCTCTTTTTAGATCAGTATAAGTGTAAGTGAGATAGGGCTTTTGAATTTTCATGATCTTTGGTTGGTAGTTCATTATTTTTCCCAATTGGTTTTAAGATTAAAGCTTATTAGATAGTGCTTATTTGGACTGCAAGTTAGTAGTTTAGGCCTGTTAACTGATTTGAGCTTATTAGACTGCATTTGGTTGATTGAGTTTGAGATTATGTTTTATCAGCTTTTCTGAGTTCTATCTTAGTTATTTGAGAACTGTTTATGGTTTGCTTGTTCTAGCTTATTCATTTTCCATAACTGCTTATTCTATAGTGTGCTTAGATTGCTTATTAGTGTGTATTAACTGTTTCTGTGATTATATTTGTTACTTTTGAGTTATTTTGAGCTTATTTTGGCATTATACATTTGTGTTGAGAATTTGGTAAACTTTCTTTGGCTAGTGCTTATTAATAAGCACTTGCCATAAGCTGAATAGCACTGTTTAAGCACTTCTGCTTATTATTTTTTATCCAAAATTTTTCTGCAAGCTTTTTATATTTTAGAATTTCTGTAAAATTTTCAGATTTTTCTGAGTTCATTTGGTACTTTTCTTAATTTCTTTTAGATTATAATCATTGTTTAAATCATTTTTAATATCAAAAATCCATAAAAAATAGAAAAAAGTCCTGAAAAATACAAAAAATAGTTTTTAAAATTCTTTTATAATATTCTAGATTTTCTAAAGTAGTTTTCATAATTTTCCCATTATTTTTCACATTTTCTTTTATTTTTAATTACTTTTTAATTCAATAAATAGGAAATTAATTCTAGAAATTAAATAAAAAGTCCAAAAAATATTTTTCTTTTTCTCAAAATTTTCTTTTATCATTTAAGATTTTTAGAAACTTGTTTCACGTTCGTAGGATCATTTCTTGTATATAAGTCGCGTTTTATTTCGTACGTTACGTTATTTTCGCGTTTGAATTCCCGTTTTCACGTTTTTAACGTCCGTACATATCTAGATCGTATATTCTTCATATTTCACTATTTCTTAGCATAATTTGAAATCCAAAATCATATTTTTCATTTTCCCGCTTTTCACGACACGATTTCTCGATCCGGTTATTCACGATTCCATTTCACCTTCGTTGGGAGAACGACCCGGGAAATATTTTCACCGGTATTTCTTCGGAACTTAATTATAATATTATCACAGAGCAAGGAGGAAATCATCCACTTCCTCTCATGAAACATCAAAATCATTCATGAGTGGGCTAATAGCTGAGGTGTGGAAATCAAGACCGGGAAAGAAGGAAAAAGGTAAAGAGCGTGATGACTCATGGAAACAAATCAAGGAACGAGAGCTAGCGATCAAACAAAAAAAAATTAGAATATACAGAAAAGCTCTTGCAATGCCAGGAGGAACAAAAGGAACTCTTGAGAACTACCAAACGGGATCAAGAATTGATTTTTTACAACTCGGCTATCGACCCAAATTTGCCCGAACGACAACGAGAGGAACTTATGCGAATGAAAGCGGACATCAAGGCACGCCACAACCTAAATTACTAGTTTTTAAATAAGTGTTCGCGTGTTTAATTTTTAGTCGTTTAAGGTTTTTTTTTTTTTTTTTTTTTTTTTTATGTTTTTATTTCGTATCGTATCGTTTATGTAATGTTTTTACGTTTTATTAATAAAATGTGTGTTTGTGTTAAAAATGTTTTAAAAAAAAAAAAAAGATGATGCAATATGGGTTGCCACTGTGATGAGAGAGATGAATATAGGTTGAAGAGAGAGAAAGCTGATGTGGCAGCCGGAAAGATGATGCAATATGGGTTGCCACTGTGAGTAGCCTAATGTTTGACTGGTATTAATTACTTTGGCAACTTGTCACGTAGTTATCAAACCAGTCACGATAACCTCGTGTTTGGCAATGTGCTTTTGAGGCTTCTAGGGGCTTGAGTTTTTTTAATAAGACGGCTTATAAAATAAGAATTGTTTGTCACACGGGTTTATGAAAGCTTCTATAAGCCATAAACCTCCATTATAGGGGCTTATAGCTAGACAAATTACTTAGTTACCTTTTAAAATATCATGTATAATCACGAAAAAATTAAAAATATATGTGAATTTAATTTGATGTATTTTTATGCGATTTTACACTAATAAGCTCAAACTTTAACTAATTTGCCAAACAGCTTTATAAAAATATAAATTTCATCTTTCAACTTATAATATAATCTCCAGCCCTATCTTCATTACGCCAAACATACTCTGTGTTTTCAAATTTTGTTAATAAGATTATGAATTGTTCAAATATGTTCTAAGGTTGGCAAGCCAGGCTTTACTGAAAATGAAGGGTACGATGCCGAAATTGTAAGAAACGAGGATGTGCACCCGCGCGTTGCCGCGGGGCGTATGTACACGATCGTATTGGAGGCATTATCTTCATAAGCTTTCAAGGGAAGTTAGTGTTACAAAACAGGAATGAAATGAGTCAGTCATGATAATAATGAGATAAACATGGGAAAAAAAAACCTTCCTTCCCATTTCCCAGCAACTCTACACATCAAAGTAAAAAAATACCAGATAGTAAGTGACCTAGTAAACTTACATGGATTATGTAGCCTATCTCAGTAACAGCAACAACATTTGGAATATCAACACATTTTGTGGGTGCGGTGATGATCCCTCCTAAAAAAGTACTAAACACCTAAAGACAAAGAAGCATCAAAACACACTTCTTTATCCACCAAGTCCTTTTCAAAAAACACATGTTCATGCTAAAATTTCACTGCTACTTCAAAGGCTTGGACATTATCCTGCCCGAAAACCCCTTCAAAAACTTTGCTTGTGCACGCGCTCTTCTTTCTTGACCGATCATGATCATGTCAGCAGAGTGTGTATCTTTTTTTTTTTTTTTTTTTTTTTTTTTTTTGCTTGTAATACTAAACTTCTATTTCTTGTCAGGCTGCCACGTACCTAAATCGTCATTTCCTGGTCATCAAATTAAGGTGTTTTCTTCATGAATTTAACGTCATCATTCAATTATCTTCTTTTTTCTTATACAAAACTGTTTTTTGACTTTCTAAATTCTAGAATAATTCCATCTACTTTTATAAAGAATGAATGATTTTTGTACGAAAAATATAGAAAAATGACCAAGACTAAGAAACTGCCAATGAAAGCCTACTCACCCATTGGTTGGTTTTGCTCTGCAGATTTGACCTGAACTGTAGCAGGGGGATTGTGAACATACTGTGGAAAGCCACCAGGCAATAACTGATGACCGGCATTTGTCGACTGTGCAACACTATACTGAGTAGCATGCATGATCCCTTGTTGTGCAGCCCCACCTTTCAAATTGCTTGTAGCAGCTGCAGTTGCTTTTGCAGGATCAGATGTGGTGAGGCTTATTATTTCTAGACTTATCTAACCCATAACACTTGAAAATAATGCAGACATCATACCTATATTCGGACACTCTGCTTTTGAGAACTGCTGTGACTGTAAATTGTAATTGACATTTGACATTTGACATTATGAGTTGGCAATCCGTGGACATATATTTCGCCTTGTAGACCCAGTGTGCAAAGAGGACCTTAGCAATGACTGTGATGGCTGGCTTTTTTGACCCGAAAGAAGTGAAAACGTGGAACTTGCAACTGCTGGTCATAGCAAAAAGAGGATATAAGCAAGTTCATACGTCGGAAATAGGCAAAAAAATTAGTGTGCACATAATTTATTCCCCGTAACAGGGTAAATTATTTTATGCAAAAAATGAACAACACAGTTTCATAACCAAAATTGACACCTGGAGAACTGCTTTTGGGTTGAAAAAAAATAGGAAAGTACAGTTCTATAACCAATAATCGAAAAGAACGGTAACAAAAACACAAAGGTCGCAAACTTTTACCTCATTCCAAATTATGGGTTGCAAGAATGAGACCGGCAAGACCGTTAGAAACCTCTTCCAGCATAAATGAAGCACAACCACTGTAACCACCATATGTTTCATTCTTCAGTGGTGACCATTCTTTAAACGTTGCCCTTGCCACAACAGTCAAACAACCCAGATAACCATATGTTTCTGTTCCACCATTATCGTCACTAATTACTCTCTATCGTTCCAGTTTAAGCACCCTCACCATTTCTCTCACCCCCACTCTCAAACTTCACAACATTCGCAACCGTTTGCACACTTTGCACAAACTGTTGCGCGTTACACACGTTAAAGTTGTAGGTCCACTTTCGCCATTTGTTTCTCACCAACATCAACCACCCCACCTAGTTTCAGCCCATGTGTAGCTCAGCTGCGATGATCCTTTTCCGAACGAAAGTATATGGTCACACCTGAAACGAAAACATCAGACCAATTCTATAAGAACATGTGATACTAAAACAATTATACAAAACGAAAACATCAGACCAATTATTAGTGTTAGAGGTGCCAAGTTTGGCTGGGCTGATTTAAGCTGTAACTGTTGTTTAAAAAAATAAGAATAAAGAAACCAATGTGCCTTTGAAAGTCTGCTACCATACTTCTTTTTGTACTCTGCGAATACAACATTATGGAGAGTCTGGTGTCTTCAGTGCATGCACAGAGGAAAGAATAAAATCATAGTTAACAAACGCTTGTTCAAAATTATATAAGCTCAAAAAGTAGCTACAAATTTTAGTGTTGGAGGTGCAACGTTTGACTGGGCTAATTTAAGGCCTCATGGCTCAAACATGGCAAATGTGTATCGACCACCTAAAAAATTAGTCATTTTTTATATCGTATTCGAGATACCGACTGTTCATAGATGTAAAAAACTGGAGTAAAGTGAATCAAGCCGGCTTGACCACTTTTCACGGATAAAAAACCGGCCCATTTATAGTTGTTGCACAACCTTGTTGCTTTTAAAACAGAAACTTGCAGGTTGTAATCTTCAAATGTCTAATTTTAACCAATCATACTTCATTAGGCGATCGAAAGCACTTAAGTACCAATATAATGTTTTGACCCACAACAGCTGCGACTGTAGTAAATTAATTATCGAAAACTGATTTTTTGGACTTTCACATAAGCATATAATTGTAAAACCACTATCCCTCCATATAAACACTGAACTGATTATCGTTTAATCATTCTTAATAAGCAATTCCAAACACCCCCCGTCCAATGAAAGGGGAAAAAGCACTTAAATAGCTTATCATAAACTTACCTGAAACAAAATGATTGGCGATTCAGTTCCCATGTGGCCTGTTCATTGGGTGTATGAATCTATGCATTTGCACCAGTAAAAAGCATCCCATGCTGGTTGAAAGAAGATGCCTGCAAATTTACAGGAAAAAAAGTATTAGAAAGTAGAGGGTGTTTTAGTTTCTTGCTCAGATAGTAATAGTACTATAGTAGTAACAAAAAGAAAAAGAAAAAGTTACGACTAAATAACATGTTACCTGCTGTTTTGTCTCCTACTACATTTCTTGGTCACTTACGTAAGGACCAATCTATTGGTACACGTGATGCTATTCCAGGCAAAGCTCATGTTCAAAAGCACACTGTATCACACAGACGCCAAAGTTGCCCTAAACAGCTTCCAGCAGAAGAGATAATTAGATACAGTTATGGTAAAACAAACCACTTAAATAGACTACCATTTATTAGGACCAGACGACCCAAACCTGTTTTGACATGTAGTTTAATCAGTCTTTCCTAACTTGCTTATATTCACCTTTTAAACTCTCTAATTATTACATACCATAGGATTTCTTAAAAATAAAATTCTCAGCCATATATAAGTCGCTTCCCCCAATGCCACATCCAACATCTTAAATTTTTTTGGCTCAGTTTTATACCGCACGGGAAAAATTTGAGAAAATATCACACGAATATTCTATCATAATAGGTATCAGTTTTGCGAAAAGGTGGGCCTAAAAGTTTTTCACACCGAGTAAACCTAGAATGGCCTAAAAAGTTATGCATTTCGATCAACCCATTATTACCCATTTCCCAACTACGCTGACCCGTGTATTTAGTCACTGTGGACGTCCGACTAACGAACTAACGACTACTCACAACTAAAGATTACCACACAAACTGCATATGGCAATAATAAACATGTAGCATAACAAATAAAAAATGACACAAACAAATTAACCACACAAACAGTCTAAATTTCCTCTGTTTGCACAAATTATTAAAAAAACACAAATTCCAACACTAATTGAAGACCAAAAAAAACACAAATAGCCTAAAGACTAAGGGGAAAACCACAATCATGTACAACTCACCTGGACCGCGATGTAAGTACCTCGAGCTCTATCATCAACTTCCTTCATATCTTGTCACTTCTTTTCCTTTTCTGAAAATGAACAACCCAAATCATCAATGACAAAAATAAACTTAGATAGCAACTAATGAAAACATAAAAACTAAAACCCCTATTGTTTTTAAAGAACCTTATATTACCGATCTTTTAAGCTATCTCCACAACATCTCCAATTCTTCTTCCTGATCTTGTTAAGCCGATCTTTGTGGGTGAGTGTGTTTTGTGAGTGTGTGTCGTGTGGGTAGATCAGGAAGATTCACGAAGAAGTAGATGTAAATGGGTTATATATATTTTTTAACAAAACACTGTACCTATCTAACAAAACACTGTACCTATGGGTAGATCAGGAAGATTATTTGTGTGAGGGGAGATATGCCCAGGTCTACGTTTTTTTCTAAACCCGACCCGTCCTAAATGGTTTCTACAGTACCTATGTGAGGGGAGATACAGTAGACAAAAAAGGTAAAAAAGGGAGGGGCAACAAAGCCCGGTAAATGTATATATGTGATAATTAGGATTAAGGTGTGATGATAATTTTAGTCAGCGGACGGTTTGAACAACAGACTTGAGCATTGGAGGGAGGCTCTTGAAGAGAATGGCCTTCGGGTTAGTAGGGAGAAGACTGAATACATGAGATGTGCTTTCGGTAGGAGCGATATCAGCCACAACGAAGAAACGGAAGTCTGGATCGGAGACCAGATCCTCCCACCTAAGGAGTCTTTTAGATATTTGGGTTCGGTAATTCACAAATCAGGGACGATAGACAACGACGTAACCCACCGTATCGGTAGAGGCTGGGCGAAATGGAGGGCAGCGTCAGGGGTGCTATGTGATAGGAAAGTACCCGTTAAGCTTAAGGGTAAATTTTATAGGGTGGCTATTAGACCGGCTATGCTGTACGGGTCAGAGTGCTGACCTATCACAAAAGCCCAAGCAAACAGGGTGGAAGTAGCGGAACTAAGAATGCTTAGATGGACTTGTGGTAAAACTATGTCTGACATGATTCCTAACGGGGTGTTCAGATCGGCACTTGAAGTAGAATCTATTATCTCGAAGATGAGAGAAGGAAGGTTGAGGTGGTTTGGTCATGTCAGGAGAAGACCACAAACAACGCCAGTAAGGAGAGTCAAATCGCTTATAGTCGATGGTCGGAGAAGGAGGGGTAGACCTAAACTTAGATGGGAGGATAGGCTTAAGCTCGACATGGAGGAGCTTCACTTGTCCGAGGACATGACCTCAGATAGGAACGCGTGGAGAGATAGGATTAGTATTCGTGGTTAGTTTTGGGGCTAGGATGGGTTTGGGGTCTGTTGTGGTTTAGGCTTTTTAGGGTCCCTTGGCTTGCCCCCTTTAGGAGATAGGTGCTTTTGCTTTGCCTCGGCTTGCGCTGTGGTTTTTCCTTTGTTGTGCCTTTAGGCTTTAGGCCCTTTGCCTATGCCTTTTGCTTGCTCTTTTTGCTTTGCCTTTGCTTTAGGCCCTTTGCGTTGCCCTCTTTGGTCTTAGCTGCTTGGTTTGGCCTTGGTCTTGTGTCCCCCTCGCACCCTTATTTGCTGGCGCTTGTCTAGGTGGTTTTGTTCTGGTTGTTTTGTCTTGGTTGTCTTGTCGTTTTTGCTTTGTTTGCTCTTTTACTTGTTGTGTCGGTTTGCTTTTATGTTTGCTTATATGCATGTTGTGTCGTATTGCCTTTTTGTTTGTTTTGCTCTGCTTGCTTTTATGCTTTTCCTTGTTTTGCATTCTATTTCTCGTTTTATTTACTTCGAGCACACTTTGCACACACTTGCCGGAGGTCTTTCTGGAAGCAGTCTCTCTACCTGCAGGGTTCCCTGGGGTAGGGGTAGGATCTGTCTATATCCCACCTCCCCCATACCCCGCCTTGGCGGGATTGGGTATGTTGTTGTTGTTGTGTGATGATAATTTTAGCTATTTGACTATATTTTGTATAATATTTTATTTTATATTTTATTATAACATTTAAATATAATATATGACTTTACTTGTCACGTCATCGTCTTCATCAAATGAAACCACATTTCCTTCGGGTATGCCTTCAAATCTGTATGCAAATATAGTTCACTAATCAATTCTTCGAAAGACAAAGATTCTCTCAAGTTGTAAACACAACTTGAATCAAGTTAGGGCATTATAAGCCACTGAATTTGATCCAATGGCTCAAATCAAAAATTTGAGCTATTAGATCAAATTCAATGACTCATAATACCATAACTTGACTCGAGTAACTTGAGAAAATCCAAACCCTTCTTGGGAATCAAATACAATATATAATTACCAAAAGCTAAAGGCCCGTTTGGTTTAAAGATGTGTTTGGAATAAGATTTGGATTTGGTTTAAGATTTGAATTTAGTTCGGAGTTGGAGACAAAAATTATATTTATTAAATGTATTTTATAATAAAATTAAAATCAAAAGATATTATTTAAAATAAGAGAGAAGAAAAATAAATAGATTAGTGTGTGTGAGAGAAAGAGAGTAATAAATAAAGTATGTGAGAGAGATTGATTTTTTGTCTAAAACCCACCGAGCCCCCTACATTAGGTTTATTATAATGATTGCACTTTTTAAATCCCAAAGATGCATACCAAACATTTAAAATAGGGAGTGAAGCCAAACCCTACTCAAAAAAACCACAAACCAAACGGGCCTAAAATTGTTACTAGTATTTTTCTTAAAATTGTCACTTTTGTTTACACTGTGTTCTTTATGAAAGAAAAGAGAAGAAAATTAAAGAATAGGAAGGATCCACACCTTTTTTTTGTGTTCTTTAAGTTATTTATTGAGGAGGAAAGAGAATTAGTGGAAGGGATATGAAGGGACCCAGAGTGTTTTTTGTTATAAAAATGACCACTCAAAAAATGTGATGAAAGCTAAAGGAAGGGACCACACCTGTCGACTCCCCCCCTCTTCTCTCCTTCAATTTTCTTTCCATCACTTTTCTTTCTTAAAATTTTTTAAAGAACACAGTGTTAATATCATCCTCACCACATCCACTTGCAACTCTCACTTTTCCTGCCACAAACACCCCTTTATTACATATATATACAATTTGTACTATAAAGAGATCCAAAAACATGAAATATGTCCATACGAAATGCACCCAAATAAAAATCATGAATCCTTCTAACTAGCCACCACCATCTCCGATTCAAAACAACAGTTCGCAACAATTACAAATACAAACAAATCTACCCAACACCATCACTATACTAATGGCTCCCAAAAAGAGATCTAAACACCCCCTCTAAGACGGTGGTTTTCCAGATCCAAACAAAAAGCACACCACGAGGGAGGACCCGGCTCTGGTACTTCGATCTGGAGTGGAGGTGCTGGTTCGCCGGAAGTGGAGACGGTGGTGGTGGCAGGTTTGGTTGAGGAGAGACAGGCTGAGATAGAAAATGAGATTGGTTTTGTTTGTGTTGTTGATTAGCCTTTTGTGTGTAAATGACTCAAATATTGGGCTTAAATTGGGATCCTTAGGTATTGATTTGGGGAAGATGACATAAAGGGTTATATTCATCAGTGTTGCAAAAATCGGCCGAATCGGCCGATTAATCGGCGATTAATCGGTAATCGGCCCTGGAACTTGAAGTGATTTCCAAGGTAATCGGCCGATTAATCGGTCGAGTCAAGAAAATCGGCCGATTAATCGGTCAAAAATCGCTAATCGGCCCTCGACCGCCTCAGTACCGATTCACGATTTTTGCAACATTGATATTCATTTAGGTTTAAATTGGGTCAACTAACTAAAAATGGGTCAAACTAATAAACCAGGTTGGAAAATCCATGTGAAATATATATATATATATATATATATATATATATATATATATATATATATATATATATATATATATATATATATATATATATATATAATTACATGTAAACTTAGCCGGTTTCAAATACTAGATTGGTAATAAAATAAACTGGTTTAATAACTCGAGAAATTTGTGAAAGTAGGTTTCTATTTAAGAGACTTAATCATTTTCTAGCTTTTTAATAAATCTCATCCAATTCTTTCTACATTCATCCCATATGCCCAGAACATTCAAAAACACACACACTTCCACACAAACACAAATACCTCTTTTACCAAAATCATAAAAAACAACAAGAAAATTCTTAAATCCCTATAAACCAATAACACCACTAATAACAACAAAATTTACACCTTTTAATCTTGTACATATAACACATATCATCATTATCTTCTTCAACCCTTAAACTACTCAACCTAGATAAAGAAATTTCAAACACAAAAGTATTCAAGAACCTATATGTGAAACAAGCACAGTCACCACTTTCGTCGCTGCTGCTTCGTCGTCAAATTCTGGTTGTCAGTGTGTTGATTTTGGTCGTTTAAAGGAGTGTATGTTTGTGTTTATTTGTCTTTGCGCACATTTGGTTTTGAAGATGATTGCATTGGTGATGTGGGTATTTAAGATTATCTATTTACGCTAATAATAATGCTTTATATTTGAGATACTCATAAGAATACTCATTTTCACCAACATACTTCACAAAACACCCAATTTTTATCAAAAAGGGCAAAATACCAGCAAATCCACAACGTTTATGAATTTTTTAAAAAAATTCATAAGGTTTGACCTCGCATAGTTAAACCTTGCGATTTTTGAAAATTTCCCCATTTACGCTTTGCTCAAAACATGAAAGTTGCAGACCTCGCATAGGTAAACCTTGTGATTTTTTGAATTTTTTTTCCATTTAGGCTTAGCTCAAAACATGAAAGTTGTAGATATCCCTTTTCTCGTTTAGTGGCTTTTTGAATCACCTAAAAAGGAGTTCGTATGTGAATGTTATGGTCAAAACAACACAATTTTTTCTTGTTTAGTCGTTGTGGTATGTTGTAACACCCCCAAAATATCGCAGCGGAACGATATTGTCACTGGGGTGCTACCTAAAGGTACAAAGTACAAGATATAGAAAACGACCTCTAAGTGAGACGTTTTGAAAAGTTACCATTCGAATTATTTAAATCAGAGTTACTACAAGTGGTCCCAGAGTATGACAATACATAAAATTTTAAAGCATATCGAATGGTAAACAACAAGAGTATAAGTCTTCAAAGCATTGCAAATAACTATGGTCCGTGCATCCACTATCGCCTTACTAACTTGAGATAAACATGCTAAAGTGTCAACACAAAGGTTGGTGAGTTCATAGAGTTTGTTTTAAAAATAGTTGAAACGCTTTTAGAGAATGTTTCCATAGCAAAGCCCTTGCAAATCCACTCAGTTCCAAGTCCCGCCCATACAAGATTTGTAACCTGTGTGTTTACAATCCACTACCAAAATATAGTTTAAGCGAGTCATGTGTGTTTCAAAGGATGTTTCCACAGCAAAAGCATTGTAAATCCACTATGTTGCAAACCTCGCCCATACAAGACTTGCAATCTGTGTGTTTAAAACCCACTACTAAAGTATAGCATGATTACAACATATGTGTATACGATATATGTACGCTTAATGTATAGTATAACAGCCAACTGAACCTCATGAAAAGTCTCAATAATAAGTTTCACAAAAATGCTGGATTATATTCACCCGAGGCCAAGAATCAAGGGGGCCAAGGGTAGGGGCGTCAGCCCGATAGTACTATTAGTACCTCTCCATCGGCTCCATCAAGGAGTTAAACAGTTGCTAAGAATCAAGTATCGAATAAGTGTAACACATTAAGGCACATATCGTAATTACACTAAAAGTATCAAAAGCTTAGCGTAGCATAAGAATATAAATGTTTCGAGTATCAAAGCAAGTATTTGAGCATGTACCCCCCCCCCCCCCCCCAAAGAGTTTAAAATATGTATTAAAAGAGTAGGGGCTATGACTCACCTTAGTGTTATGGTTCCTAGAGTAAACTCAAACGTAGAATGAGAATGTCGATCTCCAACGGACGACCTGAATAATAAGGATATCTAAGATTTCGATAACTTAATTCTGACTTAACGCGAATAATTATTTGAAACAGTTTCGAGTGACAAAAAGGTTTTGTGGCAACGGTGGCTTGCGTGGTGAAATTCTTAAAGTTCAAAATCAAAGTTATATACAATATAACTTGTCTGTAAGTATAATATATTGTTATCGTTTACGTATTAAATAGTAATACATATATAATTTATCAAAAGTTAATCAGTGATAAATTATAGTAAGTAAATGAATCAATGAGTTTCGTAAGAGTAAACATTTCTGTTTTGATATAAAAAATAGCCTTAGTTATACTTATACGTTTCAATATTACGTTATACGTTTATAAAATTACGTTATATATATTAGTATATATATTGTCATTTTAGTTTAAATATAAAGTTTATACAGGTTATTATATTTTAAGTCATTAATAAATTAGTTAAGATGTATTTGAGATTTTATAATGACCCTTAAGTTATATCAAATCTTCATTTTTAACCCAAAAGTTAAATACGTTACAATTTTAGTCCAAAATCAATATATATTTACATTCTAGGTCTAAACTTATCAAATATTACATATTTCACTCAAAATTTATATATAAAATCAGTTTATGTCCATAAACTTCAGATTTGACAGTTTATACCCTTAAGTTCCAAAAAGTTACATTTTATACCCAACCTTCGTATATTTTGTAAAATTAGTCCAAAAGTCACGTTTTTCAAAGTTTAACATTTTTATTTACTAAATATATTTCCAGTAGCTTATAGGAGCTTATATGACAGCTTATATGGCTTAAAAGAGCTTATTTTAGCTTATTGGGCTTTAAGGCCCAATTAGTGTATTTTAAGTACAAAAAATCTGGTTCAAACTTCTTGGTACAGCTTGTTAGTCTAGTGTATAGAGAATTGATCTAGGCTTTTAGTTCACTATGTTATGTGTCTAGATTGCAAACTACAAGCTCGATCCTAAGGGGGTTTGGTCATTGTGTGACAGTTTTTGAGAATTAATTATAAGTGGTATATATTAGCATGATAAGAAATATGACTCAAAAACTCGTTATATGCTATTACAAGTTACGTATTATGATGTTTCTCAATTTTTAGCCACGCAAGGATTTAGATGCCACGTTTTGTAACCAAAAATGATTACGAGAGCTAGAATATATATAGGAAAAGCTTAGCCTAATCAAACACTATATAGTGAAATTATATAAGTAAAAATAGACGAGTGATCAAGGTGACTTACGACACCAATAAATGGTGGGTGAAAACACGATGTACGGACTATAGTTGGCTAGGAAATTGGTACCACCCGATTCACGACCCAACAAGGACTTGAGAACACGGTCTAACTTTCCTAAGCTTTGACTTAAACTCCTATTCTGCTCCAAGCTCTCGCTCACAGTAGCACTAGTATAGGACTTGGCATATGAAATTTTTGTGCTTGTGTGCTACTGTATTCGTGAGGAGGAAATAGTATATATTAGAAAACACATCAAGTTGGGAATAATTTCACATGGATAGGATAAACAAAATGTCTGGGAATATTTCAAGATGATTTGTGTCAAGTTGGGCTAGTTGTTTGCTCGATTTAAATTTCACACAGAAAGGGTGCGTTTGGTTATTTGCGTGACACAGAAGAAAAAAAAATGTATATGTTTGAGTTTGGTTTTACTACTTTCGTATAATAAAAAAAAAATAACAAGGACTTTAATTATTTGTTATCTATAGCTAGTTTGAACAATGTTTGTGTAATACATATATTGACTTGATTAGTACTAAAAAAAATGGTGTTGACATAGCTTAGCTTTGACGTTTATTTTTCTATCAAATGACTATGTAATAAATTGATTTTTACCATTCTTAATTCTCGGCCATGAGTTTAATCGAACTAAATATTTTGTGACATGACTTGTATATGAATAACGAAAATATTTGAGGCCAAGTAATGGTGTGTTGAAACGTGTAAAATTTTGTGAACAAAGGTTAATGGGTTTGATTAGTTGGGCTAAGGAATAGTAACAGGCCCAAAGAAAATAGATTAAGGGTTTGTTTAAGTAGAATATTAGTATCTAGGTCCGTTACGAATAAGGAATTTTTATAGAATGTTACATATGTTGGCCATAACTTTCTCATATGAACTTCTTTTTTAGTTATACAAAAAGTCACTTAACGAGAAAAGAGTGATCTACAACTTTTTATATTTTGAGCTAAGCGTGATAACCGAAGAAAAAAAGGAGCAATTTACAAAAATTCGCAGGGTTAAAAAAATCCTAAGGTTTGCGAATTTGTTTTTAAAAAATTGCAAAATTTGACCTTGCAAAGTCATACCTTACGAGTTTTTGCAAATTACTCCATTTTCTTTCGGTTTTAACGCTTAACTCAATAAATAAAAGTCGTAGATCTCTATTTTCTCGTTTAGTGGCTTTTGAATCACCCAAAAAGGTATTCGTATGAGAAAGTTATAGCCAAAATACCACAACAACTTTTTCTCGTTTAGTTGATGTGGTATTTTGGCCATAACTTCCTCATACTAACTTATTTTTACGTGATTCAAAAAGCCACTTGATAAAAATAGAGATCTATAACTTTAATATTTTGAGCTAAGCGTGAAAATTGAAGGAAAAGGGAGCAAATTCCACAAATTTGTAAACTTGCGGATTTTGTGGGCATTTAAGTTATTTATTTATTTATTTATTGATAAAAATTGGGTATTTTGTGAAGTATGTTGGTGAAAATGGGTATTTTGTCATATTTTTCTGAGGGAAAAGACAAGGCTGGATAGTCATTTCATTTGGATATAATTTATCTATATTAAAAATACATATAAATACAATTAATGATGTGGAAATTTATCTAGTAATTATTCTAATTTTATCACAAAACAAAACAACAACTTTGGTTACCTAGATAGTGTAATAAAAAAGTTTGTTACCTAACTCGGTAAAAGTTTGAAATTTGGTTCATATTTTATTGTTTTAATCCTTTTTTAAACAAGTGGCATAGTTTACATCTTCTCGTCATGGCCATTTTAGAAAAAAAGATTGTCGACCACTCCATCATACACAAGACATTTGTGGAGTACTTTACAATTGCTGATAAGGTATTTAATTTTGATTTTCGTCATTTCCTTTTGTTTCATTAGTCATGTTTCTAAAACCAAGTGTTAGCATGAAAAATATATATATAGAAGTGATGGTCATTCTCATATTGTAACTTTATGTCGTTTGTTAAGTTTAGTAATAGTTTAGTCATTGGGCTTTGGACTTGGCAAGCTAATATGTTATGTGCTATGTTTCATAAGCCTTGTTATCTACCATGTAACCAAGTCCAAGCCCAAGCCCATATAAAGCCTATGTATGGAACTATAAAAGGCACCTTACCTCTCATTTGTAAGGTGTGCTTGTGTGTGTATTATGTGTGTTTCTCTCATAATAAAAGTTCTCATATTTCATCTCTCTCTCTCTACAACCTAACGCCATACATATACATCAAGTCACCATCTCTTCTTCATCTTTGCTTCTATAATGGTGTGATAAAGTTGTGTTATTTAAGGTCCTACAAGTGGTATCAATCGCCTAACAATGATTTAGGAGGGTTAAGAGTTTGTTGTGTTTCGTATTTTTTTAAGCTTTTTCTCACGTTATTTTCCTAAAAAATTCTTACTTTTTCTTGTTTTTCTTGGCTTTTAACACTTTTTTATGCAAATAATAGTACACCAATAGCATATTGTTTTTTCATTTTAATATTATTTTTTATGCAAATAATATTATTTGTTGTGTTTCATTTTAATAATGAGAGTTTGTTTTTGACGAACATTTGAATTATTTGCATATTTCATTTTGTTTAACAGTTTTTGCATATCTCATTATTGTTTGTGATTATTGTTTGGTGCGGGTTCAATTCATATGCTACTGGTTGTTACTAAGGTGACACCGGTATTGAAGACAAGACGTCATGGACCCAGTAACGCATTGCACTAAACCTTCTAGCCACTCAAGTTCTCTTAAAAGGACTTGTTTCATTCTCACGGGGAACCGGTGTAAACTATCAACGTATCTCTTTGAGATGGTTGATATTGAAGCAGGAGACCCATCCCTAGTCTCCGCATAGGAAAACCAAATGTGCACTTATCGAGTCTAGAGCCATGAGATACATTAAAAGATCTCTTAGGATACACTTTCCTATGAATACACTTGTGTTCGCCAAAAAGGACACAAGTTGTAAGAGTCTTTATGAGATTTACGGATCTTGTCTTATCTATCATGATGGTTACTATGTCTCAAACGGTCTACAGTTGTGGGGTGATCTCCAGCAACTCACCTGAAACATTGATGTACTTCGGTGGATCTAGTAAGCCCTTTTTAGGGGTATCTGGTTCAGGAACGGCCTTGGCAAGGGTTAGAGAGAGTTTTCACACTATGCTGTTAACGATCTTTAATTCCGAACCTGTAAGTACCGGATGCTTTATTGCTAACTGTTTTATGCAGGTACTGATGAATGTTCCTTGGAGAAAGACCGTTACCATCACTCAAAGATCCACATGCTCATACCCTGCAAACTCTCTTCAAAGATCAAAGCAAAGCAAAGTTCAGAACGTTTCTAAGTCAAAGTCAAAGAATCTACAAACTAAAGAAACAAAGATTAAAGTCAAAGAAAAGAGAACTTCACAAAGATTCAATGTCAAACAAAGTATGAGCATGTTGGAAAAGACGTAAAGACAACAGTGTAAAGATGTTGATCAAAGGCAAGAATGACCAATCGACATTATTCAGTGATCACAAAGCATGATTGGAACATAGGAACTATCAAAGCTATTACACAAAGACTCAAAGTTCAAAAAGAACAAGCTTCAAAGATCAAAGATCAAAGTCACAAAAGAGAGATCTCAATGATCACCCTTAGGGGGAGATTGTTAGCATTAGAAGTGTTGATCATTTATGTAATCAAAAGGAGATCTCAATGATCGTCCCTTAGGGGGAGATTGTTAGCATTAAAAGTGACGATCATTATTGAGTCGACAAGTATTGTAATAGTTAAGTATATTGGGCTATGGACTTGGTACTTATTAAGTATATCATGTAAGCCTTTATTAGAACATGTAAACCAAGTCCAAGCCCAAGCCCATAGAAAGCCTAAGTATGGAACTATAAAAGGCACCTTACCTCTCATTTGTAAGGTGTGCTTGTGTGTGTTTCTCTTGAATAAAAGCTCTCATTTCCATCTCTCTCTCTAACATACGAAATACATATCTATACATATCAAGTCACCATCTTTCCATCTCTACTTCATCTTTGCTTCTATATTGGTGTGATAAAGTTGTGTTATTTAAGGTCCTACACCAAGTGTATGGATAGATCTTTGCAGCAGACGTTATTCAACATGTATCAAGTGCACTTCTTGTGCGAATGATCCATACAAAAGATGGGTACAAGATTGGTATTCTTTGCACCAAGCATGGCAGTGCCCAGGTTTGCGAAAGTGTTTCCTATTCTTTTATATTTCATGTTGATAAGTATGAGTTGTTAATGTCTATTATTCTACCTTTATTACTGTGGATGTTGGTTGAGTGATTTAGGTGGAAAAGTGATCTGGAAATGTAGCTAGATGGTAGTGCATAAAGGTGAATTAAGTTGAGTTGTTCAAGTGAAGATTTCATCTTGAGTTTCTTATATGTTCTTTGATGAGGCGAAAAATGAACCGTTTTTAGGGGGTCATTTAAGCCGGAATTGGAATTTATTTGATCAAATATTGCCCTAAATATTGCCCTAAACCCTTAGTTAATTATCTAATTGATTACATGGTTGCTAAGTCGAGTCATATCCTTGTACATATTGTTTTGGGACGATTGGGACTCATGGGTAAAGTACTTGTGTTATGGAGTAATGGGGAAGAACTTCTATTGATTACATGGTTGTCTAATATTTAAGCCGGAATTGGAATTTATTTGATCAAATATTGCCCTAAATCGTTCCTTTTGTGATTTTAGGTACTTTGGGAGTGAATTCTGGAAAAGGAAGCATTTTGGACGTTTTTGGAGCATAAAAGTGAAGAAAACGGCAAAGACTTAATTTTCCATGCTGGAAACAGTACCTGACGGCATCAAGAAGGAAAATTTGACGGCGTCAGGAGTAAAATGCGTGACGACCCAGAGAAAACGTGACGGCATTAGAAGTAGGGCGTCAAGAGTTATTTTGGTGACGACCTGAAGATGGATTACACATGACGGCGTCAGCTCCAGATCTAGGCAGTCCGAGAACTTTATTGGCGGCGAGATGACGGCGTCAGAAATTTACTCTTGACGCTGTCACCTCACAAAATCTATATATACTTTTCTATTTTTCATTCATCAGGAGAGGAACTTGTGTGGAGAATACTAGGGTCGAACCTAATCAACCCTAGGTCGTTTGTAACAGTATTTTCAAGGGTTTTCACCCCTTGAAACCTTTCATGTTCAATTAAGATAAATCCTCTTTCAATTCAAACAATATGTCTATGTGTTGTTTGAATATATCTTATGCTTGTCTTGATTATAACATGCTAGACTAGATCTTTTGTGTGTTTGCTTGGATGTAATGAAACCTAGATGTTGATTATAGGTTGATTTCTTGTTTATAGTTGTAATGGATGAATGTTTTCAATGTTAGGCTTAAGAAAACTGGCAGATCTCCATTGTGTAACTTGCTTGAACGTCTTAAGAAACATGAACCGATGTGTACTAGGTTTTTATGATTGTATTTAATGCATGAGCAAATTCTAGTGATCCCATGTTAGGAGCTTCTTAGCCGGCTCGACATAGGAGTGAAGTAGGAGCTTATAGGATTGGGGAAGTAAGTACGCCACCCCATGAATGGTATTAAGGAATACAATCCGTCATCCACGCAACTGTAACAAGTAATTAACCTGTAAAAGATATCTAGGGAGTAGTGAAATCTAAGTAAACACCATTTTCCCACATATTGCTCACACCACTAGTTTAATTTAGTTTATTTTCATTTTTATTATTTTATTTTGATTGCATCTTAGTTATTGGGTTAGTTGATTAGCAACTAATTCCTCCCACTCTTCCAAAAACCAAGATTTTACTTGCTTTCATAAAAATATAAAAATACAAAAAGAATCATCCCTCACCTCTAGACCTAGTTTTTAGGCTTTCTAATCCTAGCGACACTATTCCTGAGTTGAACGATCAATCCCCCGGTACTTGTCACTATACTATACTACAACGATCAGGTACACTGCCTGGTGGGGGTTGTAAGCTTCTCGAAATCCCTCGAGAGGTAAAGCCTGGTGCAATTCCCACGCATCAAGTTTTTGGCGCCGCTGCCGGGGAATAGTTATTGTCTAGGTTAGGATTTCTTTTTATTAGGTCTACTTGCTAGATTCCTTTCTAGTAAGTTTTTTGTTTTTATTTTCTAGGTTTTCTTTAGTCTATCTTATTTCTTCGTGTTTTTGTTCGTAATCTTTACCATCCGACATCATGGAATGTGGTAACATCTTTGAACCCATCAACCCACCACAACAAGACCACCCACAAAACCCACCACTAGCTAACCAACCTCTTAGGCCCCGAACCCTAGGAGAGTATTCCCGACCTAGCCACCAAAGGATATCGAAACACCATTGAGCTCACCGGAGCCAATGTGTCTCCTTTGCGATCCGACACCATCCGGTTGGTGCAAAGCGGATGTGCATTCCATGGACTTCGTTCCGAAGATCCAAATCAACATCTCAAGGACTTCCTTAAAATCGTAGATTCCATAGACCTTGATGTTACAACTAGAGAGTCAACCCGATTATGCCTATTCTAATTCTCTCTACGTGATCAAGCTAGTCAATGGCTTGAACGTTTCCCCGCGGGATCCATCACCTCATGGGATGATCTCACAACTCGTTTCCTTGCCCAATTCTTCCCACCGGGGAAAACTGCGACGCTTAGAAATGACATCTTGATGTTTGAACAACACCAGGGTGAAACTTTCTACGAAGCGTGGGCTCGTTTCAAGGATCTCCTCCACAAAGTCCCTCATCATGGTATAAATCTTTGGTTATTAGTTCAGATCTTCTATGACCATGTCGACTATCACACTAAACGTACTATCGATAGAGCCGCAGGAGGTAGATTGCGTGATAAGAACGCCGAGGAGTCTTGGGCAATTATTGAAGAGCTTGCCGCCAATAATCAAGAGTTATGGGAATTTAAACACACTGTAAAGGCGGCCATCAACGCAATCTCGACACCTGGAGGGACTAATCAAATCTCCGATGAACTCCTTTGCAAACTTGAGGCAAAATTTGACTATTTTGAGGAAAGGCAAAAGAGACCCTTAAGTCCTAAACGGGCTATTGTCAATTCTGTCTCGAAAATGACTTCAACGCCGTTATCAAAGTCACCCTCTAGAGAGAATGTTGAGACTTTTCAAAACTATGCCCCACCTTATTCTCCTCCTGAGAAACTTAGCCCAGAATTTGAAGCCAGAATGAGGGAATATATGGCGACCCATTCTGAGCGGCTTGCTAGATTCGAAGAAGCAGTTTATAGACAAAAAGAGGAGATGCAAGAGAAAATGAATGAGATGATGAGCCTAATGGAGGAGTATGCCAGCCAGAAAACCCCTGAAAGGATGTTAGTGAGGAAAGAAAGTGTCATCCCCACTACCCGGTTTATTAATTCCATCACAATTGTCCACACGGATAATGAGAAAGTAGAAACCCCTAGTGAACAAACCACAGAAGAACCGCCAAAATCCCAATCCTTAAGTTACTACCTGAAACATGATATAAACGAGAACACTATAACTAATTGGATAAAGGGTGACGGGCGTAACCAATCCTCCAAACAGGGTTCAGAGAAGGAGGAAGAGGGAAAAGATGAGTATGATACGTTACCTGGGGGACCGATATTCGAGAAACTATTGGTACAAAAAGTGGCTACTAAGCAGATGGCATGTGGGAACTTTGAGATACCAGCCAGCATCGGGAATTTGAAATATCTAAACACTTTCGCCGACCAAGGATCGGAAGTAAATCTTATGCCCCTAACTATCTACACCCAACTAACGCCAAAAATGCCAGCCACCACTCGTGTTAGGCTATCTTTCGCTGGACACTCATACGTGTACCCCCTGGGAATCGCTGAAGATGTGTTGGTCAATGTCGCAGGATTCATGTATCCCGTTGATTTCATGATCATCGATGACAAAGGAGGCGGATGCATGCCAATAATCCTTGGGGCACCATTCCTTACCACCGCAAAAGCTGTCATTAGATATGAAAATAGGAAAATAGAGCTTAAATCAGGAAAAAGAAAGATTAGCTTTCCCATGACCCCGCGGTGTGCGCAAGAAAGTTTGATGAGGAGGAGGCTCAAAAACGATATCGACACATCGCCTATTCATGTTCAGGAGAAAATACTTGCATGGGAGGCAAGAATCAAAAGCTACAAAGAGGCTAAACATGAAAGAAGCAAAAGCAATGAAGTTCATGTCGAATTTGAACATAGTCAACCAACAAGGAACCATATATCATTCAAAAAAGGGGACCTAGTACTCTTAAGACACTTGGAGATAACGATACCTCCCGATAAACCAAGTCCCTGGTGGTATGGGCCATTCACAATTGAGGGCATAAGCCAAGATGGGATGGCTAACTTGAGTAGTATAGGAGGAGGAGAGGTGATTGCAGGTATCGACAGATTGAGACACCACCACTACGATAGTAATGATCGCAACTATATGGGGTACATCATCTCGAGAGATGAGGTCACGTAGTAACCCATGACCTTGAGTCTAGCTACAAGACTCGTTAATAAAGAAAAACGCTTCTTGGGAGGCAACCCATGATTTGTGTGATTTTTATTTTGTTTGATTATTATTTGCTTCCGTATGCATGCTTTATTTTTATTGTTGGTAGATCATGTTTCAAACTAAAATGGTGAAAATACTTTATTTTGTTGTTTGGCTTAGTCTTAACTTCACCCAAAGGTATTTCACAAAAGATAAGTGTAAGGGGAAACCCCAAATATGTTTTTAAGAAACAAAACCGATCATGATTCTCCACAATATTAAATGAACATGTATATTCGTATTTGTTAGAGTCAAATGCTTGTATCGAGTCATAATGATGTTTTACAGGATTTTCCAGGAAGTAGGACAAAGTTTTTCCAGAAATTTTCCAGAAACTTAACATAAGAATTTCTGCAGGTCACTTCTGACGGCGTCAGGAAGAAATTCCTGACGGCGTCACGTGTAAAATTCTGGAAATTTTACCAGTTTTGTTTTTCTAACGGAATCTTAAAGTTTTTGTTAAATCTTTAGTTTTATAATCTTCAGGAAATCTACAAACATCATTCCACAAGCATTATATCTTACTTTGCTTTCTAGGATTTGTTAGCATATATAGATTGCCGCCGATTTTACGCAAGGTTGCCTTGTTTGTTTTCTCAGGTTTAACAGGTTATGTTTGACAAGAAGATGATTTATATTCTGTAAGGGAAGCTTTGATTGTTCATTTTCTTGGAGGAAGATCTAACCTTGCCACCTTATTATCCATACCGAGCGAATCAAGGGAGTATTTGATTTCATTCTTTTTACTTATTTCACTTTTACATTCTTTACATGAACATTGGGGACAATGTTCATCCTAAGTGTAAGGGGAGGGTAAAATGATGATACCTCATAGGAAACACTTTCGCTTGAGTTTGTTTGTTTGATGGTAGATGTGTAATAAAACTATGAGAAATACTTGTTAGTGTAATTTTAGCGCCAAATTTAAAATTTTTTACAACATTTAGGAGTGAAACTTTAGCCATAGCAAGCGTCTCATGGATAGGAGTTGTATGACTAGCACAAAACCGTACCATTCAGAAAAAATTTCCACCCAAATATGTGAGGTTCGCCTTTAGATTTGATAGGAAAAACATTTACTATTAGTGCTTATGAGTGTACCGGTAGCATTTAGATTCTAGAACTTGCGTTAGTGATGCATCCCGAGACCGCTAGTAAGACTACATTCGTGTAGTAGGATTTACTACATGATAAGAGGCATTAGGATCACACTTGTGTTAAAACCCGTATCATAATTACTTGGCCATTTAAGTCATATTACTTGGCTAGTTAAGTCAATTAATTTTTCCCACACCCTTAGCGTTGTACTCATTTTTAGTACACGAAACCCCTAGTACACCCCTCCGAGCCTATCTTTTCGTTTCTAACTTTAAGCATCTTACTTAAAGGAAGAATTTGTTACACCCCACTTAAATGTACACCCAAATCGCCTTAGCCTTCCGTGTATGCACTCATCTTTAGTGCATTATTGTCATTTGTTTAAACCCTTAGTTAATTATCTAATTGATTACATGGTTGCTAAGTCGAGTCATATCCTTGTACATATTGTTTTGGGACGATTGGGACTCATGGGTAAAGTACTTGTGTTATGGAGTAATGGGGAAGAACTTCTATTGATTACATGGTTGTCTAATATTTAAGCCGGAATTGGAATTTATTTGATCAAATATTGCCCTAAATCGTTCCTTTTGTGATTTTAGGTACTTTGGGAGTGAATTCTGGAAAAGGAAGCATTTTGGACGTTTTTGGAGCATAAAAGTGAAGAAAACGGCAAAGACTTAATTTTCCATGCTGGAAACTGTACCTGACGGCGTCAAGAAGGAAAATTTGACGGCGTCAGGAGTAAAATGCGTGACGACCCAGAGAAAACGTGACGGCGTCAGAAGTAGGGCGTCAAGAGTTATTTTGGTGACGGCCTGAAGATGGATTACACATGACGGCGTCAGCTCCAGATCTAAGCAGTCCGAGAACTTTATTGGCGGCGAGATGACGGCGTCAGAAATTTACTCTTGACGCCGTCACCTCACAAAATCTATATATACTTTTCTATTTTTCATTCATTAGGAGAGGAACTTGTGTGGAGAATACTAGGGTCGAACCTAATAAACCCTAGGTCGTTTGTAACAGTATTTTCAAGGGTTTTCACCCCTTAAAACCTTTCATGTTCAATTAATATAAGTCCTCTTTCAATTCAATCAATATGTCTATGTGTTGTTTGAATATATCTTATGCTTGTCTTGATTATAACATGCTAGGCTAGATCTTTTGTGTGTTTGCTTGGATGTAATGAAACATAGATGTTGATTATAGGTTGATTTCTTGTTTATAGTTGTAATGGATGAATGATTTCAATGTTAGGCTTAAGAAAACTGGCAGATCTCCATTGTGTAACTTGCTTGAACGTCTTAAGAAACATGAACCGATGTGTACTAGGTTTTTATGATTGTATTTAATGCATGAGCAAATTCTAGTGATCCCATGTTAGGAGCTTCTTAGCCGGCTCGACATAGGAGTGAAGTAGGAGCTTATAGGATTGGGGAAGTAAGTACGCCACCCCATGAATGGTATTAAGGAATACAATCCGTCATCCACGCAACTGTAACAAGTAATTAACCTGTAAAAGATATCTAGGGAGTAGTGAAATCTAAGTAAACACCATTTTCCCACATATTGCTCACACCACTAGTTTAATTTAGTTTATTTTCATTTTTATTATTTTATTTTGATTGCATCTTAGTTATTGGGTTAGTTGATTAGCAACTAATTCCGCCCACTCTTCCAAAAACCAAGATTTTACTTGCTTTCATAAAAATATAAAAATACAAAAAGAATCATCCCTCACCTCTAGACCTAGTTTTTAGGCTTTCTAATCCTAGCGACACTATTCCTGAGTTGAACGATCAATCCCCCGGTACTTGTCACTATACTATACTACAACGATCAAGTACACTGCCTGGTGGGGGTTGTAAGCTTCTCGAAATCCCTCGAGAGGTAAAGCCTGGTGCAATTCCCACGTATTATTCTTCTTTGTTAGTAAGGATTTATTAGTTAGTATTGGTAGCTATATCTGATGTATAACATATATGAGTCATAGTATACTGGTTGTATCAGATTTGGGGATGTCCAAATCTTGCTTCAATCCTTATTTGTACAAATGTTTTTTGAAGTATATATATATATATATATATATATATATATATATATATATATATATATATATATATATATATATATATATATATATATATATATATATATATATACTAGTTTCAAAGCCCGCCCATCTTGTAATTTATTGTTAGTTATGTAGTGAACTCCAAAGCTTCCTGAGTACATTCTCCCTTGTGAGTTTTAATTTCCTAATGAGCTATTGAAGTCATTAGGTGGGAAAGTAATTCCTTTTGTCAGATGATTTGAGTAACTTATATTTTACTAATTTAAATTGTTAGTCGACTACATGTTATCTTGTTCTATTTATTGGGGAAAAGTCTAACTATTTTCCCTTGACGACCTTGCTCATCCATTGGTATGTACTCAATAGCAATAAGTTTATGAACATCATCCGCTGTAACTACATATTCAAGAGTTGTGGCCCTTGTGTCATCAAGAATACTGCTTGTCAGGAACAAATAGACACGGAATGCAAGATACCCTGCCTTTCTCCCTTCTAAACACAAATAATAATCAAATACCATAATCATTTACTTGATGTACTAAAATGAGTGGATCAGGGGGATTAGATAATGGGCCAACTTTACTTGTCAAATGGCATATATCCTATTGAAACGAACCCATTCATAGAAAAACAAAGTTATAATGTATCAATTTCTCATTATATCGTAGAATTTAAAGTATATTTGTGTTGAAAATTGGAATGTATAATGTTCTTTTACTTAAAACATGCATACTGAGGTCCCCACGCAGAGGGAAAACCACAACATAGATAACTGTAGGGTGATTAGAACGTGTGAATTGAGTATCCCAAATGCTAAAGATGACACACTTTTGGTTCTCCATTGGCGACTTTTCGTATTATGGGAAGCCTCTTGTTCGTATATTTCTTCTCAAACGTGTGGGAGTTGATAAGAGCCTATAGATCTACAATGACTTCTGGATATGTTTAAGAAACAACGGTTGATATACCACATTATGCAAATGAAAGTTGCTCTTTTTTTAATTGAAATAAATTTCAAGTCATTTTTTATTCAGTTGGTGCAGAGGCCTCATCAGCTAAATCACCTCTTTTTAGCTTGATTCTTCACCTATAAGCTATCTGAACTTCTTCTGCCAAGTTGGCTAAGCTAAACATCTGGGAGAAAGACTTCTCCATAACAATAGAATCTCCGACATCTAAACTTGTTAGAAATCTCCCAAGCTCGTCCTATTTGGCAGGGTCCGTGTTACCTTCATATTCTGCCGAAAGTTTATAACAGTCTTGTACCTATGCTCCTCATACACAAAAAAGCTAATATCAGATAACTAATAACCACATTTGATTTGTTTTAACCACATCAAAAAGATATAGCTACAAAAGGAGGACGTGGATCAAACAGATCAATTGTGTTGAGAATCATGCTAAGTCCATTAACATTGATTATACATACAACCTACTAAATCGTGTCAATAAATGTTAGGATTAGGGATAGATAATCATGGGGCAAAAGACCAAAAAGACCAGCAGCAGCAGAAGCACAAGATCAGAAGCAAAGTGAGCACAAAAGCTGGTAAATTTTATTAATACAATTATGAAGTGAAGTCTAGTGTTACAAGTTCTGTGTTTAATCCTATATATAGCTAAACAACCGACATACAAAAGGAAATTTCCAGATACTTAAGTACAAAATATCTTACTACTTAAGGTACTACCAAAAAGACCATAATACCCTTAGGAGTTGAAGTCAAAATATTAACAATCTCCACCTTGAGTTCAACTCCTAAGTGATGCCAAAGTTTCGATCAAATTCTAAACTTCCAAATGCTAGAGGTGCTTGCCAAATTCATAACAAACGATCGAATCCGAAAACGATCCAAAATCAAATGCATGCTGATGTCTTCAAAACGAACTATCAAATGTTAACCGACAAATCAAACTCGGTTAACCAAACAAAACGAATCGGCTCGAATGATCTTCAACAAACACAATCAAATTCGGGCAACCAATTTCAAAAGCCCGACAAACGAAGATCCGAATTTCCAAAATGACAAATTCCAAATGATCAAACAAACTTCAAACGACTTGAACCAAGTCTTCAAATACCAAAACGATTTTCAAATTTCAAATACCAAATTCAAATTCTAACGACCCACTTATTGATAAGTATTACGGTCCAACTTCAAACTTATTATCCAAATATCAAACAAACTCAAGCTAATATATAACTTGACTAATGAGCCCTAATAATTCAAACGCTCCAAACATGATATGGATAATAATACCAATGACCCACTTATCCAATAAGAATTACGGTCCAAATTCGAATACCAAATACAAATACCTAAATAACCTAACTGTAGGTTACTTTCGAAACAAACGGTCGCTCCAGCAGATCAAACAATCAAATATCCGGTAGAATTTTCAATCCAAAATGAACATTTTTTTCTTTTTTCTTTTTCTTTTTCATGGCTTCAAATAAACTACAAATGCTAATGTTATTAGCCCACAATACTTATTCAAAACAAATTCTAATAGCCCACTTTATGACAAATGAGCCCAAATTCAAAACAAAAGTCCAAATACAATCCCAATCTTTCCAGACATCCATCAAGATCCTACGTAGTACTAGTTATCCCCAAATTACCAGTAACTTCACCAAAACAAAAACAATCAAGAACTAGGGTTCTTGATTATATCCAATGGACAAACAACAATTTATTCCAAAGTCGATTGGGGAAAATCAAAAATCATCTATGGATGCTTCAAAAACCAGATTCAAAAACAAACCTTCAAACCAAACTCCAAAATCAGAAACCCTAAATTCGAACAAATTCAGACGAAACCCTAAATCCCAATCAACAAACACCTTCAACATATCAAACTAGCAGAAGCAAAGTAGATTGAACAATAATAAAGCAACAAACCTGATATCAATCGATCAACTGCAACCACCAAAACACAAAACAAATTCAGACCTCATGTCTTCAACTAATCGAATCATCAGCCACCAAACACAAAACGAAAAAATCAAATGATGTCAAGAAATTAATTCTTGAAATCAACCAAAAGCTGATGTAGATTAGAAACCCAAAACAGTTGCAACTTGCTTCAATCGATCGAGTGGCTCTTGATACCAATTTGTTAGGATTAGGGATAGATAATCATGGGGCAAAAGACCAAAAAGACCAGCAGCAGCAGAAGCACAAGATCAGAAGCAAAGTGAGCACAAAAGCTGGTAAATTTTATTAATACAATTATGAAGTGAAGTCTAGTGTTACAAGTTCTGTGTTTAATCCTATATATAGCTAAACAACCGATATACAAAAGGAAATTTCCAGATACTTAAGTACAAAATATCTTACTACTTAAGGTACTACCAAAAAGACCATAATACCCTTAGGAGTTGAAGTCAAAATATTAACAATAAACATGTTGTTTTTAAACCTCTAGCAACATATTAGTTGTTTATAATATTTTGAGTTAATGTCATTTTTCGTCCTTGTGGTTTGCCGGGTCAATCACGTTTAGTCCCTGCCGTTAAAATTCGTCGGGTTTGGTCCCCATGGTTTACAACCCATACGGGTTTGGTCCCTTGACCATAACTCCGTTAGTTTGACTGTTAAGTAGAAGGCTATTTTTGTCATTTCAATATATTTTTTTATAAAATAAATAAACAAACCACACACTCTTCACTCCCTAGCTTTCTTCATCTTCAATCTCTCTAAACCATAACCGCTAACCATCACCAATTCACCATCCCACCATCACCTCCATCAACAACCATCACCGCCTCCTAATCCCCACCGTTGCGACCTAATAGCCGGCCAAACACCCTCCAAACACTAACCCATCAACAAATATTTCATCTTAAACAAAAACCCCATCAATAAACCATCACCACAATCAAACACCATAAACCAGTCACCATATCATGTATATAAATTGTTTGATGAAAAAGGGAGTGATGGGAGTTCGAGTTATTCGAGGTTGGGGAGAGGAGTTGGGTTGGTGTTGCAAGGGATGTGGTTTGTGCAAATGGGTGTTTCGTTTTATTCTAGTGGGATAACGGACGGGTGTTTTATGAAGAAGAAGAGTAGAGGGAATTTTACGATTAGGTGTAAAGGGCATCCGGAGTTTCATAGAGCGAGAGCTATTGCGACTTTGCAGTTTAATTGTCATTTGGCATTGCTGGTGTGTGTTTGTTTGTGGGGTGTATAGTTTGGTTAGTAGGAAGTATGGTGTGAGTAATGAGTCGTTGATGTATAAGCCGCTTGGAGATGAGACGCAGCAACGGATGGATAAGGGGAGGTTTACTTTGGATAGTGATGAGGAGGAAGATGGTAATGGTGTGGGAAATGTGGCGGTTGAGAAGGGTGTTGGTGGAGCGTCGGAGATGGTGGTTGTTTATGGTTATGGTCCTCATCATTAATATGAACATTATATACATGATATGGTGTTAGTTCTGATTTGAGTGAAGTTCGTTTATGTTGTTGATACATGGTAGACATCTTAATAATGGGCTACCATTTGTAGAAACAGGGTGAAAGAGATGCATATAAAGTGTTTGATGAAATGCCAAGTCTTAAATAAGAGTAATAATTTTTTTCCAAATAAGGTTTGTGTACAGAAAGGAGTTTACTTGCTGGAAATATGCTATGAGCTAAGGTATGTTGGAGGTAATTGGAAAAATGAGGATAAAGATTTGAATGTGTTTGCTTATGATTGTGATGTCCATAATCATTCTACTAAATTTTTTGTTTTGGACCAAGGATGAAGTGTTTATGTTAGCGTGGATCTTTGTTGGATTTATGTTTTTAGTAGTGTTAAATCTTGGATCTTAAATCTTGCCCTGTGATGATATGTTTTGTTTGTATATTTGGATCTTAAACCTGTGTAAATTTATGTTTTTACTAGTGTTTGAATAATAATAATAATAATAATAATAATAATAATAATAATAATAATAATAAGGGTGTTTTTGTCATTTTACATGGTCAACTGACGGATAACTTGGTCAAGGGACCAAACCCGTATGGGTTGTAAACCATGGGGACCAAACCCGACGAATTTTAACGGCAGGGACTAAACGTGATTGACCCGGCAAACCACAGGGACGAAAAATGACATTAACTCTAATATTTTTACAGATAAAGTACAAAAAACTATTTGTATGTCAACCCAACCCAACCAGTTTCGACCCGTCCTAATATAACACGCTTTTAAATAAGGAGTTACAAAGCTCATGATCCATTAAGGTAGAAAAGATTCAAGAGGATACATATCTGGGAGCAAATTACATACGTTATGGCTGTGATTTCAACATTCTCCCAATCCTCGAGAAGCACAACCTGGTATTTTGCACTGAGAATTTCAATATTTTTGGTAGTAATTTTACTCAATATAGACTTTTTATCTATTGCTTGGTCTTGAAAACCGCGAAAGCTAAATATTTATCCTCAAGGTATTTTTCGCTCTTAACCCATCGGCCAAAGAACTCCTCACTGTGTCCATCTCACCAAACCTTTCAAAAAACACTCTCAACCTCTTAGAATCCACATCCTGTCCCACATTACTGACATAAACCTTCCTCCCAATATTCAACCACCCATCCCACAATTCACTAATGACGCCAACTCACAAATCGCCATTATATTCAAAATCCTCTTCTTGGGATCCTTCAATGCCTTATTAGCACCTTTCCTATACTTAAACTGATCAAAACCAAAGCCTTTAGCTTTTACAGTAACCCTATCCATGATACATTGCAATCCTCAATCTCACCATAAACCTTAAAACGTGACATCAGTATTTCTTGAAAGATTCTCCACGTACGATATGTCCAATGTGAATTGATCTCAAAACATCCCTCGTCAATGTCACCATAGTTGTTTAAAATACAATGCTCAGTCAAAATACCTTTGTGGCTTGAGACTCTTTACAAATGTATGCATCATTTGGTCCCATCCCAATCGTCATACCAATGTAATAGGGATGACCAACCATACTTAGGAACATTGTATTTTGGGTTTCAACACCCACAAGTCCTGCAACACAATATTCAATTTATCAGTCGAAATGCAGAGATCAATTCTTTTATAGTAAACATAACAATGTGATTTATGAAAAGTTTTAGGTATTTGTTTCATTCAAAGTGAATTATCGAAACACAGGCAGGTGTATGGAATGTTGGTGCCATATTATGATAAACCATGTGAATGCTTCCATTTTTGATAAATTCATACACAAAAAACAATGATTCTTTAACACAGTATCCTATCAAACGTACCTGCAAAATCATGAGAACTTTATTTAATTGCAATCTTGAGTGGTGCCTAACTGCTTACTTTGGAGATTTTTATCTGCCAATTGCTTATAACCAATGTATTCATTCGCTAATGTAGTGGTCCATCTTCCCGTATGAAGGACTCACTATATAGGTAGTATGGTGAAGAATCTTTGAGCATTTACAACCCAAATAAAGATTATGTTAAACATAGTTCTGACTAAATAAGCCTAAAACAACAGTATAGTTGAAAGTGGCACACATAGTAACACCTGAAGTCTGGCCGAATAATGAATCTGGTTCACCCTAAGTCGAGTCGAATAGTTAATGGGCCAGAAAGTTTTTAAGCACCGGATCACCAATTAGAAGAAAAATGTTAAGTCACATCACCTGCATACCCATTTCATATATTGGTGAGTTATATACCCATTACCCGTCAGTTCTTTGGAATCTTTACACGGCTTTTTTCATGTTTAACTTATAATAAGAATAATTATAGTTTTAACACATAATATATAACCGAATCTCAAATTAAATTAATTAAATTATACTTAGAAACCAAGTATGTTGCTAAAAGAGAATTTGAAGAAAAATGTGAGATAGGTACTTACCTCGTCACATCTCTTAGTCTGCAAGCATCATATACATATTTTCATTAACATTATATATTTTCACCATTCATCCAAAAAAGGATCAAAGAAAGAAAGATGGAAGTAATTCAGTGATGTTAGTGATAACACAATAATATCACGAAAAAAAATATAAACTAATGGTAACAAATAAGCGAGTTCCAGAAAATGATAAGTGACATTTTTATAAAAATTACTTTGGAGAATTTACTTTTTGTTGCATCACCTATGATACTCACGGTTATTTCAAAAGAGATAAGTTAAACCAGTGACGGAGCTAGGATATTATTTTGGGGTGGGCCGAAAAAAGATACATGTTAATAAGTGTAAAGTATGAAAGGCTAAACACATAGTTTTTGATCATATATTCGAAATAGTAGTAAAGAAATTCTATTAAACCATGTAAATATAATCAATTTTACTAATGTTTTGAAACAAAATATTAGCACAAGTATACATTTTGCAAAGTTAGGGTGGGCCTTGGCCAACCCAACCACCAATGTGGCTCCGTCACTGAGTTAAACAACCAAACAATATTGTTGATGTATCTCAATAAATCTGAGTGACAGAGAAAAAAAGTTACAGTACATGGTCACTAATCCAATCCAACCACTTTGGTTAAAATATTCTAGTTTCTACAATTGAGGAATTGACATAAAACTTGAGGAACATGCACAAGGGTACAACTTTGAAAAAACTTATAGTTAGTCTCACATCATTAAAGAAGTGATATGCAACATCCAACGCAGAACCCACAAGAGTGCCATCGATAAGGAGCTCATTTCATGCGTAATCATCTAACATAATGCTGCTACTGATATTTACCAAAAATGCCCATGTACCAACGATGAATATGTGTCTAGTTAGAGAAACAAAAGGTATTTTCTTTATGCAAAATTAATGATTCGCATAATCACTTATTCTTCTTGCGTGACTTTTATTGGATTGTTCCAAGATGTCAATAGATCAAGTGGTGAACTCACTAAAGTCGTTACTAAGACTTTTAGATTGAAATTACTAAATTAGTAGGCTCAAAAGCCTGCAATTCTGCTTATTTTGCTCAAGTGGCTACTGTTTGGAGGGTAAATATGCAAGTTCAAGGGAAGAAAAAGTAGAAATATTGCTGCTTTCTTTTTTGCTACATGCCTGCTATTATTCTTTTGTTACTGAATGTTCCAAAAGTGGTTATAGTTTTTATTTTGGCTTTTAACTTGTCAAGTATGTCTGTTTGGTAGCGACTTATAAAACAAACTTTAGTATAGATTTCCTTTATCTGTTGAACTTTTGCAGTTTCCTTAAGGGGGTTGTCCTTTTGAGACCTCATGTGTTTGTAACAACATCCTTTGGCTATATATACACGTTCACATTTAAACCCAACAAAAAATTAAAACATAAAGTAAAAGTTAGCAAAAGAACCAAGTATATTGCCATTGTATTCATTTGATTTATGTAATTATAGACAAATCGCAAGTATTTCTTTGGGAATGGGTCAGATAGGTTGGACGTGTCAAACAGAATGAATGTAGAAACTAATAATATTTTAGAAACCAAACAGGCATAGCAGAAAACTGGAAATGAGTCAAAATGAGCTGGAGGGATACCTAATATTGAATACGATTTTTATCACACTACCACCATAGTAAACCACACAGAAGTGCGATTGCAACAACCTGAGCGATCTTGAGAAATTCAAAAGATTCATGTCGCCTTTCTTTCAGACCTCTTCTCAGCAAAATCATGAATTTGTTGCATCTAAGTCGTGCTCCATCGATCAGGCTTCTTGTGATCGAAAACATCCCTGAGTTGAGTTTCAGCGTCTAGTGTCTCAGCTTTCAGATTTTCATCAAGATTCGACTTATAAGCCAAAAACAGATGTTGTTTGACTGCACTCTTGTCAACCTGACTTGAATTATTTGATATTATCCCTATTTTATAGTTGTAGGAAATTCAAAAAATTAGTTATTATATCTGCTAATAGATTATCAAACACAAAACACAAGTAAATACACACCGTTTGCAAGATCTAGCAAAAAATCTGCAGGATTCATTGCAACTGATGGCGTGAACCCAATACTCAGAAAATAGTCCATTATTTCTGACCTATTTCCAAAGAATAATGGATTCCCATCTGAGAGCAACAACCCCTTATAAAACAAATAAAAAAGTGTACTTGATGCTTGGTGAATAGTCATCACAATGGTCTACCGCGACTTGTTAATTTCGATAATGTGGAAACATTTGTTTGGGCAGTTGTTGAATCAAGTCTTGATGTAGGCTCATCTAAGAATAATAAATTTGGATTTATAAGCATCTCTTTCCCAATCCTAACTCTTTTTCTCTCCCCACCTGATATCCATCATGCAAGCGCGCCCACAATAATGCTTGTCTTGCATCCTGTTAACCTAAGCTGGTTGATCACAGCTTCCGCCTCCTCAGCCTTTTGATGTTTAGTGAGACTATTAGGCAAGCAAAGTAGAGCAGTGAATACCAAAGTTTCGTTGACTGTTAAGTGAGGGTATAGGACATCATCTTGTGTGACGAAACCAGCGTTTCGCTTCATTATACTATTGAATGGTTTGCCATTGTAGCTGATTGTTCCTTTGAGTTTGCCACCTAGCCTGCTACCTAATGCCGTCAAGAGAGTTTCTTTCCCACTGCCAGATGGCCTAACATCGCCAGCGTTTCACCAGGAGACACCGTGCCTGTGACTCCTTTCAATATCTATTTTTCTGTTAATTATTTATTTTTCTTATTAAGTCATCCTTCTTTCTCCATATTAATGCTGTAAACTACTTCATGAAACTGTTCAATCCATTATAAAAAAAAAATTTAGTTTTGTGAATTACATTCAAGAGCTCTTGCAAATATGAACCAAAAGTTATTCTCAGTCACATACAATAGTCACAGTAGGGGTCCAAATTATCAAGTAAGCAGTTTGAATGTATAATCGATCATTTAAAACTACAGGTCCAACCCCTTGTCCAAATGTATAGCCAGCTCCATGAGGAGAAATTCCCCAGCAACATCTGTCATCTGGATCAGACCATAAGAGGTCGCACATTGGTACTTCATGTGAGACCTACAAAATCACCCACAATGCTTGTCACTTGGGAAGAAATACATGACTAAATGTGTCCATTTTGACCCATTAACTTATATATGTATCACTTTAACTTAAGTTTGATCACAAACGGACCAAATAGTAACCAAAAAGGGAACAGGGGTAGTTGAATATTCTTTTGGTTTAGTCTTGCTCATTTGCATGGTCATATTGTATAGTTTGTTTTGTTAGTTATCATAGAGTCTCAAGGCCGGGGTCTTGCAATAATGGCTTGCTTTAGCCTTGATTTATAATACAATTAACAGTTTCACAAACAAAAAAAAAAGAAAAAAAAAGGAAACAGTTCAATAAATATTATAACAGGATAGTAAACCAATGTCAATTTCCAAATTATTTAACATTAGCTACACATTTGTTACTATGATATCTCAAGAATACACAAAATAAATATTGCATTGAAAATTAACAGCCCAAAAACTAACTAAACTTTCCACCCAGTCAATAAGGTCTAAAAAAGGGTCTTTGCAAGTGGCTGTCTACAGGAACTCATGAACCTTTGTTGCTATATCACTTAAACACATATGCTTCAGTTCCTAGTGCATTTCAAATCTTGTGAATTGGGTTTATAACAAATTTTATATATTATAACAATACAAACATTGACTTGTTAAAGAACAAAAAAGAAAGTAAAAAGTTTTTTGTTTTTTTGTTTTTCAAATATTGGCTTTGGGTTTTGAAACTCCATGAGCAAAATGTATGTTTTTATAACAAATAAAAAAATTGGTATCTTTGTAAAAATGATTGTCGGTTTATCAAGACTAAATCAAAATATCAGTCACCAAAGGTAAACAACTGTCACTAATGAGTGAAACTATTTTATACAGTGAGTCATTAATCAGTAGTTACGACGTATTTTCGAAGTGTCACAAACCCAAATGGCCAAATGTAGTGAAAACTTCCATGTGTCACTATGAAAGTTCTGTTGTAGTATTTTAAATAGACTCCTAAAGAATTAAAAGCCAAAAAAGACCTTCGCTTCAGAATGGTGGAGAATGGTGGCTATGTTCTTTTCACAGCTCCTGCCATCAGGACTGCGAAATGCATCTCATATAACTTATTTGGACCAGTTAATCAAACCACGCAAACCAACTAATTAGAACTTACAAAGGGCTGCACTCTGGTATGTGGTTCAGCCAGTCTTGTGTCTTGTGCTTCCGAGAACAATGGTCTTTTTGATATGCAATTAACGCACCTGTTATGATGTTGAACTGCCCACTCCTATTCTCAGCCACCACCGACTGCGGTCTTATGTACCACATCATTACTTTCCAATAATCGAGTTTATACGCTCATATCTGAAAGCAACGGAATAAATGTAACTGAAGATATTTACATTATATAACCAATAACATAACAAATGTGACTTCCACATAATCTCAAGTTAAATGACGTGTAGGTGTGGAACGATTGTCAGTGACTGTAGAGTTTGATCCAGAAGCATTCGTAACAGGATTTGTGCAAGAAGAGTTGTTATCACTGTGACCTAAGTCACAATTACATCAAGTACGTTCTAAACAAAATTATTAAGAAAGAAACATAAACCACATCAGTTTAGTAAAAATCAACTACTTTTGCATACTGTCGAGCCAACCCTTCCTCCTATGTTTAGGCATTAGTAAAAACATTTTTCTCGAATCAGGTTCAAGAAAGTATGTCAACGCTTTGTTGTAGGAGGTTGAAGAGACATCAGGTAGCTTCTAGAACAGCCATGCACTCATCAATAGAGTAGTCCTCCGCCATCGTTTGTGACCAAGCATCCGTGAAGGCCATCATTGATTGTTTCCAAACATCCAAGAAGACCTTGTATTTGTCATTTCCAGAACTCGTTTTCATTCATCTCATTTCAAGCATATCTCCTCCCGACTTTACGCTTTTTATTATCACTCTGAGTACCCTCACTCTCACCAGCCTTAACCCCAGCTAACTAAACCCTTCTCATTTCAAGTATATCTCCTCCCGACTTACGGTTTTTTATCACTCTGAGTACCCTCACTCTCACCAGCCTCACCCCCAGCTGACTCAACCCAATGTTCATTTGAAGTTCGAGAGGCAAAAGTTGGATCACCAAAGACTTCAGTCAATAATGGATATAACTTGCAACCCTTTCTCTTAAAAGCCTTGAAACTTTTATCTCGCTGCAATACAATTATAGATTAATAGTTACGTCAAACAGAATAAACTTTCATTAGGCCTAAGAACATCATACCTGAAAAAATTTATCCCAAACGGTGTCATCAGCAACCACTTTATCAGACAAAGGATCCCATTTAACATCCGCGTCACTTATCAATTCACCAAATTTGTTATGCCTAATTCTCAGCCGGTGATATTTTCCCTTTAGCTTGTCAGGACCATATCTTATTGCAAACTTCAAAAATATTTGTTCATCCATATTTAACCAATCAGTTAATGTGAAAAATGACGACCCATTAACATGTCTCTTAACCCTCTCTGCTAAAATCTCTAAAAAAAACCTCTCACAATCTTCTGTCCACTCCATAGCATCGTCATGTCCGCGCATCTATATATCACCCGAAGTTAAACATGATCAAATATTCTATTTAAATAACTTATAACACATAGAATAGAGAACTATATAGCGTACTTTTTCTGTTATATTTTATAACATAATAACAAACAATACTATTCAACATGGAAAGCAATTGTTACATTGATTAAGCAACTGTCACTTTTGAAAGGGCATCCCACACGACTCATCCATTGACGTTAACTTTGTGGACTTTATTAGATGACTAAAAATGAGATTAGGAAAAGAAAAGATTACAGCACATCAATCAACATAAAGAAGAAAAAAAATAACAAAGCATACAATGAGTATCGGATTCTGAATAAACGCTTAAACCCTCATCGACATATTCTTGAGCATCATGTGATCCTGTCTTTCGTTTATAAAACCAATAAAATAAGATATAAACAACTGTTAGAAAAACTAAAAACACCATGCATATAATTTATCATATACAACTATGTTACTTGATTTGTGATGAACATGCGTTTGTGTATATTGAAAAATTAGGGTTTTAGAGAGTACCGTATCATTAGAGAATTGAAGATGGCTGAGGAAATTATGATATTAGGGTTTTAAGAAAATAACTACCGTATATATAAATTAGATATATACAGATAAGCAAAAATAATTAATTGCAGGAGCTTTATAAATATGGTGTTGCAAAATAAAATCAAAAAAGGTGTTGGTTCAGTGGTTAAGATACAATGTTACTCTTTAAATCACCCAGAGTTCGAACCATGTGAGTCTCATTTTTTAAAAATTTAATCCGAAATTTGATAGGTGATGACATGTGAATCAAAAAATAAAAACCAGATGACATGGCAGTAAAAAACTGATGACATGGCTGATTACAATTACATGGCATTGAGGTGGCATTAATGACATCATACGCCTCCTGTTACCAATGAGATTTTTCTAAATATTAAAGATTATTATTTAATCTAAAGGGCATAATAGTAAAAGACAATTTTATATTTTTTTAGAATTTTTTTTTATGAAATCACGTTTTTTTATAAACCCTTAATTTTCGCATTACTATTTTTTTTTTATTTTTTAATAGCATTCATGTTTTAAAATTGATTGAGAACATATGTGTTTTTAAGAATTACTTTTTTTATTTCAGTTTTTGAATAATTATTTCAACATGCATGTTTTTCAAATAGTAAGGTGCATATGTGTTTTTTTAGATAATATAAATTTATAACAAACCAAAAACATAAATGTTAAACACAAAATTAGATATTGATTGAAATACAATTAAAATACAAATTTTTAAAAAGAAGAAATACATGAATATAATTGATCTATACACGTGTGCACTAATAATATTTAACGCAAATGGACATATGTGCACACTTATTGTTATCAACATTTTTAGAAGTCGGACATATATGCACGCTCGTAGCCGTCCAAGAACATATGTATTTGCACTTTCTCATCAACATTTTTCGAACATGTGTGCACGCCTTCCAAAAACATACATGCACACCTTCAAAGAAGGTGTGTGTACTTCCGGTTTATTATCAAATTCGTTAGAAACATACACGCACGCCTTCAAAGAACATATCTTTGCGCCTACAAATACAATTACAAAAGTTAGTAAAAAATAAATAAGATTCTCTAAACTAAACATGATTATTTTATGTTTTAACATGCATATACTATAAAGCAGATCAACCCTAGAAATCAATTATCATTAATCCAATATGAATATAAAACATGGTTATTTTATGTTTTAACACAACAAGTAGACTAAACTAGCCTTTTTGAAATAAGTTGCAACACATGAATCCATCAAATTTACGTCATGAAGAAAACTAAACCAACATAGGACATACACATAATAAAAAACTAGTAAATTGATTTTTTAAAACTTGATTATTAATCCTTTTCCTTGATCCAATTTACACATATACATATATTTTTTTGTTTTAGAACTTGATTATTGAAGAAATGCAAAAATTAATTAAGAAACAATCACTGGAACCCAAAATTATAAACGTTTAAACAAAAAAATAATTAAAAAAATAACAAAAACAAAAACAAAACAAAAAAAATAATAAAATCGCACCTTTTGTATTGAAAGATAATAATGAGCCATCAACCTTTCTGTTTGCAAATCGTGTCTCACGGCCATTCTTTATCCCATTAAAATTAAACACCGATCGAATCAAAACTAAATATAAAACGTCGATTGAAATCAAAACTAAATATAAAAAAAACCGATCGAAACTGAATCCAGTGAATCAAAACCGAATATCAAGAGTGAGGAAAAGAATTGGCTAGGGTTTGGGTGAGGAGGAAGAAACTACAATTAATTTTTGGGATGATGAAGGAGGCGTCAGTTTGTTTGAATGAGATACGAACGTGGTTTTCTTTTTACCTAATTATGATTAGTGATTGCCTAATTAATAGGGACATTTATTAGATTTTAGTATTACTATAATGCCCTTTCAGTTTTACTAACAATGGCCTCATCTTTCAACTAATTACATAATTGGCACAATCAGTTACAACCATTGATCAAGCAATCTAACGGTTCAAAGGGAGTTCTCGCACTTAACAGGGTTCTGAAAATAAAGTTACAATATATATATATATATATATATATATATATATATATATATATATATATATATATATATATATATATATATATATATATATATATAGTGTAACTTTCTTACGAGAACCACTTTTATCTGTAAGAACCGCGAGAACCACCTATAAACCGTTAGATTATTTAATCAATGGATATAATTGATTGTGCTATAAATGTAAATAATGAAAACATTAGACCATTAATTAAAAAACTGTAAGGGCAATTTAGGTATTTGTAATATCCCTAAAAAAGTGTCACCTCTCTCTCTAAATCTAATTTACAACCAATCATTCACTATTTAAAAAAAAAAAAAAAAAAAAAAAAAAAAAAAAAAAAAAAACGATCATTCGTCTCTCTCTCTCTTAAAAACCTAGCCGCCTGGATCTGGTTCTTCATCTGCTAGCAATGTTGCAAAAATCGTGAATCGGTCCCGAGGCGGTCGAGGGCCGTGTAGCGATTTTTGGCCGATTAATCGCTGATTCCAAGGTCCAAGGCCGATTAATCGGTCGATTACCTTGTAATTCGCTCCAAGATCCAAGGCCGTTCAGCTTGTAAACGCCGATTAATCGGCCTTGTCGGCCGATTTTTGCAACACTGTCTGCTAGTGATCTATATTTTTCATCCAAGGTGCACGAATTTTTCATATGCTAGTGTCTCCATCGTTGGTGACTACAACCTGGCGAATCACACCCCACCCTAGATCCGTTGTTTATTACCAGGTAATATTGTCTCATACTTTTTTTATTTAATATATGTAAATCGTATGTTTTCTTAATATTGTTTCGATCTGAAAAAAGGTTCTCGATATGAATTTTTGTTGGCTTACGACCTGAAATGTTAGTTTCAATATGAAAAAAATAGATATGAAAAAGTAAGACCTTTTTTAGATCTGTAATAAAGTTTTGTGAATTGATTATGTATATGATTGTTATAACAATTGTTATATTATTCAATCCATGGTGTAGCGTTAGTTTGTTTATTGTACCTGTAAGAAATCAATAGAAACATATATGTGCCTCACTTTTACGATGAATTATGCATGTGCTAAAGATAATATAGTTTTTAATATGAATTTGGTTGGATAATGATTTGTATTGTTTTTACGTGTCGAACAAATTAAATTATTTTTTTGGTATTTTAGCCCTTTTTTTGGATAATTGTACACATATGTTTAAAAGAAATGTTGGTGTGTGTCGTGGGCAAGGTTGTCAGGATCGCGATCCTGATCGTAGGATCGTACGATCCTACGATCCTACATATAAAAAACGAGCAGGATCGTAGTAGGATCTTAATTCTATCAGGATCGGTATAGGATCGTAGGATCGCAAGCAGGATCGTAGGATCGTAAACGATCCGATCCTACTACAAGCCCATGTTTTTTCTCGAGGGGAGCAAGATCGTTGTAGGATCGTAGGATCGCACACAGGATCGTAGGATCGTGAACGATCCGATCCTACTAGAAGCTCATGTTTCTTATTGTTTTTTCTTTTATCATTCATTTAAATTTATTTATCATAAAAAGTATTCTATAAAAGTATAAAACTACAACTCTTATACAATAATATATACATTTTCATAGGATCTTACGATCCCGATCCGATCCTACGATCCCGATCTTGTGAAGCCGAAAACGATCCTAGGTAGGATCCCGATCCTGACAACCTTGTGTCGTGGGTCCTAAAAGGGGCATTGGTTTGCTTTTGATTTAAAATAGTGTTTTGGTTATAAGGATTGAAGTTTCTTATTTTGTTTTCTGTGTGGTTAAATATCTCAAAAAATAAATATCTCAAAAACTTTACGATAACTGACAGAAAACTGACACAGTGTTTGAGTGTTTGGGTAAATGGTGTATATGTGTTTTTCACCTTGTACAATGGTGCATATGTGCTTTTGATCGTATAATGGTGCACATGTGTTTTTCGGCTTGTACAAACTCAATAAACGTGACTTGCATATATGTTTTAAGATTAAAAACATATACTACTATAACACTTGTTTTATAACATATATGTTTACGTATAACATATATGTTATGTGTTTTGGATTATAAAACATATATGTTAAAACATGATCGCTTATAAACGGAATGGTTAAAACATGTATGCGTTTTTTATTTAATAAGTGTAATTATTGTTTTTTTACAAAGACTTCATGTTTGTCAAACAAGTATGTTTCCTAAAACATACATGTACTTATGAACATGCATAATTTTTAATAAAATTATTGTTGCTAATCATTGTACTTTTCTTTGTATCAGGTGTAATTACAAGAAGTTTGCGGCTACAAGTGTGCATATATGTCCGACTTTTGAAAAAATATTGACGGCTACTCGTGTATAGATCGATTATATTCATATATTGATGCTTTTAGAAATTTGTATTTTAATTGTATTTCAATTGATATTGAAGTTTGTATATAACATTTATGTACTTGGTTTGTTATAAATTTCATTATATTAAAATACCTATATGCATTTAACTATTTCTTGAAACATATATTGCAGCAATAAATCTAGAAATATGTTATCTCAAAACATGTATGCATTTTGAATAATTGAAAATATGTATACACCTTGACTATTTGGAGGGGAAAAAAAACATGTATGCACATTTGCCTAAAAAAAACATGTATGCACCATTACTATTAGAAAAAAATAATAATAATTAAAAAAAAAATCGAAATTTTTTGTAACAAAACAAAAAAAAAAAAAAAAAAAAAAAAAAAAAAAAAAAAATCCGAATTTTAACATTTATAAAAAACGGGAATTATAAAAAAATAAAAAATAATATGAAAATGTCTTTTACTATTATACCCTTTTGAATTAAATTAAAATAACAAAATGCTATGGAGCATTAAATGATGTACATTGTGTATTATTAGTTGTAAAAGGGTGGTTTTCGTAGTTCTTGCAGATAAAGTGGTTCTCGTATATATATATATATATATATATATATATATATATATATATATATATATAGACGTGAGAAATCTAATTTTTGTGAGAACGCGAGAACTAATCCTAGCCACTCATTTTATCCTTCTTAAACTTTGATCTAATAGCTATTATTAGCTAACTATTTTTTTAAAAAATTTCAAAAAAATTTTGAAATTTTTTTTAAAAAATTTTCAAAAAAATTTCGAAAATTTTTTTGAAAAATTTTCAAAAAAATTTCGAAATTTTTTTTTTCATATGTGACAAAATTTTTTTTCCACATGTGACGGAATTTTCTTTCACATGTGACGAAAAAAATTTTACATGCGACGAAATTTTTTTTCACATGTGACGAATTTTTTTTTCACACGTGACAAAAAAAATTTCGTGAAAATTTTCAAATTTTTTTTCACATGTGATGAAATTTTTTTTCACATGTGACGGAATTTTTTTTTCACATGTGACGAAAAAAAAAATTTTACATGCGACGAATTTTTTTTTTCACATGTGACGAATTTTTTTTTCACACGTGACAAAAAAGATTTCGTGAAAATTTCCAAATTTTTTTTCACATGTGACAGAAAAAATTTTCAGAAAAAAAAAATCGGAAAAAAAATGTTTCGGAAAAAAAATTCGGAAATTTTTTTTTCGAGAAAAAAAATTTTCAAAAGAAACTTTTTCGGAAAAAACTTTTTCGAAAAAAAAAAATTTTGGAAAAAAAAATTTCGAAAAAAAAAATTTTAAAAAAAAAAAAATTTCGAAAATTTTTTTTTTCAAAAAAAAATTTTTTCGAAAAGAAATTTTTCTAAAAAAAAAATTTTGAAAAAAAAAAATTTCGAAAAAAAATTTTTCGAAAAAAAAAATTTTGAAAAAAAAAATTTGAATTTTTTTTCGAATTTGAATATTTTCAAAAAAAATTTAAGAAATTTTTTTTCGAATCTTTTTTGAAAATTTTCGAAATTTTTTTTAAAATTTTTCAAAATTTTTTAGGAAATTTTCAAAAAGTTGATTAACTAATATTAGCTATTAGATTAAAGTTAAAGGATGATAAAATAAGTGGCTAGGATTGCTTTTCGCGTTCTCACAAAATTTTGAATTCTCATTTGAACGCTTCACTATATATATATATATATATATATATATATATATATATATATATATATATATATATATTCAACTTCGCAAAAAAATAAATATATAAATAAATAAATTAAAAAAAAAAAAAAAAAAAACTAGAACACAAAAGATATCAGAGATGATATCTTGATCAATACAATAAGACTAAAACAGATTGAGATAATACAAGACTGCATACCAACAATAACCAAGCAAAATGAAACCCTAGCTCCGGATATGAGCTTATATAAATGATATTTACACTACAATCCTCGTACTTTCTCAATCTCTTTAATACAGCTTGACTTATACTCCTTTGTATGCAAGAATGATAGCTGGACACTTTTACTCCCGAACTCATGTTTTAAGTTTGTTATTCAAACAAATATGTTTACATTCATTTCAATTTGATCCACACACTAATTGTTAACCCGTTACCCAAACCTACCATGTCTTCACCTCTAACGAGAGACATAATATGTAAACTGACTTGTTGGTGCAAAACTGTTTTACAGTGCCAAGGTAGTATGCGCATACATGGAAACCACGGATCCTAAGGTGCTTAAGTTAGCAAAGAAAGAATTGCGGCCTTTACTGAAAGAGGGTGTACTAAAGTTACCCGAACATAATCAACCAAAAAAATCAGGCTAAACAACCGACCCAGATGAGTCCAGAACTAGGCGTGTATTGCGGTTTTACTTGCTTCACAGAATTATAGTCTGAACTATATGCCATAAGAAGATGTTAGTTTAAGTTTGTAAACAACATGTTTATGCTATAATTTGCAAGTCAATTAAAATTTTGTTTTTTGTTATATAATTATTTTGATATGACCTTATTCCATGTACTCAACATATACATGGTTGTAGACAAGTTACCTCGCTCCGGCAGGATTAAGTATTGTTATTTTAGTCATGGACTAGCAATTGCCTTCTATTATCCTTTTTGTAAAACGTTTTGGGATAAATCAAAAGAGAAAAGGTTGACATTTAATCTGGGACGAAATTACATTTAACCGTGAATCTTTTCCCTGGCATTTTAGCATTAGTTGTTCTTATTTTAACATGTTTGATGTCCCGTTAATTACAACAAGGATTGGTAGGTGAAACTGATTATCTAGTGAATAAATGTCACATTATCCCACTTTAAATGATCTAGGTACATTTATGTTAACTTTGATTTATTACTATATCTTAATCTTAACTACTTATAATGGAAAAATGGTCAAATGTGAAAAGTGGAAAACTGATTTTTGGGTCAATCCCCATAATACCCTTGTCAAAACTATGGCAAGTATACACATTTATTGCACGAATTCTTGAAATCAATAAGGTATTACTCGTAAATGGCTGGCACTAATCTATTAAGAGAATATACTGTATTATTAAAATGCGAAGGCTAACTTTATTATATATATCAAGGGTCCATAAATGCAAACACAAAGCTCCACAAACACAATTTCACACATCTCATCCACCACAACCGGAATCCCTCAACCACCAAACCCCACCACCTCCAAAACCCCACTACGACCGAAACCCAACCAACACGGAGCCCACCACCACCGAACCTCACACCACCAACGTAACCCTCCACCACCACAAATCCCCCACCACCAAGACTAACAACCAGCGAAACCTCGACATCACAAAAGGTGGTTTCAAGTTATGAGTTTTTATTAGATCTACGTATATTCAACAAGTTTTTGAAGGTTCTCTTACATAGATCTTAGTTTTGAGTTTTTAATTTGTCTTTTTATTTTTACTTTTTTTAATAGATGTGTATCTTAGTTTTGAGTTTTTGATGGTTCTCTTATGTACATTTTATGTGTAGATCTATATTTTTATAAAATTTTTGACACTTTTTTCTTACAGCCGCCGCTGAGACGCTAAGTTGCTTGAAAAAGCCGTCGCCGCTAAACTGCTTCTATTGTTATAGTGTAATTTTTAAATTGTAAATATTTGTTATACAATTTATTATGTAATGTCTTGTTATAAAGTTGTTAGTTTTTGTTATAGAATTTATTAAGTAAATTTTGTTATAAAAGTTATAGTATATGATTTTTCATAACATTCTTGGCCATTTTTCGTTACAGCTGCCACTTGACGTCGCCGTTGTCTTGCCAGAAAAAAGGCTTCCGTTGAATTGCTTTCACCGATAATAGATGGGTTCTTTTTTTACGGTTGTTGGTAAATTTTGTTATTAAAGTTATTGTTATTTTGCTTTGTAAGTTTAAACAAATTTGTTTATGAAGTTGGTGTAAAATTTGTTGTAAAGATTAGGTATTTTTTTTATAGGGTTTATGTAGATTCCGTTATAATGGTCTTATTTTTTATATAGATTTATTTGTGTATTTTTTTTCTTTTATAAAGATTTTGTTTGATAAAATCATATTTATTTAGATAAATTTCCAGTACTAAATTTGGCAGGGTTGACATAAAGTAAAGGACAATAATAACTCAAGTGTTGGTCTAACTAATACCATATTTGGAAAACCGAAAATAAGACCACAAAGAAAAATATAAAGAATATGAAAGAAGTATGGTTTCGAGGTTGTAGTTTTGATTTGTTCAAAAAAAAAAGGTTGTAGTTTTGAATGCAAGTAAAAGCAATACAAAAGTTTGACCCAACTCAAAAATAAATTCACAAACATGCATTTGATAACGATAATGACGATATGTCTCAGAAATAAATTCACAAACATGCATTTGAAACTGATGCAAGCATTGAAGCATGGTTTTGAAGTTGTAGGCTTCGCAGCAAGTAAAGAACAATAACTTTACAAACATTTGACGCGACTCAAAACTTGAAAATTTGAAATCTTCATCCGAAGAAAAAAAAACTTGACAAGTTATATTATCATATATTTGTTAGAGAGTAGAAATATTTTTTAGAAATAAGTTCACAAACATGCATTTAAAAATGATGCAAGCATGATTTCGAGGTTGTAGGCTTGACCACACGTAAAGAACAATAGCATTATAAAAGTTTGACGTAACTTAATACTTGGAAATTTAAAATCTTCACTTGAAAGAAACTTAGACAAGTTAAATTATGAGTTAATAAAAATTTGAATTAAATTTTATTTAAAGTAATCAATTAAATAGTAGAAGCTTATAGAGGAAGATGCATAAATTTGGGTCATTATTGTTAAAACATTAATTTCGATCTATAATCTCTTATTTATTTTTATTTGAAAAACTAATCTTTCATAATAAATATTAATTTCGATCTATAATTTCTTCTTCATTTCTATCATTAGTCTCTTCATTAAACTAACATACGTTTCTTTACATTATATTGTTGCAAGTTAAAATTATTTAGCAAAGGTATTAGTGAAGCCAGTCAAAGAGTTTGGTCAATGAAGAAGAGTCCACACCTCAAATGTCGTCTACCAAGAAGTTTTACTTGACGATTAACATGCATTGTTAGTTATTTTATAATTGATGTAATTTTTTATTTTCAGTTTCACTAAATATTTTTATATGTTCTTTGATACATAGTTTTTTAGTTGAATTATCGCATTTTACAACCTTTTGCAATTACATTTTGACATTTTCACGTTCTATGTTTAAAGATTACATGAAACACTTACCACAATATCACAACTATAGTTGTTTACCGTTAGAATATTCCGTTGCTATGCACGGGTAGTCGTCTAGTATGATTATATAGAAATTTAATCTTATGTCGTAAGTAAAAGTTTGGGAACGGACATATATATAAGCTTGTACATCAAGGTAAGAAGAAAAGGAACGCAAACACGCTATAATGGAAGTATCATAAAGGCTTTCTACCGGGCAACTATCTCTGTTAAAGTTAAGTCATTGCTTGAACTTGTTGGATAAGAGGTTGAAGAGAAACCAGTACCAAGTAAGTTCCTATCTGTGAAAAATGCTGGCTGTTTAGGTTTTGGCAATGCACCTTCATTGCCTAACATGAAAACCACCGACGACATGTTTGGCCTGTCTTCTGGACTTTGTTGTACACATAATAAGCCAACTTCTATCGATCTTAAAACTTCCGATGCATTCCATGCCTCAGCAAAACTTGAATCCAGGAGTTCCATTGACTTTCCTTCACTATGCATCCTCCATGCCTAAATATAAATGCGGATTTAATTATTAGGCAGTAGAGTTATGCCGGATAAATTTGAAAATCAAGCAACTTACATGTCCAATAAGATTATTGTTATGCTCAGAATGAACAAATCCCCTGTTTCTCTTCCCACTCACAATCTCCAGCACTAATACACCAAAGCTGAAAACATCCGACTTTATTGAGAAAAGACCATCTAGCATATACTCTGGTGACATGTAACCGCTACACATAGAATAATGTTTACAAGTCTTAAAAATTACAAACTTAACAAAAAGCGAATGAAGATAAACCAGAATGTTGTATCTTACTAAGTACCAACTGTAACACCCCCAATTCATGGATGCAGCGGAATTCGAACTGGGTGTTACTTGATAGCACAATAGTCACAATAATAGAAAACGAACTCCAATTGAGTCGTTTTAAAAGATTTATCATTCAAATTGTATAAATATCAGAGATTTACAAAATGAGGTCCCAATTGGTTCCATGTTTACAATGTATAATAAATGTGTTTTTGAATGATAATGAAATTTATAGCCCTCTTGAGTATCCGTGTCCTTCCGTGCCATCCTTGATCGTCATGAACCTGAAATACATGCTTGAGAGGTCAACACAAAGGTTGAGTGATATTCGTAGAGTTTAGTTAAATCGTTTGAACACAATATGTCGTAGTGTGAGCTATAGACTCACACCAATGTTTAGAAAACAAAATCGTTATTTATTTCACTAAGCTCATGCAACCAAAACATTAACATCGAACCAACAAAATTGGCATTATAGAAGCCCTATCAAGGTACTTTTGCCGTTATACCGCTAAATCTCAAATATAGTGCATTTGTGTGAACTCATCGTTGCTCAACACAAATGGGATTCGTCAATCCCAATAGATCTATTCACAATATTCGCGCTCACTAAAGGTAGTGACTAATGGTTCATGATATAGGGACTTCGAACATGGCAATCGTTACTTAGTGATAATAAAACATCGTCGTGAAGCATACATTAGAAAGCATCGTGTTCGAGTAGAAAAATAATAGCATGTATTCCCCCCCATGGGTTTGTAAAATAGTTAAACAATAGAAAGTGGGGCTACAAACTCACCTTAAGTTATGTAGTGAGTAGTGAATGTGATGGTCGAATCGCGAAGGTTTCTACGAGCAACCTATAATAGAATGTTGCGACTTAGGATCGGAGTAGAGAATATGAAGTAGTGCCTATATATATATCTTGCATTAGTCCATGATGTGGTATGATGTATATTGTAAGTCTTTGAAAGAAAGATTCATGAAACATGTATGTTTTGGTATATCGTTCACTACCGTTCGGGCCGACATAATTCCGAAGTCATGTTAGTAAGCGTTCGAGGAGCCAGGACACTTTAACTCGTAAATCCACAACTCAACTCGACGGCTTACATAATGAACTCCTCACATGAGGCTCCCTACTATTGTAGTAGTTGATGAAATATATAGATATAAGTTTTGATCCGAAAAGTTACATGTCCGATATTTGAATAAACTTAGGAAAGTTTATTAGTACATGAAGATTGTTATTAGGGGTAGTTTCATAAGTCTTGAATGACCATTTTCTCTTGGTAAAATCTCATGGTTCCCTTTTAAGTGAAGTAGATCCAAATTGCTTGTTCAAGTTATCGCCTAATTCATTGTTTCATGTTTACGCCTATGTAAGTTGGTATGGTCATTTCGTCATGGCCTAGCCATGACCTTTGGTCCTTGTTCCAAGGTCATGAGACACAACCTTGGCTCTAGCCATGGTTGTGGTCTTGATTATAGGTCATAAGACCTCTTGTTCCCTTCAAAGTATAACTATAATCTAGTGACTTTCGCCTAAAAATGGGCTGTTTAGAATTTGAAGAATTTTATCACTCGGAAAGCATTTTTAGGTCTCGAGCTTCTTTGTTCCTGAACGAAAACGTCGTTTCGGACAACTTTCGTGTTTTAACTTTTTGATGAATCGGACCAGAAGTAGGACTTTCAAAACTTAAATTTGATCAGAATGGTATTTGGCAGTTTTGCCGGAAATCTTTGGTAATTTCAAATCGCCATAACTTTTGACCCGTATACTCGTTTTGGGTGGTTCAAATTGCTATGGTTTCCTTTTTAGGTCCTCTACTACAATATGTAATAATCAAATATCATATTTTTAACATTTTGATCAGGTCTTACCAAGAAATTCATTAGTTTGCTCGTTTTAGTAACTTGTTTCAATAATTCATTACAACAACATCTTTTACTCATCATGATACATCATGGACATAATTACAACACATAATATAGCAAGAATAACATGTAAATGGTATGAACATGATAAATTAACAAGAAGCATGTTAGGTTTAGTCTTACAACTTTTGGCTTTCTAATTAAAGAAAGGAGTAACAAGTAAGGAAATGGACTTTGATAGACTAGCTTCAACCCTTTTTCACTTCAAGCAACCTTTCTACCCTTGGTATTCTTGAAAGATATGTAATGAAAGTTGAGGTGTATTGAGTGGATTTAAACTCAAGAGAAAACACCAAGTATGTTAGGGTTTGGAAGAGTTTTGGTGAATAATAAGCTAACTAGGGTTTCTATCTTGAACTTGCACTTGATCCTTGCTATAACTAGGAAGAAATAAAGCTAAGTGTGATGTGTTGTGGTGGGTTGTGATGGCCGGCCAAGGAAGGGGGGAAAGGGGCTTTTATAGGATCTTGAGGAGGTTACAAAACATGACTAGTCAACACCTTGGAGACCAAGGTGAACACATGTAATGATCCTAGAGCACAAGTTAGGAGATTAAGCCACACAAGGGGTGACTCCCCCCCCATATGGCGGTTCAACATGGATAAGAGGGGGAGGTGGCTTGGCTTGGTATTATCCTTGGTTATTTGGATGAAACTTGACTCCGGGAAATGCCAGTCGTAAATGATTAGGCCTTAAAACGTAAAACCGGGTGTCGTAAAATTATGAAACTTCAAAGTATTGTTAGACATGTCCATATGTCCCATAATAAAATATAAAATGAGTGGTAGGTTCCGTTTGGGTGGTAAACCCTGCTAAAAACTGGAAACACGGGTCTAAAACGCGTAATACGTAAAATGTACGAATTTTGCGTAAAACTGAGAAAAGTAAATGTTACTTTTCTAATATGATATAAATGATTTAAAATGACTTATAATGTCTAGACTGGGCTCAGTCTAGTGTCGGTTGGTGTTAAATGTCTTTTAGACATCAAACCGTAAGCCTAAAAATTAAGAAATGACTTTTGGTCAAAGGAGGAGGGAAAAATTATGTTGACTTTTTCTAATAAGTTTGAAAACTCAAAATGTCTTAGAAACTCGTTTCGTGGTCTAACGGTTAATCGCCCATTCGGTTAAGCGTGCTCATGTGAGAATAGTACCGACATGGGTGACCTGCTGGGAAGTCTTTGGTCATGTTTTTCTCAGTCACGATTAATTCTCAAATAAATCATGAGTGTGTCAAACATTTTTCTGATGCGGGGTCACTTAACGCGGTCGAGTTTCGTTGTACGTAGAATTTCTGAATGACGTTTTACCCTAAAACGTGTAATTCCTTAATAACTTTCACGAAAATGATCTGACGAATGTCAAACATTTAATTTGCCATGGAAATGATTTATCACTCAAGAATATCAGATAAAAATCAACTTTCGGGAAAGTTTCGGGAAAAATGAATAGTAAAAGTGAATAGTGAAATTTTCCGGGAATGGTAATTAACCTAAAATTGCGAGTTGTTACAGTCTCCACCCCTTACGGGGAACTTCGTCCCGAAGTTCTGTGTGTGTCATATGTTGGAGTGGTGTCGATAAAGATGTGTGGTTACTTATGAGGATTAGAGTGATGTAGTTTGATTTGTTGTTTCAGGGTATGGCGTAGGATGAGTTTACTTATGAGAAGTTTGTTTCTAAGAAAACATATAGGTGACTGCTCCCAGCATAACATGATCCCTCCTGAATTAGACATAGGTGATCAGGCTATGTATAATTTAGGACCGATAATGTGATGTTCGGTTTAGTCACGTATGGTATTCAATTTTGTAAGGCTGATGAGGTTGCTTGTGGTGTAACTAAGGATGATTTGAGCTTTAAAAGTGCATCAAGATCAGAAAGTGAGCTTGTGGAATTAAGGGTTGTGAAGATGATGATGGTGAGAAGGTTAAGAAGGTTTGTGTTCTTCATTTTGGTATGTTGAGATTTAGTGGTTTGTGATGAAAGTTGGAAATGAAGGCATGATATTGATTTATAGGGTGGTATCAACGAAGTGATTTTTCTAGGATGGTGGTAGAATATCTTGGAGTAAAAATGATGTGAAACAATAAAGTGATAACAAATTAGCTTGAAGTAAAATTTGTTGAATGGTTGAAATGATAACTGAGTAAGTCTCATAGAATGGTAATAGTCTGTTAAACAATCAAATTGGTTTGGAGATAGAAAGTACAATAGATGAGAATTATCACAAAGAGTCGTTTATTGAACAATAAATATTCTTAAGTCATAAAACTCCCATTACTAGGGATGACATACACATAGTACAACAAAGTGCATAAATAAATATGACTGCTAAGTTCTAAACTTCATTGTTCTGCAGTGTTGTTGAGATTCTGATAAGCTCCTTCTCCTCTTATCATGTATGCTCACCCTTGGTTGTCTTCAACTTGTTGACCTTGGTTTTGGGGACATTGGTTCTTGTAATGTCCACTTTCTCCACACCCGAAGCATATAACTATCGGTTGTGTGTTGCTACCGGTAGCTACATCCTTGACTCTACAATCTCTGGCAAGGTGTCCAGTGTTCTGACAGTTGCGACACTTAGCCGGGCAAGGACCTGAGTGGTGGAAGTTACACTTATTGCATAGTGGAGCATTCCCGGTATATCCTGAGCCTCTAGTTGGTGCAGCCACATAAGCCTTTGCGGTCTCTTGTCTTTTGTTTTGCTGGTTGTTGTTTTGAGTTTGGTTGTTGTTGTTATTGTTGTTACTTCCATGGTTACCATCCCATGGTCGCTTGTTGTTGTTCCTATTGTTATTGTTGTTACTGTAGTTGGAGTTGTTGAGGTTATTGGTATTGTTGGTGTTGTTGGTGTTGTTGTTGGTTTGCTTTCGGGTTTCTGTCATTCGTACCACTTGGTCCATGAGGCTGCGGGACATCCGCATAGCTTCATCAAGTTCCTTTGGATTTGCCGAAGTTACATGCCCTTGTATGCTGGATGGAAGCCCCCAGATATATCTTTCCAACAATTTTTCCTTTAGGGAAACCATTGTTGGACAAAGTATCCTTAATTCTTGAAATCGACGATTGTAGGTTATGATATCATTTCCCCTAACAGTATGATCCCAGAATTCAACCTCCAACTTCTGTATTTCACTGCGAGGACAGTATTCCTTGATCATCATTTGTTTCAAATTAGCCCAAGTAATTTTGTAGGCATTCTCAATGCCCATGGGTTGAGCAATTGAGTTCCACCAGGATAACGCCTCATTCAACAGAGTACTCGTGGCATACTGTACTTTATCCTCCTCGGTACATTTACTAACCAAGAACACCGACTCCGCCTTTTCGAACCAACGGGTCAAACCTACAGCCCCTTCAGTACCCTTGAATTTGATGGGTTCACATTTCAGGTAGGAAATGAACGAGCAACCCTTTGGTATTTTAGTAACATTGGTCACCGGAGGGGTAGTTGAGTTTGGTCCCCCAAGGTTAAGACTGGCAATTCTGGCAGTCTCTGCAGCTATAGCAGCTTCCGCAGCAATGGCGGCTTCCGCGGCTGCTGCAGCATCAGCGGCTGCTGCAGCCTCAGCGGCTGCTGCAGCATCAGCAGCACCAGCAGTTGTGGCGGCTTCGGCAGCTGCTGCAGCTACGGCTGCTCGTTCTGTGACAAGTGCTGCATTGACACTGTCCTTTACCAGTTTGCGGATGGCAGCTTGCGTCATCGTTGGTGGTGTCTTTTTCTTTGGCGCCATGATTCTATTGTTCAAAAGATACATCGTAATTAGAGAGTTGTGAGATAAGCATGATTTTTGATAGGAAATGATAGAATAATAACGTTGAAGATTTAAAGGCATAACACATGATAGTATAAAACAAGAGTTTTATTCGTACAACGTTGGTTGATTTACAAAATCGAAACCTATAACAAGCTTCTTCAAAATTTACTAACTGATACTTTCAGTTTAGTAATTACAACGTTCTTACTATCGCTAGTTAATACTTAGATTTCGTAACATTTACTAACTGAGTCTAATCAGTTTAGTAGTACAAAAGTTAACTAGTATCATCACACTAGTTTATTGTGGATTAGAAGGTCCGAGCAGTTTTGATTGATCGGTAACTTCTTGGTTTAGTGTGTCATAGAGGTACGAGTCGATGAAGTTTGAGAAGCTGTAGTTTTCATGTTTTCTTGTTGGATCAATGGTGGTCGAGGTACAATCCATAGTGAGTGATCCAATTCATCACATGTAGGGATATCAAAGGGAAGTGATAGTGGTGGTGGTAATGGCTCTAGTACATATTCGTATTCGTTAATGGCTCTAGTACATATTCGTATTCGTTATCCTTTAGAGATCTTTATATTTCTTGTTTGGAAATCGATAGATTGTGATGGGTTTTTGATATCATATGAAATGATGTTGATGAGGTGGTGGAATAATTCCAGAGACCATTGCACAAATCACAATGTCTCGGAAGTAGATTAGACGATTAAGACCATTGTGTCATACAATGTCCGGGAAATAGAAAAGACCATTGTAATTAGTTACAATGTCTTGGATATAAAATGTTGGAGTAGGAACATGGTTGGGAGAATGTGGTTGTGTCGAAATGCCATAGAATAGGCATGTGTAGATATGTTTAGATAAAATGATTGAAAATAACTCGAATGTATATATAAATATACTAGTATTTGTTTGTGTAGTGTAAAATGCCTAGTGTGTATATATGAATATACATATATGTTCATGTAGCATAAAATGCTTAATAAGTCCATAATCGTCTGGAGGATGGAAGACACGAAGATCGGAAGGCTATAAAATGTTTTTGCTTGTAGTGTGGTTATAGTTTAGGTCTCAATTAGACCCGTTTCTCTATAACCATGGCTCTGGTACCAATCTGTAACACCCCCAATTCATGGATGCAGCGGAATTCGAACTGGGTGTTACTTGATAGCACAATAGTCACAATAATAGAAAACGAACTCCAATTGAGTCGTTTTAAAAGATTTATCATTCAAATTGTATAAATATCAGAGATTTACAAAATGAGGTCCCAATTGGTTCCATGTTTACAATGTATAATAAATGTGTTTTTGAATGATAATGAAATTTATAGCCCTCTTGAGTATCCGTGTCCTTCCGTGCCATCCTTGATCGTCATGAACCTGAAATACATGCTTGAGAGGTCAACACAAAGGTTGAGTGATATTCGTAGAGTTTAGTTAAATCGTTTGAACACAATATGTCGTAGTGTGAGCTATAGACTCACACCAATGTTTAGAAAACAAAATCGTTATTTATTTCACTAAGCTCATGCAACCAAAACATTAACATCGAACCAACAAAATTGGCATTATAGAAGCCCTATCAAGGTACTTTTGCCGTTATACCGCTAAATCTCAAATATAGTGCATTTGTGTGAACTCATCGTTGCTCAACACAAATGGGATTCGTCAATCCCAATAGATCTATTCACAATATTCGCGCTCACTAAAGGTAGTGACTAATGGTTCATGATATAGGGACTTCGAACATGGCAATCGTTACTTAGTGATAATAAAACATCGTCGTGAAGCATACATTAGAAAGCATCGTGTTCGAGTAGAAAAATAATAGCATGTATTCCCCCCCATGGGTTTGTAAAATAGTTAAACAATAGAAAGTGGGGCTACAAACTCACCTTAAGTTATGTAGTGAGTAGTGAATGTGATGGTCGAATCGCGAAGGTTTCTACGAGCAACCTATAATAGAATGTTGCGACTTAGGATCGGAGTAGAGAATATGAAGTAGTGCCTATATATATATCTTGCATTAGTCCATGATGTGGTATGATGTATATTGTAAGTCTTTGAAAGAAAGATTCATGAAACATGTATGTTTTGGTATATCGTTCACTACCGTTCGGGCCGACATAATTCCGAAGTCATGTTAGTAAGCGTTCGAGGAGCCAGGACACTTTAACTCGTAAATCCACAACTCAACTCGACGGCTTACATAATGAACTCCTCACATGAGGCTCCCTACTATTGTAGTAGTTGATGAAATATATAGATATAAGTTTTGATCCGAAAAGTTACATGTCCGATATTTGAATAAACTTAGGAAAGTTTATTAGTACATGAAGATTGTTATTAGGGGTAGTTTCATAAGTCTTGAATGACCATTTTCTCTTGGTAAAATCTCATGGTTCCCTTTTAAGTGAAGTAGATCCAAATTGCTTGTTCAAGTTATCGCCTAATTCATTGTTTCATGTTTACGCCTATGTAAGTTGGTATGGTCATTTCGTCATGGCCTAGCCATGACCTTTGGTCCTTGTTCCAAGGTCATGAGACACAACCTTGGCTCTAGCCATGGTTGTGGTCTTGATTATAGGTCATAAGACCTCTTGTTCCCTTCAAAGTATAACTATAATCTAGTGACTTTCGCCTAAAAATGGGCTGTTTAGAATTTGAAGAATTTTATCACTCGGAAAGCATTTTTAGGTCTCGAGCTTCTTTGTTCCTGAACGAAAACGTCGTTTCGGACAACTTTCGTGTTTTAACTTTTTGATGAATCGGACCAGAAGTAGGACTTTCAAAACTTAAATTTGATCAGAATGGTATTTGGCAGTTTTGCCGGAAATCTTTGGTAATTTCAAATCGCCATAACTTTTGACCCGTATACTCGTTTTGGGTGGTTCAAATTGCTATGGTTTCCTTTTTAGGTCCTCTACTACAATATGTAATAATCAAATATCATATTTTTAACATTTTGATCAGGTCTTACCAAGAAATTCATTAGTTTGCTCGTTTTAGTAACTTGTTTCAATAATTCATTACAACAACATCTTTTACTCATCATGATACATCATGGACATAATTACAACACATAATATAGCAAGAATAACATGTAAATGGTATGAACATGATAAATTAACAAGAAGCATGTTAGGTTTAGTCTTACAACTTTTGGCTTTCTAATTAAAGAAAGGAGTAACAAGTAAGGAAATGGACTTTGATAGACTAGCTTCAACCCTTTTTCACTTCAAGCAACCTTTCTACCCTTGGTATTCTTGAAAGATATGTAATGAAAGTTGAGGTGTATTGAGTGGATTTAAACTCAAGAGAAAACACCAAGTATGTTAGGGTTTGGAAGAGTTTTGGTGAATAATAAGCTAACTAGGGTTTCTATCTTGAACTTGCACTTGATCCTTGCTATAACTAGGAAGAAATAAAGCTAAGTGTGATGTGTTGTGGTGGGTTGTGATGGCCGGCCAAGGAAGGGGGGAAAGGGGCTTTTATAGGGTCTTGAGGAGGTTACAAAACATGACTAGTCAACACCTTGGAGACCAAGGTGAACACATGTAATGATCCTAGAGCACAAGTTAGGAGATTAAGCCACACAAGGGGTGACTCCCCCCCCATATGGCGGTTCAACATGGATAAGAGGGGGAGGTGGCTTGGCTTGGTATTATCCTTGGTTATTTGGATGAAACTTGACTCCGGGAAATGCCAGTCGTAAATGATTAGGCCTTAAAACGTAAAACCGGGTGTCGTAAAATTATGAAACTTCAAAGTATTGTTAGACATGTCCATATGTCCCATAATAAAATATAAAATGAGTGGTAGGTTCCGTTTGGGTGGTAAACCCTGCTAAAAACTGGAAACACGGGTCTAAAACGCGTAATACGTAAAATGTACGAATTTTGCGTAAAACTGAGAAAAGTAAATGTTACTTTTCTAATATGATATAAATGATTTAAAATGACTTATAATGTCTAGACTGGGCTCAGTCTAGTGTCGGTTGGTGTTAAATGTCTTTTAGACATCAAACCGTAAGCCTAAAAATCAAGAAATGACTTTTGGTCAAAGGAGGAGGGAAAAATTATGTTGACTTTTTCTAATAAGTTTGAAAACTCAAAATGTCTTAGAAACTCGTTTCGTGGTCTAACGGTTAATCGCCCATTCGGTTAAGCGTGCTCATGTGAGAATAGTACCGACATGGGTGACCTGCTGGGAAGTCTTTGGTCATGTTTTTCTCAGTCACGATTAATTCTCAAATAAATCATGAGTGTGTCAAACATTTTTCTGATGCGGGGTCACTTAACGCGGTCGAGTTTCGTTGTACGTAGAATTTCTGAATGACGTTTTACCCTAAAACGTGTAATTCCTTAATAACTTTCACGAAAATGATCTGACGAATGTCAAACATTTAATTTGCCATGGAAATGATTTATCACTCAAGAATATCAGATAAAAATCAACTTTCGGGAAAGTTTCGGGAAAAATGAATAGTAAAAGTGAATAGTGAAATTTTCCGGGAATGGTAATTAACCTAAAATTGCGAGTTGTTACACCAACAACTCTCTCAGTGTTAGCTTCAGTTTCATTTCCTCCAAAGCTTCTGGCTATCCCAAAGTCTGATATTTTAGGGTTCATGTCCATATCTAGTAGAATATTGCTAGCTTTAAGATCTCTGTGAATGATTCTTAATCGTGAATCTTGATGAAGATAAAGAAGTCCTCGCGCAATTCCTTTGATGATGTTGAGTCTCTTTGTCCAATCAAGGAGTGTGCTTTTCTTTTTATCTGCACATTATGTAGTTTTATTTGTTCAAAGTATCTTACCGTAGTAAGTTACTATTGTCGATTTAATAGAAATTATATGATACTAACCAAATATAAACTCGTCTAAGCTTCTGTTTGGCATGTATTCATATATCAGCAACTTTTCGTCCCCTTCGACGCTACATCCGAGGAGCTTGACAAGATTCCGGTGCTGAAGTTTTGAAATGCATAAAACTTCATTCATGAACTCACCAATTCCTTGACTGGAAGTCTTTGAGAGACGTTTAACTGCAATTTCTTGCGTATCTTCTAGCATACCCTGGAGATTACCAATATTTATGATAAAACTGTCCAAAATTCGTAGGTAACTATCATTCATATTTTTTTGTATCAATGGCATGCTTAAACATTTTAGCTTCATAATTTTGTTAATTATAGTGAATTAGAATGTTGCTCTAACAATTACAGTCAAATGGACGAATCATAATGTGACGCTATATTCAGCAAACTGAATTCAAATAAATAAGATTCTTCATTTACCTTATAGACAGGTCCAAATCCGCCCTCTCCAAGTTTATTATCGAGTGAAAAATCAGCAGTAGCTTTAGCTATTCTAGAGAAGCTAAACAATGGTAGCTCCATGGCTTCTCCTCCGCTTTCACCTACATTCAGTGAACCCCCTGTGCGTTAATAATACAAAACCCGTCAAACTGGTTGAACCTGCTCACAGAATACAGACTATTCTGAATTATTTAACATAGTTATTACTTTAGATTTATTTTTTAATTCAATTTTGATCACTTTATCGCTAATACTCTACAAATGTCTTACCTTCCTCAGTTTGTGGTGAAAGATGTCTTTTTCTCCAAGCATACCAAAACCATGTGCTCAAACTTATCACAAAAACCGCCAAAAAGACTACAATCAAGATGATTTTGATGTTTGTTCCTCCGTCCTTTTTGAAAACCGATAAATCAATTGCATGATCTTAACACAAAAAATCAAAAACAACATCATTAATCAGAGGAAGCCATTCTCACGAATATATCTTGAAAGTAACTAGAAAGATTACATGACAATAGATGTATTTTTTTTCCCTGAAAGAAACATGAACAATGCATAACGTATTCAGGTAGTTACCTAATTCAGAGGAAGCCATTCTCACGAATATATCTTGACCACCCTTCAAGCATGCCCTGATATCTAATAAGTCGTTGAACCAAAGCAAGCAACCACTTCCTTCGCCTCTGATATCAGTATTTGCATATGCCATAGAAGTGCAGTTCTTTAGGCATATTGCTTTACATTCCATTAAAGACATTGTATTGTTAAACCACGAAGTCTGTGTATCTGGCAATTTTAGATTAGAATACTTGATAAACACATCTGTTCCATTTTTGCAATCCAATGGTATTCTCCTCATACAACCACCTGTCCAATCTCCTGTTACCCACCCCCTTTTGTTTATCGGCTCAAATTTTGCCTCATCTAAGCACGAACATTTCTGCCTGTCATCAGTGTTGCAGCTTCTCTTGGTTTTGTCTCAAAAAGCTCCCATATTTTCTTATCCTCTTGCCATAATGAAAGTTCTATATACCCAGAAGTAGTCACGTTGAACTTCGATATGACAGAAATGTTTAGCATAGTACTATAAACCGCCTCTTTTTCATTAATAACCATATTGTATGGAAAGTACGTGTTGTTGGCAGGCCAGATTGCCCCACTAAACCATTCACCATTCCATGGTCCGAGCCGAAACTTGACCTCCGAACCATCTCTTATTACGAATTGAGGATAACCACGTGTGTCAATGCCCCAGGTGAATTCCCCTATAGCTGGATCATGAATACTCTTCCATGATGTTAAATGCCATTCAGCGCCTGTTAAGTAATTTTTTCCAATCTTCATGCCAAGTAGATAAGTATCCGTTGGATAGTCAAAACTCTCCCACAGAATCTTCATGCTGTTTCCATCCGTGATGACTAGATTTCCAGAGTCATAAAGCTGTGCAGTTGCATTTCCTGATGACGTTGAGTTGGATGACCACACTACATGATCGGTATAGTTCTTGAGAACAAGATTTCCCACACTGTCAATCCTTAACAAGCTTGATGCTACATTGGTGAGGGGGTAGTCTCTGTTGGCAACCCAAACCACTGTTTTAACAGAATCTTTCTTATACCAAATACCAATGTAAGTGTTATCCGAGCTACCTGGCTTGAAGAATCCCAGTTCAAATTTTCTAGCAGGAGATACCAGCGTGTCGTTTTCTGTCAAGAAGCTTGAGCCTGAGATGATGTCAATTTCGGCTGTGTATATTTTTTGCAGGTGGAGTGAAAAAACTAGAAGAACAAGTATGGTTGCTTCCTCCATTAAAATCAATCCCTTCAAGCTTTTCATTTTTTTTTAATCTAATCTCTAGAATGGAATCGAAGTATTATTATCACCTACCGTATGCTTGGGGTCAACAAGTCTTCTTGACAAAATGTCAATTCTCGAATGAATACAGCCACATAAGTTGCCAAAGAAATTAATACCAAACAATATCACAGTTTCTATCCACAAAATGTATTGTCAAATCGAAGTATTATTATTACCTATCGTATGCTTGGGGTCAACAAGTCTTCTTGACAAAATGTCAATTCTCAAATGAATGGAGCCACATAAGTTGCAAAGAAATTAATACCAATCAAACAATATCACAGTTTCTATCCACAATAGGTATTGTTGAATCGAAGTCTTATTATCATCTACCGTAATCCGTCTGCTTGGGGTCAACAAGTATTCTTTACAAAATGTCAATTCTCAAATGAATACAGCCACATAAGTTGCCAAAAATTAACACCAACTATCGTATACACTTAGCTAGTTAGCTTTGTGGACTGAAAAGACATTCACGTATAAAACCGTGGACAATAAAATACACATTTATGGTAGTGAAATATAAAATAAATCTTAAACGCAAAAAACCATAGAGAAATATAAGGACTGATATGTAGATATTTCACAAAGAAAACCATGGACATTTGAAAAATAAATTAAATAAAACTAAAATTTTTCTCTAAAAAAATGCATAGAGGACTTTGAAAAAAGAGTAAAATACATTGTTCGTCTTTGAACTTGTACCCAAAATACACGTAGAATCATTTTTAAAAATTAAATACACCCAATGTCCATATTGTTCACATTTTGCATCACCCAAAGTCCCTTTGATAGTGTTCCGCCAGTCAATGTCCGTTATCTACCAAACGCACCTTTTTACTTAGAGGACATAATGGTCATTTCATATAATATTATTATGCCCTCAGATTAATATTATTATGCAACACAGAAGCTTGCTTTACTATGGGAAAAAATGAGGCATCCCAATATTCGGAAAGGAAGATAGATCCAAGTATGTATATTGATGCAGGTTTTACGTGGGGTACAATTCTTAATTAAAGTTTTAAAATTTGTTAACAAGCTTTTGATTATTTTTGAAGGTTGGTGAGTCAGGCTCTGACGAAGATGTAGGGCAAAATTCATGAAATTGTCAGCTCCCATGTTTCTTGCCGTGTGCTATATATATTTGCAGAAGAGAAAGAAAATTATAAAAGGAATGAAGGATCATTTTGCTAACATAGCTTTAGATATATTTGGCAGTATGGTAAGCATGATCGTGGTGACGGAATTGACACTACAACAAACAGGAGGACGGGCGACGAGGTTTTTGGCGGCGACACCATTGTCCCCGCCGAAAGTCACTAAACGACAAAAATTATGCTGAGCTGGCACAAATTCTCGCTGACCGCCCATTGCATTTTCAACGTAAACTTTCGGCGGGGACTTGTCCCCGCTGAAAGTAGTTTTGCAGATCACAACTTTGACCAAAGTATTCGCAATTTCAACTCCACCTTTTCGCGGGGACCGTCCCCGCCGAAAGTATTTCACAATCTTTGACCAAAATAGTTGCGCTTTTTATTGTCCCGGGTATTATTCCCGCCATTACTTTTGGCGGGGAAATGCTTAACTTTTGGCGGGGACATGTCCCCACTAAAAGTTTAGGCGCCAAATTTCCCTCCAAGCTGCAACTTTCTTCAAAAAACTTTTTAATATATATTATAACATACACATAATACATATTAAATCATAAATTCGGCAAAAAAATACAAAACACACATAACAATGGATGGTTTAACGCCGGAACAGGAGTGGGCAAAGGCTTTATCACACGAGCTCTTGTATAATGAAATTATAAATCATTGGGGCGTTGAAATTTTTGATGAATATGGTTCGTACGCGAACTTTGCACCGTGGCAGAGAGACCGGATTCTGGTATGGTTGAGGAAAAAGTCATACTATAGAGAGTATTTGGAAGAGGTAGATACTGCTGAAGCTCAACGTGCTGCTGAAGCTCAAGCTGCTGCTGTTGGAGGTGAGGATGAAGCTGAAAGCACGTTTGATGAAGCTGCTGCTGTTGATAATCTGGAAAATAGAATAACAAGTCTTGAAGCTACGTTTGCATATCTCAAGGAAATGAGAGCAAGGAAAGGAAGAGGTGGTGCGAGTTCAAGCAAAGCGGGAGTTAGCCGCAAAAAAAAGTAAACGGGTTGTTTCATTTGGTTGTCGTGTTGTTTAGTTTGAGTTGTTTTGTTTGGTTGTCGAGTTGTTTAGTTTGAGTTGTTTCGTTTGCTTGTCGAGTTGTTTAGTTTGAGTCTGTATGAAAATGTATCTGGTTTACAACTCTTGTGTGGTTTGAATAAAATGTTTGCCTTCATGTTTGAAACTAAGCGTGTGGTGTTTCGGATTCCTTTATAAACTGCTTAGGTTCTTACTGTGGATGTTTATTAAACTCTTGAGTGTTTGGATAGAAGTTTACGATTTCTAGTGGTAAAGCAACAACAACAACAATAACACAACACAACAAACAACATTTTATTAAACAACAACAACAATAACACAACAACAACAATAACACAACAAACAACAAACAACAACAATAACACAAGAAACAACAAACAACAAGAATAACACAAGAAACAACAGACAACAACAACAACATCAACAACAACAACATTACATACGAAGATTTTCCATGTCACCTAACAGGTCACGGAGTATTGCATCCGATTGACATGCGTGGTCATTGTTGTCGGGATTCGTTGCCATTGCAAGTCTTGCCTCGAGAAACCTGACTTTTGTCTCTAACACCTGTTTTTGTGCCTCCAGCATATTTATCCTAAGATCTTTTTCATGGCAGTTTGTGCACCCAGAACCGAGAGATGTTGAAGCAGAATATAATACTTGTAATTGTTCATCAAATTCACTCTTCCACATAAAATATCCACATCCATGATATTTCTCTCTTGGCTTCGAAAGAGGACATGCATAATACTCCCATCCAAGTGTATCTTTTTGATGTCACTAGTACAAACGAGGCTATGGTTATACATGAGATGCAATGGTTCTACCTAACAACTTTTTTTCTACCTAACACCTTATCCTCACAATATAAACACACACACATACATACTCATCTCACTATATCTCTCTCTCTATCTCTCTCTAGCAGTTTCTGTTTTCTAGCGACACCAGCATTTTCCGGCCGCCGGAATCTTTTTCTGGCCACCACCTTTTATCACCTCAACTTGTAGATCGGGCCACCACGGTCACGATTCAACCACTCAACCTCACAACCACAAACATACACTGTTATCATGGTGAAGAAGATGGCAGAATTTGAAGCTTTTCCTTGTCCTTGTGAACGAGGAGATGTGATTCTGCGAGAATCGTGTAAATCTTACTCCCGTGGTAAACTATACTATGCGTGTCCTTTCTCGCAGGTGAACAATTACATATTTTTTCATGTATTATATAAATAATTTGGTTAGTTGTTAAAAATAATATTTTTTACTCTTTAACAGCCTAGGACAGAAGACCATGGATGTAATTTTTTTTATGGAAGGAGGAACGACTCGCCAAAATGATGATCGGTTCTCTGGGAGCTTCAACATCAAGCGGTTCTGGATCTGCTCCAAAAAGGTGCTCAAACTGTCATGAAAAAACTCTTAGAATAAACATGCTGGAGGCACAAAAACAGGTGCTGGAGGCACAAAAACAGGTGCTAGAGACAAAATTAAGGGTGCTGGAGGCAAAACTTGACATGGCAACGTATCCCAACCACGACCACGCATGTTAGTCGGATGCAATACTCCGTGACCTTTTAGGTGACATGGATAAATTTCATATGTAGTACTGTTATCGTTGTTGTTGCTGTTGTTTGCTGTTGTTGTTGATGTTATTGATGTTTAATAAAATGTTGTTGTTGATGTTATTGATGTTTAATAAAATGTTGTTGTTGTGGTAACTGATGTTGAACGTCCTTTATATTTTAAATTTGTACACGCAAATAATAGAACTGAAGGAGCAATAATTATCAAACACAAAGGCAAACTGTTTATTTAAAACAAGCAAGAGTTCTTAACCACATGCATTTTCATACAGACTCAAACTAAACAACTCGACAACCAAACTAAACAACTCAACAACCAAAGGAAACAACTCAAACTAAACAACTTGACAACCAAACGAAACAACTCAAACTAAACAACTCGACAACCAAACGAAACAACTCAAACTAAACAACTCGACAACTAAAAGAACAGATCAAACGAAACAACCCGTTTATTTTTTTTGCGGCTACTTCCCGCTTTACTCGAACTCGCACCATCTTTTCCCTTCCTTGCTCTCATTTCCTTGATATGTGCAAACGTAGCTTCAAGATTTGTGACCCTATTTCCCAGATTATCAAGTTTGGTTTCCAACGTACTTTCAGCTTCGTCGTCACCTCCAACAGCAACAACTTGAGCTTCAGCAGCAGCTTGAGCTTCAGCAGCATCTAGCTCGTCCATGTACTCTTTGTAGTACGACTTTTTCCTACACCATTCGATAATCTTGTCTCTCATCCACGGTTCAACGTTCTTAAAAGAACCATATTCCTCATAAACTGCATGACCAAAAGTTAACATAACTTCATTAAAGAGGAGCTCGTGTGACAAGATTTTTGAGTACTCCTCTTCAACTGTGCAACCACGCCAAGTCATGTGTGTCTTGTAAGAATTGACGATTGAATTATTTGTGAGATGTGTAAAATGAGATGGAAATAATTTTGTGAGAATGTATATATAGGTAAAAAAATGAGACGGGAATGTATTTGTGAGGACATATATAGCCTGATTTTTGAAGATATATTCCCGTCGACATGTCGACGGGAAAAAGAATGCGGGAAAAAATCCCGCCCAATATTTTACCCATTTATTAAAAATATTTATAATTAGTAATATACTCCCGTCGACATGTCGACGGGACTCTCAAAACAAATAATTATTATGCTTAATCACACGTTAATTGTGGAAAAAAACGTGATTAATATATTCCCGTCGACAAGTCGACGGGAATATATTAGCGGGTAAATTTCGCGCCCAATTTTGGTGAATTATTGAGGTGAAAAAAATATGTTAAAATGTTCCCGTCGACATGTCGACGGGAAAATACGATTATGAAAAATTCAACGCAGTGGGGCTCGGTCAAGCGTTTTTTTTGTCGTTTAGTGGGTGATGCCGTCGACATATTGTCGACGGGAAACCCGTCGACGCCTGTTCTCCTGTTTCTTGTAGTGTGTGATGTTCTTTTTTTTATATTTCCTGCTCCACAAGTACACATAAAAGGATTATATCGCTGCATCTAGTTGACAGTGTGTGTTTGTAGTTGTGTGTGGTAGAATCGTGATCTGGGTGGCCCGATCTACAAGTTGAGTTGATAAAAGGTGGTGGCCAGAAAAAGATTCCGGTGGCCGGGATCTGCTGGTGTCGCCGAAAAACAGAAACTGTTAGAGAGAGAGAGATATATATAGTGAGATGAGTGTGTGTGTGAGATGATATGGGTTAGATGAGTGTGTGTGAGTTTATATGTGAGGATAAGTTGTTAGGTGGGTTTATATCGTGTAATACCACATCATCTCGACTCATTCGTTTAACATCTCGTGTATAACCCTATCATCTCGACTCATTCGTTTAACATCTCGTGTATAACTCTATCATCTTGACTCATTCGTTTAACATATCGTGTATAACCATATAATCTCGACTCATTCGTTTAACATCTCGTGTATAACCATATCATCTCGACTCATTCGTTTAACATCTCGTGCATAACCGTATCATCTCGACTCATTCGTTTAACATCTCGTGGATAACCCTATCATCTCGACTCATTCGTTTAACATCTCGTGGATAACCCTATCATCTCGACTCATTCGTTTAACATCTCGTGCATAACCGTATCATCTCGACTCATTCGTTTAACATCTCGTGCATAACCGTATCATCTCGACTCATTCGTTTAACATCTCGTGCATAACCGTATCATCTCGACTCATTCGTATAACATCTCGTGTATAACCCTATCATCTTGACTCATTCGTTTAACATCTCGTGCATAACCGTATTGATGCGTGGGAATTGCACCAGGATTTACCTCTCAAGGGATCTCGAGAAGCTTACAACCCCCACCAGGCAGTGTACCTGATCGTTGTAGTATAGTATAGTGACAAGTACGGGAGGATTGATCGTTCAGCAAGGAATAGTGTCGCTAGAATTAAAAAACCTAATTACTAGTTCTAAAAGCGGAAGAAGATTATTTTTATGTATTTTTTTAGTTTTTTAGAAAGCAAATAAAATCTCTGGTTTGAAGGATAAGGGCGGAATTAGTTGCTATTCAACTAACCCAAAACTAGATATGCAGACAAAATAAAATAATAAAAACTAATTATACTAAGGTTGTGAGCAAGAATTGGAGAAAATGTGTTTACTTAGATTTCCTTACTCCCTAGATATCTTTTATATGTTAATTACTTGTTATAGTTGCATGGATGACGGGTTGTATTCCTTAATACCATTCATGGGGTGATGCACGTAACTCCCCAATTCTATGAGCTCTTATCTACTCCTATGCCATGTACCACACAACCATAGGGATCCGAAACAGTGGCTCATGCATTAAATACTACCAATAAAGACCTAGTGCATATCGGTTCAATGTTTCCTAAGACGTTCAAGCATGTTACCATTTGGAGATCTGCCAGTTTTCTTAAGCCTAACATAAAATCATTCATCCAAAACAACTACAAGCAAGTAATCAACACATAATCAACATATAGGTTTCATTAGATCTAAGCAAACGCAAAGATAGATTAGCCTAGCATAGTAGAATCAAGACAAGAACAAAAGATAAACAACCAACACATAGACATATTGATTGAATAAAAGAATACTTATCTTAATTAAACTTGAAAGATATCAAGGGTTTGGAACCCTTGAAAAACCTGCAAAGTTACACCAAATTCGTATCTAGGGTTTCTCTCCAAAACTCTCTCTCTCTCTAAAACTCAAAAACTAGAAAAGTATATATAGGAAAACAGGTCTGACGGCGTCAAGAACAAACTTGTGACGCCGTCAGATCGCCGCCAAATAGTTTCTCGGACGGGCTTGATCTACTTTTGACGCCGTCATGTAAAAATTACTCTTGACGCCCTCATGTGACGCCGTCACAATCCCTCGGTAAAATATTCCATCCATTATGACGCCGTCATCCTCTCCTTCTTGACGCCGTCATGAACTCTCGGTAAAATTAATTGAATATGCATCTGACGCCGTCATGATGGTACTCTTGACGCCGTCAGGAACTTGATCACAGCAAGGAAAATAGAGACTTAGCCGTTTTCTTCACTTTTATGCTCCAAAAACGTCCAAAACAGCTTCTTTTCCAGAATTCACTCTCCAAGTACCTAAAATCACAAAAGGAACGATTTAGGGCAATATTTGATCAAATAAATTCAGTTCCGGGCTTAAATGACCCCTTAAAAGTGGTTCATTTTTCGCCTTATCAGGTATCATCTCGACTCATTCGTTTAACATCTCGTGCATAACCGTATCATCTTGACTCATTCGTTTAACATCTCGTGTATAACCGTATCATCTCGACTCATTCGTTTAACATCTCGTGTATAACCATATCTCGACTCATTCGTTTAATATCTCGTGTATAACCGTATCATCTCGACTCATTCGTTTAACTTCTCGTGTATAACTGTATCATCTCGAATCATTCGTTTAACATCTCGTGTATAACCATATCATCTCGACTCATTCGTTTAACATCTCGTGTATAACCATATCATCTCGACTCATTCATTTAACATCTCGTGCATAACCGTATCATCTCGACTCATTCGTTTAACATCTCGTGTATAACCCTATCATCTCGACTCATTCGTTTAACATCTCGTGCATAACCGTATCATCTCGATTCATTCGTTTAACATCTCGTGCATAACCGTATCATCTCGACTCATTCGTTTAACATCTCGTGTATAACCGTATCATCTCGACTCATTCGTTTAACATCTCGTGTATAACCATATCATCTCGACTCATTCATTTAATATCTCGTGTATAACCGTATCATCTCGACTCATTCGTTTAACTTCTCGTGTATAACCGTATCATCTCGAATCATTCGTTTAACATCTCGTGTATAACCATATCATCTCGACTCATTCGTTTAACATCTCGTGCATAACCATATCATCTCGACTCATTCGTTTAACATCTCGTGTAAAACCCTATCATCTCGACTCATTCGTTTAACATCTCGTGTATAACCGTATCATCTCGAATCATTCGTTTAACATCTCGTGTATAACCCTATCATCTCGACTCATTCGTTTAAATTAATTATAAATGATTTAAGTTAATTAAAATTATTTAAAAATAATTTTAAATGATTTAAATTAATTATAAATTATTTTACTTAATTAAAATGATTTAAAGATAATTTTAAATGTTTTGGTGCTCACTTTTAGCGGGGACATGTCCCCGCTGAAAATATGATTTGTCATTTAGAAAACTTTTGGCGGGGACATGTCCCCGCTAAAAGATTTCACCAATAATTTTGTTTTTCCCTCTATGCATTTACTTTACCCCGCCAAAACTTTTGGCTAATAATGAAAACTTTTAGCGGGGACAGGTCCCCGCCAAAAGGTTTGCTAAAAGACAAAGCACACTTTGAGCGGGGACATGTCCCCGCTAAAAGTAAACGCAATAACACACTCAATTATTGGCAGAATTGGATCTAACAGTACACTTAGAAGAAAAAAAACCACTTCATCGCTGAGACCACAGACGACCACAGCACCGCCATCTACACTACCACCACAGCACCACCATCTCCACTACCACCACAGCACCACCATCTCCACCACCACCACAGCACCACCATCTCCCCCACAATACCCACACTCGCACCACTGTGCACGATGCATCTCCTAAACCCCTCTCCTTGTTTAATTCTCTCCTAAACCCCTCTCCTTGTTTGATTCTCTCTATTCTCATCTCCTTTCTTACTCTCCTTGTTTGACTCAGCCAAGACCCAGGTTAATTTTTTTTCAATTTTTGTTAATTTTGTTAATTGTTGTTAATTTGTGTGAATTTTTGTTAATTGTGTTAATTTGTGTTAAATGTATTATGTTTTTGAATTTTATTAATTTTTTTGATTTTTTTCCTTTGGAGACCACATCAGCCAAGACCACAGTTGAGTCAAGACCAAGCCGGGACCTGTCGAGACCAAGCTGAGACCACAGACGAGAGCCCACCAAAAGGTATACATGTTTAATTTTTTTTTGTTTATGTTTCTACCGGGGACATGTCGCCGCCAAAAGTTTATACTCAGTAATTTATGTTTATGTATTTTTTTAGCCCCTTGAATTGATGTTTTGGAACACGACACACCATGGGGTGTGCTCGTGATGTGTACCACGACACAAGTAGTGTCGTGGGGACTTGGTATTAGGTTAACGACAACGCCAAGGGGCTGTTTTGGCTTATGTCTTATTTGGCTTATGGCTTATGGCTTATGTTTCATAAGATCACTAATTTGCAGCCCCATTATATAAGCCGAAAAAGTTTTAAAATAAGCACAAAATGTGAGCTTATGAAACATAAGTCAAAAACCATAAGCCATAAGCCAAATAAGCCATCCGCCAATGCTAAAACAGCCCCGGCTTATGGCTTATATGGTTTTCGGCTTATGTTTCATAAGCTCACAGTTTGTGGCTTATTTTGTAACTTTTTCTGCTTATATAAGCTTATAAGCCACAAAAAAGTGAGCTAATGAAACATAAGCCGAAAACCATATAAGCCATAAGCCGGGGCTGTTTTGGCTTATATAGTGGGGCTTATGGCTTATGGCTTATGGCTTTTATGGTTTTCGGCTTATGTTTCATTAGCTCACTTTTTTGTGGCTTATTTTGTAACTTTTTGACTTATGAAACATAAGCCACAAACTGTGAGCTTATGAAACATAAGCCGAAAACCATATAAGCCATAAGCCGGGGCTGTTTCGGCTTATATAGCGGGGCTTATGGCTTATATGGTTTTTGACTTCAAAAACCATATAAGCCATAAGCCACGCTATATAAGCCGAAACAACCCCGGCTTATGGCTTATATGGTTTTCGGCTTATGTTTCATAAGCTCACAGTTTGTGGCTTATTTTGTAACTTTTTCTGCTTATATAAGCTTATAAGCCACAAAAAATGAGCTACAAAAAAGTGAGCTAATGAAACATAAGCCGAAAACCATATAAGCCATAAGCCGGGGCTGTTTCGGCTTATATAGCGGGGCTTATGGCTTATATGGTTTTCGGCTTATGTTTCATTAGCTCACTTTTTTGTGGCTTATTTTGTAACTTTTTGACTTATGAAACATAAGCCACAAACTGTGAGCTTATGAAACATAAGCCGAAAACCATATAAGCCATAAGCCGGGGCTGTTTCGGCTTATATAGCGGGGCTTATGGCTTATATGGTTTTTGACTTCAAAAACCATATAAGCCATAAGCCCCGCTATATAAGCCGAAACAGCCCCGGCTTATGGCTTATATGGTTTTCGGCTTATGTTTCATAAGCTCACAGTTTGTGGCTTATTTTGTAACTTTTTATGCTTATATAAGCTTATAAGCCACAAAAAAGTGAGCTACAAAAAAGTGAGCTAATGAAACATAAGCCGAAAACCATATAAGCCATAAGCCGGGGCTGTTTCGGCTTATATAGCGGGGCTTATGGCTTATATGGTTTTTGAAGTCGAAAACCATATAAGCCATAAGCCCCGCTATATAAGCCGAAACAGCCCCGGCTTATGGCTTATTTGGTTTTCGGCTTATGTTTCATTAGCTCACTTTTTTGTGCCGAAAACCAAATAAGCCATAAGCCCCGCTATATAAGCCGAAACAAACCACCACAACAAGGGGTGTTTGTCTTGGGACCTTGCTCACAGCAGACCCACGTAGGGTGCATTTGTTGTGGTTCAGCATAACCAACGTAGGGTGCGTTTGTTGTGGTTCAGCAGAACCCGCAAGGGTGCTGTTGGTTTCTGTCCAAAGCATCCCATATATATATATATATATATATATATATATATATATATATATATATATATATATATATATTTTGTTTTTGTTATTTTAGTTATTTTATTAATTTTTTTTCCTGTCGTGACCAGCCGAGACTAGCCTTCTGTCAAGACCAGATAGCCGACTGTCAAGACCAAAAATGGTGCGTTCTAGCCTGTTTTGAAACACCACCAAAGTGGCGTTTGGTTTATGCTGTCCAAACAGCAGCCCACAAGGGGCGTTTGGTTAACAGCAGCCCACAAAGGGGTGTTCGGTTGCTTCTATTTTACCTAATTTTGTTAATGTTTGCTTTAATACACGCGAAATGTCGTTTATAATCTTGTTTATACTTGCAACTATTTGAGATACATTTGTTTGTCAATATCAATTTTAAACCTGCTTATATTTCATAAGCTTCAATTTTCCGGCTTATTCGGAGACTTGTGGGCTGATATAAGTATATTATGATATAATAAACTTATATAAGCTCACAAGTCTCCAAATAAGTCAGAAAATTGAGTCTTATGATATATAAGCCGAAATTGACAATGTGAATATGTTAGTATTATATTGTATTTGATCGTCTCATATATTGTAAATGTTTTTAGGACTTTTAAGATTAATTTTGGAAAGTCCCCGTCCAAAGTTAATCATCCCATAGAAAACCCGTCGGAAATTAATTTATTAGAAATTAATTTCGGAAAGTCCCCTATTTGGGACTGCTTTTTGAATGTTTTGTCTCATTTAGGATATGAACAACACTTCCTCAACGTAACGAGTTTGAAGCGTTACTTGCCACTGCTAACGACCCACTATACCCGGGCTGTACATGGATGTCTTCATTGGACTTTATGGCAAAGTTTACGAACATTAAGGTCAAATGTAAAATGAGTGACACCACGTTTAACGAAACACTAAAATTTCTACGTGAATGCTTCCCGCCCGTTCTAGGATACAAAATCCCACCGTCATACTATGAAATAAAGAAGACATATAAAACGATCGGGTTTGGATACGAATCCATACATGCTTGTGTAAATGATTGTTTTTTATATCGGGGGGGGGGGGGGGGTAACGAAGATTTGCAGAATTATCCCATCTGCGATGCTAGTAGATGGAAAGACAAGAACACACTGGGGAAGAAAGTTCCTAACAAGGTGTTGCGTTACTTTCCTATCATTCCTAGACTACAACGTTTGTACAAGTCTAAACACATTGCAAAACATATGACTTGGCATGCTTCTGGGCAGTCTACGGAAAACGGTAAGATGCAACACCCGGTTGATGGTGAAGCATGGAAGAAATTTGATATCGAGTATAAGAAAGAATTTGCTTATGAAAAACAAAACGTCCGATTAGGGTTGGCTGCTGATGGTTTCAATCCGTACGGCAACCTTTGTCTGTCTTACAGTATGTGGCCGGTAATATTAACAACATACAATATGCCACCCTGGATATGTATGAGAGAGACTTCTCTTATGTTGACGTTGTTAATTCCGGGCCCTAAATCACCCGGGAAGGACATAGATATTTACTTGAGGCCTTTTATTGAAGACCTTAAGACTTTATGGAAAGATGGGGTTATGACTACGGACGCTGTTACAGGCGAAGAATTCTGTATAAAAGCAGCGCTTTTATGGACTATCAATGACTTTCCCGCTTGAAGTAGTTTATCTAGGTGGAGTGGGCAAGGTTACAAGGCATGTCCGACCTGTAATATAGAGACTCCATTTATGCGCGTGTTAAGCAAAACCGCGATGTTGGTCACAGAAGATTCTTAAAAGCCAACAACAGATGGCGGAAGAACAGAAAGGCATTCTATACTCAGCTCGATGATAGACCACCTCCTAAAAAATATACCACTCATGACATCTTGACTCAACTTGGGAGATTGCCTATAGGTATCCCGGGGAAACATCCAAGTTTCGGGGGTGCGAAGAAAAAACGTGATCCTGACCGCGAATTGAATTGGACCAAAGTATCTATTTTCTACGAGCTAAAGTATTGGTCTTTTCTTACACTAAAACACAATTTAGATGTCATGCATATCCAAAAAAATGTGTGTGAAAGTGTGTTGGGTACTTTGTTAATGAATGACAAATCAAAAGACACCAACAAGGCAAGACAAGACTTACAAAATTTGAATATTTGTAATGCTTTGTGGCTCGTCAACAAAGGCGGCGGGAAGTGCTCTAAGCCTCATCCCACGTACTCTTTCACAACCGAAGAAAGAAAACTTTTTTTGTCAATTCATCAAAGGTACGCGTTTTATTTCAGAATTTATTTGTTCCAATTCAATTCGCGTATTCATTTCGACAACTTATTCTAATATCATGATTTTTTTTCCCAATTGATCAAAGGTGTTAAACTACCCGATGGGTTCGGATCTAACTTCAAGCATAAAGTGACAGATAGTGATAACAACATAACAGGCTTGAAGGCTCATGACTGCCATATAATGATGCAGCAGTTACTTCCTGCTGGACTTCAAAATTACTTGAAGGACCAAACCACTGCAACACCAATAATCGAGCTTTGTTCATTCTTCAAACAAATATGAGCTCGAACTTTGATGGTTGATGACATGTTGAAAGCTAAAGAACAGCTCATCAATATTTTGTGCAGTTTCGAGCAAATCTATCCTCCAGCTTTTTTTGACATTATGATTTACTTGGTTATTCATCTACCCGAAGAGGCTATTCAAGGCGGGCCTGTTTACATGAGGTGGATGTATCCATTTGAAAGGTACATGAAAAAGCTCAAAAATTATGTCAGAAATAAAGCTAAGCCTGAAGGATCAATAGCGGAGGGTTATATTGCTGATGAAGCATTAACTTTCTGTTCGCATTATTTTCGGGGTGTTGAGACGAGATTTAATCGTCCTGACCGGAATGAGGACGGTCCAAGCCCAACAAGTCGATTTCAAGTGTTTCGAACAACCTGTAAACGGAATGGTAAACAATCATTAATTCGGCTTGAACCGGACGCAATGCAGAAAGTAGTATGGTATGTACTACACAACAGTCATGAAATCGACCCGTACATGAACGAGTACAAGAGGTACACGTTTTATTTCAAAATTTTGTTTTACGTAAGTTATTATTCGACGACTTATTCTAATATCATGAACATTTACAGGGAATTTCCTGGCAATGACATACAAGAAGGATTTCCTCACTGGTTTGGGAACAAGGTAGACTTGTTGTATGTAAAACCGTGTAAAAATAACGACTATTTGATGAGGCGAAAAATGATCCGTTTTTAGGGGGTCATTTAAGCCCGAATTCGAATTTATTTGATCAAATATTGCCCTAAATCGTTCCTTTTGTGATTTTAGGTACTTTGGGAATGAAATCTGGAAAAGGAAGCAATTCGGACGTTTTTGGAGCATAAAAGTGAAGAAAACGCCAAAGTCTTAATTTTCCATGCTGGGAACAGTAGGTGACGGCGTCAAGAGTAACTCTCTGACGACGTCAAGAGCAAAATTCCATGACGACCAAGTACAGATTTGACGGCGTCACGAAGGTAGGGCGTCAAGAGTAAAAGTCATGACGGCCTGGAAATGATTAAGTCTTGAAGGCGTCAAATGTAGATCAAGGCAGTCCGAGAATAGTTTTGGCGGCGAGGTGACGGCGTCACAAGGTTGGTCTTGACGCCGTCAGACCCCTTTTCCTATATATAGTTTTCTAATTTTCACATTAAAGGAGAGAAGTTTTGGAGAAACCCTAAGTACGATTTTGGTGCGAATTTTACAGGTTTTTCACGGGTTCCAAACCCTTGATACATTTCATGTGTAATTAAGATAAGTGTTCTTTCAATTCAATCAATATGTCTATGTGTTGGTTGTCTATATCTTGTTCTTGTCTTAATTCCATCATGCTGGGCTAGATCTATCTTGTGTTTGCTTGGATCTAATGAAACCTAGATGTTAATTATGTGTTGATTACTTGTTTATACTTGTCTTGGATGAATGATTTATATGTTAGGCTTAAGAAAACTGGCAGATCTCCAATTGGTAACATGCTTGAACGTCTTAAGAAACATGAACCGACGCGCACTAGGTCTTTATTGGTTGTATTTAATGCATGAGCCACTGTTTACAATCCCTATAGTTGTGCTGGGCATGGTGTAGGAGGAGATAAGAGCTCATAGAATTGGGGAGTTAAGTGTGCCACCCCATGAATGGTATTAAGGAATACGATCCGTCATCCATGCAATTATAACAAGTAATTAACGTGTAAAAGATGTCTAGGGAGTAGTGAAATCTAAGTAAACACATTTTCTCCACTTATTGCTCACAACTTTAGTATAATTTAGTTTATTTTTATTTCTAGTATTCTATTTTGATTGCATCTTTAGTATTGGGTTAGTTGATTAGCAACTAATTCCGCCCAAATCCTTCAAACCCGAGATTTTTAATTGCTTTCTATAAAATATAAAATACAAAAATAATCATCCCTCACCTTTAGAACTAGTATTTAGGTTTTCTAATCCTAGCGACACTATTCCTAAGCTGAACGATCAATCCCCCGGTACTTGTCACTATACTATACTACAACGATCTGGTACACTGCCTGGTGGGGGTTGTAAGCTTCTCGAGATCCCTCGAGAGGTAAAACATGGTGCAATTCCCACGTCATCAAGTTTTTGGCGCCGCAGCCTGGGGAATAGTTATTGTCTAGGTTAGAATTTCTTTTTATTAGGTCTACTTGCTAGATTCCTTTCTAGTAAGATTTTATTTTTATTTTTAGATTTTCTTTAGTCTATCTTATTTCTTTGTGCCTTTGTTCGTAACCACCCGACATCATGGACAACGGGAACATCTTTGAACCCGTCATCCCACCACAACAAAACCCACCATTAGAACCCCTTAGGCCCCGAACCTTAGGAGAGTATTCCCGACCTAGCCACCAAGGCTACCGAAACACCATTGAGCTCACCGGAGCCAATGTGACCCCCTTGCGATCCGACACCATCCGGTTGGTGCAAATCGAATGTGCATTCCATGGACTTCGTTCAGAAGATCCAAACCAACATCTTAAGGACTTCCTCAAAATCGTAGATTCTATAGACCTAGATGTTGCAACTAGAGAGACAACCCGATTACGCCTATTCCAATTCTCTCTACGGGATCAAGCTAGTCAATGGCTTGAGCGTTTACCCGCGGGATCCATCACCACATGGGATGATTTCACCACTCGTTTCCTTGCTCAATTTTTCCCACCGGGGAGAACTACTAAGCTTAGAAATGACATCTTGATGTTCCAACAACGTCAAAATGAATCTCTTTATGAAGCATGGACTCGTTTCAAGGACTTACTCCAAAAAGTCCCTCATCATGGCATAGATCTTTGGCTCCAAGTCCAAATCTTTTATGACCATATCGACATCTCCACGAGGCGAGCCATTGACCAATCGGCCGGTGGTAAGCTACGTGATCTAAGTGCGGAACAATCATGGGAACTCATAGAAGATCTTGCTCTCTATGACAACGAAAGTTGGAATGATCCCCGTGACTTGAATAAAACGGTCAAGGCAATATCTTTGCCTTCGAACAATTCTAGCACTCCCGACCGTAGGATCATGGAACTTGAGGACCAAGTCACGTTTCTCATGAAATCTTACGAAGCTCCTAAGCTTTCAAGCCAAGTGAACAAAATCACTTCTTCATGCGAATTATGTAGTGGTCCCCACGACACTCGTGATTGTGTGGAACTCCCCGGAACAGCTTTTGCGGACTACGCATCCACACGTACCGACGAAGTGGGAGATAAGTGGTACACTTTCAAGCCCGAGCCAAACACTTACGGTGATTCATACAACCCCTCATGGAAAAATCACCCAAACCTTAGGTGGAAACAAAATCAACCCAATTCTTCCAATCCGCCTAATCGTTACCAACCAACCGGTCCACCCTCCAACCGTACTTTCAACAACAATCCTTCTAACAACTTTGGTAGTACCAACAACCTTGAAGGATTGATGTCTAAGTTCATGGCATCTCAAGAAGCTCGCATAGCTAGGTTTGAAACTGAATTCAACCAACAACAAACGGAGATGACCAACAAGATCGACATCTTGTTGAAGGCCCTCAACAACCAAGCATTAGTCACACCTAGGAAGGACACTAGGGACACCAATAACGGAAGCCAAATTAAGGACCTCTCATCATCCAAACATGTCCACTTTGTCAATGTTGTCACCATTAAGCCAATAGATAAGAAGATTGAAGAGAGTGACAAGGATGAAGTTAGAATAGAAGCTGGGACTAAGGATGAGAGTAGGGAAGTTGAGGTAGAGCCTATAGAAGAATACTTTGTAAGTTGCCCACCAAGGAAGAACGGGAATACCATAAGGATTTATTCGATAGTCCCGAGAGACCATATATCCTTGGCACCCCCCTTATCAAAATGGGAGACCCCTCTAACATTAACATCCCATGCAATATCGGGCACATGCATATATGGAAAGCTTACATCGACCCTAGATCCCCCGTGAACATCATGACTAGGACTTATTACAATTGGGTGATGAAGAAGCAACTTGATTTTAGGATGATGCCCGATAAGAATCTGATAAGTAATTTTGCAGGAAGAGTGAAGGGACTGCATGTGATTATAGGGAATCTCACCTATGAGATCGATTTTATGATAGTTGAGGACACTCGTCCGGTGATAGATGCTTGCCTAAGCCAAATAATATTCGGAAAACCATTTGTTGAGGCCACTAGGATGAGTTATGATCCGACTTTAGGGATAGTTAGATTTAAGGAAGAGAATGATGAGGTTGCCTATCAAATGCCCTACAAAATTGAGCAATACTGCCTTCTCTCTAATTTCGAAAAGGAACACAAGCAAGCGGCTTATTATAGGAATGAAGAGGATAGACGTAGAGGAGTAGAGTATGTAAAGAATAGAATGCTTGGTTTCTACAAAGAATGCTTGCAACTAGGTCCAGAATACAAAACTGGTTTAGAAGACGACCTAGAGAGTGGAACCAATGATGAGGTCACGTAGTAACCCATGACCTTGAGTCTAGCTACAAGACTCGTAAATAAAGAAAAGCGCTTCTTGGGAGGCAACCCATGTTTTGTGTGATTTTATTTGTTTGTTTGTTATTTGCTTCCGTATGCATGCTTAATTTTTATTGTTGGTAGATCATGTTTCTAAACTAAATAGTGGAAATACTTTACTCTGTTGTTTGGCCTAGTCTTAACTCCACCTAAAGGTATTTTTTGCAAAAAGATAAGTGTAAGGGGAAACCCCAAATATGTTTTTAAGAAACAAACCGATCATGATTCTCCACAATATTAAATGAACATGTATATTCGTATTTGTTAGAGTCAAATGCTTGTATTGAGTCATAATGAAGTTTTGCAGGATTTTCCAGGAAGTAGGACCAAGTTTTTCCAGAAATTTTCCGGAAACTTAACATAAGAATTTCTGCAGGTCACTTCTGACGGCGTCAAGTGTAAAAATCTGGAAATTTTACCAGTTTTGTTTTTCTAACGGAGTCTTATGGTTTTTGTGAATTATTAAGTTTTATAATCTCCAGGAGATCTGCAAACTTCATTCCACAAGCATTATATCTTATCTTGTTTTCTAGGATTTAGTAACTTATATAGGATGCCGCCGATTTTACGCGAGGTTGTCTTGTCTATTTTATCAGGTTTTACAGGTTATTTATGACAAGAAGATGATTTATATTCTGGAAGGGAAGCTTTGATTGTTCATTTTCTTGGAGGAAGATTTAACCTGGCCACCTTATTATCCATACCGAGCGAATCAGGGGAGTATTTGATTTCATTCTCTTTACTTTTTCACTTTTATATTCTTTACTTGAACATTGGGGACAATGTTCATCTTAAGTGTAAGGGGAGGGTAAAAAGATGATACCTTACATATACACTTTCGCTTGAGTTTGTTTTATTTGATGGTAGATGTGTAATAAAACTATGAGAAATACTTGTTAGTGCAATTTTAGCGCCAAATTTAAAATTGTTTACAACATTTAGGAGTGAAACTTTAGCCATAGCAAGCGTCTCATGGATAGGAGATTGTATAACTAGCACATAACCGTACTTTCAAAAAAATTTTCCACCCAAATATGTGAGTTTCGCCTTTAGATTTGATAGGAAAAGCATTTACTATTCGTGCTTATGAGTGTACCGGTAGCATTTAGATTCTAGAACTTGCGTTAGTGATGCATCCCGAGACCGCAAGTGAGACTACATTCGTGTAGTAGGATTTACTACATGATAAGAGGCATTAGGATCACCCTTGTGTTAAACCCGTATCATAATTACTTGACCATTTAAGTCATATTACTTGGCTAGTTAAGTCAACTAATTTTTCCCACACCCTTAGCGTTGTACTCATTTTTAGTACACGAAACCCCTAGTACACCCCTCCGAGCCTATCTTTTCGTTTCTAACTTTAAGCATTTTACTTAAAGGAAGAATTTGTTACACCCCACTTAAATGTACAACCAAATCACCTTAGCCTTCCGTGTGTGCACTCATTTTTAGTGCATTATTGTTATTTGTTAAACCCTAAGTTAACTATCTAATTGATTACATGGTTGCTAAGTCGAGTCATATCCTTGTACATATTGTTTTGGGACGATTGGGACTCATGGGTAAAGTACTTATTTTATGGAGTAATGGGGAAGAACATCAATTATTACCCCCATATGTACGTTAATCTTAAAAGTGCTCCAAGTGTTTTGATTTTCTTAATTCGAGTCATTAGATTAGTTTAATGTAAAGATTCAAGTGTAAGGGGAATATTCATTCCCTATGATGTATTATTTTGGATGGTAGGGCAAGAGTGTATGCAAAAAAAAATAATAAATAAAAAAAAAAATCAAAAATCAAGAAAAAGAAAAAAAAAATAAAAAAAGGAAAAGAGAAAAAACATACGGACTACCATCCCTTTTTATTCTATGTTTATTTTATGTTTTTGTTATTTTTCATTTATTAGCTTAAGTCGAGTCTAGTCTTGGCTTAGCAACGCCATATTGTACATGTAATTAACCAAGATTGTTAACTCGCCACCAGTAAAACTTCCTTTATCCAACAAAACCGTGTATTTCATATCCCTACACCTAACGTTACAACCCTTTAAAAGACATCTTTGATAGTTTATCCTAGGTGCTTACGCCATGTGGTGGAGGTTTGATCCTTTCCCAAGCCTATGGTAATCTATTTTGCTATAACAGGTAGTGAGAGATATCTTCCGTTTCCATATTGTAATTTATACTTTATTACACCCGAGAGATGTGAGTATCTAAACATTATTTGTGAGGTGCTTGTGTATGACCTTCGTGCTTGTCTATCGTCTTTAGTGGAATGATTATTTGTTGTAATTACTTTTATATTAGTGTTAAATGACCCCTAACTTGTCTTTTGATTAGAATAAAAGCGCATTTGCTTGAGGACAAGCAAATCTCAAGTGTAAGGGTATATGATGAGGCGAAAAGTGATCCATTTTTAGGGGGTCATTTAAGCCCGAATTCGAATTTATATGATCAAATATTGCCCTAAATCGTTCCTTTTGTGATTTTAGGTACTTTGGGAGTGAAATCTGGAAAAGGAAGCAATTCGGACGTTTTTGGAGCATAAAAGTGAAGAAAACGCCAAAGTCTTAATTTTCCATGCTGAGAACAGTAGGTGACAGCGTCAAGAGTAACTCTCTGACGGCGTCAAGAGCAAAATTCCACGACGACCCAGTACAGATTTGACGGCGTCACAAAGGTAGGGCGTCAAGAGTAAAATTCATGACGGCCTGGAAATGATTAAGTCTTGACGGCGTCAAATGTAGATCAAGGCAGTCCGAGAATAGTTTTGGCGGCGAGGTGACGGCGTCACAAGGTTGGTCTTGACGCCGTCAGACCCCTTTTCCTATATATAGTTTTCTAATTTTCACATTAAAGGAGAGAAGTTTTGGAGAAACCCTAAGTACGATTTTGGTGCGAATTTTACAGGTTTTTCAAGGGTTCCAAACCCGTGATACCTTTCATGTGTAATTAAGATAAGTGTTCTTTCAATTCAATCAATATGTCTATGTGTTGGTTGTCTATATCTTGTTCTTGTCTTAATTCCATCATGCTAGGCTAGATCTATCTTGTGTTTGCTTGGATCTAATGAAACCTAGATGTTAATTATGTGTTGATTACTTGTTTATACTTGTCTTGGATGAATGATTTATATGTTAGGCTTAAGAAAACTGGCAGATCTCCAATTGGTAACATGCTTGAACGTCTTAAGAAACATGAACCGACGCGCACTAGGTCTTTATTGGTTGTATTTAACGCATGAGCCACTGTTTACAATCCCTATAGTTGTGTTGGGCATGGTGTAGGAGGAGATAAGAGCTCATAGAATTGGGGAGTTAAGTGTGCCACCCCATGAATGGTCTTAAGGAATACGATCCGTCATCCATGCAATTATAACAAGTAATTAACGTGTAAAAGATGTCTAGGGAGTAGTGAAATCTAAGTAAATACATTTTCTCCACTTATTGCTCACAACTTTAGTATAATTTAGTTTATTTTTATTTCTAGTATTTTATTTTGATTGCATCTTTAGTATTGGGTTAGTTGATTAGCAACTAATTCCGCCCAAATCCTTCAAACCCGAGATTTTTAATTGCTTTCTATAAAATATAAAATACAAAAATAATCATTCCTCACCTTTAGAACTAGTATTTAGGTTTTCTAATCCTAGCGACACTATTCCTAAGCTGAACGATCAATCCCCCGGTACTTGTCACTATACTATACTACAACGATCTGGTACACTGCCTGGTGGGGGTTGTAAGCTTCTCGAGATCCCTCGAGAGGTAAAACCTGGTGCAATTCCCACGTCATCCCTATTACTCATCTATATCTATTCTTAACTTTTTTTCTTAGATTCGTGAATTGAAAGTAAAGGACGACCCAAGTTGTACTTCTAAGTTGTTCGCTTTGGCTCGTGGACCATCATGTGCTGCATTCTCAGCAGACTCTTGCACAGTGAACGGTGTGAAGTTTATCGTACACGACCGTGATTTACGTCGTTCAACCCAAAACAGCGGAATTTAAACTCCTAATCCTAGAGGAGGAATGTATTATGGCCAGCTTGAAGAAATTATCGAGCTTGAATATATTCCGTTTAAGGTTGTGTTGTTCAAAGTTAAATGGTTCGACACTAATAACAATGGTCGCATAAAACGTTGTACCTATAGAAACAACATTACACAAATTATGACAGATCGTGTATCGTTTGAAAGTGAACCATACATTCTTGCCACACAAGCAACACAAGTCTTTTACCTTGATTTCCCGGGTAAACGTGGTAATGTCAAGGCCGTCCAAGATTCTTATCATCGAAAGATTTGGAACCCGGATATCATCGTGGTAGAAGACAATCAGGATGTTGTACATGACAACACATCATCACATGTCACAATCTCTGCTGAGTTGGATACGTTGAATTATGACACCATAAATAGAGATGTTGAGCCAGCGGAAGTTGAGGCACCACCACAACCAATTATCACTTATGTCGACGACGACGAAGATAATATTGATTATGATGACCACGTTCCTCATGATTTAGCATCTGATGGTGAAGATTACGTCGATCGTGAAGATGAAGCTGACACTAATAATGAGGGTTTTTATCTTAGTGATGAGGGAGATTGATCTCAAATTGTAATTTGTTAAATGACACTTATTTGAATGAAATTGTTATCGAGTGGTTAAATGTGTTTATTTATTTATTTAATTATTTATTATTATTATTATTTTTTGTATAAATTGTTATTTATTTCAATGTGTGTGTATATGCGTATATGTGTATATGTGTTTATTCACTAATTATATTTTCTTGTACTAGTACGTTTACAGATGGCAGATGTTGTTGCTAGGAGCCACGGTGGCGATGGAGGTAATGAGCCACCCCGTGGTCCGACGAGGATAGGCGGTGATTGTCAGAGTAAGAATTTTTAGATTATTTTAATTAAACTTGATTATTATTTGAAAATGATAACTTGTTATTTTACGTCATCATCACTTGAATTTGATTACTTGTAGGATCTAAATCCAGACCTCCCAGACCTCCCAAGCCCAATGCCAAAATTGGGAAAGGCGGGAACTCGGTGCGTGGTCCCACAAAGAACACGTGGCTTCACAATGAGAGGAAAGAGACTGGTCCCACAAAGAACACGTGGCTTCACAATGTGGGAGCATGTGGGCGACCACGCGAAGTGGTTCTCCAACTTGGTCGGGGAATTGTTACGGCAATCAATTCCTATGCATTACAAATCCTGGTCGGCTGTTCCTGCTACCGCGAAGGCCCACATCGACGACCAGCTACACGTAAGTTTTTTTTTATCTTTTATTATTTTAATTATTGTGTTTGTTTATTTTAACTTTTCTATTTATTTAAATTTGATTGTTTATTTAAATTTGAATATTTATTTTAATTATATTTTATTGCAGCATTATTTTGATCTCGGCGAGCACCTTGCCAGTGCTGATGGAGAGGATATTGTCAAGAGTATCGAATATTATCTCCAAAAGCGATACGACGACAACAAGTGGCCGCACAAAAAGATAAATTTTACTGAGCAAGGTGGGATGGAGAAGCTGGAGGAGATCAAGGCAAAACGCCCGGAGAACATGTCGGAGTCGGATTGGGCAGAATATGTAAATTTCTGGATCCACACTTTATTATTATTGTTATTGTTATTGTTAATAATAATAATAATAATAATAATAATAATAATAATAATAATAATAATAATAATAATAATAATAATAATAATAATAATAATAATAATAATAATTCAATTATATAACATTTTTTATTATTTATAATACTCAGGTTAAGCACTGGTCGAACCCGCATAATTTGAAGAGAGGGGACACCAACAGGCAGAACCGGCTCGCCAATCCGACTGCTAGCCTTCATGGGTCGCATTCGTTAGCTGTGATACGCGATAACTTCGTAAGACGTTTTTTAATCATTTCATATATATATATATATATATATATATATATATATATATATATATATATATATATATATATATATATATATATATATATATATATATATATAGTGTTTGGTGAGTCGTTATTGAGTTTATTTATAAACAGCTGAGAGAACCCACCGTCGCTGTGGATGGTAGAGACTTGATCGCGATGTACAGACACAACCATACGAGAGACGGCGTTTGGGAATCTACATTGTCCGAGACTAGATATTTAAGTATATTTTATTTCCATAAAACTCACCCACATTAATGCAAATATAATAAATCATGACTTATGTATTACTTTGCTTATTTTTTTGTAAAACAGAACCAGATGATACAGATGCGGACGGAGAGCACCTCCGGGGGGACGACCATGTCTGACCTCGATATTATGCGCCACGTGATCGGTGGCAAGCAGCGAGGTCATATTCCTGGCATAGGTCCAGTCTTACCCGGCGGTGGTCGTCAGACGACCCTCAGCGCCGCACGAGCTCGTGATCAAGCCTCCGCTTCCTCCCTGCACGAAACAGTCCAGAAGCAAACCCAGGAGATGTCCCAGCAAAGGACACTGATTGATATGTTGTTTGGGTGGGCTAAGACACAGCCGGGTTTCCCCGCTGAGCTAGCGACTCAGGCGACGACATCGGGATCCCAGGAGGCTTCACCAGGTGAGTCTACAGGTACCCCGGAGGAGGGGAGTGGGGCTAGTGGGGGGACTCAGGAGTAGCGTATGGGTTGTTTGGGTTGATTTATATTTGTTTTGGGTTATGGACAAATGTTTGGATAGTTTCATGGATTATTATGTCTTTATGTAGTTTATGTGTTAGGATTCCCGCTACATTGTTCCCACGTATAGTTTTGTAGCGTATAGCGGATAGCTAGCTTATGTAGTGATCATGTGATAACGGTTTTTGAACCGTATTTTGCGAATTTGGATACAAACACATGATTATGTTAATTTTTAACAAATTTAGATATGTATCATATTATGTTTGGCGAATTTGTGACTTGAGTGTCTTGTGGTGTTGTAATTAGATTATATACAGGTTGTGGATTTGTAGTGATAATGTAGATTTTTTCCCGAAAAAATCTGGAAATTACCCATTTTGCAGCAATTTGCTGCAAAATGGGTCAGTCACTTTTAGCGGGGACATGTCCCCGCCAAAAGGTTGCTGCATTATTATTGAGCACAACTTTCAGTGGGGACACGTCCCCGCCAAAAGTAAGCACCATTTACGTGTAAAATACTTTCAGCGGGGACTTGTGTCCCTGCCAAAAGTAAGTACCATTTACGTGTAAAATACTTTCAGCGGGGAAGTGTCCCCGCTAAAAGTGTGCAACAATTATTTTATAAAATACTTTCAGCGGGGACATGTCCCCACCAAAAGTGTTGCCACGCTGACAAGTTTGACCTGAACAAAATTATCCACGCTGGCAGTGTGGGTCCCACGTGTCACCGCCAAAAGAGAGGTTAGTCGCCGCCGAAAGTTGACAGCGAAGGGCTTTAGCCGAGGCACTTTCGGCGGGGACATGTCCCCGACGAAAGTGTTGGGCGGGGAAAAGTCCCCGCTGAAAGCGAGGAAATGTCCCCGCTAAAAGCAGCCTATGTTGTAGTGTGATTTGAGTGAGATAAAAAGTTGGAATATCTTGTCTCTTGTTAAAAAAAATTTCCTTAAAAAGGCCATCCTTCGTGAACTCCAACCAGTGCTAAAGGAGTTGATTTTAGATAAGGTTATTTTCTCATGCCTTGTAAAGTTGTAATAAATCTTAATCCATATAGGTTTTGATGTTATATTGTTTATTCCTAAATTTAAATGAAGGTAATCTTACTAATTGTGAATTTCAACGTAATATTAGAATGGAAGACGTACTTTATTGCAGCTTCTTCATCCAAATTTCTTACGTTATCTTAGTCCAGATGATTTGTCTTTGTTGGATTCATCCGTACCTTCTTTAGTTGCAACGGTAAATTTTTGTTAGACGCCCTTTAATTTTTGTAAAAGAACGTGACATGGCTTTTTAGTATTTAATAATTGCTCTTTTATCAATGGAGCTGTAACACCCCAACCCGATAAGGGTAGAAGTGCCACATTATGGTGACATATCAAAGCAAGCACAAGCATACATCTCAAGTAATACAAATGAGTATCAAGGTTACAAGGGCTAAAGTACAAGTACAAAAGAAAGTAATACAAATACTAAGTCTGGCATGTACAAAAGCTCCTACTAATCCACAAGCTATCAAGGTAAAGTCTTCTAAGTCCAATGCACTCTCCACTTATAACCCAACTTCCTACTAAAACCTGCCGCAGGAAAAGAAATGCGACTGAGCTACGAGAGCCCAGTGAACATATATGTAAGTAACAAGCAATATAGAATGATATTCAATGCAATGGAAAGATAATGGAAGTAAAAGGAAGTATAACAGAAGTAAAAGGAACATGTGTCCAAGTTGTAAAGGTGTAAAGGTATAAAGGTCAGGTCAGTTATCCACCACGAGCCCAAGTCAAGTCAAGTAATCAAGTAACCATGCATCCGGAGGGGAGACCTCGGGATACCAAGTATAATATGAGGGGATACCTCCAAGGGTTGGAGTAGCTAGCTCCCAAGATGTGAGGGGTTGCAATGCACGCAAGCCCGATCACCAAGTAAATATATAATGTAGTCCAAGTCATAATCATAATGGCCGTAGCCCAAGCAAGTATCAAGTCAAGACAAATCTAGGATGCATCCATACGCCCCTGCAGGCCAATAACAATCATAGCAGTAGTCGATAACAATATCAATATCAGGGACGGTGGGGGACATCTCTCCGGCCCCACTAGAGTACATAACATTGGTGCATCAATGCTATGGTTGTGGCTACTCCACAACAAGTAGTACCAAGTATAACAAGTGGTGGCTCGTAGTCTCAAACTGTGGGTCAAGGGTCAAGTCAAATATCAAGTATGCAAGTACAAGGTTCATATCAAGTGGTTCAAGTCAAGAGTCCATATCAAGTGGTTCAAGTCAAGTTTCATATCAAAGGTTCAAGTCAAGTTACAAATCAAAAGGTTTATTATCAAGGCCCATAGTAAAAAGGTTCAAGATGGAAAGGTTTATACCAAGGTTCATACTGAGAAGGTTCATGTGGATTTCATGTTTAATGTTCAAGGTAAGGTTCAATAGTGAGAGATTACGTAGAGTTTAGTGTAAAGGTTCATGTCATAAGTTCAATGTAGAGGTTTATATTAGGTTCCAAATAAAAGTTTATGGAAAGGGTTCAATTCAAATGTTTATGTCAAAGGTTTATTTAAATAAATCTTTTAATAATGGTTCTCATGAAATAAAGGTTTTCAATAAGGTAGTCCTTAAAATAAATATTAATAAAATTAGCGAAACTTCATATAAAAGTGGTGTTACATAATGTTCATAACTCTCATTTTAAAATAGTTTTTCCTCAAAACATTTGCATAATATAATCACTAAAAGTTTTCACATCCGGTTATAATATTAAAAGTACTTTCAAAATATCAAGGGTTATATCAAGTTCAAGTCAAGGTTTGAATCAAGTATCATAGTATAGGTTTTCAAGACAAAATATAAGTCAAAGATCGACGTATGTGATTTTAACATAGGGTTCAAATCAAGATTCAAGTCAATATTATCATATCAAGTTTATTATATCAAGTGTATCATGACAAGGTTATTTCAAGGTTCAAGAATCATAGTGTAAGTTTCAAGCAAGGTTCAGTTTTAAAAGGATCATAGCAAGGTTCAATAACCCTCATTTTAAAATAGTTTTTCCTCAAAACATTTTCATAATATAATCACTAAAAGTTTTCACATCCGGTTATAATATTAAAAGTACTTTCAAAATATCAAGGGTTATATCAAGTTCAAGTCAAGGTTTGAATCAAGTATCATAGTATAGGTTTTCAAGACAAGGTATAAGTCAAAGATCGAAGTATGTGATTTTAATATAGGGTTCAAATCAAGATTCAAGTCAATATTATCATATCAAGTTTATTATATCAAGTGTATCATGACAAGGTTATTTCAAGGTTCAAGAATCATAGTGTAAGTTTCAAGCAAGGTTCAATTTTAAAAGGGTCATAGCAAGGTTCAATAACCCAGGGAACATAGCAGGGTTCAATAATCAAAGGAATATAACAAGGTTTAATAACCAAGGGAACATAACAAGGTTCAAGATATCAAAGGAATAGGAAAGACAAGAGTGCATGAGAAACCTGTAGATAGGTCAGAATATCTGTACCTTAACCGCGAGTGCAAACACATCAAAAGACCTAAAGATCAGAAGTTACTCCTTTAGCGAATCTACACGAATTAATGATTGTCTTATTATTAATAAGTTCACTTTAATCAGATTACTCCTTTTTGGTTTTCTTTCTATTTTTTTTAAACTTTCCCTTTTTAGAACTTTCCATTTTTAGTAACTTGCCATTAGTAATATTAGCCATAAATGATTACAATTAACATTTAATCAAGTTAAAGTGCTCAAAATGATCATAATTATAGATTATGGTTCAATTATGACAATTTATAATAGTTTAGGGTTATAAGCGTAATTTACCAATTTATAAGGTTTATAAATGTCAAATACTTAAACTTAACGTCTGTATTGTAAAATAATTTATAATGACAAAAATTGCACTTAGCCGATTTAACAAATTATATTCAGTGTATTTCCGATCTTATTTACCACGACTAAGTTACTACGTTATAAAACTCCTTTTAAAGTGCATGCTTAAGTTTAAATGTAATCCGACACTTGACACACACCGCGAGACAAAATCAAGCAAGACAAACTGGGTGTGAGGGGTTTAGCGAGCAGCAACCAATCACGAATCAAGCTCCACTTAGACACGACTTAAGCAACATATTTAACACACATACATGAAATATTAGATGGCCGACCCATGCTCTAACATACAACCCAAGATTTCTTTTTGTATTATAAAATCATTTATTTTCTTGTAGGTTCCTATATCAGTTTTTAATTGAGTTTCTTACAGCTCATGAGTTTACACACAAGCATAAACATGTATTTACACCATGCGCATGCACCCCATCACACACAATTATGCCCCTACTCACCCAACATGATACGTAAGCCCCATAATGAAATCACATCAAAACCAAAACCTGCTTCACGTATATACACATGCATGCCTTTCTTCATTTCTTGTGTTTTTAATCCAGTTTTTGTACGAAGGTATATCAAGGGTTATACAAATATTCCAAAGACCAAAAAAAAATGTATATCGACATATTCGAAAAGCAAAATAGAATAGAGATCGACACATAATTCACACCAAAACAAGCCATCGTTCGTGTAAATCGACACAGTTTAGGATTTAGAGATCATTATTTCATGTTCTTCGTTGTGAGTTGTTGTTATTGTTTCTGATGAGTTACATCATACGTATACATGCAAGTTTAAACTGATTTATATAAGTTATTATGCGAGATGTGATGAGCGTATACTGAGATCAAAATCAAAGAAGTAGAAGTAGGGAATACAAGGTACCCTTGTCGCTTGTTCGGATGGAAGGAAGACAAAGATCAAAACTAGGACCCATTTCGTAACCAAAGCAAACCCACACCTCCTGAATTCAATACCCCGCTCCAGCACCACCTCCTTTAAACGAAAACTTCACGATCAAACACCCACCTCGAACCAGAATCAACACTCACAAATTCACTGAACAGAAAAATGCCAACGATCTTTACTACCACCTTCTTCCACCCTTCGTACAACCTTCTTGATGAATTGAAGAGAAGAAACAAGATTATACCGCCACTCTTGTTTTAGGGTTTTATGTGGGATATTGTATGTGAGATATACGGTTGTTAAATGAGATTTGAAGGGGAGATAAAATGGGATACTGGTCGAGTAATGGGGGAAGGGTCAAAGTCTTTTTTTTTTTTTTTTTTTTTTTTAAGTTTCCATATCAAAAAAAAAAAAAAAAAAAAAAAAAAAAAAAAAAAAAAAAGTTACTTAGTCTCTTATTCGGTTATATATTGTGTATAATTTTATTTATGTTTTGGTTCTATATGCATTGTGTACCACGATTACATAAAAGTGGACCCGTATGTGACATTAAAACGTGTAAAAATTCTTGGCTAGGAAACATGTATGACGACTTTTATCATATCACATGTTATATGTTAATATTACGTAGCTTTCCAAATTTTAAAGTTTTATTACTTAGGTTATGCTCACAAAACTTAGAAAAAATTCAAATTATACGGGAATTTAGGAGAAATGGATTTTAGGAGCTTTAATCCAATGGTAAGGGTGCTTGTGCTTGAGTCAATAGACCCAGGTTCAAGTCTCTTCTTGGCACTAAAGTTTAGTGATACCATTCCCCCATCGAAAACGCTCAGTTGACCGGACCAAGGAGATCCTAACTCCCGACTAATTAGGTCAATTAGAACAGGTGCTCATCGCATGGGGCCGGGTCCTTAGCAAAGGGTACGGTTGGCATCAAAAGATGCATGGGATCAGAGTGTTCCCACCGATTTACACCTTTTGGAGAATAATTGCTCTCTTTTGGCATCAGGGTGGCGCAGAAGCAGAAACTAAAGCTAAGTCTTCAGATGCTGAAAGTGATGAGGACATGAATGATGCAGATGAAACTGTAAAATCAGTAACTGGTGGGAAAAAAGATCCTGCATTAAGAAGACGAGAGTTGTTGGTTGATAGTGGACTTGCTGAGGTACCGATGCTAAAACAGATTCTGATCATTTGATATTTTGTGGTTAAATATGCAGTTTTGTACGAGCTGCGACACTACTGCTTATTTAAGGATAAACTAACATTTAATTATTTATCCTTGCAATTAATATGATAAGAGATACTGTCACTCCCATTTCACAAAATGTTGTCTTTTTTACAAAGTAATATGTTATTTTGGTCATTTTATTTGATTATTTTTTTCTAAAGTTAATTTTCAAGATGCTCAAATGTCTGATAACTTAATTTCTACAATTTTAGACGAACAAAACACATCCTAAAACTATCTTCTAGTGTCCCTATTGTTATACGACTATACATGTAATTATAATGTTTACATCTGCTTATCTTTACAGAGTCTCATTGATGCATGTACCGATAGTGTAAAGGAATTGCTTAGATCAAATCATGGAAGAGAGGTCTTGTTCGAGGTAATAATATCAACAAATAACTACATGTGTCTTTAAAAAAATGTATTTGCTAATTTACACATAACTTTAATTTAATAATTTTTCTTAAATTAACATGTAATTAAATGTTTTTTTTTGCTGCAAAGGTGAACATATATTATTACTCACAAAGAATAATACAATAGTGACATAGAGTATAGACATGCCTATACTTCTATAACATAAATACATCATAGAAACATACTAGAGCTAACAAGCTATCTCAAAACAGACTAACAAGAGACTGAATACACTTAGGCCAGCAGCCAAGAATACATCCACTGCATACAGGCAAACTACCTTCAGTTTGTGACATTCCTATAGCTTTATTCACCTTAAGGAGTCAGGCGTCATTGGGAACCCACACCCTTCCAAATCAAGAGCTATACCAACTGTGCTACATTTCCATCTCAAGAATGGCTTCACACAGTTGGGAACACATACCTTGAGGGAGGACCAACCTTACCTCCTTAGCAATGTATAATTAGGACCATGTAGGTTCCTCTTTCACTCCTCACAATTCCTAGTTTCATACATTGCCACACCAATTCACTTACCCTTCTCAAGAGGAAACTCACTTTATGATGTATAAATAATCTATTTGACTGTACTCTCTCAAACACCCTGTAGTTACCTAGAAAAGGCCTACTAAAGGGAATTTAGGAACAAACAGTAATAGGCTACTTATATACAAAGTTACAGAGCCATCTCTTGAAGTGAATTTTAAAGTACATTCAATGTTCCAGAGTAGAAACTGAATGACAGGTTAACAACCTTTAAGAATGCATCATCAGAATGCATCAGCAGAAATTTCCAAATTCAACTCTGCAATTCCAAGTTACAACAGCAACTTAGTTGATTTCAGACCTCAGACTTCCTTTATTCATCAGTCAAAACAAACAATCACAACAGATCAGGCTTTCATTTTAACTGTTGATTCACTTTCATTTTTTACTCACAGAAGTCTCATTGTTTTAACGTGGTATGAATGTAGGTTGCCTCAGGGGGTGCAGACAACATTCTTAGCCTACATTTGGATGAAAAGTTGGCTTCTTTGCACGAAGCTATAGCATCTTTCGTAGCAACCCCTAAATCAGAGGAGGAAGAAGAGGAACATCTTCTCGAAAACTTCCATTCAAGCAGGACAATAAGAAAATTAAAACTCGAATCACCTTAATTTGCATCTACTTTATCGGAGAAAGTTTTCAAAGGAAAGTGTAAGACATGGGTCCAAGGTCACAGGTATCTTAACCATATTGATTTTTCTTAGAGCCTTTATATTTTTTCTCTCTTTCTGATGTATCGTAATGGCCGATTCCATCGATTATAATTGAAAAAAAAGTCAAAAAGATTTGTGGTCAATGAAAAAGTAATCATGTTTTAAGTTTGTTATTCAAACAAATATGTTTACTTTCATTTCAATCCGACCCACACACTAATTGTTGACCCGTTAGCCAAACCTACCATGTCTTCACCTCTAAAGAGAGCCATAATATGTAAACTGACTGTTACTGCAAAACTGTTTTATAGTGCCAAGGTAGTATGTGCATACTTGGAAACCACCAATCCTAAGATGCTTAAGTTAGCAAAGAAAGAATTGCAGCCTTTACTGAAAGAAGGTGTCCTCAAGTTACCCGAGCATAATCAACCAAAAAAATCAGGCTAAACAACCGAGCCAGATGAGTCCAGAACTAGGCGTTTATTGTGGTTTTACTTGCTTCACAGAATTATAGTTTGAACTATATGCCATAAGAAGATGGTAGTTTAAGTTTCTGAACAACATGTTTATGCTATAATTTGCAAGTCAAAGTTTTGTTTTTTCTTAATCATTATTTCGATACGACCTTATTCCATGTACTCAACATTTAACGCTATACATGGTTTTTGTAGACAAGTTACCTTGGTCTGGTGGGATTTGCTATTCTTCTTGTTGTAGTCATGGAGTAGCAACTGTCTACTATTTATCTTTTTTTGAAAAACGTTTTGGTTGTTCAAAACTTAGAAGTAGACACTTGGGGCATGTTTGGTGTGTGGGAATTGGAATCAAGGAATAGTTTCCTCCCCTATAATGATGTTTGTCTAGTCCTAAATGATTTTTGGAATAGATATCATAATACAAATAAAGTTTGTAACGGACATATATATAAGCTTGTACATGAAGGTAAGAAGAAAAGGAAAGCAAGAATGGACATATCATAAGTGCTTTCTATCGGGCAGCTATCTCTGTAAAAGTTAAGCCATTGCTTGAACTTGTTGGATAAGAGATTGAAGAGAAACCAGTACCAGGAAAGTTCCTATCTGTGAAAAATGCTGGCTGTTTAGGTTTTGGCAATGCACCTTCATTGCCTAACATGAGAACCACTGACGACATGTTTGGCCTGTCTTCTGGACTTTGTTGTACACATAATAAGCCAACTTCTATCGATCTTAAAACTTCCGATGGATTGCTTGCCTCAGCAAAACTTGAATCCAGGAGTTCCATTGACTTTCCTTCACTATGCATCGTCCATGCCTAAATATAAATGCGGATTTAATTATTAGGCGGTAGAGTTATGCCGGATAAATTTGAAAATCAAGCAACTTACATGTCCAATAAGGTTATTGTTATGCTCATAATGAACAAATCCCCTGTTTCTCTTCCCACTCACAATCTCCAGCACTAATACACCAAAGCTGAAAACATCCGACTTTATTGAGAAAAGACCATCTAGCATATACTCTGGTGACATGTAACCGCTATACATAGAATAATGTTTACAAGTCTTAAAAATAAAGAACTTAACAAAAAGCGAATGAAGATAAACCAGAATGTTGTACCTTACAAGGTACCAACAACTCTCTCTATGTTACCTTCAGTTTCATTTCCTCCAAAGCTTCTAGCTAACCCAAAGTCTGATATTTTTGGGTTCATATCCACATCTAGTAGAATATTGCTAGCTTTAAGATCTTTGTGAATGATTCTTAATCGTGAATCTCGATGAAGATAAAGAAGTCCTCGCGCAATTCCTTTGATGATGTTGAGTCTCTTTGTCCAATCAAGGAGTGTGCTTCGCCTTTTATCTGCACATGCATCATGTAGGTTTAGTTGTTCAAAGTATCTTACCGTAGTAAGTTACTATTGTCGATTTAATGGAAATTATATGATACAGACCAAATATAAACTCATCTAAGCTTCTGTTTGGCATGTATTCATATATCAACAACTTCTCGTCCCCCTTGATGCTACACCCGAGGAGCTTGACAAGATTCCGGTGCTGAAGTTTTTAAATGCATATAACTTCATTCATGAACTCATTACTTCCTTGACTGGAAGTCTTTGAGAGACATTTAACTGCAATTTCTTGCCCATCTTCTAGCATACCCTGACATATTTTTATTTTTTGTATCAATGGCACGTTTAAACATTTTCACTTCATAATTTTGTTATCTATTATGAATTAGAATGTTGCTCTAACAATTATAGTCAAATGGACGAATCATAATGTGACGCTATATTCAGCAAACTTTTTTTTTTTTTTTTTTTTTTTTTTTTGAACGGCAATTTTATTAACACTCTAGCAAGAAGCTAGAGGAAAGAAAAGAAAATGAACATACAGTTAACCTACAAGTGAATAAGGATTAACTATCCAATCTAACCATCCGGGAACCGGAGTGTTTATCCTATGACTAATCCACGAGTGAGATAATACTTTGATTTCATCACTTAATGTATCCTTCCTCGGAGGTTTCAAGTCGAAGCAAACACGATTCCTGTATCTCCAAATGACCCAAAAAGTAGTTTGAACAACAGCATCAAAACAAGATTCTTCATTTACCTTATAGACCGGTCCAAATCTGCCCTCTCCAAGTTTATTATCGAGTGAAAAATCACAGTAGCTTTAGCTACTCTGTAGACATATTGCTTTACATTCCGTTAAAGACATTGTATTGTTAAACCACGAAGTTTGTGTATCTGGCAATTTTACATTAGAATACTTGATAAACCCATGTGTTCCATTTGTGCAATCCAATGGTATTCTCCTCACACAACCACCTGTCCAATCTCCTGTTACCCAACCCCTTTTATTTATCGGCTCAAATTTTGCCTCATCTAAGCACAAACATTTCTGCGCGTCGTCAGTGTTGCAGCTTCCATAAGGGCCACAAATTTTGTAAGTGTCACAAATATCTTATGGTATTGTTGAAATAACCTCCCATATTTTCTTATCTTCTTGCCACACTGAACGTTCTAGATTCCCAGAAGAGGTCAAGGTGGTCTTCGATATGACAGACTTGTTTAACAGATTATATGAAAAAACCACCTTTTTCATTAATAACCATATTGTATGTAAGATACGTGTTGGTGGCAGACCAGGATGACCCACTAAAACGTTCACCATTCCATGGTCCGTGCCGAAACTTGACCTCCAAACCATCTCTTAGTACGAAGTGAGGATAACCACGTGTGTCAATGCTTAAGGTGAATTCCCCTATAGCTGGATCATGAATACTCTTCCATGATGTTAAATTCCATTCGGCGCCTGTTAAGTAATTTTTGCCAAGCTTCATGCCAGGTAGATGAGTATCCGTTGGATAGTCAAAACTCTCCCACAGAATCTTCATGCTGTTTCCATCCGCGATGACTAGATTTCCAGAGTCGTTAAGCTGTGCAGTTGCATTTCCTGATGATGTTGAGTTGGATGACCACACTACATAATCGGTATAGTTCTTGAGAACAAGATTTCCCACACTGCCAATCCTTAACATGCTTGATGATACATTGGTGATGGGGCAGTCTCTGTTGGCAACCCAAACCACTGTTTTAACAGAAATTTTCTTATACCAAATACCAATGTAAGTGTTATCCGAGCTACCTGGCTTGAAGAATCCCAGTTCAAATGTTCTAGCAGGAGATACCAGCGTGTCGTTTTCTGTCAAGAAGCTTGAGTCTGAGATGATGTCAATTTCGGCTGTGTATATTTTTTGCATGCGGAGTGAAAAAACTAGAAGAACAAGTATGGTTGCTTCCTCCATTAAAATCATTTCCTTCAAGCTTCTCATTTTTTCATTTTTCATTTTTAATCTAATCTCTAGAATGAAATCAAAGTCTTATTATCACCTACCGTATGCTTGGGGTCAACAAGTCTTCTTGACAAAGTGTCAATTCTCAAATGAACCCACAAAAACTTGTAGTGCCATAAACCCGAGGTTATCGTGACTGGTTCGATAGTCACATGACAAGTAGTCAAAGTAATTAATACCAGTCAAACAATAACATATAGTTTCTATACTATGTAATTAGCTTTCAATTAATATCCACAATCAATGGATGAACTATATGCGAACCATAGTCAATTAGTCATCAAGCATGAATATGGTTGCATGTTTTACGTATTATAATATTAAAGTTTCAAATTGGTTTATATGAACTATGTGCCATAATAAGATGGTTGGTTTAATTTTGTAATCAATATGGTTATGCTATAATTTGCAAGTCAAAATTTTGTCGTTTATCATTATTTCGATGTGTGAACTTATTTCATGTAATCAACACTGAATGTTATACATGGCGTTTGTAGACAGTTTACATGCTTACTACTAAAGTAGTGATGAACTAACAACTGTCACTTTTTCTTAAAGGTGTTATACGTATTGATGTGGATGCTAGCTTCAAATAACATGCATGTTTTAATTATAGACTTATCTTTAGGTCCCAATACCCCGTCCGGCAGGACTGGGTATATAGAATTATCTTTAGGTATCCTTTTATCATTGAATAACTTGTGTCAGTATATATTAATTTTGTGGTCTTAATGTGAGGAAAGAATATCTTATATCAAAGCTCTGACTTATATTAAAGTTTATTGTTAAAATATTAGGGTGTAATAGTTATGATAAAAGTTTAGGGGGCTAGTTGTAGTTTAGCTCAAACTTAAGGAGGTTAGTCATGTATTAGGAAAGTTCCTAACCTCCTTAATTGTAGATTCCTTGTTCACAAAGGATTAGGTTTCTCCCCCTTCATTCTCTATAAATAGGGATGAGGGGCTGAGGTTTTATTTGTACCTTCTTTTCTTGCTCACGTTTAATAAACGTTTGAGTGTAAAATATCTCGTGTGTATTGGTGCCACTCGGCATTAAGGGATCATAACCCTTTGCCGAGGTCTTGTTGGAGTAGTTCTTGATTCGTGGTTCCGCTCTAGAAATCGGTTTGTTAGATTTCTTCCAACAATTGGTATCGGAGCCAGGTTCGAGAAGAACGGATCACACAACGTGGATAGAGCCAAAACAAGATAAACGAGTGAACCGGGTTTGGTTCGTCGGTTACTGCGCAGCCGTGGGAGAATTGGCGATGCGGGTTCGTTAACCGTTGGATTTCTACGAAATTCGAACCGTAGGTTGAAGACACATAGATCTAGGATCTCACCGGAGGGATCTTACATTGGAGCTTCCAGGAAAGAGATATAGGTTGTCGAATTTTCTGGTTTGGTTGTTGTGTTCTTTGTCGTTATCGGTTATTGTTTGGCTATCGTTGTGTAGATTACACGGTTCAAGGTTTCTAGGTTTTCGAGTCAAGATTACTTGGGCAACAAGGTTCCTAAAGTTGTCTTGCAAGGAGGTGGCTCGAATCTCCTAGGGTTATAGGAAATCGTTTTCTTTTGTCACAAGGTTCTTGAAGTTTCGGTTTTGAGCTTCAAAGGTGACATGGTTTTGCAAGAAGTTTCAACTTCAAGTTTTCGGTTTTTTGGAATTCAAGTATTGGTGGTTCTTGGAAGGCAAGTAAGGTTTAGCTTTGTCTTGGGATTCAAGAAAAGCGATTACTTGGAGTACAAGGTATATCAAGGTTGTAGACTTGAGGTGGAAAGATCGAAGCTTTAGGGTTTTTCTAAATGTTAGTAGATCAAATTATTACAAGAAATCGGATTTAGCACACGGCTTGTGAGACTTGTTGGTAAAGTTGGTTAAAAAACAACTTAACAAGGTTCGTAGCAAAGTTAAAGAAGAGCTAGTATGAATACTAGATTAAATATCGAAAAGCTCGATGGGAATAATGTACAAAAGCATGGAGGTTCGAAACAAGTTGGATTCAAGCAACTTGGTCATAAACAAGTTGGGTTCAAACAACTTGGTCCTGATGTTAAAATAGGAATCCATGGAGTACAGGTTGATAAACGTGTTTGGTTTGAGGTGGAACTGCAGGGAGCTCAGGGGAATTGTGAAGCTGAGGATGTTCAGGTTAGTAACGATGATGTTGCAGTGGCTCAAAGACGGTTGGAGGACAAGCAACTTGAAGAAAAGACAAACACGGACTGCTTGGTAAAAGAGCAGGAAAAGGTACACCTTGGTATAAAGGTGAGGGCGGACATTACGGTAACCGGAGTACCTGGTCAAGAGGGTGCAGAGGGTAATGTTGCTGAAAGGTATAGAGGTGACAATAATATGGCTGCTTCAGGAGTTGCTGGAGTGATAAATGAAGATGCACATGAGTCATTGACTTTCAGGGATACAGTTGCTTGTGAGGTAATTTCCAAGTGGATGGCTGTAATGAAAGAAGATATGGATACTCGGCCTAGTATGTGTATGCTCAGCAACGGTTTCAGGCGAAGCAGTGATGACAGTAACATATAGTACTGGAACTATGCACAAGGTATGTTCATATATCTATTCCTCTATATAGATTATACGGGGTTTACTTGCGAAAGCAAGGCCGAGATCTGGGTTACCAAGGGTTTGCTGGATGAAGCAAAGGAAATTATACTTGGTATGGAGATCTTCAGGACTCAGAGTGGTAATACTCTGAGGGTGTCACGATTCAGGTTTTCCAACGGGATGTCGGTTCGGATATTGTTGGGGGGACACTCTACGCTGTCGTTAGAGGATGGTCTATCAGGGAATCGTGATGAAGAAAAGAAGAGTAAGGGGTCATGTATATATGCAGTTGGAAGTCATGAGTATCAAGTGGTCTGCACGAGACCTGACATAACATCTGCGGATGTGGGAATGTTGGATAGGTTTGATCGTGGATTACAGACGGACGTACAGGCTTTTGTGGATTATAACTACGCCATGGGTAGATCAATCACAATGTACGGGTTTAAGATACAGGAATGTTCTGTGAGCTGGGAAGCTATGTTGCGGCACATGATGACTTTGTTGACAACTGAAGCGGAGTATATGACACTTGCTGGAGAATTGAAGGAGAATACATGGCTAAAGGGACTCTCTACAGAGTTAGGATTTGAGCTAAGGTTAGTAGCGGGTATTGCTACTGGTACCTTGACGAAGGCGGTCCTCGGTCCGAGGTTCCAGCACTGGGTGAAGCTGATGCGTATCGGAGATGGCAAACTATTACCATTAAGGTGGAAATTGTTAGAATATTAGTGTGTAATAGTTATGATAAAAGTTTAGGGGGCTAGTTGTAGTTTAGCTCAAACTTAAGGAGGTTAGTCATGTATTAGGAAAGTTCCTAACCTCCTCAATTGTAGATTCCTTGTTCACCAAGGATTAGGTTTCTCCCCCTTCATTCTCTATTAATAGGGATGAGGGGGTGAGGTTTTATTTGTACCTTCTTTTCTTGCTCATGTTTAATAAACGTTTGAGTGTAAAATATCTCGTGTGTGTTGGTGCCACTCGGCATTAAGGGATCATAACCCTTTGTCGAGGTCTTGTTGGAGTAGTTCTTGATTCGTGGTTCCGCTCTAGAAATCGGTTTGTTAGATTTCTTCCAACATTTATATTTAAGGTTCTGGCCAAAATATTATTTTATTACGTGGGGAATTCTCTTGAAAGTTATTTATTAAAATTTGTTGTCATTGATATTTAATAGTAAATATATGTTCAGAGTGATTTGACTATGATGCCATATTTACCATTACCCATTGTCAATCTGGTGAAACATAAGCCCAAAACCCAAAAAGCAATAAGCCGACTATATAAGCCGAAACAACACCCCCTGAATGTGGTTATGTGACATTGAGTTATCAGATGTAGATTTTTCAGCTGTGACAAAAGGGGCTGTAGAAGTTGGTGCTTGGTTGTGGTTTTGCTAATTGAAGTTGTGATAATCATTGTTTAAGTGTTTGTCAAGGTTTGAAGGTTTTTATTATTTCAGGATTTACATATAAAACGACTTTCAAATATAATCAGATAGTCAGATTTGATATTGTTGCAACTACTTAATATGGAGTAGATGATTATTTAACCTAAATGGACTCTCATTTAACCTTTAAATGGATAAGCAGATATTTTTCACTATACCTACACACAAGAAAGTGATTATGTGACTTAAAACACAATCTGAAAGTGTAATGTCAAATACCTCCTACTATCAAAGTGTGGCTTGTTTAAGACGATGCAATATTGAGTAGTTCTTTTTGTTTATCTTTTCATATTTCGTTGTACTTCATATGTTATTGCCTGTTGTGAACCTAGCATTCTAACATCAGAATAAAAAATTTCATTTGTAAGGAGAATATTATAATTTATGTTGTTGCAGGAACTTGCTGAAGCTATGAAGAAAAAGCGAAGGCCTCATTACACGCTTGAGCAAGTGTGTACTTTACTAAATTTAATTATTTCTATATAGTAGTACACTTCATCTTGCCTTATGACTCATAACAATATTATTATTCAACACAGGAGCTTGCTTTACTATGGGAAAAACTGAGGCATCTCAATATTGGAAAGGAAGAGAGATCCAAGTATGTATATTGATGCACGATTTACATGGGGCACAATTCTTAATTAATGTTTAATATTTGTTAACAAGTTTTTGTATATGTTTTAATTAAGGTTGGTGAGCAGGCTCTGATGCGTAGGGATTGCACCAGGCTTTACCTCTCGAGGGATCTCGAGAAGCTTACAACCCCCACCAGGCAGTGTACTTGATCGATGTAGTATAGTATAATGACAAGTACCGGGGGATTGATCGTTCAGCTAGGAATAGTGTCGCTAGGATTAGAAAACCTAAAGACTAGGTCTAGAGATGAGGGGTGATTCTTTTTGTATTTTTATATTTTTTTAGAAAGCAAGTAAAAATCTCGGGTTTGAAGGAGTTGGGCGGAATTAGTTGCTAGTCAACTAACCCAATACTAAGATGCAATCAAAATAAAATACTTGAAATGAAAATAAACTAAATTAAACTAAAGTTGTGAGCAATATGTGGGAGAATTGTGTTTACTTAGATTTCACTACTCCCTAGATATCTTTTACACGTTAATTACTTGTTATAGTTGCGTGGATGACGGATTGTATTCCTTAATACCATTCATGGGGTGGCGTACTTACTTCCCTAATCCTATGAGCGCCTACTTCACTCCTATGTCGAGCCGGCTAAGAAGCTCCTAACATGGGATCATTAGAATTTACTCATGCATTAAATACAACCAATTAAACCTAGTACACATCGGTTCATGTTTCCTAAGACGTTCAAGCATGTTACACAATGGAGATCTGCCAGTTTTCTTAAGCCTAACATTGAAATCATTCATCCAATACAACCATAAACAAGTAATCAACACATAATTAACATCTAGGTTTCATTAGATCTAAGCAAACACAAGATAGATCTAGCCTAGCATGTTAAAATCAAGACAAGCAAAAGATATAATCAACCAACACATAGACATATTGATTGAATTAAGAGAAGACTTATCTCAATTGAACATGAAAGGATTCAAGGGGTGAAAACCCTTGAAAACACTGTAAAATATGACCTAGGGTTTACAAAGTTCGGCCCTAGTTTTTGTCACACCCCCAAAATCGGGTCCAGCGGAAGCGTACATGTAGCTGGGGTGTAACTCAATTGGTATTACAACGTAGGTTCAAAACTGGTTTTCACTTGAATTATTTAGAATAAAATAGCTTAATCAAAATGTGGAATTTACATTTTTAAAAGTAGTGCGGAAGTAGGCCTTTAAAATACTTTTAAACGGTCCCCAAATGAATATCAGAGTCTTCTATGACCATGCCATGCCCTGCCAAAACCTCCAGTAGCGTGCCATTGCTTAAAACCTGAAAATACATGCTAAATAGTGTCAACACGAGGTTGGTGAGTTCATAAGTTTGTATTAAAACAATAATGTTGTGAGTACAATAGAGAGTTTTGTGACCATTGTGTAACTCACAATGTCATAAAAATAAAGTTTACTTTACAGTAAAATCAGGATTGTGGACCATGAGTAGAGTGTGTGATCATTACAACAAATATAATATCACATAGAAAAATAGTCTATTACGCTAGCGCTAAGTTCATGCAACCGAAGCTATAACAGTGTGCATGCTCTAGAAGCATGTTAAATAAAAAGGCCCGGCAAGTGTTTATCCCGTTACACTTGTAATTTGACATGTTATACGCTCGCGTTTGCCTATCCGGTCAAACCGAACGGGGGAGTCACCACCAATAGATCTATTTATAACATTCGCGCTTCCCAGCAGGAATTGACGGTTCATGAGTTTGGGCATAGTGGGATTCAAGGGCTTAGGCTAGTCCGCGTAATAGTTTAAATAAAGCATAAGTTTCAGTATGGTCCATAAAAGTGTTTGCATAAAAGCAACAGTTCATAAGGTGTGTTGCATAAAAGCAAGAGTTCATAAAGTGTGTTGCATAAAAGCATGTGTTGCATAAAAGCAAGAGTTCATAAAGTGTGTTGCATAAAAGCAATAGTTCATAAAGTGTGTTGCAAAAAAACAAGAGTTCATAAAGTGTGTTGCATAAAAGCAATAGTTCATAAAGTGTGTTGCATGTTTATAAAATGCTTGTGTATGTGAGAAAATAATCAAGCATGCAACCAATATACACATAGGTGCATTTGAATAATCAATCAAGCCTTCAAAGGAACAGTAGTGTTTAAGTAAACAATTGCGCATTCAATCCTTGAGTTTAGTAAAAAACGAGCATGTATTCTCCCCAAAAACAGTTATAAAAACAGGTAAAAGTAGGGGGTATGAACTCACCTGGTGCGATAGCTACGATGACAAAAGTGGATACACTGAAATGAGGCACGATCTCTAATCGCAACCTAATATGAATGATAGTTTCTCATGTAAGAAACGAAATGATGCTACACATGCAAGTACGTATGTTATCGATACCACTCATTAGTTTGGAAAATAACGTTTATCGTCGAAAATATATTTTTGACGTCTCGTTAAGTTAATAACCACTTTTCAGGTAAATATGTTGAAATGGTACTCCACGATCCTTGTTTGGTGTTCAATCGGCAAATATAAGGTTTTCGTCGCAAAAATAACATTTTCATTACTTGAAAATATGACCAAAATGGCCTCGCAAAACTAGTCGCGAAATATTGTACGTTAAGTGTTAACGGTCAAGCTCGGCGTTTTTGAAAACCTTGTAACAATATCTTGAAGTCGTGTTATTTAACTTTTGGCTATACGGGTCTTGATCGATGAGAGAATCGACTCTTATTGTTGCTATTTGAAAATATTATGTTCAACACTTAGAAAATTTCATTATAGCAAAAGCTGTCAAAATATATATAGTTTATCGGGTATATAGATGAGGTCGTAGTTTATTCGTTACGAGTCCAATGATCAAACGGCCAATTGATTTGAAAAGCTTGCTGGGAGATCTTGATTTCATAAAACTACGGCTCGGACTCAAACTGATCCGATCATAAAGAAAAACAGCCGTGAAAGTGGTGTCTCGCAAAGACAGTTTACGTCAAAACTCTATTAGTGTACAAAAGCTGATGGAAATATATATATATCGTCGGATTTCAAATACTCGTATCTTTTTCGTTATAAGCCCGTTTTCTATGTTCTTTATATCCCCGCGAAGGTAATCAAGTATACTTTAGGTTTCTCAAGGTCTCGGCTAGTCAAGATATCACTAAATCTCAGTTTTCCTAGCTAGAAAAATCGGGACAGATTCAATATTTCAGAAAATATAGTTTTCGTTGTAAATCTTGAAAATAGCATATCTTTTTCGTCGTAACTCGGATTTTATCCCCGTTTTCGGCCATAGTTTCGTCTCGGAATGTATTTTCTAACTCTTTGGTCCAAAGTTGCACCCTAGACCCTGAGTTTCCCACGTTTTACAGAAATGGACAGCAGCTTTGAAAGTTTGTCAAAATCAACTTTTCTAGTTCAAAGCTTAACCAAACTATCTCAAATCAACTCCACAAGTACCCAATCCTACCATACACCTTCTTAGGGTGTCATGGGTTCCTAGTCTTCACCAAAAATGGTGGATCTCATGAGATTGTTAATAAAACTTATAGATCTATGTTTATAAAAACAAAATGAGTAATAAGTGGTATGGATCTTACATACTTGCATGTTTTACCAATATTTCTTGAAAATACATAAAAATATAAAGTAAATGAAAGTATTAAAAGATCAAAAGTGTTTTTGAAGCTTACTTGAAGATTTGAGGTGATTTGATGAGAAATTGATTAATAATCTTGGGTTTTTACCACAAAACCCCAACTAGATCTTGATTAGGACTTGATTAAACACTTGATTCTTGAAAAACTATGGATTCTCCTTGTTCTTGATGGTGGATCGATTTGTGTATATGTGTAGGAGGTGATTATATATATATATTTTTTTAACTAAAAAAAATAAGTGACTAGTTTATGTATATATATAGTCATATTGGTCAAAGTGGTCAAAAGTGTCCAATGTATTGGTCCTTGTGGTTGCCGTATTTTTAGGAAAAGGAGGGGGGCAAGGATTTGTTCTTAGCCACTCTCATTAATTAGTCTTGTCTCAACACATGTGTTTGTTAAATTTTAGTTGTGTATTGGGTGTTATCGGGTACCGAGTTATCTTGAAATAAATGTTAACAAGGTAAAATAAAATACGACGAAGTTGTAAAAGTTGTAAAATATTATTCCAGATGATAATCGGGTGTTAAAATAATTATCGTATTGAGATAACGCAAACCGACGGAGTTATAAGCTCCGACCGTAAAATATAATAATTGTTTATAAAACACCGGGTAAAATAATAATATAATTTTTATATTATTATTATGAGTATGTAAATATGTTAGGATCATAGTCGGGAGTATTGAGTATACGTTAGTAGTAACACTGAGTGGTATCGTTAATTACAAATTAAGCATACGTAAATCGAAATAATGCATATCCGTGTAGGTTCTCAAATGATGATGATAATGTGTAGACTATTCTAGTCTATATGAAGTGTCATTAATGAATGATGCATGAATTCGCAGCTAAACCTAACTGGTTACGCGAATTTGAAGACTCGTAAACTCAGTTTACGAAATGACGAACGATGATCATGAATAGTGATTTCCCTTCGGGAATGAATAGTGTCACATGAATAGTAAAATTTTTGAACGTTTCTCGGAATCACAAACTGACTCCGAAAATGATGAATAGTGACTGGTGAATAGTAATCGATGAATAGTAACTGATGAATAGTGAATAGGAGAAATGTCCCGAAAATGCGGGTTGTTACAGTCTCACCCCCTTAAAAGGAACTTCGTCCCGAAGTTCAGTTTGTGTTGGTCTCCGAAGTTGTATTGGTGATAAGATGATGGTTCTTATCGTGTAAGCTATTGAGCTCTAACAAGGTTCAAGTCTGACGGCCACCAGGCCTACTCTGTCAGAAATGTTGAATGGTCCAGTGTATATCGGGTTCATGAATGCTTACTGGACTAGAGAGTTGGGCTTTTCCCAATTTCAATCCGTTAATGGATGTTGGCACTTCGGCCATAGAGTGCTTCAAATGGTGTAGTCTCTACACTCATGTGGTAACTAAGGTTGCAACTGAATTTGATTTATGGCAAATGGTTAGTCCAACCATTTCTAGTGTCAATCACACCCGATTTGGGCATATCTCCCTATGTTTGAATCAACCTCAAATTTTGACCATTGGTCTGAAGATAATAGGTGGTGTGGTTCCAAAGGAATCTTAATGAAATCGCTAGGAGTTCGAGGTGAATCAAATGCCTCTATTAGAAATAATTGAAATGGATATCATGAATCTTGTTTTGAAAGACTTACAAGGTTAAGTTCGTCAAAGGGTGTTGTTGAAAATAATAGACTAGGATAAGGTTGCGATCCTCCGCAGGATGTCATGGATTGAATCATTCTCCACCTACAATGCTTAGTCTCCATTACTAAGATTTTCCCCAAGTTATATATCATCGAATCACAAACTCCTAAAGGTATAAGAGATGTAATATAGTGATTGATTTTCAAAGTTTGTTTTGAGATTGTGTGTTTTGTTCATAAACCTTCCCTTTAAAGTAACGTATTTCTTGATGTTTCAAAATTTAATAGTTATGAAAGATAGGACAATTTTCAACATAAGGTGAATAATATGGTTGACCAAAGATTGATGTTTAAAATTTTCTAATCATTCAATAGTTTTGTGAAAGATTAACCAAAAGGAATTTGCTTGTCAAAATAAGTGCCTCAGAAAAGTGTTTTGTATAACGGTAGTTTGGAGAAAAATCCATTTAAAGTGAACGTATCAAGAGGATAAAAATAGCCAGGTATGTATGTCTGCACAAATGCATAGGTGTCTAACATGTTTGAATAAAGTCTATTGGTGAGGACATGTTCAATTGAAGGTTCTATAGTCTTGGTTAGGAGGTTGGATGTATCTCTATAGTGTTGTTTAGTCAGCATTCGCATCGAAACAAATCTTGTGATTCAGTCAAGCCAATACTTTCCCAGATGATGGAATTGTGGCAATTAGGCCAGTGATAGTGGTTCGATTGGTTTTGTGGTATCCTGAGATTTCTGTTTAGTTTTGAATGGTTTCAATGTACCGAGGGATCCTCCTTATAGATGGTAAGGAAAGTCTTTCCTAGGGAGATCATTGATAACATCCACTTATCAATATAGGGAGTAGTAAGTAATGAGTGACATCGGAGTCTATAGAGTGTTAGCTAATTCCTTATATATGGGGATGGGGAAAGGAAATGATAATGAGGGTGAGAAGGGGAAAGATTGTGACAACTGCGACAAAATGAGATTGTGATAAAAGAAAATACTGTGATATAAGTGTATCGTGCATAGACGTAAATGTCCATGAGATGAAATGACCAGTTTGCGTGCTTCCAATCGGTGGTTAACGAGATGGTGAAAAGTATGAATGTTCTGCCAACGAGTGTTTACACACACGTAAATGAAACATTTGGGAATTGAGTAGAGAATTCAATCCAGACAGAATTTTATTATAACCATTCTCAGCATTGCAAAATTCATTTCTGAGTCAGACATAGGAGGTCAGCCTATATCTCACTATCCCGGGTTGAATATAGATGACCAGTCTATATTCCACCGAGGTTCCATGAATTTTGAAATACTCAGCTCAGTTATACTAAGACTATGTCCTTCCCAAATACCAAGACGTTCTGAACGACAAAAGCAAGTGACCAAACTCGAGGTCAGATTATGAAGCTATGCAAGGAAAAGCATAACGTGGTGACATATACGATACATGAGCATGCTTATATGAAAGACAATTATAGTAATCGACTATAATAATGAATATAATATATCAGATAATGAGACACAAATCTCATCACCTATGTCAGCAACTAACCACAAATGAGGCTTCAGCTTGGCAGGCAGGCACGTGACGGTCATAGGGTTATATTTTCGTGAAAGTAGCTATAGTCTAGGTTTTAAAAACACTTAGTTCGCTATAGCCAAAGCTCTGATACCAATCTGTCACACCCCCAAAATCGGGTCCAGCGGAAGCGTACATGTAGTTGGGGTGTAACTCAATTGGTATTACAACGTAGGTTCAAAACTGGTTTTCACTTGAATTATTTAGAATAAAATAGCTTAATCAAAATGTGGAATTTACATTTTTAAAAGTAGTGCGGAAGTAGGCCTTTAAAATACTTTTAAACGGTCCCCAAATGAATATCAGAGTCTTCTATGACCATGCCATGCCCTGCCAAAACCTCCAGTAGCGTGCCATTGCTTAAAACCTGAAAATACATGCTAAAGAGTGTCAACACGAGGTTGGTGAGTTCATAAGTTTGTATTAAAACAATAATGTTGTGAGTACAATAGAGAGTTTTGTGACCATTGTGTAACTCACAATGTCATAAAAATAAAGTTTACTTTACAGTAAAATCAGGATTGTGGACCATGAGTAGAGTGTGTGATCATTACAACAAATATAATATCACATAGAAAAATAGTCTATTACGCTAGCGCTAAGTTCATGCAACCGAAGCTATAACAGTGTGCATGCTCTAGAAGCATGTTAAATAAAAAGGCCCGGCAAGTGTTTATCCCGTTACACTTGTAATTCGACATGTTATACGCTCGCGTTTGCCTATCCGGTCAAACCGAACGGGGGAGTCACCACCAATAGATCTATTTATAACATTCGCGCTTCCCAGCAGGAATTGACGGTTCATGAGTTTGGGCATAGTGGGATTCAAGGGCTTAGGCTAGTCCGCGTAATAGTTTAAATAAAGCATAAGTTTCAGTATGGTCCATAAAAGTGTTTGCATAAAAGCAACAGTTCATAAGGTGTGTTGCATAAAAGCAAGAGTTCATAAAGTGTGTTGCATAAAAGCATGTGTTGCATAAAAGCAAGAGTTCATAAAGTGTGTTGCATAAAAGCAATAGTTTATAAAGTGTGTTGCAAAAAAACAAGAGTTCATAAAGTGTGTTGCATAAAAGCAATAGTTCATAAAGTGTGTTGCATGTTTATAAAATGCTTGTGTATGTGAGAAAATAATCAAGCATGCAACCAATATACACATAGGTGCATTTGAATAATCAATCAAGCCTTCAAAGGAACAGTAGTGTTTAAGTAAACAATTGCGCATTCAATCCTTGAGTTTAGTAAAAAACGAGCATGTATTCTCCCCAAAAACAGTTATAAAAACAGGTAAAAGTAGGGGGTATGAACTCACCTGGTGCGATAGCTACGATGACAAAAGTGGATACACTGAAATGAGGCACGATCTCTAATCGCAACCTAATATGAATGATAGTTTCTCATGTAAGAAACGAAATGATGCTACACATGCAAGTACGTATGTTATCGATACCACTCATTAGTTTGGAAAATAACGTTTATCGTCGAAAATATATTTTTGACGTCTCGTTAAGTTAATAACCACTTTTCAGGTAAATATGTTGAAATGGTACTCCACGTTCCTTGTTTGGTGTTCAATCGGCAAATATAAGGTTTTCGTCGCAAAAATAACATTTTCATTACTTGAAAATATGACCAAAATGGCCTCGCAAAACTAGTCGCGAAATATTGTACGTTAAGTGTTAACGGTCAAGCTCGGCGTTTTTGAAAACCTTGTAACAATATCTTGAAGTCGTGTTATTTAACTTTTGGCTATACGGGTCTTGATCGATGAGAGAATCGACTCTTATTGTTGCTATTTGAAAATATTATGTTCAACACTTAGAAAATTTCATTATAGCAAAAGCTGTCAAAATATATATAGTTTATCGGGTATATAGATGAGGTCGTAGTTTATTCGTTACGAGTCCAATGATCAAACGGCCAATTGATTTGAAAAGCTTGCTGGGAGATCTTGATTTCATAAAACTACGGCTCGGACTCAAACTGATCCGATCATAAAGAAAAACAGCCGTGAAAGTGGTGTCTCGCAAAGACAGTTTACGTCAAAACTCTATTAGTGTACAAAAGCTGATGGAAATATATATATATCGTCGGATTTCAAATACTCGTATCTTTTTCGTTATAAGCCCGTTTTCTATGTTCTTTATATCCCCGCGAAGGTAATCAAGTATACTTTAGGTTTCTCAAGGTCTCGGCTAATCAAGATATCACTAAATCTCAGTTTTCCTAGCTAGAAAAATCGGGACAGATTCAATATTTCAGAAAATATAGTTTTCGTCGTAAATCTTGAAAATAGCATATCTTTTTCGTCGTAACTCGGATTTTATCCCCGTTTTCGGCCATAGTTTCGTCTCGGAATGTATTTTCTAACTCTTTGGTCCAAAGTTGCACCCTAGACCCTGAGTTTCCCACGTTTTACAGAAATGGACAGCAGCTTTGAAAGTTTGTCAAAATCAACTTTTCTAGTTCAAAGCTTAACCAAACTATCTCAAATCAACTCCACAAGTACCCAATCCTACCATACACCTTCTTAGGGTGTCATGGGTTCCTAGTCTTCACCAAAAATGGTGGATCTCATGAGATTGTTAATAAAACTTATAGATCTATGTTTATAAAAACAAAATGAGTAATAAGTGGTATGGATCTTACATACTTGCATGTTTTACCAATATTTCTTGAAAATACATAAAAATATAAAGTAAATGAAAGTATTAAAAGATCAAAAGTGTTTTTGAAGCTTACTTGAAGATTTGAGGTGATTTGATGAGAAATTGATTAATAATCTTGGGTTTTTACCACAAAACCCCAACTAGATCTTGATTAGGACTTGATTAAACACTTGATTCTTGAAAAACTATGGATTCTCCTTGTTCTTGATGGTGGATCGATTTGTGTATATGTGTAGGAGGTGATTATATATATATTTTTTTTAACTAAAAAAAATAAGTGACTAGTTTATGTATATATATAGTCATATTGGTCAAAGTGGTCAAAAGTGTCCAATGTATTGGTCCTTGTGGTTGCCGTATTTTTAGGAAAAGGAGGGGGGCAAGGATTTGTTCTTAGCCACTCTCATTAATTAGTCTTGTCTCAACACATGTGTTTGTTAAATTTTAGTTGTGTATTGGGTGTTATCGGGTACCGAGTTATCTTGAAATAAATGTTAACAAGGTAAAATAAAATACGACGAAGTTGTAAAAGTTGTAAAATATTATTCCAGATGATAATCGGGTGTTAAAATAATTATCGTATTGAGATAACGCAAACCGACGGAGTTATAAGCTCCGACCGTAAAATATAATAATTGTTTAGAAAACACCGGGTAAAATAATAATATAATTTTTATATTATTATTATGAGTATGTAAATATGTTAGGATCATAGTCGGGAGTATTGAGTATACATTAGTAGTAACACTGAGTGGTATCGTTAATTACAAATTAAGCATACGTAAATCGAAATAATGCATATCCGTGTAGGTTCTCAAATGATGATGATAATGTGTAGACTATTCTAGTCTATATGAAGTGTCATTAATGAATGATGCATGAATTCCCAGCTAAACCTAACTGGTTACGCGAATTTGAAGACTCGTAAACTCAGTTTACGAAATGACGAACGATGATCATGAATAGTGATTTCCCTTCGGGAATGAATAGTGTCACATGAATAGTAAAATTTTTGAACGTTTCTCGGAATCACAAACTGACTCCGAAAATGATGAATAGTAAAATGATGAATAGTGACAGGTGAATAGTAATCGATGAATAGTAACTGATGAATAGTGAAAAGGAGAAATGTCCCGAAAATGCGGGTTGTTACAGTTTTCTCCACACAAGTTCCTCTCTATTGAATGAAAAATAGAATACTATATATAGATTTTGATAGGTGACGGTGTCAAGAACAAATGTCTGACGCCATCATCTCGCCGCCAAATAGTTCCTCGGACTGCCTAGATCTGGGTTTGACGCCGTCATGTATTCTCATTATGCAGGCCGTCACCAATTTAACTCTTGACGCCTTAGTTGTGACGCCGTCAGGTTTGCACTGGGTCGTCATGGATTTTACTCCTGACGCCGTCAGGGTCTTCCTCTTGACGCCGTCAGGTATTGTTCTCAGCATGGAAAATTAAGTCTTTGGCGTTTTCTTCACTTTTATGATCCAAAACGTCCGAATTGCTTCTTTTTCCAGAATTCACTCCCAAAGTACCTAAAATCACAAAAGGAACGATTTAGGGTAATATTTGATCAAATAAATTCAATTCCGGGCTTAAATGACCCCCTAAAAGTGGTTCATTTTTCGCCTCATCATATACCCTTACACTTGAGATTTGCTTGTCCTCAAGCAAATGCGCTTTTATTCTAATCAAAATACAAGTTAGGGGTCATTTAACACTAATATAAAAGTAATTACAACAAATAATCGTTCCACTAAAGACCAAAGACAAGCATGGAGGTCATACACTAGCACCTCACAAATAGTGTTTAGATACTCACATCTCTCGGGTGTAATAACGTAATATCAAAATATGGAAATGGAAAACATCTCTCACTACCTGTCATAGCAAAATAGATTACCATAGGCTTAGGAAAGGATCATACCTCCACCACATGGCGTAAGCACCTAGGATAAACTATTAAAGAGGTCTTTTAAAAGGGTTGTAACGTTAGGTGTAGGGATATGGAATACATGGTTTTGTTGGATATATGCAGTCTTTACTGGTGGCGAGTTAATCATCTTGGTTAATTACATGTACAATATGGCGTTGCTAAGCCAAGACTAGACTCGACTTAAGCTAATAAATGGAAAATAACAAAAACATAAAATGAACATAGAATGAAACGGGATGGTAGTCCGTATGTTTTTTCTCTTTTATTTATTTATTTATTTTTATTTTTTTTTTCATACACTCTTACCCTACCATCCAAAATAATACATCATAGGAAATGAACATTCCCCTTACACTTGAATTTTTACATACTTTACAATAAACTAATCTAATGACTCGAATTAAGAAAATCAAAACACTTGGAGTACTTTTAAGATTAACGCACATACGGGGGTAATAATATGATGTTCTTCCCCATTACTCTATAACACAAGTACTTTATCCATGAGTCCCAATCGTCCCAAAACAATATGTACAAGGATATGACTTAACTTAGCAACCATGTAATCAATTAAACAATTAACTTAGGGTTTAACATATAACAATAATGCACTAAAGATGAGTGCATACACGGAAGGCTAAGGCAATTTGGGTGTACATTTAAGTGGGGTGTAACAAATTCTTCCTTTAAGTAAAATGCTTAAAGTTAGAAACGAAAAGATAGGCTCGGAGGGGTGTACTAGGGGTTTCGTGTACTAAAAATGAGTACAACGCTAATGGTGTGGGAAAAATTAATTGACTTAACTAGCCAAGTAATATGACTTAAATGGTCAAGTAATTATGATACGGGTTTAACACAAGGGTGATCCTAATGCCTCTTATCATGTAGTAAATCCTACTACACGAATGCAGTCTCACTAGCGGTCTCGGGATGCATCACTAACGCAAGTTCTAGAATCTAAATGCTACCGGTACACTCATAAGAACTAATAGTAAATGCTTTTCCTATCAAATCTAAAGGCGAACCTCACATATTTGGGTGGAAAATTTTTCTAAATAGTACGGTTATGTGCTAGTCATACAATCTCCTATCCATGAGACGCTTGCTATGGCTAAAGTTTCACTCCTAAATGTTGTAAAAAAATTTAAATTTGGCGCTAAAATTGCACTAACAAGTATTTCTCATAGTTTTATTACACATCTACTATTAAACAAACAAACTCAAGCGAAAGTGTATCTGTAAGGTATCATCATTTTACCCTCCCCTTACACTTAGGATGAACATTGTCCCCAATGTTCAAGTAAAGAATGTAAAAGTGAAATGAGTAAAAAGAATGAAATCAAATACTCCCCTGATTCGCTCGGTATGGATAATAAGGTGGCCAGGTTAGATCTTCCTCCAAGAAAATGAACAATCAAAGCTTCCCTTCCAGAAAAATAAATCATCTTCTTGTCGTACATAACCTGTAAAACCTGAGAAAACAGACAAGGCAACCTCGCATAAAATCGGCGGCAATCTACATATGCTAATAAATCCTTGAAAACAAAATAAGATATAATTCTTGTGGAATGATGTTTGCAGATTTCCTGGAGATTATAAAACTAATAATTCAACAAAAACTTTAAGACTCCGTTAGAAAAAACAAAACTGGTAAAATTTCCAGATTTTTACACGTGACGCCGTCAAGAGTAAACTCGTGACGCCGTCAGAAGTGACCTGCAGAAATTCTTATGTTAAGTTTCCGGAAATTTTCTGGAAAAACTTCGTCCTACTTCCTGGAAAATCCTGCAAAACATCATTATGACTCGATACAAGCATTTGACTCTAACAAATACGAATATACATGTTCACTTAATATTGTGGAGAATCATGATCGGTTTTGTTTCTTAAAAACATATTTGGGGTTTCCCCTTACACTTATCTTTTTCAAAAATACCTTTAGGTGAAGTTAAGACTAGGCCAAACAACAAAGTAAAGTATTTCCACTATTTTAGTTTAGAAACATGATCTACCAACAATAAAAATAAAGCATGCATACGGAAGCAAATAACAAACAAACAAAATAAAAATCACACAAAACATGGGTTGCCTCCCAAGAAGCGCTTTTCTTTATTTACGAGTCTTGTAGCTAGACTCAAGGTTATGGGTTACTACATGATCTCATTGTTGGTTTCACTCTCTAATTGTAAATGTTCTTTGTAGAAACCAATCACCTTTTTCTCAATCGCTCCTATAATCTTATGGGCAAATTCCTTATCGACTTTATACTTTGGTCCTAGAGTCAAGCAATCTTTGTAGAAAAGACTCTTCTTTTCCCATACATAATCCGTGCCCTTTTTCTTATCCTCTTCATTGATATCCTCAAAAGCACCAGTGTTGTCCATGTCAAAACGGGGCACAAAACGAAATTCTTTCATTCTATTAGGCATCCTATAGTGATCCTATCGGTGTTTCTTGCAAATCGGATTGTCCCTTCTGTCTCATCATATTCTAACTTGGACTCTTCAACAAATGGTTTACCAAACACAACATTGGATAATCGACAATCAATAACATTAGCAAGATCTTCAACAATCATAAAGTCAGTAATATAAGTGAAATTCCCAACAAAGACATGTAGACCTTTAATTCTCCTGAAAAAGTTACAAACTCCACCGGGGTATTTGGGATCTCTTCTAGGTCCAAGTCTTATTTTCACTATATCATTATAAACACTCGAGGACATAATGTTGATTGGGGATTTAAAGTCAATGTAAGCATTGTCAACGTGTCTAAGTTCCCTAATCATACCCAATCATACATGGTATCTTAGCATTCTTAGGGTCGCCTCTCTTTATCTTAGGTTCGATTCTAGTAAAAGGAGATCGAGGGTTATCAATAAGATTATTATAATATGCAATCTCCTCCTTTGTGGGGTATAGATTAAAATAATCATTTAGCTTCGGATCTATTTCCCCTTCCTCAAGTTCCTCAACAACATTCTCAAAATCATTAGGTCCTAGGTCCTTATTTGAGTACAAGGCGGTTGCTAGGTCACTAAATGCTTGGTCGAGCTCAACTTTAATCAACCTTTTAAGCTCCCTAAGTTCCCTAATCTCACTCTCAATTTGTTCACGTAACAAAGCCACATCTCTAGGGGAAAGGGGTGGATTCGCGTTTTCCATAATGGTCAACGGAATAGTCAATGAATTTAATTTACTAACAAAGGCATGAAGAAAAAGATAGACTAGAGAGAACCTAAAAATAAAAATAAAATCTTACTAGAAAGAAATCTAGCAAGTAGACCTAATAAAAAGATATTCTAACCTAGACAATAACTATTCCCCGGGCTGCGGCGCCAAAAACTTGATGCGTAGGGATTGCACCAGGCTTTACCTCTCGAGGGATCTCGAGAAACTTACAACCCCCACCAGGCAGTGTACCTGATCGATGTAGTATAGTATAATGACAAGTACCGGGGGATTGATCGTTCAGCTAGGAATAGTGTCGCTAGGATTAGAAAACCTAAAGACTAGGTCTAGAGATGAGGGGTGATTCTTTTTGTATTTTTATATTTTTTAGAAAGCAAGTAAAAATCTCGGGTTTGAAGGAGTTGGGCGGAATTAGTTGCTAGTCAACTAACCCAATACTAAGATGTAATCAAAATAAAATACTAGAAATGAAAATAAACTAAATTAAACTAAAGTTGTGAGCAATATGTGTGGATTGGATGTTAGTGGCTGTTCAGCCCTATGGTTGTCATACATTGTTCAATATTGCCAGGCAAGAAGCGTATATATTGCTATGGTGATGTTGATGACTATGGAAGTTAGGGTTTGCTATTAACCCTAGTGTCTAAGTTGGTTCGATGGATCTAACTCTCTCCTCTTTTGTTAGAGGAGGCTGATGATGTTCGAAAAATGCTACTGGTTTGCTCTTAGATTGTTCGTGGTAAGGCATGGTGCGGCTAGGGTTGGGGGCGGTCCTCATGGGTGCGCTCTAGTCTAGTCGTGATGCTTGGACCTTTGGCCATCGATGGAGTTCCTGGATGTTGGTGGTGCACTCACAGGTCAAACAATATAGAACATTGAAGACGGAGTCGCTCAATGTGGAAGTGGTTAAATGAACCTGGTTCTCTTACATTTAGATTGTTTATTTAAATGTAATTTGGTTCCTATTCTGTTTGTTTAGCAGTGTAAGTTATTTCTGCGCTTAGCAGATGTTTGTAGCTTAGTTACATATACTGAGTCATATCGTCTATGTAACGGGCAGAGGACATGAGATGTACGTCCATGTCAATTGTACTTTCATTGATTTTTGGATATATTTACCGGGTTTTAACCCTTTTACCCAAAAAAAATAATCGTATCCATGCAGATGTGTTATGACCTCTATTTATAATAGATAATACTTAAACCCTAGCCCATGGAATTATGTATAATTAACGGCCCATTAATTATATCATAATACTTTCCATAATAATATGAATCAGTGGTTATCAGTGGAAACAATAACACTAGCAGTGGTAATGTTAACACTATCAGTGGTAATAATAACACTAGCAGCAGAATCCTACTAACAACAGAACTGTCAGCAGAATCCACTATCAGCAGAAACAGATTCATGCTATCAGCCGAGTCATGCTATCAGCAGAATCAATACATAACCACTATTGAGTCAGGGGATTCAGTGACCAAATGGGTGTACACTCCGTACCTCCAAACCCATTACCAGGTGTGAATTAATCCCTCAAGTGCACTAAATTTTCCAACAATCCTCCCCAAATTTTGTTCACTTCCTTTGCATGAAAAATTAAACACAAAACAAAACATATGCATAAATGAAAATATCTTGAAGATTGAATTTTCATCTTAGTACATTACACGTTCAAATATTCGAGAATCAGGGTGTTCCAAAGAATTGAACCCTTCAACCCATTTGAATACCTGAAGATAAAATACACATACAATTTCAAACACTTAAATAAACCTGACACTATACAAGTCATGTGTCCATATCCAATTCATAAATGTTGTAAAAGCTAAGAGTACAAAGCTTCCTGAAGCGGCAAAACTTCAACATAGGTGGTTCCTCTTTATTCATGCTCCTGGTAAGCACTTTTTCAAAGAAATTAACCATTGAGAAGTAAAGACTTCACCCTCCTTTTCCAGCAGTTTCTGAGCACAACCTTGGGATGACACTAAAACATGTGCTCCAGTCCACTAAATGTTCAGCTTTCCACATTGAACTCAGCTCCTAAGTTTCCTCAGGAGGGAGTTGGGTGTCTTATCATTCAGTGACTAAGTTGGACTTCAAACCCGTCCCTTTAGCAGACTTTAAAACCAAGTCTCTAGTTAAACCCTTCGTCAAGTGATCAGCTAAGTTTTGTTTAGATCTAACAAACTCTATAGATACCACCCCATTCATGATAAGTTCACGAATCATGCTATGCCTAACACCTAAGTGTCTAGACTTCCGATTGTACATCTTGATATAAGCCTTTGCCAATGTAGCAGCACTATCACAACAGATAGTATGTGCTATAGGTTTAGGCCACAATGGAATCTCAAGAAGCAAGTTTTTCAACCATTCAGCTTCTTGGCCAGCAGCTGCTAAAGCCACAAATTCAGATTCCATGGTTGAACTGGTAATGCAAGTTTGTTTCTTGGATGCCCAAGAAATTGTACCTCCACCAAGTAGGAATACTCAGCCACTGGTAGATGAATTATCTTCAGTGTTACTGATCCAACTTGCATCAGTGTATCCTTCTAATATAGAAGGATAACCAGTATATGAGAGACTATAATCCATATTTCTCTTCAAATACTTAAAGACCCTCTGAATTGCTTGCCAGTGATGAGCACTAGGATTACTAGTATATCTGCTCAGTTTACCCACAGCAAAGCAATGTCAGGTCTTGTACAAGTCATGGCATACATCAAGCAGCCAATCACCCTAGAATATTCAAGTTGAGATACAGCTTTGCCAGTGTTAGGCATTAGCTTCTCACTTGTATCCATAGGAGTACTCACTGGAGCACACTCAAAGTAATTAAATTTTTTTCAACACCTTCTCAATGTAATGAGACTGAGATATAGAAATTTTGTTACTTTCATGTTTAATCCTAATACCAAGGATAACATCAGCCTCCCCCATATCCTTCATGGAGAACTTTGATGACAAAAATGCCTTTGTAAGGTTAACTTGATTTTGATCAGTGCCAAATATCAACATGTCATCAACATATAGACAAATAATGACTCCTTTACCAGATGCATTAAATTTTCTATATACACATTTGTCAGCCTAGTTAAGTAAATAACCACTTGACAAAACCACTTCATCAAACTTTTGATGCCATTACTTAGGTGTCTGTTTTAGTCCATAAAGAGACTTAATCAGTTTACACACCTTGTTTTCATTGCCAGGCATGATGAAGCCTTGAGGTTGGTTCATGTAAACCTCCTCATCTAAGTCACCATTCAAGAAAGCTGTCTTTACAACCATCTGATGAATAATCAGATTGTGAATTGATGCCAAAGCAATCAGCAATCTTATGGTACTGATATGAGCCATAGGAGCATAAGTATCAAAATAGTCTGACTTTTGTTTAAAGCCCTGAATAACTAGTCTTGCCTTGAACTTTTCAACAGTTCCATCTACCTTCACTTTCTTTTTGAAAATCCATTTGCTACCTAGAGGTTTGCAACCAGGTGGTAGATCAATCAACACATAAGTGTTATTGCCCATGATGGAGTCCATCTCATCATTAATTGCTTCTTTCCAGAAAGCAACATCCTGAGACTTCATTGCTTCTTCAAATGTTTTGGGATCATCCTCAACAATAAAGCAATAAGAGTATTGGTCAGAGACCTCACTTATTGTACCTTCAATTAAGTATAATTGAAACTAAGGTCCAAATGACTTTGGAGTCCTGGCCCTATTACTCCTTCTTAGCTCAGGTTCAGGTTGTTGTTCCACAATCTCATTAGGGGCCTGAGATAATAATTCATCATGGACCTCTGATACACCAATGGCATCAGTTCCATTTGGAATCTTTCGACTTGGTCTAGGGACTGATGAGAATCTATTCTCATCAAAGAGTACATCCCTTGATTCAATTATTGAGTTAATTGAAACAGATTCATTAGGTTCAAAGATATAGAACCTATATGCCTTGGAATGCTCAGCATATCTAACAAAGATGCATTCAATGCCTCTTTCACTCAAAGTTTTTTGCTTTGGATCAGGGAGTCTCACAACAGCCCTACAACCCCAAACCATGAGATAATTCAGGTTGGGTTTCTTTTTAGTCCAGAGTTCATAAGGGGTAACCTTGTTCTTTTTATTGGGAACCCTATTTAATAAATAGCAAGCTGTTAACATAGCTTCACCCCAGAACCCTTGACTCAGCCATGAATAGGACAACATGGAATTAACCATCTCCTTCAGCACCCTATTTTTCCTTTCAGAAATACCAATTTGCTGAGGAGTATAAGGGGTAGTCATTTCATGGATTATACCAACAGACTGAAAATACAGAGTATCCATGTACTCACCTCCCCTTTCAGTCTTGAATCTTTTGATTAGGGACCCTTGTTGTAATTCAACTTTAGGTTTAAATACTTTAAATTTATCTAATACTTCATCCTTAGTATGTAATAAATAAACATAACAAAACCTAGAAGCATCATCAATAAATGTCACAAAGTATTTCTTGTTCCCCAAAGAGGGAGTAGCATGAAGATCACATAGGTCACTATGAATCAGCTCCAAAACTTTAGTTTCACGTTTTACACTTTGAAATGGTTTCTTAGTAATTTTGGTCATCATGCAAGTTTTACACTTTTCAGTGTCCATATCAAAGGCTGGAATTAACCCATCCTTAGACATATCTCACATTCTTTTAAAGTGTACATGGCCAAGTCTTGCATGCCATAGGGTTGAATCATTAAGTTTAGAGGTTAACATAAAAGCTGAATTACCAATATCATTAACAATATTAAGCCTGAACATTTGATTACACAAATATCCAAAACCAATAAACACACCATGTTTAGATAAAACAAACTTATCAGATTCAATCACTTGTTTATAACCACAATTATTCAAAACACTACTAGAAACCAAATTCTTTCTAATATCAGGAACATGTAAAACATTAAACAAAGAAACAATCTTTCCAGAACTAAACTTCAAATCCACACATCTTTTTCCATGCACTAGGGCAGTTGACTCGTTTCCCATATGAAGAATAGAACCATCATTCATTGACTCATAGGTCTTGAACCAGCTTCTATCTTTACACACATGAATTGTTGCACCAGAGTCAACCCACCAAGCAACATCATCATCCTGCACAAAATATATTTCAGATATATATGTAACATAATAAATCTCAAAAGACTTATTAAATATATTATGACCTTTCAGAGAATTGGTGTTACCATTCCCTCCACTTGTGCCTGATCCATTGGCTTTATTGCCAATCTTAACACCTTTACAATCCTTCCTGAATTGTCCAGTTTTACCACACTTCCAACAAGTCACTTTTGGTTTCTTGTTAAGATCAGATTTGGTGTTATCCTGATGCTTACGCTTGCCCTTGTTGTCATTGTACCTGGAGGAGTTGTTATGCTCCACCATATTGACAACTGATGGACCAGTAGCATTGCTACTCTTTGGCTTGTCAATGTCTTGTGCTTTGAGTGAATCCTCAATTTTGCAAGTGACTGCCCAACTCAACAAGAGTTAATTCCTCCTTTTTATGTTTCAGCATATGCTTAAATTTTTTCCAAGAAGGAGGTAATTTATCAATGATACAAGAGACTGAAATAGCCTCATCCATGTTCATCTTTTGTTGTGTGAATTGACCAAGTATACTAAGAAGTTCATTGTATTGTTCCATGACAGGTCTAGAATCAACCATTTTGTAATTGTTAAAATTACTTACAAGGAACTTCTTACTTGATGCATCCTCAGCCATATATTTGGCTTCCAAGGAATCCCATAGTTCTTGAGAAGTTTCAACATTCTGATAAATATCAAATAGAGAATCAGACATACCATTGAGAATTAAACCCCTGCAGACATAATCATCATTCTCCCATTTGCTTCTTGCCCTCATCTGTTCCATAGTAGCATCTTCTCCATAATCTTCTGGAATCTCAGTTGTCAGAACATAAACCACATTCATACTTGACAACAAGAAGTACATCTTCTTTTGCCATCTTCTGAAATCAACACCTTCAAACTTTTCCAACTTGGAAAAGTTAGCAGCCATTTGTCTCATAGCAGCAGCCATTGATTATCACTAATAGTTTCTATTGATTGTTGGTTAATTTTTGTTTGCAAGTTTTCCCAGATTAGGGTTAAGATAATCAATGAGTACCGGATATTCACTTGAAATCGTGTTATCACTTTCCAATAGAAACTATTCGACCCTATGCCAGATAAGACAAAGTGATGTTCTTGTTTTAGGCACAAATCAAGAACAGAATCGTATTCAAGTGTTTAGGGTTTGTGTGTTAATCGTATCCATGCAGATGTGTTATGACCTCTATTTATAATTGAGAATACTCAAACCCTATCCCATGGAATTATGTATAATTAACGGCCCATTAATTATATCATAATACTTTCCATAATAATAGGAATCAGTGGTTATCAGTGGAAACAATAACACTAGCAGTGGTAATGTTAACACTATAAGTGGTAATAATAACACTAGCAGCAGAATCCTACTAACAGCAGAACTATCAGCAGAATCCACTATCAGCATAATCATGCTATCAGCAGAATCATTACATAACCACTATTGAGTCACGGGATTCAGTGACCAAATGGGTGTACACTCCGTACCTTCAAACCCATTACCAAGTGTGAATTAATCCCTCAAGTGCACTAAATTTTCCAACAATGCCGAGGTAGTATGCGCATACTCGGAAACCACCAATCCTAAGGTGCTTAAGTTATCATAGAAATAATTGCAGCCTTTACTTAAAGAAGATGTACTCAAGTTACCTGAGCATAATCAATAGGGCTGTAAACGAACTAAACGTTCAGTGAACATTTCATGAACCGTTCGGTAAAAAATTCGTTTATGTTCATTTATTTATTAAATGAACGAACATGAACAATATTTTACGTTCGTTTAGTTAAATGAACGAACATGAACAAAAGACGCGTTCGTTCATTTATGTTCGTGAACGTCCGATTATACGTTTGTTTATGTTCATTTATTTATTTATGTTCGTATATCATATATTTTAATTATATAATTTTAAAATTGGTTTGTTTAAACAAAACAACACTTATAAAACAATATAATGTGAATAATTTGATAAAGTTATAGTTTGTTTGTCAATGTTTATTTATGTTCGCTCGTTTAAGTTCATTTACCGTTCGTTTAGTGTCTCAATAAACGAACATGAACAACTCATTTTCTTAATAAACGAACATGAACAAGAAAATTCGTCCGTTTAAGGGTTCGTGTCCGTGTATTTGTCCGGTAAAAACTAAATGAACGAACATGAAAAAGGCTTTGTTCGTGTTCGTCCGGTTCGTTTACAGCCCTAATAATCAACAAAAAAAATCAGGCTAAACAACCAAGCCAGATGAGTCCAGAACTAGACGTGTATTACGGTTTTACTTGCTTCACAGAATTGTAGTCTGAACTATATGCCATAAGAAGATGGTAGTTTAAGTTTGTAAACAACATGTTATTGCAAGTCAAAGTTTTGTTCTTTCTTGAACATTATTTCGATATGACCTTATTCCATGTACTCAACATTTAACGCTATACATGGCTTTTGTAGACAAGTTACCTCGCTCCGGCTGGATTTGCTATTTTTGTTGTAGTCATGGACAAGCAACTGTATACTATTTATCTTTTTTTGAAAAACGTTTTCATTGTTCGAAACTTAGAAGTAGACACTTAGGGCATGTTTGGTGTGTGGGAATTGGAATCAAGGAATGGTTTCCTCCCCAATAATGATGTTTGTCTAGTCCTAAATGATTTTTGGAATAGATATCATATACAAATAAAGTTTGGAACCAGTACATGAAGGTAAGAAGAAAAGGAATGCAAGAACGGACATATCATAAGTTATCGGGCAGCTATCTCTGTAAAAGTTAAGCCATTGCTTGAACTTGTTGGACAAGAAGTTTGAGAGAAACCAGTACCGAGTAAGTTCCTATCTATGAAAAATGCTGGCGGTTTAGGTTTTGGCAATGCACCATCATTGTCTAACATGAAAACCACCGACGACATGTTTGGCCTGTCTTCTGGACTTTGTTGTACACATAATAAGCCAACTTCTATCGATCTTAAAACTTCTGATGGATTGCTTAGCTCAGCAAAACTTGAATCCAGGAGTTCCATTGACTTTCCTTCACTATGCATCGTCCATGCCTAAATATAAATGTGGATTTAATTATTAGGCAATAGAGTTATGCCGGATAAATTTGAAAATCAAGCAACTTACATGTCCAATAAGATTATTGTTATGCTCAGAATGAACAAATCCCCTGTTTCTCTTCCCACTCACAATCTCCAGCACTAATACACCAAAGCTGAAAACATCTGACTTTATTGAGAAAAGACCATCTAGCGCATACTCTGGTGACATGTAACCGCTACATAGAGTAATGTTTACAAGTCTTAAATAACGAACTTAACAAAAAGTGAATGAAGATAAACCAGGATGTTGTATCTTACTAGGTACCAACAACTCTCTCGGTGTTAGCTTCAGTTTCATTTCCTCCAAAGCTTCTAGCTATCCCAAAGTCTGATATTTTTGGGTTCATATCCACATCTAGTAGAATATTGCTAGCTTTAAGATCTCTGTGAATGATTCTTAATCGTGAATCTTGATGAAGATAAAGAAGTCCTCGCGCAATTCCTTTGATGATGTCGAATCTCTTTGTCCAATCAAGGAGTGTGCTTTTCCTTTTATCTGCACATCATGTAGGTTTAGTTGTTCAAAGTATCTTACCGTAGTAAGTTATTATTGTTGATTTAATGGAAATTATATGATACTGACCAAATATAAACTCGTCTAAGCTTCTGTTTGGCATGTATTCATATATAAGCAACTTCTCATTCCCCTCAATGCTACATCCGAGGAGCTTGACAAGATTCCGGTGTTGAAGTTTTGAAATGCATATAACTTCATTCATGAACTCATTAATTCCTTGACTGGAAGTCTTTGAGAGACGTTTAACTGCAATTTCTTGCCCATCTTCTAGCATACCCTGAAGATTACCAATTTTTATGTGAAACTGTCCAAAATTCGAAGGCAACTATCATTCATATTTTTTTGTATCAATGGCACACTTGAAACATTTTAGCTTCATAATTTTGTAATCTATAATGAATTAGAATGTTGCTCTAACAATTATAATCAATTGGACGAATCATAATGTGTCGCTATACTCAGCAAACTGAATTCAAATAAATAAGATTCTTCATTTACCTTATAGACTGGTCCAAATCCGCCCTCTCCAAGCTTATTGTCGAGTGAAAAATTAGCAGTAGCTTTAGCTACTCTAGAGAAGCTAAACAATGGTAGCTCCATGGCTTGTATCCCACTTTCACCTACATTTAGTGACCCCCCTGTGCGTTAATAATACAAAACCCGTCAAACTGGTTGAACCTGCTCAAAGAATAGTGACTATTCTGAACCATTTAACATACTTATCGCTAAAACTCTACAAATATCTTACCTTCCTCAGTTTGTGGTGAAAGATGTCTTTTTCTCCAAGCATACCACAACCATGTGCTCAAACTTATCACAAAAATCGCCAAAAAGACTCCAATCAAGATGATTTTGATGTTTGTTCCTCCGTCCTTTTTGAAAACCGATGGAGCACGTGCATGATCTTAACACAAAAAGTCAAAAACAACATCGCCAATCAACTTACAGACTCATAGCAACCATGAAAGTAACCAGAAAGATCACATGATAGTAGATGTATATAGTTTTTTTTTTTTTTTTTTTTTTTTTTTTTCCATTATTTGAAACGAACATGAACTAAGCATAACGTATTCAAGTAGTTACCTAATTCAGAGGAAGCCATTCTCACAAGTATATCTTGACCACCCATCGAGGATACCCTGATATCTAATAGGTCATTGAACCAAAGCAAGCAACCACTTCCTTCGCCTCTGATATCGGTATTTGCATATGCCATACAAGTGCAGTTCTGTAGGCATATTGCTTTACATTCCATTAAAGACATTGTATTGTTAAACCACGAAGTCTGTGTATCTGGCAATTTTACATTAGAATACTTGATAAACCCATCTGTTCCATTTTTGCAATCCAACGGTATTCTCCTCACACAACCACCTGTCCAATCTCCTGTTACCCAACCCTTTTTGTTTATCGGCTCAAATTTTGCCTCATCTAAGCACGAACATTTCTGCGCGTCTTCAGTGTTGCAGCTTCCATAAGGGCCACAGATTTTGTACGTGTCACAAATATCTCTTGGTATTGTCCCAGTAACCTTCCATATTTTCTCATCTTCTTGCCACACTGAAAGTTCTTGAATCCCAGGAGAAGTCAAGGTGATCTTGGATATGGCAGAATTGGTTACAAGATTAGAAGAAAAAACCGCCTCTTTTTCATTAATAACCATATTGTATGAAATGTACGTGTTGTTGGGAGCCAAGGGTGACCCACTAAACCGTTCACCATTCCATGGTCCATGCCGAAACTTGACCTCCAAACCATCTCTTAGTACGAATTGAGGATAACCACGTGTGTCAACGCTCCAGGTGAAATCCCCTGTAGCTGGATCATGAATACTCTTCCATGATGTTAAATTCCATTCGGCGCCTGTTAAGTAATTTTTTCCAATCTTCATGCCAGGCAGATAAGTATCTGTTAGATAGTCAAAACTCTCCCACAGAATCTTCATGCTGTTTCCATCCGTGATGACTAGATTTCCAGAGTCATAAAGCTTTGCAGTTGCATTTCTTGATGACGTTGAGTTGGATGACCACACTACATGATCGGTATAGTTCTTGAGAACAAGATTTCCCACACTGTCAATCCTTAATATGCTTGATGATACATTGGTGAGGGGGTAGTCTCTGTTGGCAACCCAAACCACTGTTTTAACAGAAATTTTCTTATACCAAATACCAACGTAAGTGTTATCCGAGCTACCTGGCTTGAAGAATCCCAGTTCAAATGTTCTACCAGGAGATACCAGCGTGTCATTTTCTGTCAAGAAGCTTGAGCCTGAGATGATGTCAATTTCGGTTGTGTATATTTTTTGCATGTGGAGTGAAAAAACTAGAAGAACAAGTATGGTTGCTTCTTCCATTAAAATCATTTTCTTCAAGCTTCTCATTTTTTTTTAAATCTAATCTCTAGAATGGAATCAAAGTCTTATTATCACCTACTGTATGCTCGGGGTCAACAAGTCTTCTTGACAAAATGTCAATTCTCAAATGAATACAGCCACATAAGTTGTCAAAGAAATTAATACCAAACAATATATATCACAGTTTCTATCCACAATACGTATTGTCAAATCGAAGTATTATTATTACCTACCGTATGCTTGGGGTCAACAAGTCTTCGTGACAAAATATCAATTCTCAAATGAATACAGCCACATAAGTTGCCAAAGAAATTAATACCAATCAAACAATATCACAGTTTCTATCCACAATACGTATTGTTGAATCGAAGTCTTATTATCATCTACCGTAATTCGTATGCTTGGGGTCAACAAGTCTTCTTTACAAAATGTCAATTCTCAAATGAATACGGCCACATAAGTTGCCAAAGAAATTAACACCAACTATCGTATACACTTAGCTAGTTAGCTTTGTGGACTGAAAAGACATTCACGTATAAAACCGTGGACAATAAAATACGGAGTACACATTTATGGTAGTGAAATATAAAATAAATCTTAAACGCAAAAAACCATAGAGAAATATAAGGACTGATATGTAGATATTTCACAAAGAAAACCATGGACATTTGAAAAATAAATTAAATAAAACTAAAATAAAATAAAAAGAAAGTGACACACATGAGCGTGTACTTTTTTTCTAAAAAAATGCATAGAGGACTTTGAAAAAAGAGTAAAATACATTGTACTTCTTTGAACTTGTACCCAAAATACACGTAGAATCATTTTTAAAAATTAAATACACCCAATGTCCATACTGTTCACATTTTGCATCACCCAAAGTCCCTTTGATAGTGTTCCGCCAGTCAATGTCCGTTATCTACCAAACGCGCCTTTTTACTTAGAGGACATAATGGTCATTTCATATATCAAATAATTTAGAGTATACCCATTAGCCTATGCTGTTGCATAAGCTGAAATGACAATTATGCCCTCAGATTAATATTATTATCCAACACAGAAGCTTGCTTTACTATGGGAAAAAATGAGGCATCCCAATATTCGGAAAGGAAGATAGATCCAAGTATGTATATTGATGCAGGTTTTACGTGGGGTACAATTCTTAATTAAAGTTTTAAAATTTGTTAACAAGTTTGAATATTTTTGAAGGTTGGTGAGTCAGGCTCAAACGAAGATGTAGGGCAAAGTTCATGTAATTGCCAGCTCCCATGTTTCTTGCCGTGTGCTATATATATTTGCAGAAGAGAAAGAAAATTATAAAAGGAATGAAGGATCATGTCACTAACATGGCTTTAGATAAATTTGGCAGTATGGTAAGCATGAACAATCTTCTTTAAGCTCTCTGTCGTGGTGACAGAATTGATTTGAGTGAGATAAAAAGTTGGAATATCTTGTCTCTTGTTAAAAAAATTTCCTTGTACTAGGTGCTTGCGTGTATTCTCTCTGTTGTTGATGACGCACAGTTAGTAAAAAAGGCCATCCTTCGTGAACTCCAGGCAGTGCCAAAGGAGTTGATTTTAGATAAGGTTATTTTCTCATGCCTTGTAAAGTTGTAATAAATCTTAATCCATATAAGTTTTGATGTTATATTGTTTATTCCTAAATTTAAATGAAGGTAATCTTACTAATTGTGAATTTTAACGTAATATTAGAATGGAAGACGTACTTTATTGCAACTTCTTCATCCAAATTTCTCACGTTATCTTAGTCCAGATTATTTGTCTTTGTTGGATTCATCCGTACCTTCTTTAGTTGCAACGGTAAATTTTTGTTAGATGCCCTTTAATTTTTGTAAAAGAACGTGACATGGCTTTTTAGTATTTAATAATTGCTCTCTTTTATCATTGGAGCTGTAACACCCCAACCCGATAAGGGTAGAAGTGCCACATTATGGTGACATATCAAAGCAAGCACAAGCATACATCTCAAGTAATACAAATGAGTATCAAGGTTACAAGGGAGACTAAAGAACAAGTACAAAAGAAAGTAATACAAATACTAAGTCTGGCATGTACAAAGGTTCCTACTAATCCACAAGCTATCAAGGTAAAGTCTTCTAAGTCCAATGCACTCTCCACTCATAACCCAACTTCCTACTAAAACCTGCCGCAGAAAAAGAAATGCGGCTGAGCTACGAGAGCCCAGTGAACAGATATGGAAGTAACAAGCAATATAGAATGATATTCAATGCAATGGAAAGATAATGGAAGTAAAAGGAAGTGTAACAGAAGTAAAAGGAACCTGGGTCCAAGTTGTAAAGGTGTAAAGGTATAAAGGTCAGCACGAGCACAAGTCAAGTCAAGTAATCAAGTAACCATGCATCCGGAGGGGAGACCTCGGGATACCAAGTATAATATGAGGGGATACCTCCAAGGGTTGGAGTAGCTAGCTCCCAAGATGTGAGGGGTTGCAATGCACGCAAGCCCGATCACCAAGTAAATATATAATGTAGTCCAAGTCATAATCATAATGGCCGTAGCGCAAGCAAGTATCAAGTCAAGACAAATCTAGGATGCATCCATACGCCCCTGCAGGCCAATAACAATCATAGCAGTAGTCGATAACAATATCAGGGACGGTGGGGGACATCTCTCCGGCCCCACTAGAGTACATAACATTGGTGCATTAATGCTATGGTTGTGGCTACTCCACAACAAGTAGTACCAAGTATAACAAGTGGTGGCTCGTAGTCTCAAACTGTGGGTCAAGGGTCAAGTCAAATATCAAGTATACAAGTACAAGGTTCATATCAAGTGGTTCAAGTCAAGAGTCCATATCAAGTGGTTCAAGTCAAGTTTCATATCAAAGGTTCAAGTCAATTTTCAAATCAAAAGGTTTATTATCAAGGCCCATAGTAAAAAGGTTCAAGATGGAAAGGTTTATACCAAAGTTCATACTGAGAAGGTTCATGTGGATTTCATGTTTAAGGTTCAAGCTAAGGTTCAATAGTAAGAGAGTACGTAGAGTTTAGTGTAAAGGTTCATGTCATAAGTTCAATGTAGAGGTTTATATTAGGTTCCAAATAAAAGTTTATGGCAAGGGTTCAATTCAAATGTTTATATCAAAGGTTTATTTAAAGAAATCTTTTAATAATGGTTCTCATGAAATAAAGGTTTTCAATAAGGTAGTCCTTAAAATAAATATTCATAAAATTAGTGAAACTTCATATAAAAGTGGTGTTACATAATGTTCATAACCCTCATTTTAAAATAGTTTTTCCTCAAAACATTTTCATAATATAATCACTAAAAGTTTTCACATCCGGTTATAATATTAAAAGTACTTTCAAAATATCAAGGGTTATATCAAGTTCAAGTCAAGGTTTGAATCAAGTATCATAGTATAGGTTTTCAAGACAAGGTATAAGTCAAAGATCGAAGTATGTGATTTTAACATAGGGTTCAAATCAAGATTCAAGTCAATATTATCATATCAAGTTTAATATATCAAGTGTATCATGACAAGGTTATTTCAAGGTTCAAGAATCATAGCGTAAGTTTCAAGCAAGGTTCAGTTTTAAAAGGATCATAGCAAGGTTCAATAACCCAGGGAACATAGCAGGGTTCAATAATCAAGGGAACATAACAAGGTTCAAGATATCAAAGGAATAGGAAAGACAAGAGTGCATGAGAAACCTGTAGATAAGTCAGAATATCTGTACCTTAACCGCGAGTGCAAACACATCAAAAGACCTAAAGATCAAAAGTTACTCCTTCAGCGAATCTACACGAATTAATGATCGTCTTATTATTAAAAAGTTCACTTTAATCAGATTACTCCTTTTTGGGTTTCTTTCTATTTTTTTAAACTTTCCCTTTTTAGAACTTTCCATTTTTAATAACTTGCCATTAGTAATATTAGCCATAAATGATTACATTAACATTTAATCAAGTTAAAGTGCTCAAAATGATCATAATTATAGATTATGGTTCAATTATGACAATTTATAATAGTTTAGGGTTATAAGCGTAATTTACCAATTTATAAGGTTTATAAATGTCAAATACTTAACAAGTAGGATTGGATCAGTTGGAAAACCCCTTGCCTCTCAACCAAGCGGTCAAGGGTTCGATCCTCACTCCCTACAAAAATGTTGGAGGTCCTTTTCTACCTTAGGTAGAACCGGAAGCAGCCTCTTTACCTTATGTAGGGGTAAGGCTGTCTACATATCAACCTCCCCCATACACCGTGGAAGACGGTATTGGGACCCATAACCCGTGAAAAACGGTATTGGGAGTTACTTTACTTTATAAATGTCAAATACTTAAACTTAACGTTTGTATTGTAAAATACTTTATAATGACAAAAATTGCACTTAGCGGATTTAACAAATTATATTCAGTGTATTTCCGACCTTATTTACCACGACTAAGTTACTACGTTATAAAACTCCTTTTAAAGTGCATACTTATAGACTAGTTTAAATGTAATCCGACACTTGACACACACCGTGAGACAAAATCAAGCAAGACAAACTGGGTGTGAGGGATTTAGCGAGCAGCAACCAATCACGAATCAAGCTCCACTTAGACACGACTTAAGCAACATATTTAACACACATACATGAAATATTAGATGGCCGACCCATCACTACAAAATTTATGACATTTACTCACTAAAACTTTTGCCTACTAAAATCTAAAAAAGTAACCAAATAAAACTTTTACCCACTAAAACTTATAATAGTAACCAAATAAAAACTTTTACCCACTAAGTAACAAATACCAAAATAAAAACCCGCTTTCCAAATCAAATTTGTCTAAAAATAACATTTGCCTACTAAAACTTATAGAGTATAAAAGTAAGTAAATCAAAAAAATACTAATAAAAAAGCAGGGTAAATAAAAAACTTTTAACACACTTTTCTCAAATTAATAAAAACGACTTCTTCCCAAATCTCACCTCATCCCAATTCCCAAATGTATAAACCCTAACTCCGGCACCATCTCTGGTCGTCGATTGATACCTCAACTCCGGCACCGTCATCACCAGCTCCACCGGCGTCACCACCACTGGTCGTCGATCAATACCCCAACTACGGCACCGTCGTCACCAGCTCCACAGTCGTCACCACCTCTGGTCGTCGATCAATACCGTAACTCTGGCACCCTATTCACCGTCGTTAGGTATAATACATATTCTTTTGAGTTTTCGTGTTAATTAAAATTTTATCATATTATCGATATGTTGTGTATAATGCTTATTAGGTTTTAGTACTTTATTTTGTGTATGATGGATGCATATGGAATTTTAATAGTTGAATTAGTAAGAGATTAAAGTAAATGTAGTGAAACATATTAACGAGAATTTGAGCTAATGTAGCGAAATAGATTAAGCGAAATAGAATTAACCGGACTAAACTCGATTGCTGGTTTGTCGAAAAATGAAAAATCGATGAGTTGAAGTGAATTTTGGTTATAATATTTGATTAGGTTGATTTTTTTTTGGTTAAAATGACTAGTAGTAACTGTTTGAAATATCTCTGAAATCGTCCTCGTACGCTAAGCGATATGAGGTAAAAAAACCAAGTTTAAAAATGTGCAATAAGTGTGAGACGTTGTTGAGACACTGGTATTCTATTTCAACCTCTTGTACAGTTTAATCAAATAAACAATGAGGCGATTAACTTACATGATTAACCATTGGTCCTATTCTCCAACGATTTCATGGCATCACCCCTTTCCTTAGCCTCTCGTTTCCGTCGCTTCTCATCACACACCTCATCTTTAGCACGCCAAGGCTCACAATTTCTCACAGCTTGAAACTCAACAGTATGTATAATCATAGTTTTGAGGGTCCATCTTCATGGTAATCTCAGTTGAACACTTCTTGCACTTTAAATAGAAACTGTATTTTCGAATTTTATCAAGAGATGTCTCTCCAATAACATCTTTCCGCGCATATTGAACTTGGTACCCATGTTAATATAATCTCCACATGTTTTACACTGTATTTTCATTGGAAGCATGTTTCTAACCTTCATTTCCTGATTCTTTAGCCTAGGCTGCTTTGGTATATTAGCTGGATCAAAATCTGGTGGATAGTACTTATTCAACGCTTTTCTTTCTGCCATCTATCTCTTCTTTCTTACTGACCTTAAAAGTTTTTAACCTTCACAAGTTCAATATGCGGGTACTTATTCTTTGGCAAAAGTTTTAGTAAGGAAATGTCATAATAATAATAATACCCACTTGTGAATGGGTTGGTTTTTGTTGTGAATTGTCCCAAATAGGTTGACACTATATGATTCTATTGTTAATGTATCTATTTATATAAACTTTAATATGGACAAAAATTTGTTTGCGGGTCAACCCTTCCCGTTCAATCTGTTTACTGTACAAAAATGTCTAAATCCACCCATCTTGCCAATTTTACTCTTTTATGATCTTTGCTTTACCGAAGCATGATTTATTGGTGTTTTACTGAATCTACTGTATTATTGGATATGATACCAGGACCCGAAATTGAATAGTAATTCTCCGGTATGTCCGGAGGAACTTCTTCGTCCACCTGATGACTGCAATATGAATGCTTTATTGTCCTTCACTCTTTAGGTGATTTCAGTTTACAGCTGTTACTAATTTAGATGAAAGGTGGGCATTTTCTTGTGTTATGTCAGGTTTGATATAAATATATGTTTTTTTTCCAGATATATCGTGTTGAAGATATACTGATTGAAGGTGTTATACAAGGGTTTGTTGTGCATTTTCATAGGGCGAGGACAGTTACTGTTTCCCTAACGGGTAGAGTCAGCACATCTAGGATGGGTATGTATGCTAACAGACTGCAATTTCTCCTTTTGTAGTAAAATGATTGTAAACTGAGGATTGAGTTTGTGAACAGGTTGCACGGGAGGTTTATCTCTTGATGAGGGCCAGTTTTTTGTGAGGTTTATCTATGTGAGTACCGCTTCACCATTTAAAGATATGTCCTAAATCTTTTAGTTTTGTCTGACTTTTATGTACATTTGTACAAGATAATGAGTCGACTAATACATGGTTATGCTCCAACAGTCTGGCTTAGGTGGTTTATCTCTTGATGAGGGCTAGTTTTCTGTATTCGGGTATGTCTTCAAATCCTTTGGCATTCACTATATATAGTTGAATAGATGACCATTTTGACCCATTTTCTTTCTAATGGGTCAGTTTAGAGACTGAGGGGTTAAAAGAAACATGTGAAATGATTCAAACAGTTGAAAGTTGCCCAAAGTGTAGATTGAAAAGGTCTATTATCAATGAAATGGCATTTATTTTGCAACAAAAGGTATTTTCTTGTGTTATGTCAGGTGGGCGTTTTGATGAAGGGTGGGTGTTTTCTTGTGTTATGTCAGGTCTTCCATACAGTGTGATGCTGAACTGCCTTTTCAACTTGGTAGTGGGGGTGGGAATGACTCAACTGCTGGCGGTGGTGTTCTAGGTGTGTGCTAGTCGTTCAATCACATTGTATACTCCAAAATGTTATGTGCAGTGATTGGTTCGCTAGAGCATCCAGTATCAAGTCTTTCTGTTGATGGATTACTTGATGCTACTGGAGGAATGGCTATGAGCATCTGATAGGATAATAGGATGTTTACTGATGCAACACATTGTTCTTTATAATCTTGCATAGAAGCTGTATCAGATTATGAACATGTGTTTCCAGCAATAAATTTAGGGAATATCATCGCTGCAGTTGCAGCAGAAAACTTATCTGCTTTTCTTTGAAAAATTGATTTTAATATTTTCACATACAGCCCTCAAGTTTTATGATTTTACACTATTGATCCCCCATGCATAACCTTGCAGCAGACAAGTTCCCTGCAGTTTACTGCAGGGATGATTTTCCCATAAATTTATTAGTTTCATTATATTGTTGAGTTTGTAATTGTGCAGATTTGTGTATGATAGCTGAAATAAAGTAAAATGTAACTGCATCCTAATTAAAATGGTTTTAGGGACTTTTGCTGACTGAAAATTGGCTATAACTTTCTGTCATTTTAGTGATTTTTATAAAACTGGGTGTATCCTTTATTGACTTAAAAGTTTAAGTAACTGAATCTTTTGGACTTTTCCTCACTAAAAGTTTAGTAACAAAATATTTTTAGTGATCCCTTTGTTACTTACTATTTTTTTTTTTTTTTAGTGAGAGTTGATAAAATAGCTTTTAGTTACTGTTTTCTTATCTTTTGCTCACTCTTGCGTTAGTGAGCATATGTCATTTATTTTGTAGTGAATGCTCTAACATATACAACCCAAGATTTCTTTTTGTATTATAAAATCATTTATTTTCTTGTAGGTTCCTATATCAGTTTTTAATTGAGTTTCTTACAGCTCATGAGTTTACACACAAACATAAACATGTATTTACACCATGCGCATGCACCCCATCACACACAATTATGCCCCTACTCACCCAACTGATACGTAAGCCCCATAATGAAATCACATCAAAATCAAAACCTGCTTCACGTATATACACTTGCATGCCTTTCTTCATTTCTTGTGTTTTTAATCCAGTTTTTGTACGAAGGTATATCAAAGGTTATACAAATATTCCAAAGACCAAAAAAAATATATATATATGTATATCGACATATTCGAAAAGCAAAATAGAATAGAGATCGACACATAATTCACACCAAAACAAGCCATCGTTCGTGTAAATCGACACAGTTTAGGATTTAGAGATCATTATTTCATGTGCTTCGTTGTGAGTTGTTATTGTTTATGATGAGTTACATCATACGTATACATGCAAGTTTAAACTGATTTATATAAGTTATTATGCGAGATGTGATGAGCGTATACTGAGATCAAAATCAAAGAAGTAGAAGTAGGGAATACAAGGTACCCTTGTCGCTTGTTCGGATGGAAGGAAGACAAAGATCAAAACTAGGACCCATTTCGTAACCAAAGCAAACCCACACCTCCTGAATTCAATACCCCGCTCCAGCACCACCTCCTTTAAACGAAAACCTCACAATCAAACACCCACCTCGAACCAGAATCAACACTCACAAATTCACTGAACAGAAAAATGCCAACGATCTTTACTACCACCTTCTTCTACCCTTCGTACAACCTTCTTGATGAATTGAAGAGAAGAAACAAGATTATGCCGCCACTCTTGTTTTAGGGTTTTATGTGGGATATTGTATGTGAGATATACGGTTGTGAAATGAGATTTGAAGGGTAGATAAAATGGGATACTGGTCGAGTAATGGGGGAAAGGTCAAAGACCTTTTTTATTTTTTTATTTTTTATTTTTTTTAAAGTTTCCAAATCCAAAAAAAAAAAAAGATTACTTAGTCTCTTATTCGGTTATATATTGTGTATAATTTTATTTATGTTTTGGTTCTATGGGTAAGGATCCAGTGAGAAGAAAACTTATAATGAGAATGATGAGAAATAACTATAATTACATATTTGAGATGCGTCGACTTGAATTAGATGCATCTCTATTCATTTAGATGCATCCCAATTAGTTTCAAAAGTAATTTTAAAGTAAAAACGATGCAAAGTAGTACTTGCAACAAATTTGACCCGCAGAGGACGAAAAATACATAGGATTTTCCTAACTTGCTAAAATGCATCTAATATATGTATATCCATCTAATTTTTAGCTAGAAAATATATTAGGATGCATCTAAAAGATTAGGGATGCATCTAATTTAAGTCGATGCATCTCTAATATGTAGTTATAATTATTTCTCATCCTTCTCATTTTAAGAGTTTTTCTCATTTGATCCTAACTCTTGGTTCTATATGCATTGTGTACCACGATTACATAAAAGTGGACCCGTATGTGACATTAAAACGTGTAAAAATTCTTGGCTAGGAAACATGTATGACGACTTTTATCATATCACATGTTATATGCTTAATATTACGTAGCTTTCCAAATTTTAAAGTTTCATTACTTAGGTTATGCTCACAAAACTTAGAAAAAATTCAAATTATACGGAAATTTAGGAGAAATAGATTTTAGGGTTTTACAGGAGCTTTAATCCAATGATAAGGGTGCTTGTGCTTGAGTCAATAGACCCGGGTTCAAGTCTCTTCTTGGCACTAAAGTCTAGTGATATCATTCCCCCACCGCAAACGCTCAGTTGACCGGACCAAGGAGGGCCTATTGGAGAAAATGGCCTAGGGTTAGATCCTAACTCCCGACTAATTAGGTCAATTAGAACAGATGCTCATCGCATGGGGCCGGGTCCTTGGGGAAGGGTCCGGTTGGCATCAAAAGATGCATGGGATCAGGGTGTTCCCACCGATTTACACCTTTTGGAGAATAATTGCTCTCTTTTGGCATCAGGGTGGCGCAGAAGCAGAAACTAAAGCTAAGTCTTCAGATGCTGAAGGTGATGAGGACATGAATGATGCAGATGAAACTGTACAATCAGTAACTGGTGGGAAAAAAGATCCTGCATTAAGAAGACGAGAGTTGTTGGTTGATAGTGGACTTGCTGAGGTACCGATGCTAAAACAGATTCTGATCATTTGATATTTTGTGGTTAAATATGCAGTTTTGTACGAGCTGCGACACTACTGCTTATTTAAGGATAAACTAACATTTAATTATTTATCCTTGCAATTAATATGATAAGAGATACTGTCACTCCCATTTCACAAAATGTTGTCTTTTTTACAAAGTAATATGTTATTTTGGTCATTTTATTTGATTAATTTTTTCTAAAGTTAATTTTCAAGATGCTCAAATGTCTGATAACTTAATTTCTACAATTTTAGACGAACAAAACACATCCTAAAACTATCTTCTAGTGTCCTTATTGTTATACGACTATACATGTAATTATAATGTTTACATCTGCTTATCTTTACAGAGTCTCATTAATGCATGTACCGATAGTGCAGAGGAATTGCTTAGATCAAATCATGGAAGAGAGGTCTTGTTTGAGGTAATAACATCAACAAATAACTACATGTGTCTTTAAAAAATGTATTTGCTAATTTACACATAACTTTAATTTAATATTTTTTCTTAAATTAACATGTAATTAAATGTTTTTTTTGCTGCAAAGGTGAACATATATTATTACTCACAAAGAATAATACAATAGTGACATAGAGTATAGACATGCCTATACTTCTATAACATAAATACATCATAGAAACATACTAGAGCTAACAAGCTATCTCACAACAGACTAACAAGAGACTGAATACACTTAGGCCAGCAGCCAAGAATACATCCACTGCATACAGGCAAACTACCTCCAGTTTGTGACATTCCTATAGCTTTATTCACCTTAAGGAGTCAGGCGTCATTGGAAACCCATACCCTTCCAAATCAAGAGCTATACCAACTATGCTACATTTCCATCTCAAGAATGGCTTCACATAGTTCGGAACACATACCTTGAGGGAGGACAAACCTTACCTCTTTAGCAATGTATAACTAGGACCATGTAGGTTCATCTTTCACTCCTCACAATTCCTAAATGATTTTTGGAATAGATATCATATACAAATAAAGTTTGGAACAGACATATATATAAGCTAGTACATGAAGGTAAGAAGAAAAGGAATGCAAGAACGGACATATCATAAGTTATCGGGCAGCTATCTCTATAAAAGTTAAGCCATTGCTTGAACTTGTTGGACAAGAAGTTTGAGAGAAACCAGTACCGAGTAAGTTCCTATCTATGAAAAATGCTGGCGGTTTAGGTTTTGGCAATGCACCATCATTGTCTAACATGAAAACCACCGACGACATGTTTGGCCTGTCTTCTGGACTTTGTTGTACACATAATAAGCCAACTTCTATTGATCTCGGGATGCATCACTAACGCAAGTTCTAGAATCTAAATGCTACCGGTACACTCATAAGCACTAATAATAAATGCTTTTCCTATCAAATCTAAAGGCGAACCTCACATATTTGGGTGGAAAATTTTTCTGAATATACGGTTATGTGCTAGTCATACAATCTCCTATCCATGAGACGCTTGCTATGGCTGAAGTTTCACTCCTAAATGTTGTAAAAAAATTTAAATTTGGCGCTAAAATTATACTAACAAGTATTTCTCATAGTTTTATTACACATCTACCATTAAACAAAACAAACTCAAGCGAAAGTGCATATGTAAGGTATCATCTTTTTACCCTCCCCTTACACTTAAGATGAACATTGTCCCCAATGTTCAAGTAAAGAATGTAAAAGTGAAAAAGTAAAGAGAATGAAATCAAATACTCCCCTGATTCGCTCGCTATGGATTATAGGTGGGCCAGGTTAGATCTTCTTCCAAGAAAACGAACAATCAAAGCTTCCCTTCCAGAATATAAATCATCTCCTTGTCGAACATAACCTGTAAATCCTGACAAAAATAGACAAGACAACCTCGCGTAAAATCGACGGCATCCTATATAGGTTACTAAATCCTAGAAAACAAAGAAAGATATAATGCTTGTGGAATGAAGTTTGCAGATTTCCTGGAGATTATAAAACTTAATAATTCACAAAAGCCATAAGACTCCGTTAGAAAAACAAAACCGGTAAAATTTCCAGATTTTAACTCCTGACGCCGTCAAGAGTAATCCTCTGACGCCGTCAGAATGGACCTGCAGAAATTCTTATGTTAAGTTTCCGGAAAATTTCTGGAAAAACTTGGTCCTACTTCCTGGAAAATCCTGCAAAACTTCATTATGACTCAATACAAGCATTTGACTCTAACAAATACGAATATACATGCTCATTTAATATTGTGGAGAATCATGATCGGTTTGTTTCTTAAAAACATATTTGGGGTTTCCCCTTACACTTATCTTTTGCAAAAATACTTTTAGGTTGGAGTTAAGACTAGGCTAAACAACATAGTAAAGTATTTCCACATTTTAATTGAGAAACATGATCAACCAACAATAAAAATAAAACATGCATACGGAAGCAAATAACAATCAAACAAATAAAATCACACAAAACATGGGTTGCCTCCCAAGAAGCGCTTGTTTTTGTTCGAGTCACGAGCCTGACTCTATCCTTATTTAATGGAAATAGGGAAGGTTTTCCATACACTTTGAATTAAGTGCGGGTGGAAGAAGCGATACACACCTTTAGTGTGGAGATATGCCACGTGAGGTAAGAGTGGTGGATGAATTATATGCTCAAAGGGGTGTACTCCTATCATCATAACCTTCACAAATTCAATCGGGTTAATGGGTGGATTAAGATTTTCTCCTAGAAAGGGATCATTTTCTATCATCTTCAAGAGACTACTAGTTGGGGATCCATCTTGACCTAATAAACCCGGTTTAAACCCATATTGTTTCTTACGATCAATCATGAATGGGTGATGTAAGTATGTAAGGTCATGGTTCACTCCTATGTTGGCTTCTTCTCTACAAGGCTTGGGGTCTACTACCTTCAACGTAAAACTACCCGGACTATATGGTTTGATGGGTGGATCGGGACCTATTTCAATTCCTAAATCTTCATCCAAGGATGGAAGATTAGGTAACGGTTTTGGTTGAGGCTCCGGTTCATCAAAACTAGGAACTTCCCTAGAACTGGGAGTAAGGTTCTCACTACAAGTATTCAAACCTATATCCTCAAGTGGTGTTTGGTTCAAGGGCTCTACCTCTATTGGGGTTCCTATAGTCTTTTCTACTTCTTCAGGGTAAGTCACGGGTGGTATGTGTGCCTCAAATGATGGTAGGACTTGTGGGGTACTTTGTGGGCTTGGATTATCCACCTCATCCTCCATTGTATCAAGATTACCTATGTGCTTGTTTTGTACTATGGCTTTAGGTGACATCCACACAGGTATCCCTGAGTAATCATCCTCAGACAAACTTCCTGTTTGCTCCTTCAAACTTGTTTTTGATTGATTTGTGATGTTGTTTGTTGGGTTGTCTACTCTATAATAATATTGGGCACAGTCTTCTATGGTATCCCATGCTTCTTCAGCACTTAATTCCCTAGGGCCCCCATTGGCAAAATCGTCAATGCACATTTGGTCACATCGGCTGACACGATAGTAAAAGGTTTGGGTTAGGGATGCTAAAGAGAAACTATGATGAGGGAATTTTCGAAGTAAAATTTTAAAACGAGTCCATGCATCATATATGGGTTCATCTCGATATTGTTTGAAATTCGAGATGTCAATAGGGTAGAATGGCCTTTGTGGTTGGTGGTATGGTGGATTCGCGTACTCCATAATGGTGAACGGAAGAGTCAATGGAAATTACGAACAAACACACAAAGAAAAAGATAGACTAAAGAAAACCTAAAAATAAAAATAAAATCTTGCTAGAAAGGAATCTAGCAAGTAGACCTAATAAAAAGAAATCCTAACCTAGACAATAACTATTCCCCGGCAGCGGCGCCAAAAACTTGATGCGTGGGAATCGCAACAGGCTTTACCTCTCGAGGGATCTCGAGAAGCTTACAACCCCCACCAGGCAGTGTACCTGATCGTTATAGTATAGTATAGTGACAAGTACCGGGGGATTGATCGTTCAGCTTAGGAATAGTGTCGCTAGGATTAGAAAGCCTAATTACTAGTTATAAAGGTGAGGGATGATTATTTTTTATCTTTTTATATTTTTATGAAAGCAAGTAAAATCTCGGGTTTTGGAAGAATTGGCGGAATTAGTTGCTATTCAACTAACCCAAAACTAAGATGCAATCAAAATAAAATACTAAAAATGAAAATAAACTAATTTATACTAAGGTTGTGAGCAGTAATTGAAGAAAATGTGTTTACTTAGATTTCACTACTCCCTAGATATCTTTTACACGTTAATTACTTGTTATAATTGCATGGATGACGGATTGTATTCCTTAATACCATTCATGGGGTGGCATACATAACTCCCCAATTCTATGAGCTCTTATCTCCTCCTACACCATGCCCAACACAACTATAGGGATTGTAAACAGTGGCTCATGCATTAAATACAACCAATAAAGACCTAGTACGTCTCGGTTCATGTTTCTTAAGACGTTCAAGCATGTTACCATTTGGAGATCTGCCAGTTTTCTTAAGCCTAACATATAAATCATTCATCCAAGACAAGAATAAACAAGTAATCAACACATAATCAATATCTAGGTTTCATTAGATCTAAGCAAACACAAAAGAGATCTAGCCTAGCATAATAGAATTGAGACAAGAACAAGATATAGACAACCAACACATAGATATATTGATTGAATTAGAAGAACACTTATCTCAATTACAATGCAAGGTATCAAGGGTTTGGAACCCTTGAAAAACCTGTAAAAGTTGCACCAAATTCGTCTTTAGGGTTTCTCCAAAACTTCTCTCTTTTAATGTGAAAAACTAGAAAACTATATATAGGAAAATAAGGCTGACGGCGTCAAGACAACAATGTGACGCCGTCACCTCGCCACCAAATACTTCCTCGGACGGCCTTGATCTACTTCTGACGCCCTGTGTGACGCCGTCATCAACTACGGATTTTTATTCTTGGGCTTTTGACGCCGTCAGGAACACTCTTGACGCCTTCATGAACTACGGATTTTAATTCTTGATGTTTGACGCCGTCAAGACATTACTCTTGACGCCGTCACCTACTGTTCCCAGCATGGAAAATTGAGACTTTGCCGTTTTCTTCACTTTTATGCTCCAAAAACGTCCAAAATGGCTTCTTTTCCAGAATTCACTCTCCAAGTACCTAAAATCACAAAAGGAACGATTTAGGGCAATATTTGATCAAATAAAGTCGGATTCGGGCTTAAATGACCCCCTAAAAATGGATCATTTTTCGCCTCATCAGGTCCCCATTTTCTTATGGGTCCATTGAGGTTAGCATAGAACACTTCCATGTTATACATTCTTGGAGCTTGGAGTAAGTTACAAAGTATCTTAAGTCTAAATTCGGAGAATATTTTCCAAGGAATGTCTTGAGAAGAGGGCTTAGAATTATTTGGTCTTAGAGGTCTTTTGTTTGGGTAAAATTTCTCTTTCCTATTAAAACCCCTTTTCTTTTTAGGAGAGTGTTGACTATGATACTTGTTTTTTGAATAAGTCTTGTGTGTTTTGAATGTATCATACCTACTATGAGTGATGGGTTTGTAAAATTGTTTCATCTCATTAACACTTAAAATTGGTACTTGAATACCATATGAATTAGAAACATGTGTTTGAGGTATTCTAGGTATAGAATTAGGTCAAGGCAAATTTTTATTTACTTTAGTGTCTATTTTTGATTTCTCTAAGCTTTCAAGTTTTTCAAGATCTTCCTTATCTTGATATGACACTTTATTTTCTATGTCTATGCTACTTTTCTTAAACTTTGAAAAACTCATAGCTTCATCTTGAAGTTTAGACACATCATTGTTTAAAGAGTCAACCACATGTGTAAGTTTTTCACAACTTAAGCATGGTTCAACCACCTCTTTGGCTTTGATCTTCTTAATTTTAAGTTCAAGCTCATTTGCTCTACTAGCTAGTTTATTCGTTTCTTGTTGTAAAATGCGTTTCTCTCGAAGTATAGCCTTTATTTGTTTGATCCAATCATTATTAATTCTTATTAGTTCAAGATTATCTTTTTCTAATTCACTAGCATCTAATGTTTTGTTTGAACTAAAGGGATCTAGATGTACCTTTGGAGACCCTAAAGCCATGAAGCAACATTCATTCCTTTCTTTGTTATCTACGTCATTGCTATAACTCCAAGTGTCTTCAAATCCAATCATTGAGTTCTCCATGCATAGATCTTCAAAATCAAATGTATTCACCCCAAAGAGCACATGGTTCTCTTGAGCCATGGATCTATACTCAACTTTACCAAAGATAGTTGTTAGGATTTTAGATTTTTGGAAAAGAAGTTTTTGATTTAAAATGACTTCTCGGGAAGGTTTTAACACTCAAAAACTTGAGTATTCTGCTCTGATACCAATTGTAGAACCGTAGAGGGGGGTGAATACGGTTTCTTTGGCCTTTTAGATGTTTAAAAACTTTAAGCCAAAGAGAACACCAAGTGGTAGTATAATAATCCAACAACCACTAACACAACCAAAGTATATAAAGCAAGTAAAAGACACCACGATATATACTGGTTCGGGATGGGGGGTTTATACCATCCGTACGTCCAGTTGCGAATCCGCGACTCCGATACTATTCACTAGTATAATCCTTTCGGTGGACTACAAACCGTTACAATTCACTCCACCGATATTCACCAATATCGATGCTCACAAAGAAGGAGTTACTCCCACGGTATTCCACCCTCGGAAACCACCCAAAAGAATCTCGCGATTCGACTTCACCTAAGGGTCACCAAGACCACTACCAAGACTTCCTCCCGGAAGTATCAAACCCCAACTAGATCCCCCAATGATCTAGGCTTGGTCACCAAGACACAAGACTTCCCTTACAAACAATTGAATGAATGAATGAATGTTTGTTCAACGAATTCCTAACCTAACCTAGAGACTCGATTGTAATAGAAAGGGTATAAAGAAGAAGAACCTCGACACAATCACAAGAGTTGATTAGGTTCTTGTGATTCTTCCCTTGCAAGTAGATGTGTTCTTTCAAAGATGTTAGAGTGATAATCAAGAACACAAGATTGGAGATAGAGAGATTTGAGAGTGTTTAGAAAGAAAGAATCTAGAGAGAAAGAATAATGGCAAGGGGTGAGGAATACAAGAGGCAAGGGTGGTATTTATAGGCCAAGAACCCAACTTGGGAAAATTTTACCGAGGCCGGCGCACTGCCCACGCGTTGACGCGTGGGTGGCGCGCCAGACACCCTGGGAAAATTTTCCCAAAGCTTTGGGTGTTGCCTTTATAAATACCTTACCTTGCTAAACCCTCAATTGTACTTCACACTAAACCTTAAGATTAATCAATCTAAGGTTTACCAACTCAAATAGCTAATTTGGAAAATGTTTTGTCAAGTGTTTATGAGAAAACAAATTACCAAGGGTATAAGGTGTAGATAGGGTAATTAGGAAGGGGTTGAAGTGTTATTCCTTACATGGCATAGAAAAGAGAGAAAGAATATGCCAAGGTATATTCCATTGCTTGGGGGGAAGAATGAAATGGAGGGTTGAGATGAGATGGTTTGAATTGGATGGTTAGGATCAAAGGGAGCCTCCTTTGGTTTTCAGATTATTTGGCATGTGTTGAATATGGATGGTTGAGATGTGATGATTTGAAATAAATGGCTAGGATCAAAGGTGCCTTATGTTTGGATCAAGAAGGGATATTCCAAAGGAATATGCTTTGCTTGGGGGGAAAGGAGAGATCAATGGTTGAGATGGTTTTGGTTTGAAATAGATGGCTTGGATTAAACACATGTGATGGTATAGAGGAGAAGGTTGGATGGATCGTTGAGATGTATTTAGTTTGAATTGGATGGCTTGGATTAGATGGAGCCTCTTTGGAATTCAAACAATTCCCATGTTTTAAAAATGGAGGGATGAGATGTGTTATAAGGGAATGGATGGTTGAGATGTAGTGTGTAAGGGAATATGTAAGAGTGTAAGAGATTGTGTAAGAGAATATTTGATTTGGATATGATTGGATTTGTCTTTTGTATAAATGGGATTAAGAGAAGATTAGGAAGTAATCTAATTGTCATTAAGAAGAAAAGGTTTAGACAATTAAGATTATAAGTTGAGAAAATCATAGGTTACTTATAAGTTCAAGTAACACAACGTCGAGAATCCATAGTTTCATATCTCGTGACTTTCCACGACTCGACGTTCTCAACTAATACCTTGGTTCAAACAAGTTAAGTGCTTTACCTTGATGTAAAGCATAGCCCAAGTGGGAAAGGATGCGTTTACGCAAAGTGACCTTTGACTTAGTTTGACCAATAAGGGAGTAAACCCGTTACGTAATTAGAGAAGACGTAAGCATGGGATATGAGCATATGGATGCTTCAACATGATGTTACGTGTAATATATAAGCTACCTAAGTTTAGAAAAGCCTTGGCTAGAGACGATAGTTAGAAAACATGAGTTGGCGTTTTCCCGTAAATGGATGTTTTAAAAGTAGGATCTCTCAAGTCTCAAAACTCGTTTCGAGTGTTCTCAATTAAGCACATAACATATTCATACCTGTATTAAAAGATCCACATTTGTCGGGTAAGAGGAAAGCCGACTTTCAAAATTCGCCCGGAACCATACAGTGTCCTGGCGCGTCACCCGCGCGTTGACGCGCGGGTAGCGCACCAGGAGCAGACATGGGCTCCGGCGATTTTGAGCTAACGTTTGTTATTTTATGTGTTTCGATGGTTTATTTGTCATCATTAAAACATGAAGAGATCTTGATTATATTACCTCAACACAAATATCCAAAACCAATAAATACACCATGTTTAGATAAAACAAACTTATTAGATTCAATCATTTGTTTATAACCACAATTATTCAAAACACTACTAGAAACCAAATTCTTTCTTATATCAGGAACATGTAAAACATTAAACAAAGAAACAATCTTTCCAGAACTAAACTTCAAATCAACACATCCTTTTCCATGCACCAGGGAAGTTGACTCGTTTCCCATATGAAGAATAGAACCATCATTCATTGACTCATAGGTCTTGAACCAACTTCTATCTTTACACACATGAATTGTTGCACCAGAGTCAACCCACCAAGCAACATCATCATCCTGCACAAAATATATTTCAGATATATATGTAACATAATAAATCTCAAAAGACTCATTAAATATATTCTGACCATTCAGAGAATTGGTGTTACCATTCCCTCTACTTGTGCCTGATCTATTGGTTTTATTGCCAATCTTAACACCTTTGCAATCCTTCCTGAAGTGTCCAGTTTTACCACACTTCTAACAAGTCACTTTTGGTTTCTTGTTAAGATCAGATTTGGTGTTATCCTGATGCTTACGCTTGCCCTTGTTGTCATTGTACCTGGAGGAGTTGTTATGCTCCACCATATTGACAACTGATGGACCAGTAGGATTGCTACTCTTTGGCTTGTCAATGTCTTGTGCTTTGAGTGAATCCTCAATACGCAAGTGACTGCCCAACTCAACAAAAGTTAATTCCTCCTTCTTATGTTTCAGCATATGCTTAAAATCTTTTCAAGAAGGAGGTAATTTATCAATGATACAAGAGACTGAAATAGCCTCATCCATGTTCATCTTGTGTTGTGTGAATCGACCAAGTATACTAAGAAGTTCATTGTATTGTTCCATGACAGGTCTAGAATAAACCATTTTGTAATTGTTAAAATTACTTACAAGGAACTTCTTACTTGATGCATCCTCAGCCATATATTTGGCTTCCAAGGAATCCCATAGTTCTTGAGAAGTTTCAACATTCTGATAAATATCAAATAGAGAATCAGACATACCATTGAGAATTAAACCCCTGCAGACATAATCATCATTCTCCCATTTGCTTCTTGCCCTCATCTGTTCCATAGTAGCATCTTCTCCATAATCTTCTGAAATCTCAGTTGTCAGAACATAAACCACATTCATACTTGGCAACAAGAAGTGCATCTTCTTTTGCCATCTTCTGAAATCAACACCTTCAAACTTTTCCAACTTGGAAAAGTTAGCAGCCATTTGTCTCATAGCAGCAGCCAATGATTATCACTAATAGTTTCTATTGATTGTTGGTTAATTTGTGTTTGCAAGTTTTCCCAGATTAGGGTTAAGATAATCAATGAGTACCGGATATTCACTTGAAATCGTGTTATCACTTTCCAATAGAAACTATTCGACCCTATGCTGGATAAGACCAAGTGATGTTCTTGTTTTAGGTACAAATCAAGAACAGAATCGTATTCAAGTGTTTAGGGTTTGTGTGTTAATCATATCCATGCAGATGTGTTATGACCTCTATTTATAATAGAGAATACTAAAACCCTAGCCCATGAAATTTTGTATAATTAACGGCTCATTAATTATATCATAATACTTTCCATAATAATAGGAATCAGTGGTTATCAGTGGAAACAATAACACTAGCAGTGGTAATGTTAACACTATCAGTGGTAATAATAACACTAGCAACAGAATCCTACTAACAGCAGAACTATCAGCAGAATCCACTATCAGCAGAAACAGATTCATGCTATCAGCAGAATCATGCTATCAGCATAAACAGATTCATGCTATCAGCAGAATCAATACATAACCACTATTGAGTCAGGGGATTCAGTGACCAAACGGGTGTACACTCCGTACCTCCAAACCCATTACCAGGTGTGAATTAATCCCTCAAGTGCACTAAATTTTCCAACAATGCCGAGGTAGTATGCGCATACTTGGAAACCACCGATCCTAAGGTGCTTAAGTTATCATAGAAAGAATTGCAGCCTTTACTTAAAGAAGATGTATTCAAGTTACCCGAGCATAATCAATAGGGCTATAAACGAACTAAACGTTCAGTGAACATTTCATGAACCGTTCGGTAAAAAATTCGTTTATGTTCGTTTATTTATTAAATGAACGAACATGAACAATATTTTACGTTCGTTTAGTTAAATGAACGAACATGAAAAAAGCCGCGTTCGTTCATTTATGTTCGTAAACGTCCGATTATACATTTGATTATGTTCATTTATTTATTTATGTTTGTATATCATATATTTTAATTGTACAATTTTAAAATTTGTTTGTTTAAACAAAACAATATATTGTGAATAATTTAATAAAGTTATTGTTTGTTTGTCAATGTTTATTTATGTTCGCTCGTTTAAGTTTGTTTACCGTTCGTTTAGTGTCTTAATAAACGAACATAAATAAACATGAACAACTCATTTTCTTAATAAACGAACATGAACAAGAAAATTCGTCCGTTTAAGGGTTCGTGTCCGTTTATTTGTCCGGTAAAAACTAAATGAACGAACATGAACAAGGCTTTGTTCGTGTTCGTCCGGTTCGTTTACGGCCCTAATATTCAACAAAAAAAAAATCAGGCTAAACAACCAAGCCAGATGAGTCCAGAACTAGACGTGTATTATGGTTTTACTTGCTTCACAGAATTCTAGTCTGAACTATATGCCATAAGAAGATGGTAGTTTAAGTTTGTAAACAACATGTTATTGCAAGTCAAAGTTTTGTTCTTTCTTGATCATTATTTCGATATGACCTTATTCCATGTACTCAACATTTAACGCTATACATGGCTTTTGTAGACAAGTTACCTCGCTCCGGCTGGATTTGCTATTTTTGTTGTAGTCATGGACTAGCAACAGTCTACTATTTATCTTTTTTTGAAAAACGTTTTGATTGTTCGAAACTTAGAAGTAGACACTTAGGGCATGTTTGGTGTGTGGGAATTGGAATCAAGGAATGGTTTCCTCCCCAATAATGATGTTTATCTAGTCCTAAATGATTTTTGGAATAGATATCATATACAAATAAAGGTTGGAACAGACATATATATAAGCTAGTACATGAAGGTAAGAAGAAAAGGAATACAAGAACGGACAGCTATCTCTGTAAAAGTTAAGCCATTGCTTGAACTTGTTGGACAAGAAGTTTGAGAGAAACCAGTACCGAGTAAGTTCCTATCTATGAAAAATGCTGGCGGTTTAGGTTTTGGCAATGCACCATCATTGTCAAACATGAAAACCACCGACGACATGTTTGGCCTGTCTTCTGGACTTTGTTGTACACATAATAAGCCAACTTCTATCGATCTTAAAACTTCTGATGGATTGCTTAGCTCAGCAAAACTTGAATCCAGGAGTTCCATTGACTTTCCTTCACTATGCATCGTCCATGCCTAAATATAAATGTGGATTTAATTATTAGGCAATAGAGTTATGCCGGATAAATTTGAAAATCAAGCAACTTACAATGTCCAATAAGATTATTGTTATGCTCAGAATGAACAAATCCCCTGTTTCTCTTCCCACTCACAATCTCCAGCACTAATACACCAAAGCTGAAAACATCTGACTTTATTGAGAAAAGACCATCTAGCGCATACTCTGGTGACATGTAACCGCTACATAGAGTAATGTTTACAAGTCTTAAATAACGAACTTAACAAAAAGCGAATGAAGATAAACCAGAATGTTGTATCTTACTAGGTTCCAACAACTCTCTCGGTGTTAGCTTCAGTTTCATTTCCTCCAAAGCTTCTAGCTATCCCAAAGTCTGATATTTTTGGGTTCATATCCACATCTAGTAGAATATTGCTAGCTTTAAGATCTCTATGAATGATCCTTAATCGTGAATCTCGATGAAGATAAAGAAGTCCTCGCGCAATTCCTTTGATGATGTTGAGTCTCTTTGACCAATCAAGGAGTGTGCTTTTCCTTTTATCTGCACATCTTGTAGGTTTAGTTGTTCAAAAGTATCCTACCGCAGTTAGTTACTATTGTAGATTTAATAGAAATTATATGATACTGACCAAATATAAACTCGTCTAAGCTTCTGTTTGGCATGTATTCATATATCAGCAACTTCTCGTCACCCTCGATGCTACATCCGAGGAGCTTGACCAGATTCCGGTGCTGAAGTTTTGAAATGCATATAACTTCATTCATGAACTCATTAATTCCTTGACTGGAATTCTTTGAGAGACGTTTAACTGCAATTTCTTGCCCATCTTCTAGCATACCCTAAAGATTACCAATTTATATGTGAAAACTGTACAAAATTCAAAGGTAACTATCATTCATATTTCTTTGTATCAGTGGCACACTTAAACATTTTAGCTTCATAATTTTGTTATCTAAAATGAATTAGAATGTTGCTCTAACAATTAAATCAAATGGACGAATCATAATGTGACGCTATACTCAGCAAACTGAATTCAAATAAATAAGATTCTTCATTTACCTTATAGACCGGTCCAAATCCGCCCTCTCCAAGTTTATTATCGAGTGAAAAATCAGCAGTAGCTATAGCTACTCTAGAGAAGCTAAACAATGGTAGCTCCATGGCTTCTCTCCCACTTTCACCTACATTTTGTGACCCCCCTGTGCGTTAATAATGCAAAACCTGTCAAACTGGTTGAATCATTTAACATACTTATTACTTTAGGTAGTTTTTTAAATCGATGCTGAACACTTTATTGCTAAAACTCTACAAACATCTTACCTTCCTCAGTTTGTGGTGAAAGATGTCTTTTTCTCCATGCATACCACAACCATGTGCTCAAACTTATCACAAAAACCGCCACAAAGACTCCAATATCAAGATGATTTTGATGTTTGTTCCTCCGTCCTTTTTGACAACCGACGGAGCAAGTGCATGATCTTAACACGAAAAGTCAAAAACAACATCGTTAATCAACTTACAGACTCATAACAACCATGTATATATATATATATATATATATATATATATATATATATATATATATATATATATATTTCATTATTTGAAACAAACATGAACAAAGCATAACGTATTCAAGTAGTTACCTAATTCAGAGGAAGCCATTCTCACGAATATATCTTGACCACCCCTCGAGGATGCCCTGATATCTAATAGGTCATTGAACCAAAGCAAGCAACCACTTCCTTCGCCTCTGATATCGGTATTTACATATGCCGTACAAGTGCAGTTCTGTAGGCATATTGCTTTACATTCTGTTAAAGACATTGTATTGTTAAACCACGAAGTCTGTGTATCTGGCAATTTTACATTAGAATACTTGATAAACCCATCTGTTCCATTTTTGCAATCCAACGGTATTCTCCTCACACAACCACCTGTCCAATCTCCTGTTACCCAACCCATTTTGTTTATCGGCTCAAATTTTGCCTCATCTAAGCACGAACATTTCTGCGCATCTTCAGTGTTGCAGCTTCCATAAGGGCCACAAAATTTGTACGTGTCACAAATATCTTTTGGTACTGCCGTAATAACCTCCCATATTTTCTTATTTTCTAGCCACACTGAAAATTCATAATTTCCAGAAGAATTCAAGGTGGCTTTCGATATGACAGAACTGTTTAACACATTATAAGAAACAACCGCCTCTTTTTCATTAGTAACTGTATTGATTGAAATGTACGTGTTGGTGGAATGCCAGGATGACCCACTCCACTGTTCACCATTCCATGGTCCGTGCCGAAACTTGACCTCCAAACCATCTCTTAGTACGAAGTGAGGATAACCACGTGTGTCCATGCTCCAGGTGAATTCCCCTATAGCTGGATCATGAATACTCTTCCATGATGTTATATGCCATTCGGCGCCTGTCAAGTAATTTTTGACAAGCTTCATGCCAGGTAGATGAGTATCGGTTGGATAGTGAAAACTCTCCCACAGAATCTTCACGCTGTTTCCATCCGTGATGACTAGATTTCCAGAGTCATAAAGCTGTGCAGTTGCATTTCCTGATGATGTTGAGTTGGATGACCACACTACATGATCGGTATAGTTCTTGAGAACAAGATTTCCCACACTGTCAATCCTTAACAAGCTTGATGATACATTGGTGAGGGGGTAGTCTCTGTTGGCAACCCAAACCACTGTTTTAACAGAAATTTTCTTATACCAAATGCCAACGTAAGTGTTATCCGAGCTACCTGGCTTGAAGAATCCCAGTTCAAATGTTCTAGCAGGAGATACCAGCATGTCGTTTTCTGTCAAGAAGCTTGAGTCTGAGATGATGTCAATTTCGGCTGCGTATATTTTTTGCATGTGGAGCGAAAAAACTAGAAGAACAAGTATGGTTGCTTCCTCCATTAAAATCATTTCCTTCAAGATTTTCATTTTTTTTTACCTAATCTCTAGAATGGAATCAAAGTCTTATTATCACCTACAATACACAGTGACGACTTGGGGTCAACGAGTCTTCTTGACAAAATGTCAATTCTCAAATGAACCCACAAAAACTTGTAATGCCATAAAGCCGAGGTTATCGTGACTGGTTAGTCACATGACAAGTGCCAAAGTAATTAATACCAGTCAAACAATATTATACGGTTCCTATACTATGTAATTAGCTTTCAATTAATATCCACAATAGCTAAATCAATGGATGAACTATATGCGAACCATAGTCATCAAGTGTGTATATATATGCATGGTTGCATATATGTTTACGTGGTGGCACATTATAATATTAAATTTTCAAATTTCCTTAATAAGATTTTGAATTGTTTGAATATGTTCTAAGGTTGGTGCGTCAGGCTTTATTGAAAATGAAGGGCAAAAGTGTCGATATTGTTAGAAATTGAGGTTAGTGTGTGACAATAATCTTAGGCAAGGGGGACTTATGTCGGGGGGGCATAGCTATTCGAAAAAGTTAAGATTTTAGCGTAATTTTTTAATAATTTTGACCATTTTTTGAAAGTGCCCCCTACCCACATGATAAACCCAACATTTAACACTTTAAAATCTTATAAATCTTTCGTCTCTAAGTAACAATACTCTATTTATCATTTCGGTCTTAGTTTTTTCTTCCACATTTTTTTGCTATTATCGAAAGAAAAAAAAAATTGCCCCCCACAATCTATTTTCCTGATTCCGCCACTGATCTTAGGTATTTGATTGAATCGTGTATAATCCACTTTTCAAATAAAGTATTTCGAACCTGTTGCATTGGTTACAAAAAATCTGGGATAAGATAATCAAAGCACTTTTTTCTAGGCACAGATAGAGCAAAACAAATAAAATTGTGTATTTTTGTGAATGTCAAATGAGACCAAACATTTGTTATTAAACATATAGCAATTAGAAGCACTAAGAAGCAATTGTATCCTAACAGTCATGACTATTGACAAACAGTCGCATCAGTTGGTTTCGGTGGGAAAGCGGGCAAGGTGAACTATCCCCAAAAAAAATTTCATGGTTATTAGTGTAAATGAAGTAGAAGTTTAAGGATAATATATGAAAAAAACCATTACCGCCTCTCAAATAATAGAAAATGAGTTATATTTTTTGATGTTTTATGAATATTTATTTTCTTCTTTTACAATTCTTATCGTTAGATATATTCAATAATATTAATTTATGTTTCGGCCCTCCTAATAAAAATGTTAAAGTTCTGTCACCAAAAACATATAACTCATTTGGACCACCAACAAGGGGCGCTACCCTTTGATCCACAAGCCTTTGAGCCCTGCATCTTTGTTGTGGTCGAAAACACATTATATCACCGAGTGTGCACTCCACACTTCCCTTACTCATATCCAAGCTTTATATGAAATCACAGTGGTCTCTACTAAATCACAATTACCTAAAATAACCAATGACACTAAAATCATCAACATAAATTGCATGCTCTCATGTTTCTTGTTGCGTACTTCAGGTGAAAATTTAAGGTTTCTTTTTAATTGTGTTTTTGTCATGTTTTTCCTTTAACGCAGGCACTAATATATTCTCTTTCTTGCTATCTTCTAGACCTATCTAATGGTTTAAACACTAAACCCTCGTTTGGTCCACGTAAGGTTTCTACCGCACTTTTTATGCATATCTACTAGTGTAGGTAGTCCTATGGTCAAGTCCTACACAAGGATGATGGTCACACCTCAAGCAACCTATAGGCTAGTGTTCTAATGGTCATATACTAACTAGCATATGAGGCATTACGTAGCTTTAATGCCAACGAAACGCGGAGATTCAACGATAGGCTAGAAAGATATCTATATAAAGAAGCAAAAAGACAAAGAACACAACCAAAGCATAGATTCACACCAACACTGAATTCACATAATGATTAAGTGGGAAAAAAAATCATTTTAATTCAAAGTATAATTAGTAAAATAGCCCGGTTGCCCTGGGTATAGGAATATTTAGCTCTTTTTTGAAA